>CAMZMU010000046.1:21158719-21753390 GCA_947311845.1 Poa pratensis | reverse complement strand
TGATGTCGTCACACCTAGGAGTAGATTCTTGCACATTTACAACACACAACACACTTGTATACATATGGTATGTCACAAGCTAGTTTGGGTGGATCCGACGCTGCGGGGCCCCGCTTCGTGAAACCCTGAATCCGCTGGAAAAACCCTAACGTTTCCGTCTACCCCCATAGACGTGCGTCGAAACGGGGTAGCCAGTGGACTTTTTTGCTTGTTTGTTATGTTAGGCAATAGGAACAGAAACCAAAGTCTACCCCAAATCGACACATGATTCCATCTGGTTCGCCCCGAAAGGGCGTTTTCACCTCTAAGCAGAACTCACTAGAGAAAGTGAAGCAGGTGATGTCGGTCACACCTAGGAGTAGATTCTTGCCACATTTACAACACACACACATACTTGTATACATATGGTATGTCACAAGCTAGGTTTGGGTGTGGTTCTGAGGCTCCGGGGCCCGCTTCGGTGAAACCCTGAATCCGCTGGAAAAACCCTAACGTTTCCGTCTACCCCCATAGACGTGCGTCGAAAGGGGGTAGCCGAGTGGACTTTTTTGCTTGGTTGTGTTATGTTAGGCCATAGGACATGAGAAACCAAAGTCTACCCCAAATCGACACACGATTCCATCCGGTTCGCCCGAAAGGGGCTTTCACCTCTAAGTGCAGAAACTCACTAGAGAGAAAGTGAAGCCGGTGATGTCGTCACACCAGGAGTAGATTCTTCATTTACAACACACACAACACACTTGTATACATATGGTATGTCACAAGCTAGGTTTGGGTGTGGGTTTCGACGCTCCGTGCCCCGCTTAGGTGAAACCCTGAATCCGCTGGAAAACCCTAACGTTTCCGTCACCCCATAGACGTGCGTCGAAAGGGGGTAGCCTAGTGGACTTTTTGCTTGGTTGTCTTATGTTAGGCCATAGAAACATAGAAACCAATGTCTACCCCAAATCGACACACGATTCCATCCGGTTCGCCCGAAAGGGGCGTTTTCACCTCTAAGTGCAGAAACTTACTAGAGAGAAAGTGAAGCCGGTGATGTCGGTCACACCTAGGAGTAGATTCTTGCACATTTACAACACACAACACACTTGTATACATATGGTATGTCACAAGCTAGGTTTGGGTGGGGTTCCGACGCTCCGGGGCCCCGCTTCGGTGAACCCTGAATCCGCTGGAAAAACCTTAACGTTTCCGTCTACCCCCTAGACGTGCGTCGAAACGGGGTAGCCCAGTGGACTTTTTTGCTTGGTTGTGTTATGTTTGGCCATAGGAACATGAGAAACCAAAGTCTACCCCAAATCGACACACGATTCCATCCGGTTCGCCCGAAAGGGGCGTTTTCACCTCTAAGTGCAGAAACTCACTAGAGAGAGTGAAGCCGGTGATGTCGGTCACACCTAGGAGTAGATTCTTGCACATTTAGAACACACAACACACTTGTATACATATGGTATGTCACAAGCTAGGTTTGGGTGGGGTTCCGACGCTCCGGGCCCCCCGCTTCGGTGAAACCCTGAATCCGCTGGAAAACCCTAAACGTTTCGTCTACCCCCATAGACGGCGTCGAAAGGGGTAGCCGAGTGGACTTTTTTGCTTGGTTGTGTTATGTTAGGCCATAGAAACATGAGAAACCAAAGTCTACCCCAAATCGACACATGATTCCATCCGGTTCGCCCGAAAAGGGCGTTTTCACCTCTAAGTGCAAAAACTCACTAGAGAGAAATGAAGCCGGTGATGTCGGTCACACCTAGGAGTAGATTCTTGCACATTTACAACACACAACACTTGTATAATATGGTATGTCACAAGCTAGGTTTGGGTGTGGTTCCGACGCTCCGGGGCCCGCTTCGGTGAAACCCTGAATCCGCTGGAAAAACCCTAACGTTTCCGTCTACCCCCATAGACGTGCGTCGAAAGGGTAGCCCAGTGGACTTTTTTGCTTGGTTGTGTTATGTTAGGCCATAGGAACATGAGAAACCAAAGTCTACCCAAATCGACACACGATTCCATCCGGTTCGCCCGAAAGGGGGTTTTCACCTCTAAGTGCAGAAACTCACTAGAGAGAAAGTGAAGCCGGTGATGTCGGTCACACCTAGGAGTAGATTCTTGCACATTTACAACACACAACACACTTGTATACATATGGTATGTCACAAGCTAGGTTTGGGTGGGGTTCCGACGCTCCGGGGCCCCGCTTCGGTGAAACCCTGAATCCGCTGGAAAAACCCTAACGTTTCCGTCTACCCCCATAGACGTGCGTCGAAACGGGGTAGCCCAGTGGACTTTTTTGCTTGGTTGTGTTATGTTAGGCCATAGGAACATGAGAAACCAAAGTCTACCCCAAATCGACACACGATTCCATCCGGTTCGCCCGAAAGGGGAGTTTTCACCTCTAAGTGCAGAAACTCACTAGAGAGAAAGTGAAGCGGTGATGTCGGTCACACCTAGGAGTAGATTCTTGCACATTTACAACACACAACACACTTGTATACATATGGTATGTCACAAGCTAGGTTTGGTGTGGGGTTCCGACGCTCGGGGCCCCGCTTCGGTGAAACCCTGAATCCGCTGGAAAAACCCTAACGTTTCCGTCTACCCCCATAGACGTGCGTCGAAACGGGGTAGCCCAGTGGACTTTTTTTGCTTGGTTGTGTTATGTTAGGCCATAGGAACATGAGAAACCAAAGTCTACCCCAAATCGACACACGATTCCATCGGTTCGCCGAAAGGGGAGTTTTCACCTCTAAGTGCAGAAACTCACTAGAGAAAGTGAAGCCGGTGATGTCGGTCACACCTAGGAGTAGATTCTTGCACATTTACAACACACAAACACTGTATACATATGGTATGTCACAAGCTAGGTTTGGGTGGGTTCCGACGCTCCGGGCCCCGCTTCGGTGAAACCTGAATCCGCTGGAAAAAACCCTAACGTTTCCGTCTACCCCATAGACGTGCGTCGAAACGGGGTAGCCCAGTGGACTTTTTTGCTTGGTTGTGTTATGTTAGGCCATAGGAACATGAGAAACCAAAGTCTACCCCAAATCGACACACGATTTCCATCCGGTTCGCCCGAAAGGGGCGTTTTCACCTCTAAGTGCAGAAACTCACTAGAGAGAAAGTGAAGCCGGTGATGTCGGTCACACCTAGGAGTAGATTCTTGCACATTTACAACACACAACACACTTGTATACATATGGTATGTCACAAGCTAGGTTTGGGTGGGGTTCCGACGCTCCGGCCCCGCTTCGGTAAACCCTGAATCCGCTGGAAAAACCCTAACGTTTCCGTCTACCCCCATAGACGTCGAAACGGGGGTAGCCCAGTGGACTTTTTTGCTTGGTTGTGTTATGTTAGGCCATAGGAACATGAGAAACCAAAGTCTACCCCAAATCGACACACGATTCCATCCGGTTCGCCCGAAAGGGGCGTTTTCACCTCTAAGTGCAGAAACTCACTAGAGAGAAAGTGAAGCCGGTGATGTCGGTCACACCTAGGAGTAGATTCTTGCACATTTACAACACAACACACACTTGTATACATATGGTATGTCACAAGCTAGGTTTGGGTGGGGTTCCGACGCTCCGGGGCCCCGCTTCGGTGAAACCCTGAATCCGCTGGAAAAACCCTAACGTTTCCGTCTACCCCATAGACGTGCGTCGAAACGGGGTAGCCCAGTGGACTTTTTTGCTTGGTTGTGTTATGTTTGGCCATAGGAACATGAGAAACCAAAGTCTACCCCAAATCGACACACGATTCCATCCGGTTCGCCCGAAAGGGGTTTTCACCTCTAAGTGCAGAAACTCACTAGAGAGAAAGTGAAGCCGGTGATGTCGGTCACACCTAGGAGTAGATTCTTGCACATTTACAACACACAACACACTTGTATACATATGGTATGTCACAAGCTAGGTTTGGGTGGGGTTCCGACGCTCCGGGGCCCCGCTTCGGTGAAACCCTGAATCCGCTGGAAAAACCCTAACGTTTCCGTCTACCCCATAGACGTGCGTCGAAAGGGGTAGCCCAGTGGACTTTTTTGCTTGGTTGTGTTATGTTAGGCCATAGGAACATGAGAAACCAAAGTCTACCCCAAATCGACACACGATTCCATCCGGTTCGCCCGAAAGGGGAGTTTTCACCTCTAAGTGCAGAAACTCACTAGAGAGAAAGTGAAGCCGGTGATGTCGGTCACACCTAGGAGTAGATTCTTGCACATTTACAACACACAACACACTTGTATACATATGGTATGTCACAAGCTAGGTTTGGGTGGGGTTCCGACGCTCCGGGGCCCCGCTTCGGTGAAACCCTGAATCCGCTGGAAAAACCCTAACGTTTCCGTCTACCCCATAGACGTGCGTCGAAACGGGGTAGCCCAGTGGACTTTTTTGCTTGGTTGTGTTATGTTAGGCCATAGGAACATGAGAAACCAAAGTCTACCCCAAATCGACACACGATTCCATCCGGTTCGCCCGAAAGGGGTTTTCACCTCTAAGTGCAGAAACTCACTAGAGAGAAAGTGAAGCCGGTGATGTCGGTCACACCTAGGAGTAGATTCTTGCACATTTACAACACACAACACACTTGTATACATATGGTATGTCACAAGCTAGGTTTGGGTGGGGTTCCGACGCTCCGGGGCCCCGCTTCGGTGAAACCCTGAATCCGCTGGAAAAACCCTAACGTTTCCGTCTACCCCCATAGACGTGCGTCGAAACGGGGTAGCCCAGTGGACTTTTTTGCTTGGTTGTGTTATGTTAGGCCATAGGAACATGAGAAACCAAAGTCTACCCCAAATCGACACACGATTCCATCCGGTTCGCCCGAAAGGGGAGTTTTCACCTCTAAGTGCAGAAACTCACTAGAGAGAAAGTGAAGCCGGTGATGTCGGTCACACCTAGGAGTAGATTCTTGCACATTTACAACACACAACACACTTGTATACATATGGTATGTCACAAGCTAGGTTTGGGTGGGTTCCGACGCGGGGGGCCCCGCTTCGGTGAAACCCTGAATCCGCTGGAAAAACCCTAACGTTTCCGTCTACCCCCATAGACGTGCGTCGAAACGGGGTAGCCAGTGGACTTTTTTGCTTGGTTGTGTTATGTTAGGCCATAGGAACATGAGAAACCAAAGTCTACCCCAAATCGACACACGATTCCATCCGGTTCGCCCGAAAGGGGTTTTCACCTCTAAGTGCAGAAACTCACTAGAGAGAAAGTGAAGCCGGTGATGTCGGTCACACCTAGAGTAGATTCTTGCACATTTACAACACACAACACACTTGTATACATATGGTATGTCACAAGCTAGGTTTGGTGGGGTTCCGACGCTCCGGGGCCCCGCTTCGGTGAAACCCTGAATCCGCTGGAAAAACCCTAACGTTTCCGTCTACCCCATAGACGTGCGTCGAACGGGGTAGCCCAGTGGACTTTTTTGCTTGGTTGTGTTATGTTAGGCCATAGGAACATGAGAAACCAAAGTCTACCCCAAATCGACACACGATTCCATCCGGTTCGCCCGAAAGGGGTTTTCACCTCTAAGTGCAGAAACTCACTAGAGAGAAAGTGAAGCCGGTGATGTCGGTCACACCTAGGAGTAGATTCTTGCACATTTACAACACACAACACACTTGTATACATATGGTATGTCACAAGCTAGGTTTGGGTGGGTTCGACGCTCCGGGGCCCGCTTCGGTGAAACCCTGAATCCGCTGGAAAAACCCTAACGTTTCCGTCTACCCCCATAGACGTGCGTCGAAACGGGGTAGCCCAGTGGACTTTTTTGCTTGGTTGTGTTATGTTAGGCCAGGAACATGAGAAACCAAAGTCTACCCCAAATCGACACACGATTCCATCCGGTTCGCCGAAAGGGGAGTTTTTCACCTCTAAGTGCAGAAACTCACTAGAGAGAAAGTGAAGCCGGTGATGTCGGTCACACCTAGGAGTAGATTCTTGCACATTTACAACACACAACACACTTGTATACATATGGTATGTCACAAGCTAGGTTTGGGTGGGTTCGACGCTCCGGGCCCGCTTCGGTGAAACCCTGAATCCGCTGGAAAAACCCTAACGTTTCCGTCTACCCCCATAGACGTGCGTCGAAACGGGGTACCCAGTGGACTTTTTTGCTTGGTTGTGTTATGTTAGGCCATAGGAACATGAGAAACCAAAGTCTACCCCAAATCGACACGATTCCATCCGGTTCGCCCGAAAGGGGAGTTTTCACCTCTAAGTGCAGAAACTCACTAGAGAGAAAGTGAAGCCGGTGATGTCGGTCACACCTAGGAGTAGATTCTTGCACATTTACAACACACAACACACTTGTATACATATGGTATGTCACAAGCTAGGTTTGGGTGGGGTTCCGACGCTCCGGGGCCCCGCTTCGGTGAAACCCTGAATCCGCTGGAAAAACCCTAACGTTTCCGTCTACCCCCATAGACGTGCGTCGAAACGGGGTAGCCGAGTGGACTTTTTTGCTTGGTTGTGTTATGTTTGGCCATAGGAACATGAGAAACCAAAGTCTACCCCAAATCGACACACGATTCCATCCGGTTCGCCCGAAAGGGGTTTTCACCTCTAAGTGCAGAAACTCACTAGAGAGAAAGTGAAGCCGGTGATGTCGGTCACACCTAGGAGTAGATTCTTGCACATTTAGAACACACAACACACTTGTATACATATGGTATGTCACAAGCTAGGTTTGGGTGGGGTTCCGACGCTCCGGGGCCCCGCTTCGGTGAAACCCTGAATCCGCTGGAAAAACCCTAACGTTTCCGTCTACCCCCATAGACGTGCGTCGAAACGGGGTAGCCCAGTGGACTTTTTTGCTTGGTTGTGTTATGTTAGGCCATAGGAACATGAGAAACCAAAGTCTACCCCAAATCGACACACGATTCCATCCGGTTCGCCCGAAAGGGGCGTTTTCACCTCTAAGTGCAGAAACTCACTAGAGAGAAAGTGAAGCCGGTGATGTCGGTCACACCTAGGAGTAGATTCTTGCACATTTACAACACACAACACACTTGTATACATATGGTATGTCACAAGCTAGGTTTGGGTGGGTTCCGACGCTCCGGGGCCCCGCTTCGGTGAAACCCTGAATCCGCTGGAAAAACCCTAACGTTTCCGTCTACCCCCATAGACGTGCGTCGAAACGGGGTAGCCCAGTGGACTTTTTTGCTTGGTTGTGTTATGTTAGGCCATAGGAACATGAGAAACCAAAGTCTACCCCAAATCGACACACGATTCCATCCGGTTCGCCCGAAAGGGGTTTTCACCTCTAAGTGCAGAAACTCACTAGAGAGAAAGTGAAGCCGGTGATGTCGGTCACACCTAGGAGTAGATTCTTGCACATTTAAACACACAACACACTTGTATACATATGGTATGTCACAAGCTAGGTTTGGGTGGGGTTCCGACGCTCCGGGGCCCCGCTTCGGTGAAACCCTGAATCCGCTGGAAAAACCCTAACGTTTCCGTCTACCCCCATAGACGTGCGTCGAAACGGGGTAGCCCAGTGGACTTTTTTGCTTGGTTGTGTTATGTTAGGCCATAGGAACATGAGAAACCAAAGTCTACCCCAAATCGACACACGATTCCATCCGGTTCGCCCGAAAGGGGGTTTTCACCTCTAAGTGCAGAAACTCACTAGAGAGAAAGTGAAGCCGGTGATGTCGGTCACACCTAGGAGTAGATTCTTGCACATTTACAACACACAACACACTTGTATACATATGGTATGTCACAAGCTAGGTTTGGGTGGGGTTCCGACGCTCCGGGGCCCCGCTTCGGTGAAACCCTGAATCCGCTGGAAAAACCCTAACGTTTCCGTCTACCCCCATAGACGTGCGTCGAAACGGGGTAGCCGAGTGGACTTTTTTGCTTGGTTGTGTTATGTTTGGCCATAGGAACATGAGAAACCAAAGTCTACCCCAAATCGACACACGATTCCATCCGGTTCGCCCGAAAGGGGTTTTCACCTCTAAGTGCAGAAACTCACTAGAGAGAAAGTGAAGCCGGTGATGTCGGTCACACCTAGGAGTAGATTCTTGCACATTTACAACACACAACACACTTGTATACATATGGTATGTCACAAGCTAGGTTTGGGTGGGGTTCCGACGCTCCGGGGCCCCGCTTCGGTGAAACCCTGAATCCGCTGGAAAAACCCTAACGTTTCCGTCTACCCCCATAGACGTGCGTCGAAACGGGGTAGCCCAGTGGACTTTTTTGCTTGGTTGTGTTATGTTAGGCCATAGGAACATGAGAAACCAAAGTCTACCCCAAATCGACACACGATTCCATCCGGTTCGCCCGAAAGGGGAGTTTTCACCTCTAAGTGCAGAAACTCACTAGAGAGAAAGTGAAGCCGGTGATGTCGGTCACACCTAGGAGTAGATTCTTGCACATTTACAACACACAACACACTTGTATACATATGGTATGTCACAAGCTAGGTTTGGGTGGGGTCCGACGCTCCGGGGCCCCGCTTCGGTGAAACCCTGAATCCGCTGGAAAAACCCTAACGTTTCCGTCTACCCCCATAGACGTGCGTCGAAACGGGGTAGCCCAGTGGACTTTTTTGCTTGGTTGTGTTATGTTAGGCCATAGGAACATGAGAAACCAAAGTCTACCCCAAATCGACACACGATTCCATCCGGTTCGCCCGAAAGGGGAGTTTTCACCTCTAAGTGCAGAAACTCACTAGAGAGAAAGTGAAGCCGGTGATGTCGGTCACACCTAGGAGTAGATTCTTGCACATTTACAACACACAACACACTTGTATACATATGGTATGTCACAAGCTAGGTTTGGGTGGGGTTCCGACGCTCCGGGGCCCCGCTTCGGTGAAACCCTGAATCCGCTGGAAAAACCCTAACGTTTCCGTCTACCCCCATAGACGTGCGTCGAAACGGGGTAGCCCAGTGGACTTTTTTGCTTGGTTGTGTTATGTTAGGCCATAGGAACATGAGAAACCAAAGTCTACCCCAAATCGACACACGATTCCATCCGGTTCGCCCGAAAGGGGAGTTTTCACCTCTAAGTGCAGAAACTCACTAGAGAGAAAGTGAAGCCGGTGATGTCGGTCACACCTAGGAGTAGATTCTTGCACATTTACAACACACAACACACTTGTATACATATGGTATGTCACAAGCTAGGTTTGGGTGGGGTCCGACGCTCCGGGGCCCCGCTTCGGTGAAACCCTGAATCCGCTGGAAAAACCCTAACGTTTCCGTCTACCCCCATAGACGTGCGTCGAAACGGGGTAGCCCAGTGGACTTTTTTGCTTGGTTGTGTTATGTTAGGCCATAGGAACATGAGAAACCAAAGTCTACCCCAAATCGACACACGATTCCATCCGGTTCGCCCGAAAGGGGGTTTTCACCTCTAAGTGCAGAAACTCACTAGAGAGAAAGTGAAGCCGGTGATGTCGGTCACACCTAGGAGTAGATTCTTGCACATTTACAACACACAACACACTTGTATACATATGGTATGTCACAAGCTAGGTTTGGGTGGGGTTCCGACGCTCCGGGGCCCCGCTTCGGTGAAACCCTGAATCCGCTGGAAAAACCCTAACGTTTCCGTCTACCCCCATAGACGTGCGTCGAAACGGGGTAGCCCAGTGGACTTTTTTGCTTGGTTGTGTTATGTTAGGCCATAGGAACATGAGAAACCAAAGTCTACCCCAAATCGACACACGATTCCATCCGGTTCGCCCGAAAGGGGGTTTTCACCTCTAAGTGCAGAAACTCACTAGAGAGAAAGTGAAGCCGGTGATGTCGGTCACACTAGGAGTAGATTCTTGCACATTTACAACACACAACACACTTGTATACATATGGTATGTCACAAGCTAGGTTTGGGTGGGGTTCCGACGCTCCGGGGCCCCGCTTCGGTGAAACCCTGAATCCGCTGGAAAAACCCTAACGTTTCCGTCTACCCCCATAGACGTGCGTCGAAACGGGGTAGCCCAGTGGACTTTTTTGCTTGGTTGTGTTATGTTAGGCCATAGGAACATGAGAAACCAAAGTCTACCCCAAATCGACACACGATTCCATCCGGTTCGCCCGAAAGGGGGTTTTCACCTCTAAGTGCAGAAACTCACTAGAGAGAAAGTGAAGCCGGTGATGTCGGTCACACCTAGGAGTAGATTCTTGCACATTTACAACACACAACACACTTGTATACATATGGTATGTCACAAGCTAGGTTTGGGTGGGGTTCCGACGCTCCGGGGCCCCGCTTCGGTGAAACCCTGAATCCGCTGGAAAAACCCTAACGTTTCCGTCTACCCCCATAGACGTGCGTCGAAACGGGGTAGCCCAGTGGACTTTTTTGCTTGGTTGTGTTATGTTAGGCCATAGGAACATGAGAAACCAAAGTCTACCCCAAATCGACACACGATTCCATCCGGTTCGCCCGAAAGGGGAGTTTTCACCTCTAAGTGCAGAAACTCACTAGAGAGAAAGTGAAGCCGGTGATGTCGGTCACACCTAGGAGTAGATTCTTGCACATTTACAACACACAACACACTTGTATACATATGGTATGTCACAAGCTAGGTTTGGGTGGGGTTCCGACGCTCCGGGGCCCCGCTTCGGTGAAACCCTGAATCCGCTGGAAAAACCCTAACGTTTCCGTCTACCCCCATAGACGTGCGTCGAAACGGGGTAGCCCAGTGGACTTTTTTGCTTGGTTGTGTTATGTTAGGCCATAGGAACATGAGAAACCAAAGTCTACCCCAAATCGACACACGATTCCATCCGGTTCGCCCGAAAGGGGAGTTTTCACCTCTAAGTGCAGAAACTCACTAGAGAGAAAGTGAAGCCGGTGATGTCGGTCACACCTAGGAGTAGATTCTTGCACATTTACAACACACAACACACTTGTATACATATGGTATGTCACAAGCTAGGTTTGGGTGGGGTTCCGACGCTCCGGGGCCCCGCTTCGGTGAAACCCTGAATCCGCTGGAAAAACCCTAACGTTTCCGTCTACCCCCATAGACGTGCGTCGAAACGGGGTAGCCCAGTGGACTTTTTTGCTTGGTTGTGTTATGTTAGGCCATAGGAACATGAGAAACCAAAGTCTACCCCAAATCGACACACGATTCCATCCGGTTCGCCCGAAAGGGGAGTTTTCACCTCTAAGTGCAGAAACTCACTAGAGAGAAAGTGAAGCCGGTGATGTCGGTCACACCTAGGAGTAGATTCTTGCACATTTACAACACACAACACACTTGTATACATATGGTATGTCACAAGCTAGGTTTGGGTGGGGTTCCGACGCTCCGGGGCCCCGCTTCGGTGAAACCCTGAATCCGCTGGAAAAACCCTAACGTTTCCGTCTACCCCCATAGACGTGCGTCGAAACGGGGTAGCCCAGTGGACTTTTTTGCTTGGTTGTGTTATGTTAGGCCATAGGAACATGAGAAACCAAAGTCTACCCCAAATCGACACACGATTCCATCCGGTTCGCCCGAAAGGGGAGTTTTCACCTCTAAGTGCAGAAACTCACTAGAGAGAAAGTGAAGCCGGTGATGTCGGTCACACCTAGGAGTAGATTCTTGCACATTTACAACACACAACACACTTGTATACATATGGTATGTCACAAGCTAGGTTTGGGTGGGGTTCCGACGCTCCGGGGCCCCGCTTCGGTGAAACCCTGAATCCGCTGGAAAAACCCTAACGTTTCCGTCTACCCCCATAGACGTGCGTCGAAACGGGGTAGCCCAGTGGACTTTTTTGCTTGGTTGTGTTATGTTAGGCCATAGGAACATGAGAAACCAAAGTCTACCCCAAATCGACACACGATTCCATCCGGTTCGCCCGAAAGGGGAGTTTTCACCTCTAAGTGCAGAAACTCACTAGAGAGAAAGTGAAGCCGGTGATGTCGGTCACACCTAGGAGTAGATTCTTGCACATTTACAACACACAACACACTTGTATACATATGGTATGTCACAAGCTAGGTTTGGGTGGGGTTCCGACGCTCCGGGGCCCCGCTTCGGTGAAACCCTGAATCCGCTGGAAAAACCCTAACGTTTCCGTCTACCCCCATAGACGTGCGTCGAAACGGGGTAGCCCAGTGGACTTTTTTGCTTGGTTGTGTTATGTTAGGCCATAGGAACATGAGAAACCAAAGTCTACCCCAAATCGACACACGATTCCATCCGGTTCGCCCGAAAGGGGCGTTTTCACCTCTAAGTGCAGAAACTCACTAGAGAGAAAGTGAAGCCGGTGATGTCGATCACACCTAGGAGTAGATTCTTGCACATTTACAACACACAACACACTTGTATACATATGGTATGTCACAAGCTAGGTTTGGGTGGGGTTCCGACGCTCCGGGGCCCCGCTTCGGTGAAACCCTGAATCCGCTGGAAAAACCCTAACGTTTCCGTCTACCCCCATAGACGTGCGTCGAAACGGGGTAGCCCAGTGGACTTTTTTGCTTGGTTGTGTTATGTTAGGCCATAGGAACACGAGAAACCAAAGTCTACCCCAAATCGACAGACGATTCCATCCGGTTCGCCCGAAAGGGGCGTTTTCACCTCTAAGTGCAGAAACTCACTAGAGAGAAAGTGAAGCCGGTGATGTCAGTCACACCTAGGAGTAGATTCTTGCACATTTACAACACACAACACACTTGTATACATATGGTATGTCACAAGCTAGGTTTGGGTGGGGTTCCGACGCTCCGGGGCCCCGCTTCGGTGAAACCCTGAATCCGCTGGAAAACCCTAACGTTTCCGTCTACCCCCATAGACGTGCGTCGAAACGGGGTAGCCCAGTGGACGTTTTTGCTTGGTTGTGTTATGTTAGGCCATAGGAACATGAGAAACCAAAGTCTACCCCAAATCGACACACGATTCCATCTGGTTCGCCCGAAAGGGGAGATATGCGGGGCCCATCAGACTAGGGTTTCGCTGGAAAAGGATAGCGGAGCGCAGGAATAATTTGCGCGTGGGCCTACCACATAATACAATATATTATAATAAAGGTCTAAAAAATTATAATATTATTGTATAGTACAACTTAAATAAATTAGGGAATATGGACTAAATTAGGGAATATATTGACTAAAAAAAAAGGATACGCCGACGGCATTGACGTCGGCGTAGTCTTATCCACTTACCAAAACGCGCGACCCGCACGCGTGGTCGTCCCCAACCCACCCCCCCCACACACACACACAGCACGCTCGCCGCCGCCGCCCTCGTCCCCCTGCTCGATCTCCGGCCACCGGCGGCGCGCCGCCCTCGTCCTCTCCTCTCCTCCAGCCCAACGTCGACCGCACCCACACCCCAGCCTCTCCTCTCCTCCACCCGCGCCGCATCTGGTCCGGTCGAGCACCACCGCGCACCCCCGCGTCGAGCAGCGCCGCCCCGGTCGAGCAGCATCTCCCACCGCGCACCCCCACGTCGAGCAGCGCCGCCCTGGTCGAGCAGCCCGTCGGCCCAGCCATCCCGCATTGCCGCCGCTCCCCTCCCCTCTCCGGTACACCCTATTCCTCATCCCCTCCCTTCTCCTCCTCTCTCCTTGTCCTCACCACGGATTTGAGCTCACCACGGATCACCTCGACCCATCTCCCCCGATTCCGGCGATCCAAGTCGAATCCGTTCGATTCGAGGTAGCTCGAGACGGATTTGTGGTGCGGGGATTTGTGGTACCATGGATTTGTTTTCCGCATTTACTAGCAACCATGAATATAAGATTGTGTTAGTGATTGTGTCGGTGTTTAGTGCTAAAAATTATAGGATTTTAGGAGTGGATTTTAGGGATTTTGGGAGTAGAAACCACTGGAAATTATAGGATTTTAGGAGTAGGATTTTAGGGATTTTAGGAGTAGAAATTATCCACTGTAAATGTAGTATTGTCCACTGTAAATTAGATTTTGTTCATCAAAATCCATGTTATAATAATTGTTCATTTAGTACAAAAGAATGTTGTATTTAGGGAAGTGTTGGATGGGTCTTATTATCTTAATGCGGGATGGTTTGGTGTTAGGTTTACTAAATTGTGAACATTTTCAAAGAAATAACCAGTATTGCTCCCATAATAATGATTAATAATGCAACACATGCAAAATAATGTAGCATATAAAATGTTGGAGAGTCCCTCTTTCACACAATCCTGAACATTCCCCGAAGTCGAAGGATAATGTTAAGGCTAGAGTTGATGTTAAGAAGCTCTGTGATAGGGAGAGAATGCACATGAAGCCTCCTGAAGGCCGTCAAAAGAACTGGTTCAAGCCGCATGCTGACTTCTGCCTTAATAGTATGCAAAGGTCTTAGGCATTCCATTGGCTCAAATTCGTCGTGATGTTCCCTGATGGCTATTGTTCGAATATAAGTAAGGGAGTCAATATACAATCGGCAAAAGTCACCGGGCTCAAGAGTCACGACTATCATATATGGATTGAGCGGCTGCTACCGGTGATGGTTCGAGGGTATCTCCCCGACCGTGTCTGGCGAGTGCTCGCGGAGTTGAGCCATTTCTTCCGCACGCTCTATGCTAAGCAAGTATGTCCCCTGATTATTCAGAAGCTGCATGAACTAGTGCCGGAGTTGCTGTGCAACTTAGAGACGATATTTCCGCCAGGCTTCTTTACTCCGATGGCACATCTTGTTGTGCATCTTGTGAATGAGGTACTCTTGGGTGGACCGGTGCTGTTTCGTTGGCAGTTTTGTATTGAGAGAGAGTTTAAGTATATTCGAACCAAATGTGGAAACAAAAATAAGATTGAGTCATCCATAGCCGAGGCAACTATCCTTCAGGAGATGGAAGACGCCAGGCTAACGTACTACCCCGATGATGTTCCCACTATGCATAACCAGGCCTCTCGGTACAATGTCGACGAGCCCAAGCGAGACCCCAAGCTCGTCCTCTTCCAGTGTCCCGGTGGCAAGAGCGGTGGCCCAACAAGGTATAACTTGACCAATGATGAGCTGGAGTGCATAATGCTCTATGTGCGTATGAACATGAAGGAAGTGACCCACGACGAGCAGGGAAAAGAGGGCAGTTTCCTTAGGTAAAATGGGGAACAAATTACTTTGCAACTACTATCATGATTTCATTCTAATACGTTTTTTCTCCTTTTAGTCAATTCACGGATGAAATGTGGTCGGGAACATCAGATGGACCCAATGAAGCCGCGTTGGACACTCTTTTGAAAGAGGCTGTCCCCGGAAAGAAAAAAATCACGGTTTGGTTCAGGGAAAAGGTAATTTCAAACCTGTCTCTTCTACCTTGCAATTCGTGTCTTATCCCTCTTACTAATGCACAAAACAATTTGTACTTGTAGGGAGCTGATGCCAACGTTGTGATGTCAGATGAGTTGAGATGTGTCTCCCAAGGTTGTAACCGTAGAGTCGAGAAGTATGAGAAGTATGATGTGAATGGGTACCGCTTCCATACAGAGCATCACCAGAACAGTCGGCCTAATGCAAAGACTATAAATACCGGGGTCTTCACCAAAGGAGCCAGTAATTATGATTACTACGGAAGGTTACAGAACGTATATAAGCTGACGTTCAATAACACAAATATAGAACTCAAGCTTGTTGTGTTCAAATGCCACTGGTTCGACCCTGAGCATGGAACCAAAAGTACCCCTTCCATTGGGTTAGTTGAAGTTAAGCCTTCAACCACCTACAATGGATCCGATGTCTTTGTTGTGGCTCACCAAGCCTTTCAAGTTTATTATTTGCCCTACCGATGCAAGAAAGAGGGACTCATTGGTTGGGAAGTCGTGTTCCATGTATCGCCACGTGGTAAGCTACCCATGCCCTCTGAAGACGATTACAACAACATTGACACTAAAACATACGAATGGATTTTCTATCAAGAGGAACAAACCTTTGGGGACTTTGGCATACAAGGTCTTGAGGACCGCGAGGACAATGCACAAACAGGTGGTGACGTAGTGGTGAATCTAAAGGATATAGATATGCTCAACAAGTTACATAGTGATAGTGATGACGATGATGAGCCTCCAGCGTGCGAGGAGGTTCCAATATACAACACTCGTGATAGTGATATTGATAGTGATGTTGATAGTGATGATGACAACCCAGGACTTAACTATGAGAGTGATGATTAGGGGTGAGGGTCTTTTATGTCCTTTTGCGTACTATTTACTTTTCAACATGCTTCTTCTTAATTGCATTACGTACGTCTTTATTCTTATTTACTACATTTTTCAACATGCTTAAAAGTTTATCCTTTCTCAATGCAGGTGATTGACCAAGATGAGCCAAGGCAAGGAATCATCGGCCTCAGGCTCTCGGGAGGTGTAGGATGTGTTCGGGTGTAGCGTGTGTGAATTCGAACTTGTTTGGAGTTTGTATGAATGCTTGGATGAATTTGAATCATGTTTGTGTCATTTGGATATGTATGAGATGTTTTATTTGATGTTTCTGTGATTTTTTATAATTTGTTCAATTTTAATTGTATTTAAAATGCGCCAGAAACCAGCAGCAAATAGTTTCAGAAACTGAAAATATAGTCAAATATACGCCGACGGCATTGCCGTCTGCGTAGTATGCTGCGGGGACGCACAGGATGGTGCCACGTCGACGATGGAGGACCATGCCGTCGGCGTAATACTCCTCCCAGAAGCACCAGAGCAGCACACGTGGCAGAATAGGCCGACGGCAGTGCCGTCGGCGTAAGACTCCTCCCAGAAGCACCAGAGCAGCACACGTGGCAGCATAGGCCGACGGCACTGCCGTCGGCGTATAGGTGGAGCAGACGGAGACGTTCGATGGCCGTTTTGTGGGTCCCACAACGTCTTCGCCGACGGCGGTGGATACGCCGACGGCTATTTACATACGTCGACAACGTCCTACGCCGACGCCATTACGCCGACAGCCGCCGTCGGCGTAATACTACACCGACGGCGATCGTGGCTACGCCGACGGCGGACCACCGTCGGCGTTTTGACGGTTTCCCGTAGTGAAAGGTTTGGGTTGGGAACTACGGGAGGAGTTTTGGGGCCTACATCTGCGTACTGCATAGGGAGTAGCGAAAGGCGATCACACCACCACCCCACCCGGCGTAGCGTACGTTACGCACGTACTCCACTTGCACGCAGCGTTCCACCTCTAGTCTACTCGCACGTACCGGCCGTTGCGGGGCTCGCCGCTTACGCGCACGACACATCAGCGGACAGGTGGCTGTTGATAGGGATAGAGCTGAGCCGTCGTACGGAACGGACCCGCCGCCGCTGCGTGGAGTGCAGATGGGGGTTTCCGTTCCGACCGAGATTGCTTAAGGGCATCTCCAACCCAAGCCCAAACGGACAGCAAAAGCGGACCGATTTTGTTCGTTTGGGCGGATCGCGGCCGTTTGAGGTGGGATGCCCGCAACGGACCCGCGCAAAAATGACCATTTTGGAAAAAAGGTTTGTTTGTTCATTTTGCCTATTTAAACAAACAAAATACAAAATGGGCATACAAACATGACATACAAAATGATGTTCGAAAAGACACATAGTTCAAAATACCAATTAGTTCAAATGTAATGATAATAAATAGAAGAGAAGGTCGCGATCACAGATCATTTTTTTTCTTCTTGAGTATCCAAGCTCTTTGCTCCGGGTCCATGATGTTCAAGTCGGCCATCATGATCCGGTTCTCCTCGGCCATCACCGCAAGCTTCACACGGTTCTCCTCATTCTTGATCTGGTCCGCTTCTATCTCTAGCTTTTTCTTTTGCATCTCCAAATAGCATGCCATGGCCTCCTCCTTGTCTTTGCTTTTCTCCACGTACCTTGCGGCGATGGACTCCTCTTTGCCGGCGATCAACCCCTTCAAGGTCTCCTCCAATTTATCCGTTGCCGCCTCACGCATGGCATCTTGCTTGTTGGACTTGTGTCCCCTCGGCCGCAACGCCCGGCCACCTGAGCTTTGGCCGGGCTCCACATCATCCTCAATTTCGTTTGCCCTTTTCTTTGAGCCATCGCCGCCTTTTTCAAAGAGTTGTAGAGCTCGATCCACTTCGGGCATCCCTTGATCATTTCCCAACAATGGGGCAAGGTAAACTTGGTCTTGTACACCTTCTTGTGGAACTCCAATGCTTGGAGAACAAGGTCCTCAATCCCAATGCCACTCACCGGCCGGGCCTTGACACGATCATAGGCCACTTGAAACTTGCTGCATTCGGTTTGAATGTGCGCTCACCTCTTTCCAAGAGAGACCTCATTGCGATCACTCTCGATCTTGTAAGGAGGCAATTTCCTTATCTCATGGTAATGCTTCCACACCCTATTCCAAAACACGGTGCCCTTTTGTCGACCACCGTGTTTGGCAGATTGCCCACATGTCATCCAACAATCACATAGAACTTGATCCCCATTGTCCGTGTAGGATGCCGTCTGTGCGTTCCTCTTCTTGAGATTGGCAACGAGGTTGGCATGCTCCTCGTCAAAATCGAGCGGCTCTTCATCAATGTCAACACCATCGGCTTGTGTCTCGGCTTGAGAGTCGCCATCGGCCATGGCCGCGGTCGGGTCTTGCGTCTCGGCGTCTTCGATGTTGGTGAACATGCCTCCTCCATCGCAGATCATGTCCTGGATGACATGATCGTCGTTGTCGAACTCGTTGAAAAAGGCCGGGTTAGACGACGTCGTTGGTGGCATCTCGTCGAAGTCGAGCACGCGGGGATCGGGTTGGGTACCCGCGACCGACGTCTTCCGGGACTTCGTCTTGCCACGCATCGGCGCCGAGACAGGCGTCACATTGAGGTCAATGGGTGCCACGAAAGGGGCCGCCGGCACCGAAGTAATTTCCGGCGATGCCTTGCGGGACCCAAGTCGCGACGGGGCGGCCGCGGGGTACACAACAGGCGGCGAAGCCGTCCAGAGAGCAGACGAGGAGGACCGTGGAGGCCTCTATTTGGCGGACGAGGCCGAGCTCCCCGCCGAGGCCACCACACCGGGGACGAGGCCGGCGCCATAAGCACCGGCAAGTACCTCCCCCTTGAGGAGAAGTACGCCTCGGGCAGCGGCCTAGGTGGCGATGATGTCAGCGGTGGCTATGGCCTGGATGGCGGCGAGGAGAAGTACCTCCACCTCTTCGGCCGCCTGCTTGGCTGCCTTCGCCTCGGCCGCCTTCTGCCGCGTCCTCTCTCTTCGAGCTGCCCTCTTGTCCGACTCCGGCAGCCGCTCCTTCTTCACCTTCAACAGGGCGGCGTCGGCGCCGGCCGTGGACTTGGACTGTCCTCCATCAAGGGGCGGCGGCGGTCGCGGGAGGGTTAGGGGACGAAGGGGATGGGGGAGGGTTTGTGTGGCTGGCGCATGTGCCCGACTCGGACAAGGGAGGACAAAGGGCGGACCGGGGCCCTGTCCGTTTCTCCCCAAACTTGGGCCAGGTTTGGTCCAAAACTGGTGTCCGCGCGGACAATGGTCCGTATGCGGTGAGCCTTTCGATGAATTAATCACCAACATATGCTTCTTGGATCGGACTGGCCATTTCCGTTTGCGGGACTCGGTTGGAGATGTCCTTACATGTATGCATGATCTCGACATATCTTCCTTCCGACGCAAGAATCAGCATGGATGTACGCGTTCGTACGCACCAAGTACTAGCATAAGCGACAAACATACTCCCTCGAGAGAGTATGCGACGTTAAAGAGGCTGCGTACCTGGGCGCCCGCCACCCACGGCTATCTCCAGCTAGCATGCATGATGCATTGCTTTGCTTTGTTGTAAAAGGCACAACATTAGCGTATACATACATATTTTTTTGCGAAACACAGTACAACGCAGGCGCTCATATACACGCGCACACACTCATCCCTATGAACGCACGCACGCACACCCTACCCCTATGAGCACCTCCGAAAGACTAAGTCGGCGGGTCGAGTCTTGAGATTGACGAAGTCACCACGGGCGCCTCGCTGTCAACGGGAACGTTGCCTCCCACTGAAGAATATTCCGCATTAATTGAGAAACACCAGCGTCAAACCTGGGGTTTGAACTCTGTTGGGCTGGGTATAACCATCCACCTAACCATCTTGCCACAGCCAAGTATGAACAGCGCCGATTAATCATACACATCGTACTGTGTATACAGGCGAGAACCTTTTCCCTGCTGTGTGTGGACTCTGGACTGGAAGAAAATAATGGCGAGCTGCTGCTTCGCCCCAACGCAAAGGCCCGACTGTGGTTCGTGGACCCGGCCGAGCGAGCGTAGTACAGAGTACCGCGGGCCGCGGCGGCGGGCACGACGAGCATTGCACGTCACTAAAGGCAGTCTGGTGCATGCATGAACTTATTTATTGCCGCGGCGACGCTTGCACGGCTCCTCCTCCATCATCGATCATTCCGGACACGAGCCGGCCATGCACTTCTGCGGGCTTGTTCTGGATAGATTATGAATTGTGGGTTTGGTTTGGGCCGTCCACGCACGCATGGGTTGCTGTCGCTGCCTCCCACGCCACCGTATGTCGCATGCGGTGCGGGACACGTACAACATTCGTTCCGTCCCCTACGGGTGTCAAGTCCGGCACAAAAAAATACCAGAAACAAAAAAATTACATCCAGATCTATAGAACACAGAGCGAGAACTACAAACACTGTAGTGAGCCGAAGACGAGCCGCTGTCATCACCCTTCCATCACAGAGTCGGGCAAATCTTGTTGTAGTATGCCAAAATAGCATCTGTCGCCGATGAAGAGAAGCATAAATAAGAAGAATCCAACCTGTAGACACACGAACGAATATAAACAAAGACAAGCGAATCCACCGAAGACAAACACCGACCGAATCCCGCGAGATCCGCCGGAGACACATCTCCACACGCCCTCCGACAATGCTAAAAGCACAGCCAGAACAAAGGCTAGGCGGGAAAAATCATATCCCATCCTCAGGTAGGAGCCGTCGCCACATCTTCCTAAGCAGGACACAAAACCTAACCAAACACAAAAAAAAAAAAACATGTGAAAACGGAGCCCTCCCGCCGGCAAGTACTGGGATCCACCGCGCCACCATGGAACTAATACTCTACGATCAACCAAGCATTATTATGTACACTTTTTTTGCAAATATTCATTATAATTCTAGAATATATTATACTTGTAAGGTCGAAAAACTAGTTTAAAGGAAAACAACTAATATTTGCTACTTTGACTCACGACATTCATTTGTGTGCCCTCTTATTCCTGCTTGAGCCCAGTTACCAAGTACAATGTACACCGGGTATCACAGAGGAGGGCAAAGGACTAACAAATTGACAATTTAATAAGGAAACTAACCAAAAATCCAATACTTGAGCGTGGCAGGCACACAAGGCAAGGTGGTGCCTCTGTAACCCTAACGGAAGGTGTCGATACCCTATAACACCAAACAAAACTTCTTAAGATTTGCAATTTAAATATATCAACACTTTTCACGTAATATGTCTTACTTCTTGAATTATGTTTTTTATAGTTTAAATACTTGTGAGAAAAGTAAATTAGATAAACATTTAAATATTTTGAAGACAACCTTAATTTAAAATGAAAAACCCTGTAATTTAGATTATTATAATTTTGTTGAGTTTAGCTATCATCCAATTTTCTGTGGCTAGATGTGCCGTGTGTCATGCTTTTTCACCGGCTAAAACAAATTTCATTGAGAATTAGTAATTCGGGACTTATCCAGTCCTTTTACAGGGGCGCCGCTGGAACAGCCTTCCAAAATGGACACATTTTAGTAGCTCTCGGAATAAAATTACTAGAGTGCCGGTGGAGATTTAGTGATTACAATCCGGAACAGAATGAGGATTGTTATGATACATGCAAATGAGCAGAGATTCTTCTTCTATACGAATTGCAGGAACGTCCTACCCTCCTCGAGAGGTTACTCGAAAAAAATGAGCAGAGATCTTTCGAGTGTACGTACGTGTTTCATATCGACCTTTCGTCACCCGTTGCCTAGAAAATCAACTATGATCTGGCGTGCGTGAATACGTGTAATACATCTGCACGACCATGCTTCTGTTTATGATGACATCAAGAGAGAGATACATACGTGCACACGCTTTAAACGTACGGCGAGTTACAAGGACGTCACATGCAGAACAAGACCCATTTCCCCGATCCTTCATAAAGACACAAAAAACAGGATAGTTTCGAACAAAATTCTTACCTGTTAGAGCCCGCTTGGATTCCAGGTTTTCGGGCTCGAAATGGCCGGTAATTATCTACGGACCTGCGCGTAAATTAACGATACAATCCGTCGTTTATTACGGAGGGGAAAACTAAACTACGAACTAATCGGGGCCTTATTTTTCAGCGTGGTGAAAAAACGACGGAAACTAGCAGAAAATTACATACGTTCTCAGGTCCGTAGAATTATTCTGGCCTTTTCCGGTCCGAATACCCGCAATCCAAGCCTAAAGCCCACCCCGAGCCCAGTAGCTTTCCCTCGAGAAAAATCGGAGAAAGAATCGGGGGGTGAGGAGGATCTAGACTGGAAGGCTGCGAGGTACTCCCTCTCCGTTCCAAATTAATTGGCTTCCATATATCTACGTTTGGACGTATATGTATACGTAACATGTCTACGTTGTTTGGATGGCTTCTCCAAGGTGGTGGTGCAGACAAGATGGTGCGAAAGCAAAGGTGCAGGAGGGAGTTTGGTTGGGAGACGGTGCAAGCAAGGAACGACGGGAGGCATGCATTAGGAGTTTTGGGGCCTACGTCTGTGCATGGGGAGTCGCGAAAGGCGTACCGGCCCGTACGTTACCTAGTACTCCCTCCACTTGCAGCAGCGTTCCACTACTTCTTCTTCCTCTAGGCACGTACGACATACCTACAACGACAACAACATGTACACTTTGCGTTTGCATGCATCAGAAGGCGGCTGCAGATAGGAATAGAGCTAACCGAAGCCGTCGTACGGAACGGAGATTAATTTTCCAAACAATAAGCATGCTTGTAGTAATTGACTGATCGAAAGGTTAATTTGGTCATGTTTTCAGCATATAATCGAAATAAAAGAAGAAAAACAACATACGTAGAATGCTTCTTAGCAGCTTCTCTTGACAATCTGGGGCAGAGTCAGTAGACGACAATGGATGGATCGATCGATGTGCGTACGTGGGCGCCACCCACGGCTATCTCCTCCACCTAGCTAGCATGCTTTGTTGTAAGTAAAAGGCACAGCATATATATATATATAGCTTTGCTGCACAAGCAAAATCTTTATTCGATGCAATGCATATGTATGGAGATAGATATGCCGATGCACTACCACTACGCATGCATCGCGTATACTACCTGCAACAGTGCCGATTAATCATGCACATCGTCGTACTGTGTATACAGACGAGATGAGAGGAGCGTCGGGCGGGCGGCGGGGCACGACGACGAGCATTGCACGTCACTGAATGAAGGCTAGCTAGCGGCAGGCAGTCCGGTGCATGAACTTATTTATTGCCGCGGCGACGCTTGCACGGCTCCTCCTCCGTCCCCGCCACCATCATCATTGAGTCATGCTGCGAGTTTGTTCTGGATAAGTAGATTTGTGGGGTGGTTCGGTTGGGGCCGTTCACGCGAGCATGGGTTGGGTTGCTGTCCACGCCTCCGTCGCATGTGTGAGGTGGCTCGTCACTCGATCGTCCCGCGCACATTTCTTGTTGGATTAGTGGCCAGTACAGTACAGACCAAATTAAGGTTCAGACAACTGCGGCTACCATCGCGACCTGCGAGTCAACGCCACGCTAACTTTCGTTTACATTATGGCGGAGTCGAGCACGCACTCCCTCCATTCACTAATACTACAAGGTATTAAACCTACTTTTAATTTTGACAATATTATACATACTAAAAATGAATAAATCTATATACAAAATAAATTAGATACAATGGTAGGTCTAGTGCCTTATATAAGCGGACCAGAGGGTAGCTTGTTTGCATATATCTGTAAAATTCTAAAATATGTTAAATTTGTGATACCTTTGATCGATCAAGTTCTGGATGTACTATATAACTTTCCCTCAAAGTGCTATGGGGCGCCGCGTTTCTTCTGGAAAGCGTCGTTGAGGTGATGTTCTCGGAAGGAAACCTTGATCACATGAGGGATTGGGCAAGGACGGCGTTTCTGCGTCGTTTGTCTCTTGAGACCTCTTATTGATGCTTTGCCAGCCGGAGGGACCCGTGGAGAGAGTTGGTGGTAGGCAGCGGCAAGCTGCATGGCGATCTTACCTATCTAGGACAGACAGGCGCGGCTTCGGGGTCAGTGAGCTCCGGATGAAAACCCTGCACTGAGTTGCCGGTGATGGCGGCGTTCTCGAATGCCGTTCTCTCCTTGGAGGCATGTGCAGAGCCCCTTCGCCACCTTGCAGGCCTGCACCGAGTATGTAACAATGATATAAAAGTAGCATCAAACAATCAAAAAAAATATAGATACGTTTTGGACATATCAGGTGGTCATCCAACGAAAAACTAATATTTTGGTTGCAGCAGACAAATTTACAAAGTGGATTGAGCAGTCAAATTTATCAATAAGCTCGTCTATCGCTTCGGCTTCCCACACAGTATCATAACTGATAATGGAAGTAACTTATCTGACCGGAGTTATGTGCCCTTCGTAAAGCGTCCAACACCTTACCCTCGAGGTGGTCCTGACCGGAATTGTGTGCTCGGTGAGTCGGCGAGCGTCGCCGGTCGAAGAAAAATTAGTGACCGACTCAGGCGAAACACGGTGGGGGAGGTCAGACGTTTGCGGAGCCGGCGGCTGCAGCGTTCTGCCAATGGGAAGCAAGAGCGACGTGAGTTTCCAAACACTTCCGACGTTGAGAGGAGACAACGGCGAGAGCAATGGACGTAGTGGAGAAGGGACACTATGGCGAGAGCGACTGACATAGGAGGGGAGCCACAACGTAAAAAACAGGGCAGCGACACTGATTCGGTGAGAGTGGGAGAGGAGACGAGCACGGAATAGATAGTGAGGAAGAAATGAATGTTTAGGTTGCTACCATGTCGTACCCACCTGTCGGTATCCGAGTGGCGTCGGTTGTTGTGGCTGCTGGCACTCCCACTTTCCTTTGACCTAGGCCGTAACCGGATTGCCGGACAAACTATTGGAGTCGTCCAACAATTTTAACAATTCCCGTGCCGGCGCGTCCAATACACTGTTGGAAGGGCCGGCGCGTCCTGTTCAAATTTTCCCATAATATTTTTCAAACCAAAGAGGCTAAAATAATCAATGTGTCCACTAAAATACAAGTACGAACAATTGCTACCTAAACATGATAAATAAGATTTGGTTGCGAGTCGAGTGGCTGGAGAAGAAATAAGAATATGTAGGGTGGGTGGAGGTAGATAAAAAAGATTTAATTGAAATGATGAGAATGGGGAATTTAAGTTCAAACACCATAGTGACCGCCGCTTCCGCCGACCATACCCGTGGGAGAAGAACTAGTGAGGAGCCGAAGAGTCGAAGATGATGGTTGAGGAGTGGGGACCGACGGAGGGGCCACGTCTGCTTATAAAACATATGATAATTCGCTAAGACAACATTAATATTGATTTAGGCTGCTTTGTTGGACAGGCTCTGGTGTTTCGCAACATATTGAAGCAAAGTAGTCGACGCGAGTCGCGACAGCCACGGTTGTTGATGCCCCTTTCGCCAACACTACCACCCATTGTTACGATAACCAAGCAACGTCATGTTGACATTAATAGCTGACATGTATACTTATCTTGTCAATCACCCAGCTTGCTTTTGATGTAACTATGATCAGAATGGTTTTCTATCCTTGATTGAGACTACACGAGGACCATGGATAGGCCATGCATCCCGGCATTGGATCGGAACCTGCGTGGAAGCGTTTCCCTCCTGAGTTAGAATATTATGTTACTCTAGACGAATGCATCAGTTTTTAGTCCTAATTGTTTAGGTTCCTTGATACAGGAATCCATCAAGGACAATAGGAATAATAGTTACACTCGTGCAGATAGAATCAAGGGCCCCGCTGGCTACTTCTCACGAACACACGTAAAGCCGCAAGGTAAACCAACAGTTGCATGCATGTCTGAACCAACGACATGGACAACAATTAGCACATGGATCGGATGCAACAAACAGACGTTAGCGAGGTCCCATGCATTTGCAGGTGACGGAGGAGACCGTGAAGCTAATGCGTCCTTCTACCCGCATATATACTCCCCGGGCCGGCAAAGTTATGTTCTTCGATCGGCTCAGATCCCAAGCAGGCTAACGGGTGACGGGCACCGAAATTCAGGTGGACGGAATGTGGGAGAACCAATGCATGTAGGGGTAGAAAATGGTAGTACTAGCTACAGTAGTAAACAATTTTTTGGATACAATAGTACTAGGAACTATGCTAAATCCTTCGCCTCCTAACTCTTCGCGGCGCATTGTCGGATGTAGAAGCGGTGTCGGACCGAATGTCGCCGATGCCGGCCTCGAAGGTATCAAAACACAGCTTGACGATGGGACGCTTTTTTTAGGACGACCACGAGGACACCACATATGGTGCGGTCAGGATCTGACCAGAGCCGGGTCTGCTCGGCTACGTTGTTCTCTGACGGTGGATGCTCGTCGGTCAAGTGGTTGAGCGTCGCCTCTCGTTTCTCGCGGAAGAAGGTGGGCCGGTAGGGGCTGTCAGTATGGTACAGCGGGTGCAGTCACATCCGATGTTTGTTCTGACGGTGGTAGATCGCACGCTTAAAGTCGAAGCTGCCTTTGGAGACTGGCGCTACGGGCACCACACTCAAATTGATGGAAAAATCGTTCGGCAAACTCTTTGGCCTCGTGCCACGAGACCTACTTTGTATTCACATTCTGTCGCGTGTCGAAATGCGGATATCGAGGAAACCGGAGCGTTCCCCTACGGATCTGTTCGGCAGTAGGGCGCGAGGGATTCCAGCGTCGTCGCGGGAGATGTAGAAGATCACGAACAAAATGCACACACCGTTTTTTACCCAGGTTCAGGCCATCGAAGCCTACGTCCTGCTTGTCTGATCTTGGATTGATAATGGATCTAGGAGTACAAGGGTGGAGTCTCTCTTCCGCCGGGGATCGGCTTCTCCCCGGGTCGCTCTTCCTCTCTGGGTTGAGATGAGTTACCCTCCTCTATGTATCTACTCCCTTCGTCTGAGAAGACTCTTCGTTAACTGACTACTCTCTCCAAAACCTACCCTGCGAAGTGGACGAAGCCCTCCTTTTATATTGCAAGGGTTAATCTGTTTAGATGCATAATTTGAATCAAGAAAAAAACTAAAATGGCTGAACTGAGGGAGTACTAGAAAAATGCAGCGGTACGTGACGCCAGCTCTCATTAGGCGGCCATACGTCATATAGTACGTGTGTGTACGTCAGCTCGCGGGAGTACACGATCAACCAGAGTCTAGAGAGAGAGAAAGAAAGCCCGGTTCGGCGCAGAAGAAAATACAGCGGCGGGCGGGCCGGGTTGTGGCGCAGGCATCGAAAGACTCGCCAAAGCAAAGGTGCACTGCCTCGCGAGTTGGGTGCAAGCAACGAACGACGGGAGTCGGGAGGCATCAGGAGTGTTGGGGTCTACGTCTGCGTCTTGGTGCATGGGGAGTAGCGAAAGGCGATCACCGCCACCGGCCCGTACGTTACGTTGTACTCCCTCCACTTGCATTGCAGCAGCGTTCCACTTCTTCTTCTTCTTCTTCCGTTGCACCTACTACGAACGACAACACCATGTACACACTTTGATTCCGCATGCCCGCCACCGAGCAGCAGGAACTACTCGTAGTTTATCAGCGGGAACCTGTGGCTCGCCGCTTCCGCACGCGACACATCAGCGGGCCGGCCGGCGGCTGTAGACGCACATGAGCACCAAGTGTACTACTGTAGCATAATTTTCCAAACAAGAAGCATATTTCATAAGTATATAGAAAGGTTTTGGTCATGTTTCGGCATGTTTTGGAGTACTATACTTCTGAGCAGCTTCTCTTGACACGGCTTACATTACTTCCGACTTTGTCAGCAGTAGACGACAATGGATGGATCGAGTAGCCCGCCACGTACGCTGCATGCCAGACCAAGTCGCCCTCCAAGTTGTACGTACGTAGCGGTACTCGCGAAAGCACCTACGCGATTGATCGATGTAGGAGTTCCAGCAAGCGAAACCTTTGTTCGATGCATAGCGTATGCCTGCACAGACGACATACCAACAGTGATAGTCTCCAGATCAGCTTCAGCAGCAGCGGTTCGACCTTATCCCTGCTACAGTAGTGAGGCGAAAAGAAACCTCGGCGCCGCAAGGCGGAGGTAAGCTCTGGATCTCGTTCGTGCGAGTAGTTTAGGGCTAGTTTTTTTTTAGTTTTTGCTTGCTTCGCCGGCGGCATCGGGACGGAGACGATGGCGACGGTGATGAAGAATAAATCCTCCCCCTCCTTTCTCCGGTCCGGCGACGTCCTCGCCGGTGAGGTTGTGGAGTTCTGTTCCTCCGTGCAGGTGGTTGGCAACGTCGACCGCGTGTGGTGGAGTTCCCGACCTTCGAGCCGGTCGTCTCCACATCGTCATCTTCCCCAATGGCGGTGAAGGGCTCGTGAGGTGCTGTGATGGGGCTGCGACTTTGGTGGTGGAAGAATTTGGGGTGAGCGGAAGTCTGGCGAGCGACTCCAGTGGCAGAGGAGGAGTCGAGGTCGGAGAGGAGCGGGGCGCTGTCCGTGTCCGGCCGACGAGCCACAAAGACGAGGACGCCGACGCTTCCGCGGGCGTCTAATCCAGAGGTTCAAGGAAGCAAATACTGCGATGGATTCTCTCCGTGCCATGGTTTGGGCTCTGCTGTGCTGTTCCGGCGGCGGCGAGCTGAGTTGGGAGATGACCTCCAGGGACTTAGGTGTCATTTATTTTTCTTCGAGGTTGTTTCTGTAAGAGTTGTTCGACTGGCAGGCTTCTGGTGCCTTCCTGTTGTGTTCGTGTCATGTACTCAAGTTTCTTATGGATGAATACAACATAGTCGCTTGTTCTCAAGAAAAAGAAAAAAAAGACATACCAACAGGAAGGGAGATCAGGGACCGAGACAAGAAACCTTTTCCCTGTATTCATCGTGGACTGCAAGAAAATAATGACGATCGATCGATCGAGCTAATTAGCCCCAACGCAAAGGCGACGCGCGCGCGCGGTGTCGAGCGACCTGCCGACTTGGCCCAGCTGTGGTTCGTGGACCCGGCCGAGCGTAGTACTGTAGAGAGTATCGGCGGGCGGGCACGTCACTGATCGAGCATAGTCCGGCCGGTCGCACTAGCTTATTTATTGCCGCGGCGACGCTTGCACGGCTCCTCCTCCCGTCCCCGGCCGAGCGGGACACGTACGTACGTACGTACGTACGGGTGCATCCCTTCCCTTCCATTGGCTAGCTGCCCTGAGTTCGCCGGGTGTACGTTGTTGGATTAGTGGCGACTGCAAACCAAATTAAGGTTCACACAACTGCGGCTGCGACCGCGACCTGCATCCTTCGCTGTCTACAACGCCAACTTTCCCGGTAGAGATTTCTTGCTCCAGTCAACCTCTAGTTTAAAAAAAAATCATATTTATAAGTTTCAAAAAAATCAAGAAAAAATTCTGCATGTTGTCAATGATATATCCCACAAACGATTTCTTCGACTCGAGTGACAAGCACGGCGACGGCAAGTCTGCCCTTGCTCAATCCCCTACCGTGTACTGCATCCGGTGGCTTTAAGAACCTCAACCCCATGTTATTCTGAGCATCTCCTAGATCTCTGCTAGTTTGTGAGTTTCTCTTAAATCTGTGGTAGATTCATGCTTAGTTCGTGAATATCCACTACATCGGTGCCAGATTCTAGCTTAGTATCGGTGTGCATTTCGGAGATCTGTGCATCTCGGAGCTTAGTTCATCATTCTGCTCATTGATTCATGCCTAACATTGATTGCGGATGGTTCAATGTTTGCACGTTCCAGATTAGTTTGAGTGTCAACCTATTGTAGGACATCGTTGCGCCTAGCTAGCTCTCCAGATCTGTCGGCTCCTTCACTACGATGTAAGAATCCAATGCCTGACATGAGTGAACTGCCGCACATGGTGGGTGAGGATCCATTGCTTGACTCATATGAGAGTACAACGCCTCTTCGGTTTGCTCGAATGTCTCAATTGCAGTGGTCAGCTCCTATTTCACTCTTCTTCATTTTGAATAGGGTTTGTGAGCTATCTGCTTTGATAGAGGCTTCAAGAAACATTACATTAGCAGGGTTCGGAAGGTTATTCTTGACTTCACTAGGATTATATTAAGCAATACACACGGATTTACAACCATCTGAGAAAGTGGAGGCATAGGTGGATTCGGCTTACTGTCTAAAGGACATTTAAGGAGTAAAGTGGTGTGAGGAGACCTCGACCATCATGATGGATGAAGACAAGTTGATTGCACACATCATGGTTAGATATGACAACTAACAATCTGTCTTCCTTTCGCTTGTTCATCAAGAAGCACAACTACCAGTCTGCCTTGTCAATCTTGTGCACCCGAAGAACGAGGAGTTGTTGAGCAAGCCCATGCATCATCAGTTATGCTCAGATGAAGATGATCTACACATCTTCTGCTGCTATCTCTCTCTAGATCTGCCTCCTCCGTCTCGTGGCAGAGTTTCGGAGTTTGACGGCGAATCGGATTATATGGTGCGGTGGCTGAAGACCTCGTGCTGTAGTTGGGGTTCCAGAAGGTGTTGTGCCATTCCCCAGTTTCCAGAGCGCCATGGTGGCGACGGTGGGGGATGGAGATTTGGCCTTTGCAGGCTGTCCCTCAGCTGCGCTGGAGTTGTGATGCCATGCTCCGGAGTTCACTCACGGCGCCCTAGCTGGCAGCCGTCCCTGGAGACCATCTGGTGGTCACTTCGGCTGGCCTTCTCGGCCAGCGTCTTTACAACCTCCATGTGGAGGCCCTCTTGCAAGCTCGCGATGGCGCTTTGCTGCCCTGCAGTTCCAAGTGGTCTTGTCCCCGGAGCTGGAGCGGAAGGCCATGGCTGGAGCCTGCTGTTCGTCGTCGGTGGTGGAGGACCCAATTGCTTTTTCCATTTTATGTGTAGGGTCTGTTCTGTAAAGTGTAAGGACTATGCTGTAATTTTTCCTTTTTCCTGGGTCCTTGCTGTAAATTGTAGCCCCACTGCTGGTTAATGGCATCCAGGCCCTTCGTGGCCTCTCCTTTGTTCAAAAAAAAAAAAAAGATGATCTACACATATAGGAATGTTCCTACTCCAAATCTGCACACGTACGGTTACCTTGTGAATTTCTGATGCATAGCAGTAGACGACAATTGGATGGATCGAGTAGCCCCGCCACCCTGCGCGCGCGGTCCATGCCAAACCAAATAAGCCGCCAATGCAAGTTGTACTCGAGAAAGTACTTACGCGATCGATTTGGCGTACGTGGGCGCCACCGCCACCCGCGGCTACCTCCAGCAAGCATGCATAGCTTTGCTGTGCTAGCTGCCCAAGCAAAATCTTTATTCGATATACTGATGCACTGCCACGATGCTTGCAACAGTGCCGATTATCATACGTTGCTGTACTGTGTATACAGACGAGATCGATAAGAGGCGAAACTTTTTTCCTTACCGTGTGGGCGTGTGGACTGCAAGAAAAGAATGGCGAGCAAGCTGCTTCGCTCCAACGCAAAGGCGAGGTGCGTCGAGCGACCTACTGTAGGCCGGCTGGCCCGACCTGCCTACCGCGTGACTTGGCCCAACTGTGGTTCCTGAACCCGGCCAATCGACGAGCATTGCACGTCACTGAAGGTGAAGGCCAGCTACAAAATTGTACTGTAACACATTTACATCTGACATGATGCACAAATCACGATGGATTGAATGCGGCCGAGCGCTAAGCTAATTTTCGTACGACCAAGAAATATAGCAAAACCGATTACTTACTTAAATGGCGAGAAGTGGCCATGGTTTGGTCAACCGAGGGTTTTGATCCCGAGTCTTTTATCTTATAGTAGTACGCACAGTAAAAGAGATCTAAACAAAATACAAAACCCAGTGCGAAATCAATATACAAACCCGCCACAAGTAAGGAGCGGTGATTTTCCTCCGTCTTTGGAAGGCCCAAACATGTTTAAATATGTCCCTCCTAAGCAAATCATTTGGATCTCCGTGCCACTCCATGTTTAATAATGCCACTATAAAACATCTACTTCCTCTTTTCACATTACTCACACATTTTTTCTTGTTCCAAATGAACAAATTAAGCTACAAGACTATTGGGCACATCTGACTCGTGAGTCGTACTTTACACAACATTGCTCAGCCTGCGGGGCGTGACGGTTGAGTTTGTCTGTGGCGAGAGGGGAGAGCAGGGCGGGGCTTCTTATAGCCGGCCGACTGGGCGGCAAAGCGAGGCGGGAAGCGGCGGAAAAGATGGCGCGCGCGGGAAACGGTGGGTGGGTGGTGAGGCAACGTGCCGGTTTAATGCTAGCTACAAGACTCCGCCGTGCTGGCCTGGCAGCACCGCTTGGGAAGGCTGCTCCACCATTACAGCCGCGACTTGAACGTTATGTGGATGACAACTGAGAGCCGCGTATCGGTTGCTAAATGCGGACATGTTCAGTCGTTGTCCGGCAAATCCGAGTCCGCCCCCAAATTTGCAGGCCCGCTCGGTGGTGTCGGACAATAAAAAATCGGGTCGGGCGGACACTTGGGGTGTCAGTGTGGCTTTTTTGTGTGTCCGACAACATAATGGTTTTTGGATAGTGTTTTGGGGTGCTGGTGGAGATACTCTAGGGCGCGTTTGGTAGCCTGCAACTAACTTTGCGCCCTGTGGGACTTGGCCGGCCAGGGCCAAGTCTGATAAAATCTCTGGGCCATGTTTTGCATGTCGTTTGGTAGGTCGCATGGCTTTTTTGTGCATCAGCCGAAGACATGGACTTGGCTGTTTGGTAGGCCGCTTTGCATGTTCTAATGCTACTACGCATGTGTTTGGTTAGATGCAGAACAGCCGCTACGGTAACCTCTTCTCTCCTGAGATGAGGTTACCAATTGTAGCACATAAAGTTATAAGCAGAAGTAGGATAATAGCTGCAGTTATTAAACAAAGTTCAAACATAGACACATAATCCAGTGCTTAAATAGTATCAGAGAACAACAGTAGTGCTTAAACTAGAGTTTTCACCATCTTAAACAAGACAATAGTGCTAACATAGACTCTTAATCGACTATTCTACTTCACCTCCTTCTTCTCCTTCATGTTCTCTGGGTGATCAGAACATTGCTTCACCACCTCACATCTAGTTTTGTTGAAGATGATCACCTTGTACTCCTTGGCAGCGATCTTCTTGAACATGAGAAGGTATCCAATATTCAGTCGATGAGCAATGACGAATGCTGCCCACCCACGATCGAGGCATGCTTTAGCATTGAGATCATCCAGGGTGATTGTCCAGACGCACCCTGTGTTTGTCCTGAGAGTGATCTCCGATGGCACCTCACCCCCAAGTATGGACTGAAGGCTTCAGGAACAGAAAGGACCCCTAAGCTAGGGCGATCACCACCTTGCAGAAGTGGTTAGGGGGCACCTCTTCCTCGATCCAGCCAACGTTGGCCCTGATCTTGGTGGCACTTCCTCCAACATCTGATTCATCCTACGAACATGAAGAAATGGTTAACAAGGCGTGATTCTTTGAACATGACATCAATGTACGAAGAAGTGGAAGAGCCTCATACTCGGTACGACACATGTTCATCCAAGAAGTGCTTCCACACTACCAAGAGCTACGTCAATGCGCTTGTACATTGCACAAGGTAGTAAGAAATCAATCCTTGAACAGAAGTGCCGACACATTTTAATCATCATCCATGTTCGTTGGTCTCAGTAAAGGCAGAGCTACCGATGCATCGCCTGACTAGCCAACAAAAAAAAACAGCAGGTACATCTCCTTATGCATGCTTCTCACTTTTGTTGGCAGTCAGCCGGTATCAGCTCCATGACATATCATCATCGACCAAAATCAGAAGCAATAGAAATTTGCCTCATAAAAAATAACAAACAAAGTTATCAGGGATGACTCATACAGGACCAAGTGATACGCACAAACAAATGTGATTGTACATTAGACAAGGTCCTGTAGAATCATTTCCTTGCGCTTCTGTTATGCTACGGTGTAATCATCGGCTCGTTCAAATCACACAAAACTGAACAGACGGCATAAACATTTGGGCCTCCGACATGCATTTGACAAATGGATTAATGTAGAAAGGGATGATACTACCGAACCAAGAACGTCATACACACAATATGTTGTACGTCGCACAAGGTTTAGTAGTATTACTACTTCCACATAGGGCGCGTTTGGTAGCCACAGTTTCATCATTGGCCAAAATAAATCAAGAGAAAATCAGCATGAATATCGCAAATGATACAAAACTCAATGGATGATCTCTTAGTACTAGCAATCACACACAGATAATTTATTGTGTACATAATAACTGATACTAAGACACACCCTTTGAATCAAGATGTTCATACAAGCCTCATAATACGTTGCCGCTTGTCGGGCAAAGGGATTGTCCACAGGAACCGAGTAGTGATAGAAGCATACTACATGTACAAACTACTAGGTTCTGTACACAATCCCCTTGCGGTAAACACGACAAAGTAAAATCATTGGCTTCACATTAAGCACATAGGGTAGAAATTGCCTCAGAATAACATGGTAGACCTGGAGCAACTATACGAAAGAGAGGGCACATCAAAAGTGCGTATACAACTTTGGTATAGTTGCCCAAAACCTACGAGAAGTGTTCTTCACTGGCCGGAAATTGAACTCAACACCAAATCCACAGATCAATTACCAAATCGGATGAAACTCACAAATCAGTTCGGTATTCCCCAAATCCGAAGTACAAATACTTGGTTTGACACGCCCGAAACCCATACTAAAAAACCTACTCCAGAACCAATAGATCGAGCCTTTCACGCAGATCGAACCCTAGATCTACCGTGCAAGTCATTGCAAGCAGAGAAACAGTTATGGATCTACAGATGTACGGCGATTAAGAGGCACAAGAGGGCTAGGGATGCTCTTACCGCTATTGACGATGTCCTTGACGAAAAAGAGACGATGTTGTGCCAGGGACGTGCCGACGAAGCTCAAACGTACGGAACAATGGAGAGATGGTGGCCCTGCGTCTCCTATCAAAGATGCTCGCGGCGGTGCTCAAGATGAGCCGCCGGAGAAGGAACCGCCGACAAAGAAAGAGAAGAGGAGAGGAAAGAGCAGTGAGGGGAAATGAACGAGGGGGAGTGAGCGGTGAGGGAAATAAATGGCGCGTGTTACCGAAGGGACGCGGCGTCTCCCTCACACTCCACCGCGTTCCGCCCTTGCGCTCCGCCAGATCTGGCTCCACGGGCACGCTCGATCTGAGCGTGCCTCTTGGGGCTGGCCCGACGCAGCTTTGGTGAGCGCGCTGGCCTGGCCCGAAAGCTCGTGCAGGCATCCAAACACCGCGCGCTCGTACCTGGAGGGCCTGATCTAGTCATCTGCAGGCTACGCGCCCCTACTAATATCTATCTGAGACGGGGAGCCTCTGTTATGATACATGCAAATGAGCAGAGAATTTTCGAGTTTACGTGTTCCATATCTTCGGGGCGAATAGCTCAGGTACTACATCTTTTCACGCTATTCACTGGAGAACGACATCGTTTGATGAAATAGCTCAGAGGCGACAGTTGGAACGGCCCAAATAGCGACGGCCCGATACGGCTCTTTAAGCCCTTAAACGGAAGGAAACTGTCAGCTTCAATTTGGATTATGTGAGCTGGGCTGTTAGAACGTGGGACCCACCAGGCGACCGTTGGTACGCGGGACCCACTGTGGGCCAACTGAGACAGGGACCCATCACTTATCCACGTCAACCTTATCCATTTATAAAGAGGCAGAGTGAGCCCCGCTCCCGTGGTCTTGCCCTGCCCCCGACATTACCGTTGCCTCTCTTCCTCTGTTCTTCCGCGCACCTTCTTCTTCCTCTTCTCCGGCAACGGTCCACGGCGGCGGCGGCGAAGGATGTCGAGCTCCGCTTCTGGCTCCCAGAAGTCATGGCCGCGTTATGGAGAAGTCCCGATGACTAGATGCCCGGACTGCCCTCGCCTAGATCCACTTAAGCGCTTGACATGTGTGCGCTCGACGAGTGGCAATGTCGGTCGGGAATTTGTCAAATGCAAGAGCGCCCCGCATCGTGGGAAGGATGGGAAGGTAGGGTTTGTCCTGATTTGTCTCGATTTGGCCTGAATTTGATTTTGCACTATGGATTTGGAAATTAGTGTTTTCGTTCCCCTTTTCAGGATTTGGCGAAATGCGGCTATTTTGTGTGGATGGACAAGTACATTCGCGATCGAGGGCTTCAAGTTGACTTGCTGGCCCCAATTCAGGGGCCCCCAATCCAGGAGGCTGCCATCTCGTCTGCTGTGGAGGAGGAGATCTCATACAGAGCCGATCGTCCTCCATTGGAGGATGTTTTGGTGAATAGGGAGTTGCAGAAATTGAACAAGCAGTTGAAGAAGCAGTTGAGCCAGCTTGTGGAATTGAAGAAGCAGTCAAACATGATGGCCGGAGCATTTTATGTGTGTATCATTGCCATTTATTTGGTGTATCTTTGTCGTTCGAATTAGAAATTTCGATTTAGGAGTTGGGGATTTCGATTTAGGAGCTGTTTGTCTTATGAACAATGTTATGATTCGACTAAATTAGCTCTGAAATCAGTTAACACGAGGGTGTGGGATCCCCAGCTCCGGCTTGTACATATGGTAGGGTAGGGTGGAGATCCCGCCGACGGTGCCTTGGAGGAGGTGGTGCTGGTGGCGGGTGGTTTGGTGTCGGTGCGGCCTTCTCCGGCGGTGGAGCTCCTCGGGGCTCGTCGTCGTCGTGCTCGACTTGTAAGTGCTCGAGGCCCGGTGCGGTGCTCGAGTTCCTCTGCCTCCCGTCGGATCTGTGGTGGCGGTGGATTCAACGGCTGGAACTCAGGGCTGGACGGCATCAGCGGCTTCTGTCTGCGTCGGAAACGAAGATGGCTGCGGCAAGGAGGAAGTGCTGGTGTGAAAGGGCGCTTGCCGTGTTCGTTCAACGATAGAAGCTCCGCCGCGGCGCGGCGGGCGGGCTATGCGGCGTCTTTCAAGGAAGAAGGTGCCCTCGGGCTGTGGCTAGAAGGTGGCTGGCGATCTTCGTCTTCGACGCCGATGAAGCTGCCGATGTGGGATCTGGTTCTGTATCCCCTGCGTATTGTACTCTGTTTTCTGTATTTGTACTATGTACGGTGTATGTGGTACTCTGTTGAATATACGTGGGCTTTCAAAAACAAAGGTTCAGTTAGCCGTTTCCGAAATAGAAAAACCGACGAGTTCGTGGGCCCGTTGTTGGGCCAAGCCTTCAGTGCTCGCTTAAAATAGGTGCAGGGAAAAAAAGAATTTCATGTTGTTGGTCCCGTTGCTGGACCTGTTATTGGGCCTAGCCGTTGTTGGACCGAAACAATGGTTTAAATGAAATATTGTTTGTGTACAATAACGACATAAGATTTTGCATGAACTTTCTTTTCACAAACATAACGACATAAGTTAATCTAAAAAAAACATAACGACATAAGATAAATAAAATGCAAGTAGCAACCTTACATAGCAACCTTACACGACTAGCACACTTATAACTTGTGCCCTCTTACAACTTACGAACCTTACACGAGAAATAAACTAGCATGGAAATAAGCCCGAAATAAACTAAGAGTTCTCCTTGACTTCTCCTTGACCTTCTCCTGGGCTCCTCCTCCTTGGCTCCTCCTTGGTGGCTCACTCGTCGTCCTAGTCGTTCTCGTAGGGGAGGCCGTGGATGGTGCCATGGTAGCGGAAGATGTCAGTGAAGTCCGTTAAGATATTGAACGTCGTGAATGCGATGTACTCGCACCCATACCAAAACGCCTTCCCAAGGAGGTGGAGTGCGTCGAAGCGGTTGGTGAAGGTGACGTAGTAGCCGATGACGAGGTCATGGTCATGGAACTCCTCGAGCCGATACATGGGCGGCCCGCCAGGAGGGAGGTGGCGGAAGCCGGACGAGAGGAAGAACTCCGCTAAATCCCTTGCGATCCTCCACCTCGAGAAGGCCCACACGCGCAGCTGGTGATGCTCTACGAGATTGGGCGAAGTAGAGCGGTGTTCCCGCACGAGGTTGGGGAGGCGGTAGGTCGGGGCGCTGTACTCCATGGTTGCTAGGGGGGGGCGGCTGCTTGTTTGAGAGAAGAGGGTTGGAGGAAGATGGGATGCAGTGTGCGACTTGGAGAAGAATTGGGTGCTATTTTATAGCGGATAGTGATCTTGTTTAATGCGATGGTGGGGAGGTCAAGTGTAAAAATCGGTTTAATGTGATGGTTGGGAGGCACGCGCAGCCGGTCGATTCATTTCTGTTCTGTGTGCACACTGCAAACATGTTGCACGTCGTCCCGCCGCCGCTGTCAGCGCAAAAGTCGATCCGTAAAAAAAAAGAGCAACAATAGCCCTGATACTACATGGCGTACGCGTTGGAAGCGGCGTGCAGCGCGAAATCGCTCTGCTGAGACGTCTGCATGCACTGCCGTCGAGTGGGGCCCGCTCAGCTGAGACGTCTGCATGCATGCGTCTATGAGGGTCCGCTCAATCCAACGGTCCGACGAGTGCACCGCTTCTCAGCCAATCAGGTAGCAGAACCAGCCATCCCACAGATCGTGTGTTAGCTCACATATAGAGGGCCAGATCGCACGACCACAATGAAGCAAGGTAGCGATCACACGGATGAACGGTCGCCGTTGCATCCGAATTTGAAATAATCATAAAATATTAAAAAAACATCAAAAAATGAAAATCCAGTTCACATGGTCTTAGTTTGTCATGTACTAACAGCTCCAACTCATAAACAAGGTCTAGATACATATTAAACAAGAAATGCTTCAATATGGTGTGAAATAGGCCGAATTTGAAATAATCATAAAATATTCAAAAAACATCAAAAAAAATGAAAATCCAGTGCACATGGTCTTATTTTATCATGTACTAAAACTCCAACTGATAAACAAGGTCTAGATACATATTAAACAAGAAATGCTTCAATATGGTGTGAAATCTCACATCTCAAACTATGAACTCTCATGTGTGAAGAGAGGTGGTTTGGGATTTGCAACATGAAATTTACAAAAAACTCACCAAATCTTCATTTTGGATTGACTAAGAAGGATCCAAGTTGGTTTTTCATTTTCATGTTTCAAACTGTTCAAATATTGGTCAAACTTGGGTTTGACCGATTTTGAAATAATCACAAAATATTCAAAAAACATCAAAAATGAAAATCCAGTGCACATGTTCTTAGTTTGTCATGTACTAACAGCTCCAACTGATAAACAAGGTCTAGATACATATTAAACAAGAAATGCTTCAATATGGTGTGAAATCTCACATCTCAAACTATGAACTCTCATGTGTGAAGAGAAGTGGTTCTATGTTTTGAGAAATGACTCCATATTGGTCTAGGGCACTATATTAGTGCAATAGATGTTAACCCTAGAGTTTGAGATCATTTGGAGATGGTCGAAAAAATGACCAGATTAGAAATGGGGCTGTTTGGGCTACCTTTGGGGCTCTTTTGTAGATCATTTTGGAGAACCGCTTACTTGTTGGAGATGTTTACCCTAGCAAAAGGGAAGATTGTTCACAAAACGAGCATAACAACTGAGAAATCAGGGTTGGTTCAAATTGTGAGAAATATTTCACACAATTTTGAATTTGGTTCAAATTCAAATTCAAATTATTACACAAATTTCACGGCTCAAGTTTCACGGCTCAAATTATTACACAATTTCACGGCTCAAGTTTCACGGCTCAAATTATTCACAAATTTCACGGCTCAAGTTTCATCTCAAATTTCACGCTCTCGATTTTCTCTTCTTCGTACCAGGCACACCAGACAAAACCCTCATGCTCTTGGTTTTCTTCGAGTCAGTCATACGAGGCCGAGGCCACACAAGTCGTTCTTCGTCTTCAGATGACACCTCTTCAGATGACAGATTCAGTTCTGGAACAGCTTCAGCTTCAGCTTCATTTTGCACCGCAGCATCAAGAACTGAATCAGATGGCACCACATCATCCAAAACTGAATCAGTTTGCACCACATCATCCAAAACTGAATTAGATGGCACCACATCATTCAGAACTGATTCAGATGGCACACTTCTCTTTCTTGCCTTTTTTGTTGCCCAGAGATTGTCAACAACAATGGGCTCACTTCCAGCCTTTGCTCTGAAAAAATAAAACAGAGTATGAAAACAGAGTAGAATTGCAGTTGAATTTAAATAAATGATCAAATACTTGAACTTACTTTGGTTGTTGTGGACGAGGGTACCGACATTTGGATGATCCAGCTCGGTGACCAAGTACCTGACACTCCTTGCATCTATTTTTGTTACCTTTCTGAGGCCGTTTTGGTTTGTCATCTTTTTTCGCCCTCTTACTACAGCCTCCTTTCTCAAACCAGGCCTTGAATCTGCTCATTTTAGGCCTGCCAGCCTTTCTTTTGGCAAGGGGGGGACACATATCAAAATCAAAAGGCACTTCAGGCCACTGCGACTGATCTGTAAGTGCTGGTATTGGAGCTGCATACGCAGCCTTGAATCTTGCTACTGAATAATACTCATGCAGATAAGGGTGCATGTTTACCCTCGGTTTTCCAGCCAAGAAGAGTATGGCATGCTCACATGGTTTTCCAGTATGTTGCCACTCGAGGCAAGTGCATTCATGCAGTTCAGTGTCAACCACATGCCTTCTTCCAGTCTTGGTATCTCTCACTTCAGCTCCCCACAATGAAGAATTCTCAACTGCCAAATGTGTAAGATTCTGCTCCTGTTAACCACCTGCTGTACCACTGCTGGAAGCTTATCCCCTTGCAAAGCATCACCTATCTTCTTCTCAATTCCCACATCCGCATGATCATGATCCTGATTTGGTCAACCATGTCATGCACAGGCAAGTCTTTCAACTCTTTCACCTTGTTGTTAAAACTTTCTGCTAGATTGTTGTTGATATGATCACACTTGATGCTGTATTAAATCCTGACCTATACCACAAAAGAGAATGGTATGCTTCCAGCCAGTGCTGAAACTCAGGATCTGATGCAATAACCTTCGCAAGGTGATAAGCATGTGTCTGTTTCGAGTAAGATCTTGCTGCTGGCCACAGTCGCCCAAAATCTTCTCCTCTATGTTTCTTGATCACATTCATCCACATATGCCCGAAGCACTCCCTCTGCTCAGCATGTGGAAATACGGCCTTGACAGCATTTTCTAGCCCTTTACAAGCATCAGTGTGTATAGCCAAAGGTGTCACTGTCCCAATGGATCTTTTCAACTGCATCATGAACCATGTCCATGAAGTCTCTGTCTCTGATTGAAACAGGCCAATAGCAACAGGAAACATCCAGTTGTGTCCATCTAGAGCATTGCATGCTGCCAATTGACCATTCCACTTTCCAGTCAAAAAAGATGAGTCTATGCTCAAATATGGCCGACACCCTGCTTTGAAGCCATCGGTGCAAGGCTTCAAAGCCATAAAAATTTGGAGAAAAATACCTTGCCATCAGGTGCAACCTCGGTATCTATCTCCACAATACTGCCAGGTGACCTCTTCTCCACCTCTGCCTTGAAACTATACAGCATCCTGAAGGTATTTGCCCAATCACCATATAGTTCTTTCATTGCCTTCTGTTTTGCCTTCCACACTGTGGTATATTTCAGCTTAATAGGGTACTTGGCTTCCATGTCTAATTTCAGTCTCTTTGCAGTAGTGTTTGGTGTTTTGGCTAAAATAGGAGTGATCTTTTGTGCAACCCAGGCCTGTGATGTCATGGTTGAGGGATTCTGTGAACTAGTAATACAAGTATGTTCATTGGGGATTTGATTAATTCTGATTGTACTGCCATCAGGTTGGCGTCTAGCAGAAATGTACCACTTGCAAGGATGGGCACTGCCATCAAAGCCTTTGCACTTCGCATAAAATTTCTTTGTATCTGTCCACAGAGTCTTGCTGTCAAACTGCTTCTTCACTGCATAAGTCCTGTAACACATCCTAAACTCAGCCATGGTTGGAAAAACTTTCCTACTGCAATTACAGGGTTATCTTTGTCATATACATTTATCATCTCATCATCATTTTCATCATCTACATCATCAGCAGCTTCCTTCATCAACTCTGCATCCACAACTCCAGAACCAGCAGCCGCATTAGCCGCATCCCTCTTCTTCTTCTCCTTGTCTTTATCATCGACTGGAATTCCAAAAAGGTCTGCCATCTCAGTGTCATCCAAGGGTGCAATGACCAAATCAGTATGCTCTTGCAGTTCTACTGAATTCCAGTCAACAACAGCCGGGCCCGTAACAGCCACCCCATTAGCAGCACCATCACGGGCTGGGTCTTGTGCATCATCTGCTAACACTGTCAATTCGGTTACAATGGGAATTATCTGTCTAGTTGCAGCCCACTCATCATCTGCAATCTGCATAGCCAACTTTGATGCCACATATCCTACTCTTGAATCTGATTTCAGATCAACCAGCTTGGCAAGAAGTGTAGCACGTTTCTTTTCAAAGCCCTCTTGTTTATCGATTTCATCAACAACGCTTCGCCATCCTCCATTCTCACATACTCTCCCTTCCAATCTTCGTACCGTAGCAATGCCACTTCTTGCTCTGGACCCCAAGGAATACTCTCCCCTATTTTCTCCACAATATCTCTCACCGCTTTCTCTTCTTGGTTCACTAGTTCTTGTGGATCGATGTCGTAAAATGAAAGCTCCAAACTAACTAATGTGTCGTGATCTATGGTCCTCACGCTACCATCAGCTAGCTTCGCCTGAGATAGCATAAATTTGACAACCAATTCGAAACTTTTTCGGGCATCTCCCCTGTTTTGACAACGAGGCGGGAATGTGACGACTTGAGTTGAATTTGGGGCCAATAGCTCCTATGCGACATGGAAGTGAACGAGCTCAAATCGAAAGCCGAATGAGCACGAGAGTGATGGATTACCTCGAATTTGACTCTGCCGGCTCCGCGGAGCTCGCCATCTACCTCCTTCTTCCGGGCTGCTTGCCCCGCCTCCCGCCGCGAGCAAAAACGGCAGGGAATGTGTCAGATTTGGGGCAGAATTAAGAAGGGAAGGCCACGCGGGTTCGATTTGACTCACCCCAGATGCCGGCGACAACGAATTCGACGCCCAGGAGTGGATAGCTCCGCCGCCGGAGAGGGAGCTAGGGCGCGCACTGTCGGGTTCAGATGGCGCGCTACGGCAAGGTCGGTCTGTGCGGTCGCTCGAACCGGTTGAGTTGACCGGGTACAAGTTAGTGGGTCCCACATCCGCTAAACCTAATTCCACACTCCTTAACTAGCACAAGTAAGTGACACGGCCGTTTCATCACAATGGGTGGGTCGTGGCTATTTTGCTGCTCTCACGCGTCGTACCTAGCTATTACCTCCAACTATGTCGCATCGCAGCCAATTCCCTGAAAAAACGTAGTACCTGAGATATTCGCCCATATCTTCGTCCCCAGTTGTCTAGAAAATCAACTATGATTTGGCATGCGTGAATACACGTATATCTGCCCGACCATGCTTCTGTTTATGGTGACATCAAGAGAGAGATACGTAGGTGCACACGCTTTAGACGTACGGCGAGTCACACGCGAGACCCATTTCCGCCGATCCAAACAATGATCAAGACACAAAAACAGGAGAGCCTCACACAAAATCATTAAAGCCGGGATCCATCAGATCAGCCCACACCGAAGACCCGATCAAAACAGCTCGCCGGAAAATAAAACTGAAAGGAAAAGAAAAGAAAAGAAAAGAAAAGAAAGCGGCTCGGTCGAATGCTCTGGACCTCGATGGATATGGATTGCTTCAGGAGAGTGAAAAAGGCAGGCAAGAGCAGGTGCTCCATCCGGGAAGCAGGGCATCCTCGTTCGTTTGCCGTCATTATGGATTGCAGGCAGGAGCGTGACGCTGGCTGGGTGGGCCGGGTTGTTCGACGCCACCGCGAGCCGAGCCAAGCAGGCAAGCAGCTTTTCGCTTTCATAAAGGGTGATGAAACGGAGAAAGAATTGGAGGGGGGGGTGGCCAGTGGTGGTTTTACTGAGGACACGGGCATGTGGTGCTGCGGAGCGGGGATCAGCCGTGTGGCGTCAAGCCGCACATCAGCATTCAAACCCAACAGAACAGAAAAATCCATGTGCCTGCAGTCACTGTGAGATATCGACGCGATCCCGGCCTCTAATCAAGATCACTTTGGTCGTCTCAGTTCTCCCATGCATGTCGACCGGACCGATCTTGGCTTGGCGCTTTGCCTCTCCCCTCTCGACTCTCGAGTCTCGTCTAGATCTCGCAGGCACCGATCATAACTGTATACTCGCTGCATACACCATGGAAGCACGTCAGAGCTGGCTGTTGCGAACAGCGAATTCGAAGAGCCGTCGTACCGGCCGGCCGGGGGCAGCGGTTTATTGGGAAGCATGGGCGTGTACCTCGCACTGTTGTACATATATCAGATGTGCTGGGCAGGATCGTAAAGCCTGCTCGTCTGCTAACTCTATCTATGTGTGACTTCATTTCTCTTTCTCATTCATTTCTCACCTTGTTGCTTCCGGCGATATGATGGTACTCATATACTCCGTATGATTCAACGTTCCTATCAGCTCGATCCAGTTGGACGGATCACCCATGACGCGGAGGACAATCTTAGTTCCGAATGAGAAAATGTTGTCCATCTTTTAGTTTTTTGACCACTAATAGATGATGAAAGGCCTCTTTTATGTGAAGAATTCTAAAAAGAGCAGAAACATAAAACATGAGATTTATGATCGGGAAACCCTCAATCAACTTCAGACAGATTTGGTTGAGCATATGTGGACTACTCAACTAGAAAATCAGTAGTCATCTTCTCTCCATTTTATTTTTATTTTATTATGCGAACTATGTTGTATAATTATGAATTATGTTGTTTATCTCGTTTCAACTATTTATTAAATTTTATTGATTGTCAACTATGTTAGTAGCCAAATAGGGAAAATGGGAAAAAAAAAGGCCAACCTGGACCAAATGGGTGTTGCCGATCAGGAGCCTCCAGTATGTCTCTGGACCATCCCAAACGGATCAAAACAAACATTTTTTCGTGTCTGGTTGGGGGCTCCTTTGCAGATGCCTTTATGCCAACTCTTCTCAGACTATAGTCAGCCAACGGTATAGTCTCCTATCATTTCCTCCTCGCCTCGCCAGGAGAGAGGAAAAGCGATCTAGCTTTCCGTCGCCAGCATCAGGCGACTCCCCTTTACTGACGACCTCCTGGTCATCGATGGTGAGGGGGGTCGCCGGATCCAGCGTGTGGGAACTAGTGTAGCTCTAGGTTAGGTACTCTGTAGTTTAGGTTTTCGGTCCCTCGACGCTCGACGTGTGTGATGAATAAAAGTATTCCAGGTTCTTCTCCGATGCGGTGTTCTACTCTGTGGTTGGCGAGGGATCTGGACTGTAGTATGTTCAAGCGGGGATGGCGTGGCGGTGGCGACATCTTCGTGATAGACTTATGTTTTGGGCTTCGTCGCTACGACGGTGTTCTCTCTAGCGTCGGAGCGGAGCTCAGGAAGTTGTCCAGAAATACGCGTAGACGGTTGTCTGCGCTAGTGACAGCTGGAGATGGTGCATCTTATGTTGGGTACGTGGTTGGAGGCTGACAGTTCTGATTTCCTAGTCCGACATCGTCGTACGGCGTGTAATTTCGAGAATTCAATGGCGTGTCCGGGGTCGTGTTGCCCCGGTCTTGTTCTGACAACGGCAATGGTTTTGCCTCTGGCAAACTACTTTCCCAACCAGTGATGGAACCGCCTCGAACTCGGGTGAAGGGGTGATCTGTCCACTTTAACTTTGGTGGCTGCTATGCTGGTGCCGAAAGAGAGGGACATGTGTTAATTTTTTGCATAGTTTTCTCATATATTTCCGTTCAGTAAGATCGGTATTTACGTGCCTTGTAATTGACCTTTATTTTATTTATGAATGCGACATGTATTACTAGAAAAAAAAGAGACTATAGTCGGCCATACGTCTGCGTAGGTGAGCTCACGGGAAGAAAGCCCGTTGCGGTTGGGGCAGGAGAATGCGGTGGCGGGTCGGCTGGGTGGTGGTGCAGACATTGAGACATGGAAAGACCAATGCAGTTTTTCCACAACTACGAGATCTCCCCCGTTTATGATGACCATTGATTTTGCATCCAACGAATTATATTATTCCTATACTAACTGATGTATTGATAAAACAAAAAAAAAGTTAATGCGTTTTAATTTTTTGGCAATACATGTACATAAATTTCTTGTTAGTACATGAATCTAAAAATTAAATTACATAAATTCGGAAATTGTTGATAATGCATTGATATTTGAATATTCATTGATAATTTACGAACGGATCATAAGGAATTTGGACATCTCAGAGATAATCATTGTTGTTGTGGAGCTGCATTTTGCATGGAAAGAGTCGCGAAAGCAAAGGTTGGGGCTTGGGAGACGGTGCAAGCAACGAGACGGGTCTCGTCGTCTCGATGCTGTGGGGAAGGAGTTTTGGGCCTACGTCTGCGTGCTGCATGGGGATTAGCGAAAGGCCACCACCACCCCGCCCGTACGCTACGCACGTACTCCACTTGCAACGGTGCACATACCTACTACGACAAGACCATGTACACACTTGGCTTTTGCATGCAGCAGCAACTAGTTTTATCAGGATGGTGTGGTTGCGTGGGGCTCGCGCGCCGCTTGCGCACACGACAGACACATCAGCAGGCCGGCGGGGGCTGTAGATAGGGATAGAGCCAGCCAGCCGTCGTACGGATCGGACCCGCCGGCCGCTAGCTAGCTTCGTGGAGGGTTTCCGTTCCGACCGAGATGGTGAGATTGCTTTACATGCTCTCTTCCGGCGCAAGAACCTAGCAGTATGTACGCACCAAGTGTACTGGCATAAGCGACAAACATAGAAACGAACAGCACATGCCGACGTGTATAGATTTTTCAAAACAAGAAGCATCTTGGCGATTAATTGATCGAAAGGTTTAGTCATGTTTTCAGCATATATAACCCAAATTAAAGAAAAACTACATATATAGGTACTGTACTTCTTAGCAGCTTTCTGGGGCAGAGTCACCTAGCAGTAGACGACAATGGACGGTACTCGCGAAAGTACTTACGCGACCGATGTGCGTACGTGGGCGCCACCCACGTACGGCTATCTCCAGCTAGCTAGCATGCATTGCTTTGGTGTAAAAGCCACAGCATAGCTCGGAATAGCAAAATCTTTATTCGATACTGATGCACTGCATAGCGTATACCTGCAACAGTGCCGATTAATCATATATTGTTGTACTTTGTATACAGACGAGATCAGGGGGTGGAGACAAGACACTTTTTTCCCTGCTGTACGTGTGGACTGGAAGAAAATAATGGCGAGCTGCTGCTTCGCCCCAACGCAAAGACGAGGAGGTGTGAGGCTGGCCCAACGTACCAGCCGAGTTGGCCCAACTGTGGTTCGTGGACCCGGCCGAGCGAGCGGCCGAGCGAGGCAGGACGAGCATTGCACGTCACTGAACATAGTCCGGTGCATGTCGCACTGACTAATTTATTGCCGCGGCGACGCTTACACGGCTCCTCCTCCTCCCGGACACGAGACAACCATGCACGAGCCAGTCATGGACTCATGGAGTGAGTTTTGAATAGATTAATTTGGGGCCGTTCACGCGCGCATGGGTTGCTGTCTGTCGCTGCCTCCACGCCACCGTATGTCGCATGCGGGACACGTACGTACGGGTACATCCGTTCCGTCCCGTTGGCTACCTGCCCTACGGGTGTGAGGTGGCTCCCACGCGCACAACACTTATTAAGGTTCAGACAAACTGCGGCTGTGCGACGGCGACGGCGGCGGCGCGACTGCGAGCGACACGTGCGTGCTCACTACATTACTTTGACAGGGGAGATGTGGCCAGAGCGTGGTTAACTGAGGGTTCTATAATGAGTAAAGTCTGAAATAAACCTTGAAGTCGTAGAGGGTGTTGGAATCAAACCTTAAACTTCTAATCCCGGAAATCAGCGCCCTAAACTTTTGATTCCCGGTCTAAGATAGCATTTGTTCGTTCCCAAACGCCGACAACCTGTTCCTAATCACCACCGCGGCGTCCGAGCAGCGGCAGCGCGTTCCATCACGAGGAGCGAAGGCGTCTCCGTCCCGCACAGCCACAACCAAGGCGAGGCGCCTGCAAAGCGCGCGGTGTGTAGCGTGGGTGCACGCCAGTGAAGTATGGAACGTGGCGAGCCGCCCGCCGCTGGCGTGAGCGGGTGTCTCCTTTGACGGCAAGCCGGAGGAGCAGGCGTCGGAGCACGAACTGGTGCCTTCCCTACAAATAGCGGTGGCGTCCTCAATCCAAGCAGCAACGCCCTCTATGCGAGCAAGACGAACTAGTGGCATGAAATTGAATCAAGGAAGGTCGAATTATTGGAGATATTCAATTTGATGATTTTTGTGTGGATTTATAGCAGTTTCGCTGCTTCAGTCGCCACTGTTTTAGCTGCTAGCGACGATGGAAGTTTTTGAGTATCGCTGTTGTCACGGAGAAGAAGACAAGCAACATTAGTTCATGCAGCTGCGTGGAAAAAGGCCCTAGCTCGTCCTTCTGAGCCGCTGCGTCTTCCTCCGAGGGTGCAGCAATGGCGTTTTGGCCGTAGGACGACGGCGGCACATGGTACGGAGTGACGGCCTGACGGGACGCGGTGGAGGTGCTCGCCTTCCAGCTGCCCGAATAGAAGGGCGTTTTGGCCGTAGGACGACGGCGGCACATGGTACGGAGTGGCGGCCTGACGGGACGCGGTGGAGGTGCTCGCCTTCCAGCTGCCCGCATAGAAGGGCAGGCTATGCATGGCGCGGCTCATCTGCCCGAGTGCTCGCGGCCACTTCGCAAGCAGCGATAATGTCAGGATCACGCGACAGCTAATGGCCGTGAGCCGGTGACTAGAGCATCCCAGAGCTTGACGCACTCGAGCACGGCACACCGCACACGGCGATGCGTCAGTATGCCCGCAGAAGTTCACCGTTCAAAAATGTTGAGCCAAAAATTAGTCAATGATCCCGGCGTTGACTGTGGCCACGTCAGCAAAATGGCTGGGAAATGATTGTGAGGCAAGCATCGACCGGGAACCGGGAGTCCAGGGTGGTGATTCCCGGGATTGATAGTTCAGGGTTCGTTTTAGACACACTCTATGACTTTAAGGTTTATATCAGACTTTACTCTTCTATAATCCGTAGAGGGTGTTTGCTTATGCTTTTTTCTTGGATTTTCCGTAGAGGTTCTTCTCTTGGTTCTATATGTGGTAAACACCCTCGTAGTCCACGTCGTACGATCTACTCGGAGTAGGTTTTAACCTAAGTGTTACGAACGTTCGAGTTAATTTAGATCAAGACAAATTAGAATATTATAGTTCACTCAATCAACACAGATTTTTTTCTGATAAACTTTCGATCTATTCATCAACTCTCAAGTCGGGACAAAAAAATCAGAAACAAAAAGTATGAAACGTTTTTGAACCAGAAATAATCATTGTGACCATTGAAATAAAAGTATGAACAATTTGTATCTACAACTGAATAATTAGCTTTGGCATGTGTTATTTTTTTTGCATAGTTTTCTCATATCTTTTCAGTTCAGTAAGTTCCGTGCTTACGTGCCTTGTAATTGGCCTTTATTTTATTTATGAATGCGACATGTATTACTAGAAAACAAGAGACAATAGTCGGCCATACGTCTGTGTACGTGAGCTCACGGGAGTATGATCGACCAAAGTCTAGATCAGAGAAAGAAAGCCTCGCTGTCGACGGGAACGTTGCCTCCCACTGAAGAATATTCCGCCTTAAATGAGAAACACTAGCGTCAAACCTGGGGTTTGAACTCTGTTGGGCTGGGTATAACCATCCACCTAACCATCTTGCCACAGCCAAGTATGAACAGTGCCGATTAATCATACACATCGTACTGTGTATACAGGCGAGAACCTTTCCCTGCTGTGTGTGGACTCTGGACTGGAAGGAAATAATGGCGAGCTGCTGCTTCGCCCCAACGCAAAGGCCCGACTGTGGTTCGTGGACCCGGCCGAGCGGGCGGCGGGGGGCACGACGAGCATTGCTGCACGTCACTGAACATGGTGTGAGTAGATTAATTTGTGGGGTGGTTTAGTTCGGGCCGTTCACGCGCGCATGCATGCATGCATGGGTTGCTGTCGCTGCCTCCACGCCACGCCAATGTCGCATGCGGGACACGTACCGGTGCATCATCCGTTCCCTACTCGCGACGGAAACCAGAGTTCGCCGACCCCCGCGCGCGCACATCTGTTGTTGGATTAGTGGCGAGCGCAAACCAAATTAAGGTTCACACAACTGCGGCTGCGACCGCGACCTGCTCGGAGTGAGTGACACATGCATGCATGCATGCGTCGCTGCCTACAACGTTAACTTTCCTTTTTTCTTTGGAACCTGTGGCGAAGCGTCGCCTATTGACTTATTAAGCGTAGCGACCAGTTCTCAGTCCAGCTTAATTGAACGGTTACTTGCAAGTCTCGTCTAACATGAGAAACACGATGCAAAATAAACAGCAATGCCCACTTTTACACTCCCACTTATAACTGAGAAAAACCCGATTGTAACCCGTTTGCAACACACGTAACGTAAGAATCATGATGCAAATACATTTGTTTTTTGGATGAAACCGAGCTCTAAGTTAATTTTCGATCAACCAAGATGTATCAAAACCTATCACTTAAATGGCCAGAAGTGGCCAGGGCTCGGTTAACCGAGGGTTTTAATCACGAATTCGGTATCTTAAAGTACGTTGAGTAACATAAGTTAAATAAGATGAATGGACGATGAACCAGACATTATCACGTAGGTTAGATGCAAACATTCATAAGAATTCTATAATATTTTATTTATGTACGGTCGAAAAACTTGTTCAAAAGGAAATCAACTAGTACTATATATTGGCTTCCTTTCCTCGCGCCAAATTCTTTGTTGTACCTGTACTCGTTTATTCTTACTTGAGCCAAATTCTTGACTGAGTTGTTGCGGAGTACATGGTACACTAGGTATCATGGAGGAGGACAAAGCCATCCCATGAACATACGGTGTGCCAAGGGAAAAAAAACTCGAAGTACTACCACGATAACAAAGATGACCATCAATTTGGAAAAACACGAGCGTCAAAACTGATGTTTGAACTCTGGTGGGTTAGGGGTACAAGCACCCTACAAATAACCATCCAACCACATGTGTTGGGTTCTCTCAAATGAGGTAAATTGGCCAGGTAGGATAAAACGTACATGCATGCATTGAATGATTCATAACCAACACTTCGTTAACAAATGAAAACAACAACCATCCGGGCAAGCCGGTGCACACAAGCCAAATGGACGCACATAGATTAACTTGACAAATATTCAAACCCTTTACAAATATCTGGAAAAACATACAAAAGAACCTTGTGGTCTTAGCAGCCAGCCACAATGCATGGAGGGGGCAAAATGGCTAAGAATTGCTAAGTAAAAGTGTGAGTACTAGCATGTTTATGAAGAAATTCAGATTGATGGGGGTGGCTTAGCCCCTGCTTGTCCCCCTTCCTCCATCCCTGTGTCATAGTTAGGGACGGAGCCAGAAATTGGACATAAGGGGGGGAAGAAGTAGTGACAGAAAAATATAGAAAAAAATCACACAACACAATAAATACTATAAGGTCAAATGTAAATCATCTAATTTGGAACGGAGGGAGTAGCGTTTTGAGATGTGCTGAAAATTAACTGGGACATATATAGTTCGAATCAGAGAGAGGGAGTGAATAACCTCATTTTCTCCCGTCAATCCGTCATCGCTCATGTTGACTGTGCGGGTCTTACGTGATTTAGTCCTTTTCAACAAGGCACTCTCCCATTGCTCACGAGTGAACAGTGACTAATGGCTCTCTCAGCCGATGAGCCTCTCTGTCATGATTCAGGCCTGTGTTACGTCACATACATGCTGGACGGACCCATTTCCGCCGGCCGATCCAAACAATGATCAAGACACAAAAACAGGAGAGCCTCACACAAAATCATTACAGCCCACACCGAAGACCCGATGAAAACAGCTAGCCGAAATGATAGTAGAAAATAAAACTGAAAGGAAAAGAAAGCAGCTCGCTCGAATGCTCTCGATCGAGCTCGATGGATATGGATTGCTTCAGGAGCGTGGAAAGGCAGGCAAGAAGGCTTGGTTGGGCATCCTCGTTCATTATTGCATGCATGCCGGCCGGGTTGTTGGACGCCAGTGCCCACCCGAGCCGAGCCAAGCAGCTTTCCCTTTCAGAAAAGGAAGAAAAATCGGGGGTGAGGAGGATCTGGACTGCAAGGCTGCGGTACGTGGCCGGTGGTGGTTTAACTCAAGAGCTGAGCTGACACGGGCATGTGGTGCTGCGAAGCGGGGAGCAGCCGTGTGGCGTCGAGCCACCCATCATGATTCAAACCCAACAGAAAAATCCATGTGCCTGCAGTCACTGTGAGATATCGACGGCCTCTAACCAAGATCAGTTTGATCGTGGACACGAGCGACATCTAGTCCCATGTCGACCGATCATGGTTTGGCGCTTTGCCCCATTTCCCCTCGCCTAGTCCATCTTCCTTGCAGTCCAGATCCTCCTGTTTTACTGGGAACAGCGAATTCGTACCGGCTGGCCAGGGGCAGTGTTTTACTGGGAACTGGGAAGCATGGGCGAGACACTGCTGTATATATCGATCGTCTGCTAACTCTCTATGTATCTTTCGGCCGCTAGCTAGCATAGATTCGTGTGACTTCGCTTCTCTTTCTCCGAGCATCACTGTCGCCGATAACTCTATTTGGACGTGTCGGATGTAATTTCTCGCCCACCCACGACGTTAATAGTGACGTTACGTCCGGCGCGCCCCGCCCGTGCCCTCCCCGTTGGGAGTCGTTTGGACGCGCCAGACGAAACTTCACGCGGCGCCATGTCGTGCTCTGACGGGTGGGCCAGCCGTGTCATTAACATGGGAACTCAACCGTCCCGGTCAAAACATTCATGGCGCCGCAGCGAGGTAGCGAGTTGTCGCTTCGCCTCTGTTGCATGGCGGGCACGCCTTTTCGAGTCGCCGCTCACTGCTCTCCGGCGCTGATAAAAGTCGTGCCCACCCGCTACCCAGTCCTCATCATATCTCCCCGCCGCCTCCCTCTCTCAACTCTCAAACTCTAGATCAACAACGATGGCGATGGCCGGCAATTGGCGGCACACGGGCGGAGCAGCGGCGTACGGCTTCAGGCCACGCACGACAACGGGTACCCGACGCCGTCGGATATATGCCCTCACCACAGGTGGCTGTGCCGAACCCGCTCACGGTGGCGAACCGTGACTTCCGCGAGGCCATCATCAACCACTACCGACGGGAGCTCACACCGGAGCAGCGTGACGACCCCGCCTGGGATCCCGCCCACGTCGGCCGCTACGAGGACGAGTTCCGGCGCCTCTACCATGAGGAGATGATGCGCTGGGATGGGGCCGGCGCCCAGGGACATGAACGTGTCCACGGTCGGGAGGCCTTTTGGGGCGAGCCTGGGCGCACGCTCAACACCGTCATCCACCACATCCGTGCCGGCGGTGAGCCTCTGCTCGCGCCGCCTCCGGTGTTCCAGGAGCCACCACCACCTCAGGCAACCCGCTGGGCACCGAGGAGGACCGGCTCAGCCTCAGCCTCATCATCGCGCTCGGCATCCTTCTCCCGCTCGACCTCATCCTCCCGCGAATCGCCGCGCACGCCGCCCCTGACATTGCTCCGGGCTGTCAAGGACGAGGCGGACACAGCGCCACGGAGTCGCACTAGGAGCAGCAACGACGACATCTCCATCCGAGAGCCGCGCGGTCCTCCACTGGCGACGATGAAGAAGGTGAAGACGGAGCCAACGCCGGTGAGGATGCCGCACCACCTCGCCATGATGCGCGGCGGCATGTGAGGCTCCGCAACCCAGAGGTCGGCCCGGAGGAGTTCCTGGGACTCCACGCCGACATGGAGGAATCGAGGAACACCGTTCCGCATCTCTCCATGGAGGACGCTTGCGCCTGGTCGCCGCACAAGCATCTCACGGAGACCGGGACTCCCTTCTTCGAACTCACCGGCGGTGACGAAGGCGCAGGGACAAGCGGGGTCGTCAAGGACGAACCCGTCGAAGACGGCATCGCAGGTCCCAGCGGCGGGGTCAAGGAGGAGGGCGGCTGGGAGGAGGAGTACAACCCCTTCTACTGGCTGCGCTAGATTAGTTTAGTTTTTTAGTTTGCTTAAAATTCATTCAAACTTGTAAAATTTCATAATTTTTTATGGAATTTCGTGTTCAAATGTCGATTTCAAAATTTCTATTGGCATCGCAAGAGGGGAGTGGCGCCCTCAATAGCCCGCGGCGCGTTCGGATTGGACGGTGCCAATAACGTCCATCCGACGGTGCTGCCGGACACCCTATTGGCGCCGCGAGTGCAGATGCTGTCATTAACTTCTCAGCTTGTTGCTTCCAAGGGATATGATACCCACGCATGATTCAACCAACGTTCCTATCAGCTCGATCCAGTTTGGACGGATCATATGAAGTAGAGGACAATCTTAGTTCCGAAGCAAAGGAGGGCGGCTGGGTGGAGGAGTACAGCCCTTTCTACTTGCCACGCTTTAGTTTGCTTAAAATTCATTCAAACTTGTAAATTTTTCTAAACTTTGAATGAATTTCGTGTTTAAACGTTGATTTTGAAATTCTGGTGGCCCCAATAGCATGCGGCTCGTCCGGACGGCGCCAATAGCATCCATCCTACCATGCTGCCGGGCACCCTGTTGGGGCCGCAAGTGGAGATGCTCTCATTAACTTCTCAGCTTGTGGCTTCCGGGGGATATGATACCCATGCATGATTCAGCCAACGTTCCTAGCAGCTCGATCCAGTTTTGACGGATCACATGAGGCGGAGGTCAATCTTAGTTCCGAATGAGAAAAATGAGTGGCCATATCTTTTAGTTTTTTACCACTAATGGATGAAAGGTCTCTTTGATTTGTAGAATTGTAAAAGCCTAGAAACAGGAAACATGCATCACTGCAATGTCATGACCAATACAATCATACTAGATTAAAAATGTTTTAATCCTAGGAATCAAACAACCACCCCAGATTTTTTTACCAAATATTTAAATGCTCCAAAATTCCCACGAAGTTTTTTGAAACAAAGAGTTAAAAAATAATCATTCTGACCACTGAAATAAGAGTGCATTCCACTTTTTACATCCTAATTATTAATATCAATTATCCATTCAAAAAACTTTTCACCCTTTTCATGATTATCCATTGTGATCACTGATGATGTCATCCTAGCTTTACATATTTTGTCGTGCCACATGGCCAGGCACGTCTGTCTTATCTAACAAAACATTCAAAATACTAAAATGGGGTAAATACGGGTTTAACACTAGGAATCAAACAACTACCGCAGATTTTCAAAGGATTTAAATCCTCCAAAATTCGTATGAAACATGTTTGAACCAAAGCGGCAACAAATAATCATTGTGACCATTGAAATTAAAGTATGAACAATTTGTATCTACATCCGAATAATGAGCTTTGGTCGTGAGTCGAGTGGCTGGAGAAGAAAGAAGAAGATCGAGAGTGGGAGGAGGTAGACAACGAGAATGTGTAATGAGAAGGGATTAAGTTCGAACATCCGAGCTTTGACGTAACCATGGATATATATCAAAGTTGCTTCTACTATCCTCGGGAAGAAGCTAAACACTGGTACAACGACGGCTCAATCACACTTTCTGGCGCACACGTTGACATATGTGCGCCGAATCTATCGCGATTGCTCCAGATATTTGTTTTTGACAAGGCATCCATCCATGAGATGAGTCGCCGGGCAGTGCACGACGCTGCCGGGCGCACTACCTTCCACACGTTCCATATCCGGTTGCCCAGATGCGATCCTCCATATCCACGTCCAGGACACGGGAATCTTACGTGCACACCCAGCAGTTGTTCTTTCCTTCCACATTTTCGAGTAAAGTAAACAAAAAGTACCTACTCCCTCTTAAACTGAAAAGATTGTCGTTCACTACAAATTTTTGCCTCGTACGCTTCCTTTCGTCCGACATTTAAAACGGATCAGAGAGTATCACAATTGAGACTAGTTTCACAGGTAAGTACCATGCATTGTTGATATTTTCTTATACACCAGTTTTGAGGGCGTGGCGTTACAAATTACACTAATTTCCGTCTAAAACCATTTTGAATGCACTGCTAACCGGTGAAACCCATATGCAAGGGCTGAATAGCCAGCACAAGTGTAGAGCGAGCTGACGTGTACGTGGGGTCCACTTGTTAGCCCTATCTTCTTCCCCTCCTCTTCATGTCACTTCTTGGGGCCCACCCGTCGGGCTTGTGTTCTACCTCAAGGAGCTGCCTGGCCGACTCCTGTTTGTTGCAGGAGATGTTTCCCACACCGCTGTCGTGGGCGGAATACCCTTCCATGGATGACTAGAGTCATGTACAAGTCTCCTGTCTCATCGCGTAGTTTTCCCATCCCCGATTCGTTCTCCTTCGCTCTCCGTTTGCTCGCCGAAAGTCACCGTTGTGCTCGCCGCGACGCACCGCCATTCCCGGACGCCCCGACGAATCAAAGACCACCGCCGGCTCCGCCTAGCTAGTACTCCTTCCTCTCCTCCCCAAGTCACGCGAGCAAGGGCTCTCCATTCCATCCGCGACAAGGTCGTCTTCCCCGACTCTGGTAGGTGGCCGCCATGATCGATCCCCTCGACTCTGACCCCCTCCGCCTTACCCAAACACACGAGAGTCTTCAAGCTGAGATCCCTTTTCCAACTCGCCCCCGTTTACCTTCTCATGTTCCTCTTTGAGCTGTCCACGTCAGATGTGCTCACCGGTCGCCACTTCTCCTCGTCGTCGACAAAGATTCCGGCGACCCTATGGTCCTCCTCACCTCCAATCGACCCCCCGCGATGTGGGCGTCCAGATCAGCGTCACGACAGCCTTGCGCATACTGAAAGGACCAGACCTGATAGGGGCCCCACAATAGCCTTGCCGTGGGGGCAGACAGCCTGTAAGATGGGGCTGACAGGTGGCCCCACGTCCACGTAAGCTCGCCCTGCAGGTGTGCTGCTTACTCAACACTTACAAGATGGGCCCCACCGATCGGCACTGCTTTTAAAATGATTTTTAGACGGAAATTTGTGCGATTATAACACCAGGTCCAGAGCTTGTACAATATATTTTAGGAAAAAATATAAAGAATGGTGAAACAATCTAACTGTGATCGATTTATGTAATTTACTCCAGATTTTCGGGTCATAGTATCACATAGTACTCCCTCCGTTCAAAAATAAGTGTTTCACGTTTGCTCAAAAGTGAATGTATCCAACGGCGGACCTTCATGGGGGCCAACCTGGGCCATGGCCCCCCCCCCCCCAACAAAATTGCAAAATCTCTACTATCCCCTAATACTACCGTGACATGCAGCCCACGAGGCCCATTTAATCCATGTCGATTGGTGAGACCGTGAGAGTCTGAGAGACCAGATATGAGCTTCTTCTGTTATCAAAAAAAGAAAGATACGAGCTTCTTCTCGACAGTTCGCTGGTTGTTCCTCAATTTCTCCCCCTCTCCTCAACTGGTTCGACGGCGGCACGATGGGGTGGCCGACTGGCCGGTGGGAGGCGGCGGGTGGCCGGTGGTCCGATGGGATTCGTCTCGTCCGCGTCCAGAGCTCAGCGTAGACTGGTCGCCGGTACCATGGCACCATGCGCGGCGAGCACCCAGCAGCAACTCGAACTGGAAGTTCCGGCTGGCGGCCTGGCGCAACAGCTACCAAGTTGAGCTCCGACCACGGCGACCAGACGACCACTGCTTAAGCCTCCAACGATGATGCAAGCTTCTTTCACCCTCCTTGAGGTTATTTAGTGTTCCGATTTTGCTTTTCTTGCGTGATTGGTTCCGAATTTTGCATCTAAACTGGGGAACATTCAAACCAGGTCATGGAAATTGTGGCATGCAGGTACTTTATTAAAGATGCAGTGATAGTGAGTAGGCGATGGTTAAAGAGAAAAAAATGTTCATTTTTCAAACGAAAGAGGGTTGAATGTGAAGCTCAAGAAACGAACCAGCGCACATGTTTCTAAAAATGCTACAAATTCTAGCTCGTTGATATTGTATGATTTGGTGTTCCAAAAAAAATTCATGTAATATTTGCAGCTTCGCCCCCCAGACATTTTGTTCAAGGTCCGCCACTGAATGTATCTATATATGAAATCTGTCTAGATGCATCCACTTTTAAACAAACTTGAGACACTTATTTTGAGACGGAGGGAGTATCATTTATTTATTTTCACAGGTTCTGGAATAGACTGAACCGGGCTTTTTGGTCATGAACCCTTCCAAGACGAACACGCACAAATCGTCGTGCTGCGTGTTGAATTCCAAAGTGGAAACGCCAGCCAGCCAGGGCACTTTACTTCGCTTGTCGCGTTTCAGTTCACTGCTCTCCTTCCCTGTCTTTATTTTCGTAACAGAAGGGTCAGAGAGAGGCACGACTGACTGACAGGGCAAGGAAACGGCAGAAATTTCGACGTCACATTTCACATCTCCACGAAACAGATTTGCCTTTTGGTACTAAAACTAAATACTACGTAATAAAGAGCTACTGTAAATTAAACCAAAGTGCCCTGACTCACTCTACCTTTACCGCAGCGACCATGTACACACAAGGTGGGGCAAGAAAAACTAAGGTGACACGACGATCACAGCGCCGGCGCGGCCACGGCGGCATCGGCATTGGGGTCGGGGTTGGCGTTGCCGCCGTCGAGCCACCGGTCCATGGGCACGCACTCCGCCTTGTGCGACATCTTCCAGTGCAGCGCCTGGCACGCCCGCGAGCAGTAGTTCACCACGCCGCACACGGAGCACCGACGGAACTCGTGCCGCCGCGTCTCCGGACGCCCACACAGCGCGTGCGAGCACAGCCGCAGGCCATCCTCCTCCGCTGGCGCCGGCGCCGGACCGCCGCTGTCGGCGCCACCCAGCGGCAGCGGCCGCGTCGCGAACCACTCGGCCAGGAACCGGTTGGCGGCGTGCGCCTCGCCGGCCGCAGCGGCGGCGGCGGCGCGGCACCCGAAGTCGCTGAGCAGGCACGAGTGTCGCCGGGAGACCTTGCTTCCGGCGCTGGCGGTGCCGGCGCCTGCGGCAGAGCGGAGCAGCGAGGCCGACGACGCGGTGACCGCGGCCGCGAGCTCCCGGGCGTTGGCCTGGATGAGGAGGCGGCGCCCGTCCAGCAGCGAGCGGCGCACGCCGTAGCCGTCCTGCAGGCAGTGCCCCAGCTCGCGGAGCGCGTCGACGTGGCCCAGGGACGCCGCGCGCGCGCACAGAGCCGCGCCCGCGCGGAGGTCGCGGTCGTCCTTGCTGCCGCCGCTGCCGTTGAACTGGATGACGGCCAGGGAGTAGAGCGCCTCCCGGTGGCCGCCAACCGCCGCCGCCGCCATCAGAGCCGCCCCAGACCCGCGGCTTCCAAGGCAGTAGAACCGGATCTGCGTACGGCACACACAAAAAACGATCGGTCGGTCAGCTTCCCCACCGCAAAACAAAAAAAAGGAAAGAAGGGAAGAACACGATTGATTGATTGATTCTTGCGGCGGGCGGGCGGGCGGGCGATCGTTCTTACCATGCCAAGAAGGTAGGAGGCGTCGAGGTTGCCGGCGTCGGCGCAGCGCTGCAGGAACCGGTGCGCAGAGTCGGACCAGCTCTTGGCACGGACGGCGAGGCACCGCGGCGACACCTTGGCGAGAACAACCTTGCTGTGCCCCAACTCCCTGAATCTCTTGCACCTGCAACACGCACATCCGAATAAGAACTCCATCCATCCGGCCGGCGACGATTTCTTGCGATCATCATACAAAGAAAGAAACCAGAGTAAACAAAGGGACACGTACGTCATGATGGCGCCGGCGAGGTCGGCCGGCGACCCGGCGGAGGCGGCGACGTCAGCCAGGATAGACACCACCAGATCATCGGGCAGCTCGTCGAACATGTCTCCCACGACGGCAGCGCACCCTGCCGGGCCGCTCACCGCCGACGGCGATCCCACGGTCCTCCGCCTCTTCCCAAGGTGCATCATCTCCGGCGCCGCCTCCTCACGGCAGGAGGAGTAGCATGCGCCACGCCTGGTCCTCATGCCGCCGCCCCGCCCCACCGATCTCTCCTGGGGAAGATGGATGCGGTGTCCGTGTTAGTGTTACAACTCTCGGACGGATGCGGAGAGAGATGTTTCCGTAATGGCGAGAATGGGAGAGGCTGGGAGTTATATATAGTAGTACTAGGACGTGGCTGCGGTGCCCTCTCTGTTCCGTTCCGTTCCGTTGACCGGAACGGAAACAAGGGTTGCTTGAGGGGGAGCAGAGCACGCTTGGATGCAAAGCCTCTTCTCCCTTTCTTGATCCTCCCACCCTCTCCGTCCTTTCTCCTCCCTCCCTCATCAGCAGCTTTTCCTTGATGATTTCTCTTCCTTCCAAATAATGGTTTCTTAATTTCTAGGTGTTTTTGTTAGCAATAATAAGGGTGGTCGTGGGGCTGGGCCATGAATCATGATTGTAGTTAGTGTATCTTTGGCAGCCTTTGCTTTGCATTTGCTTTGCTTGCCTTGGGCTGTTTGCTTCATTTGTTGCTCGGTTTGTTCCTCACTACTCACTCACTAGGGAATAGGAGGAGGGGCCAGGGCTCTGTTTCTTTTTCTCTTCTCTCTTCTCTTCTCATGGTTTGGCAACATTTTGGAGTACATAGGGTTTGGTGACATGGATATATCATTCTTTGCTGGATTATAGATAGTTTTAGCATTTTAAGCGGCAATGTGTGATCGATGATTTGTGAATTTGGGTTGGCACAACAAGGCCTTTTCTGTTTCTTGATGTATATATCTTGCTACCAATTCAAGTTTTGCCTAGCTAGCTGATTCGGTCTTCTTGTCTCTCAAAAGCCTACCGGCGATGGTTTTGGTCTCAAGGGAATGGGGTTGCTTGCTTCCTTCCACTGAAAATGGTGGATTTAACAACCGTGCTTGCTTACTCTATGGCCACATTGCTTTCAGGGGATCTTTCTTTGTTGGGAATATTTTCACATGCTCCACTGTATTAGTATCACGAAAATGAACTGTCTTCTTGTGTGCGATTAAATGCCTGCGTTATGTGATTTTGGCTACCACTAAAAAGGTAAACCATTTATTGTGAGATCCCAAAACTTCAATGTTGGAAGGAAGGAATGTGCGCTGGCCCTACGTTCATCATTACTCTACCTTATTTAGAATAACGTATACCTTATTTAGGATTGCACATATAGTAGGAGTAGTAAGTTAAATCAAATCCATATTGACCTCACGTTAACAAAAAATCCTAGTACTAATTGCACGAATCAACTAAATAAACATGTCACGTGATTATCTCTTGCCATTACATTGGAAAGCAATCTTGCTTGCGCAAAGTGGATCAATTATGTATTGTGTTTAAGCAACAACTTTTCCATGCTTGCGCTAGTCCATGCGACATACTCGGAGGAACTGGCTTTCATATGGCAAGAGAAGAGCTGGTATCAATCAGGGGTGATAAAACGTGGTCATGGATAAACTAAGACTAATTCACCACCACCACCAGATATTTGTTTTGTGGACTGCCTTTTTTTACATCTGGTTAACCTTGCAAGAAAAGCAAAGGAAAGATATAGAGAGAAGGAAAATTCGTGGATTGAAAGATGGCACTGGAAAAACTAGCGGCCAAGTGAGGAGTTGGCGGTTACGTTTGCAAGGTTCGCAGGAGGAGAGGGCATACACGGCTAATTAACTGGATCGGTAAAAACGGCACTAACTAATAATTAACCGTCTTGGACCAGAGACTAATGGCCGTAATCGCTCTTGCTAGCTGGTGATGATGGATTAATGGAGAGGCCAAGGGAAGCTTCCTTAATTTCTAGCGGCCTCCTTGCTTGCCGCTCGATCGATCTATTATGGAGTAGCTCCATAGCTGATCTCCCGTGATATTTTCGTTGCGTCGTCCGGTTTTACGCCTCCCGTTTTTACTCTCCTTGTGTCGAAATGGATCTGATGAACGTGCTTTTAGGGTACTAGCTTGTATGCTTCCAGACACATTATCACGGCAACTTCTCATCATTCTCTTCGCACTACCGCTCGATTCGTCAGTCCACATGCTAAGTACGGACGAATGATTCTCCACTGCCGTGTTTATGGGTAATTAAAATGAGCTAAAGAAATTCTAATTTTGGATGCTATGTATACCTGGAGAATGTATTTTTGCCCTCCTTTTTTTCCTTTTTCTTGAACTGTCTTTGGCAACTATTCAGACATTTTTTATTTTATTTTTAACAAAAAAATGAAATTGACTGACCTACAGGGCCGGGCCGACATACATATGTTTGTGTGATAACGGAAGTGTTGAAATCTACAGTTCTGTCGATTTCTAAAATAAAATAAAATGTATCTACATTTCTACACTTAATTGGTGTGGATGGGAATGGGCGCATCTCCTGTTCCTTGTTCCAACCTTTACTGCAGGCAGGCGCCCACTCCTGTTTGCTTCAGAGGTTAGCAATCTGCTGCCATACATGCATCTCAAATGATAGTAGGAAAAACATGTTGAATTTGCATATGCAAATTAGACCCCCTACTAGAGAAGACGACGCATCTTTGTAGTGGCTAGCCAGAATTCAGCGCGATGGGTACGAAGGACATTGGAGGAGTCAAATTCCATCAAACATTTATACGGAATTAAGAATTCGACTTAGGGATGTTGTACAGTTAGCAAATGCCATATTGTGTTTGGACATTACTCTTCGAGAGGAGCTCTTTTTTTGGGGGGGGGGGGGGGGGGGGGGGGGGGGGGGGGGAGTTCTTGTAACCAAGTCTGGTTGGCTGCTCTTTTAGAGTCAAACTACAATATAATAAGATGTATAAATTTAGTCAGATTTCAATGTTTTCTCAAATTTATCAATTTTTTGGCAAAAAAATGTAAACATCTACAATAAAAAAATCAATACACCCATCATAAAATATACTCCCTCCGATCGGAAAATAGTTGGCGCAGATTTGTCTAAATACGGATATATCTACACACTAAAAACATATCTAGATACATCCGTATTTAGACAACTCCATGTCAATCATTTCCGATCGGACGGAGTATTTTGTTGTGTATTTGTTTAATATTGTAAATATTTTCTTCTATATATTAATTCAAACTTAGTAAGGTTGAATATATCGAAAAAAAACGAAGAGAGTATATAAGAGCAGAGCACCACATGTTATGAAAAAAATCCGTTCATGCCCTTTCGACAGAGGCTTAGGTGCATCGAGAAGGGTCAAAATTGCACTCTCAGTAGTGCCGACACAAAGGGTAGGGGGGGGGGGGGTGGGGTGGGGCACTGACCTCTTTGGGTGTATGATCTTACATCTTCAACTAAGAGGTTTGACTACTTTTGAGGTATAATTTTGGAGGTCTGGCCGGCCATGTGTGTCAGACTAACCATGGTTCAGGAGTATATATTTTTCTTGACTTTGCCAACAAATACCGCTTTTCCATTTTTCGGCTTTTTGCTGATGTTAAATCTGGTAGACGTCGGGACATCGTCTTTAGAATTTATTTCATGCATCCTTGGAGTTCAGTTTTATAACATGGCAAATCTTATATTTTCAACTATTCATGTAACATTGTTGAATTACGTCCCGCATCCATGACGGCATGTGGCGTAACACCAGATGTATACCAAAATGAGAGTATCCTCTTCTAATAGGAGAAGAGAAGTCGCACACGACCAAAAAGTTAAAATAGCTCCCAAGCTATATGGAGCTCATCTTTACATAATGAAAATAGTATTTAGAAACAATATTTTAAATAAATACACCCTCCTCCACGAAAAAATTGTACTTCCTGATTTTTTTGGAAAGAAACTATCTTAAATTTTGACCACGTTTACATAGAAATATAACAATATTCATAAAATTAAATACTTATATGATGATAATATATTTTATCATGAATATAATGATCCTAATTTGGTTTCATAAATATTGGTTCTTTTTTAGAAACACAATCAAACTTAAAAATGGTTGACTTTCCTGAAATGTTGGAAGTACACTGTTTCATGGACAGACGGAGTATACGTATAAATATGTAGTATGCACTTGCAAATAAAGATAGACTCGTGGCTTGGTGTTTAGAGCCACAACTTTGTTTTGGTGTAGCCTGAAAATTAATAAACTCCTCAATGATATTTTACACATAGCTAAAAGACATTATGCTCTTCGAAAAAAACCAATTAAAAAATATAAAAGTTTATTTTGTATTTTCTAAAATATAAGTAATTGAAGCCCGCGACCCAAACCGCACTTGGCCAACAACAACTTACTTCTAAAAAACATGTGTTTGGATTTGTTATGCCTATGGATAATCAACAAGCTATGATGTTCTCCTGTTTTTTGATGCCCAGGATAATTTTTGCGCAATTATGCAAATAGCTAGAAATCTAAGCAATACGATATAACTTCAGACTGTTCTATACTAAAATTGAGTGCTTCGGTAAAATACTCAAACCAAATTGGACAAATCAACCCCACACTATCGCTTAAATTGTACATTTTTATGGAAAAAACAATGACACTGTACACTGTTCTAATCAACAAAACTTCCAAAATTGGGAATTGAATTAGAAATGACAATCACAACTGGTTGAGGTTGCTTTGTTGATATGTTCTCCGATTTTTGGCCCACAGAAATTGAACTGGCAGTTACATATCAATACACTATTGCGTACTCAAGGTTAACATTTCCATGTGGGTACGATGCCTTTTTAAAAAGTAGGCAATTGTCGTGTGTTGCTATGGGTATCCATGCGTTTTCCGCGGGCTGTTTTCGTTTGTTGATTTTTCTTGCCGTGGATACAAATTTTTATCAGGCAGAGTAGATAAGTAGAGATTAATTGTATGGTGAAGAAAAAAAATGTAAATTATGATACTCCCTCCGATCCTGTTTTAGTTTTGTGAAAAAGAACTAACCAGGTACAAATCATAGCTCAAGTGGCGACAGATTTTCAGGATCAGAGGGAGTACTATTTTTGGTCAAGAACATGTAGAAGGAGGGATGTGAGGGGGATGATGGAAAAAGAATGGACGGAAACACACTCGCAGTAAACAAAAGCTACATGTTTTTCCTATAGTAGAGATTTACAAATACCATTGCCCTATGATAAATTAGCTGGTTTGTCAAGAACCAAATACTAAAATAATTATGGCCAAATATACATACACTTATTTTGCAGAAACTCTCTGTTTTTAAATGCATTTTTACGTATTTTTTTCTTTCAAAAAGAAGAATAATTTCCGGCCTGTGTATCACTTGATGAACACAACCATATCTTAATAATTATTAAAAAAGAGAGACGTCAAACCGAAGAGGTTGACCAAAAAAAAAAAAGGCCGATACTAGTAAGGTCGATTATCGGCTTTGGAATTATTGGGTTGTAGATAGGAGGAGATAATCTCTTTTATCCATTATAAATAAAAATGTAAGGCCATATATACCCTAGTACTTACCTAAGCAAGCTCTACGGTACCGTGTACAAGTTACATACATTTAGTATAGCCTTGATCAAACGTAGGAGTGCAAGAGTTTTAGTCACACCCGAAACCTGCCGAACTAGTCAGTTTGAAGATAAGCATGTTGTTAATGGCAACAGGGACGTTGCTGGCGATTGCAACAATAGTGTTGGCGAAAGGGGCATCAACAACCGCGGGTGTCTCGTTACTATTACTTTGCTTCAATGCTGCGAAATACAACGAGCTACTAAGCTGTTCGGAGGAATGTGGTACTCGAGCATAAATAATTATTCAGCGGGTGTCATATGTAATTATCAGAGTCCAATACATTGAGTTATATTAGCAGTACCATGCGACAAAAACAAATGATGAACATATGAGTTATGGTGGTTCTTTGTCATAACTAAAATATTCATAATATATGCCAAGAAGATAAACATAACGTTGCGTTACTTCTTTGAAGCATACTTTACGGATAGATGGATAACAAATTGTTTTGACCTGGGTCATGAACTGAGGCAGGAGGAGAGACCAATCCATGCATATCCAATCCTACTGTTGAAGAATTGTAGGCTTCTTTGCTTCAACAGGGGACAACCAGCAGTCTGTGTACATATATATATCCATCTCATCCATCCCCTAGCTAGCAAGCTAACACATGCACTTATCTTCTTTTAATAAAGTTCCCAGTGGAGTACATAGTTGGCAGCTTATATTAGCCGTCCAGGGATAGCTTCATCAGTAACTATCTGAGTCAAAGAGCAAGCGTGCATGCATCTTGTGCCAAATGGCCATTATTCTGTTCTCCATTAGAATAATAATCTTGCCAAGATCATGTTCCTTCCCCATATATATACCCTCAACTTTGCTTAGCTTTAGGTGTAGAGACCCTGCCGGCCTCCTCTTGAATAGTAACATGCAGATCAGGTAGCTTGTCCATACCTGAAAGATCTCACTTGCACAACACTTGTAATGGCAGCTGACATCCACAATTGCAAGCCAGGGTTATATATTATCATACCATCTGAGAACATTCTAACAGTAATATTCTATATGTGAGCCGCCCAATTGACCCTAGCTAGGGTTGAGGAATTCGTAACTAGCTAGGAATATTGTAGGAGATATGGCCATGAGCCTAGTTGTTGCAAATTTATGCAAACAGCTGTTTACCACTGATGATAACAAAGAGAGCGTAAAGGCGTTCTAGCATTAAAAAAATGCAATTTCAGAAAATAACTACTCCCTCAGAAAACAACAAAGAGGGTATTCTGAGAGAGAAAAATCCAAAATATAAGGTGTATTATGATTTTTGGACAATTTTACCCTTCACGGATGAGTTTGACGCATTGTTTCCAATTTGTGGCTGTTAGGGATTTCTCTCTCACGATTTTTTCGGAGAACAAATGAGTCCACCACATACAAAATTTTCATTAACATTAATATTCGTGCGAAAAAGCTGTACACACTAACATTAATAAATGGAGGGAGTAATTATCTTGATAGCCACTTTGAATCTTGCCTGTAATTTACCATATCTGACCACATGTATAAGCGTACATAAACATGTGAGGCTGGCCGGTCGACGGCGAAAGCAGTCGGTACGCTAATGTGGAAGCAACGACGTACCTACTGGCTCCGTACATTGGCGCTTTTCCATGTACCAAAGCCAAATGAAACCAGCAAGGCAAGGAAAGGGGAAAAAAATTTGATCACACACGTGAGAGTCTCTTTTCCTTTTTAGCTTTCTTATTTCGAGTCCTTGTACTCTGCGCTCCTTCTACTATCAATGAAATAGCAGCATTTTCGTCAAAAAATATGCATCCGATTCATCAACTATTGTTAGTAACCGGTCATGTTACTAAAATTCACCAACTAATTACTAAGCAGAAAGTCCGGAGCTTGCTGGCACAGAGTTAGGAAAAAAGTCCCAAATTGCAAATTCGCACTTAACATTATTCAATCAAAATGGTAAGGGATGCACACCACGTAGGGATAGCACAAGAACATTCATGCGGATTTCAAACAAAAAAGAGAGCGTGCATCCTTTTATCTTTAAAAAATCGTAGCCTACCTTCTGGTCTGCTGCTAGGTAACATATACTCCTAGCGGTTAATTAAAGTTCATAGTGCTACCTTTTTATCTTTAAAAAATAGTAGCACTACCTTCTGGTATGAACATAGATTCAGCCCATCGAGCCGTGCTACGAAGTGTGCGTGCGTCGAAGAGTTAGCTTTTGGTATGAACTAAATTAGGTTGTACTAGGACGTACTCAACGTACGCTAGCTATCAGATTTGGCTTAGCTTGGGGATGTATAGCTGCTGGTATGTGTGTGCATTGACATGTAAACCAATGTGAGGCCCACGTGTTTGCAAACTTGTGCACAAAGGTAACGACTGGGTTTCGTTCCACGAACTTAATTTTTTTGGGCGAAAAGGGGTAGTCCTCGCCTCTCCATCGAAATGACGCATTTTTTTATTATCTTATTGAGAAGTATTGAACCAAGAGTACAACTCATATTTCACATACCATTAAGACATGTATCAACCATCTAAAAAGGATAACATCATGAAACACATATGATCAACATGATGTTACATGATCGCCAACCGCATGGTTGCGCGCAACCATTTTTAAACGGTTGCACCAAGAATTCATGTCTTGTTCATCCTCCACCAGCTGAATAAAAGACAACAAACAGATCCAATGCATGGCCAAAATAATAACCTGCAAAAGAGAGCGAACTCTGGATTTGTTAAAATGAAATCATTACGCACATGCCGTATAGTCAAAGTAAACCACAAACACCCACTCGAATTTGATCTTTATCTTCTTTTACAATCCATTCAAACAATTTTTGAACAAATTTATATAAAAATCCGTAGGAGGTAGCCCAAATGAGGTGCTTTTTTTTTGGTGGAAAGGTGTACCTAAAATAGGAGTCCATGTCAAGATCTGGCATTTTTTGACCTTTTAAACATATCGTTTGATTTTTTTCCTACATTGGAGTGCAAATGACAAGCCCAAATTTCGATAAAACTATGTTGATTTATTTTTTCACACTTACATATACTCCATTAATTTTGACTTGCTACGTAAATATTAGTTGTGCAGACTTTTCAGAACATTTAATCATACACATAGTTCAATTTTTATTTTCTTTAGATAAACTGACATAAACTAATTTAAATGTTGGAAATTAGCAAATTATCTTGAAAATTCACCATTATCAGGATGAACACATTATATTTGCTATAATGTTTGTAAAAAATGCAAAGCAGCCATTTTGAAGCCTTTTTATGTTACATGCTTCACAATGTACCCCTTTTAGGTTCTCTGTATTAAATCGTTTGCGATAATGTACATCCACAAGCACATTCTTACTCCATTTTACCAGCCACCAGAAAAATAGTCAACATTGAACCATCACTTCACATAAGATTTCAAAAATTAGATATCCATGCACGCCGCAAATATTAAACAATCGGGTTATCCATTAAGTAAAACATTCAACAAGTACATATAAACATTCATTTCACATGTATTTGCAACTCACACTAATTTTCTTCTAGATAGCAAATTTCATCGAGTATTATATCATCGGCTGAGACATGTACTCCAATGGGTGGCAAATCAGGGTTAATTGGATAATTGCCTCTCCAATTTAGTGCGATTTCGAAAAACGTCACTGGAATTTGCAATTTTAGAAAAATGCCACTTCAATTCTCGCATACTTCTACAATTTCCACTTCAGTTTTTTAGCTCACTTTTTATAAAAAACCAGTCAATTTTTATCATGTATTCTTTCTCGGTTGAAATCGCCCCTAGCCTCATTTTTTTTTCAGTTCTCAACCCCGCTCTTCTCCCCTGTTAGTACGAAGCAAGGCTCCGCCGCCACAGCCTTCCTTCCGGCGCGCCCGTAGCTTCAAGCGCCGGACCCTGCAGCCCAATGTAGCCGCCCTCCTATCCCATGTTCCTCTGCTCGATCAGTTCCTGACCTCCTGTCAGGAATCTTTAGCGTCAAGTCTTGTCATGCTTGACTGTTCAAGTCTGTAGTTGACGTGTTCGAGTCACCATGAGTCCACGACAGTTTGAACGCATGAATGAAACGAAACATCACCATGATTTCTTTTCCACAATGTGCAAAAATCGAGGGGTCGCTGCGAGGAGGCCGATCGTGTCGTTGCCACGCTACATAATTATCGCACGGATCGTGGATGCGTGGCGAAGATCGTGGGCATTCCCCACTTAACCGCACGAATCGCGGAGCATTCCCTTTAAATAGGACTTCACCCGTGCTGTGAAATCCATTCTCACAACGATCATGTTCATCTCCTTCCCCACTTTCTCGAGCTCTTCACCACCTAAGCACTTCCCAACACGAGAGTGAGTTCCCACGCGGCGCGACAGGAAACAGAGCTCAATGACATCGACGGAGGAGCAACGGGCGGTGGCCTAGGAAAAGATCACGAATCCTGGCGCCGCTCCCTCGACCACCACAACGGCGGCAGCGGACACCACTTCTTCCTCCGTTGCGGCGACGGCGGCGGTGTCCATTCCAACGATGGATCCACCGAATACCCATGGGCCAGGGGCCGAGACAACGAGGAGGCTAGCTCGCGCTATTGGACTCCGTCGTGCATCATGACGGAGTACCTCCGGAGCTGGAGACGGAGGGCCTCCTGCCGAAGCAGGAGGTGTGAGAATGGCACGGGGCGGAGGGCGACATCATCCCCAACCCGAAGGATGGAGAACGAGTAATTCTTTCCTCCCACCTTTTAAGCGGCATGGCCCTGCCGCCTTCCGACTTCTTTTCAGAAGTCTTAGAGTACTACTTCCTTCTGCCGCACAACATTCTTTTCAGGAGTTGTAGCCTACTTTCAAGCCTTGTTTGAGGGCTATCTAGGCATTAGGCCTAGCTTAGATTTCTTTAAGTACTGCTTCCATATTCATCGTCAAACTATGTCAGACAGCGGCTTAGCCACTTGCGGTAGTGTTACTTTCAACTGCTGCCATCGTAGAGACTAGTATCCAAAGACTCCATATCTTGATTCAATAAAGGGATGGACCAGTACATTTTTCTACTGTAAGGACATACCGGCTCATGGTAAGGCGGTGGGATTCCTTCTTTTGTGAATGCCCCGCCTCTTACCAAGCCTTGCTGGAAGGAGGACGCAATGAACGTCCTGCTGAAGGATCTCCGCCTAATCTTTAGGCGGATCGAGTTCTTGACGACGACGGTTCCAAAGCTTGACGGATTCGACTCCGTCCTTTGCTGGCTGTCGATCCGCCTTATTTTGAACTCATAGTATCCTCATTTTTCATGCATCACTACATGGTAGTTCGGATGCGCGAGATCTTTCACATACAAAATTTGGACGGCTTGGTTTGCTATGATGAGTGGATCATTCATTTAGCTCATTTTTTTAGGTTGACATAATTTCACCCGTATTCATCTACTTTGACATTATTGAGATCAACCCATCTACACCCTAATAATGGAATCTTGAATTTCACGTAGTCAATCTCCCAGATCTCCTCTATGAATGGACACTATACATCTTTATCCTTGTTACCAATGGTGGTGTAGGCTTTAGTTAGAAGATTGTTGTTCTGATTGTTGATATTCGCATACTGGTCTTATGTGTTCATTGTCTATCCATTCATGTCATACGATTGAAATATATGAACTGTACGCGATGGACATCTGGCCATCCACGTTAAATCCTTTTTTGTCGATCCATTGGCCAAGCTGTTCAGTAGCCATTAGCTGAAACTTTTAATGCGCTCGTCCCGAATAAAATTATCTAATGCATTCGGAAAGTTTTTCTCCAAAATATTCATGTGTTCCTTCACAAATGGGTTAACTGCCGACATGTTATACAATGCCTTCAAATGCGTTGCATCAAATATATTTGCAGCAATGCCTTTCTCATGGCTAGAACAGGCACACCAATAGGCCTTAAAAAAAAAGCAAAACCCAACAACTTCCTCGGATGTATTACCTTCGACGATTCTTGCCTAGAGTTGATACCGGTTCTGACCATAGTGGTTGAGTGTTTCCATGTGCCGCTCGAATGAATACATGTTGTGCAAAAATACAGGGACATAAATATTTATCCCACGCGGAACGTGTACAGTGAGATTGACCATGCCATCGAACAAAGATGACGGGGAAACATCTCAATCTATAGCATAGGATCTTCACCACCTTTTTTGTAGTTCATTTGACCTTCTCGGAAATTGTAGTACCAGGACTAAGTAAACCTACAGTTAGGGAAACTTACATTAATTGCATCCAAAGCTGCCGAGTATCAAATGAAACCACAAGGTCGAAGATACTTGTTCCAAGCGACTGCTGTCAGCCTGTCGTACTGACTTGAATACATTAAAGCCTATTTGAATTTCGCTTGAGTATCCTCCTCGGACATAGAAAAACGCGCGCGCGGACACGTATGCGTACGCTGAGTCAAAACACTCTCATGTCTTTTTAAAATGCCAAATTAACCTTGCATTCAACGAAAATGATCGTGGGTTTCAATTCAACGACAGTGACCGTGCAGATTGTCCCCCAAAACAGACCATCTCGTTTCTAGATCGGAAACTAAACGCAGAACAATCGCAACTTGATTAGCAGCCGATAGCAACGGACGCGACCGAGATGCTAAAATGGAACTCTACTTCACACGATTGAAATATGGACACACAGAGTGTGTATATATCTGTAGTTATGAATAACTTAATCATTACCTAACTAAATCATTTAAGGATTCAGTTCGCACAGATACGATCGAATTCAGATGAAAAGTTCGATGCGACATCCTTGTGTATGTGTTGATATATATACTCCGTACTCCACTAAACCCACGAAATAGCACGTGAGATTTATAAATGGTGCATATATGCATGCTGATCCTGTCATGATCAAGGTAATGGTTTGCGGAAGCAAGCAAGCTAGCAAGAAAATTCAGCATGCTAAAACTAGTCAAGTCCAACTGGCGTGCATGTATATATATGCGCGAAGTTTCATCTCGCGTTCCTCGATCCTGTCACGAGTTCGGAAACAATTATCGTACGTAGTTGGGCACGCACTATCGACGCCGTGAGAGCGATCGGTCGGTGGTGAAAAACTACGTAGGGCTGCAAGAAAGACTCAATTAAGACACGCGAGCAGTTTGAGATCGACTCATCTTTTAGCTCGACTAAGAAAAAAATGAGCTGAGCATGAGTGCTTATACAGCTCGACTCAAAAACGAGGTGATCTTGACCGAGCATTACCTTGCACAATTTTATCTTAATATAAATTATTTTATTATTATGTTAACTAGCAAGGTGGCCCTTGCAAATGCGAGGGCATGGTCTTTTTCTCGTTGAATATATTCGTGCAACAATTTAATAGATATCAAAAACATGGAATTTAAATCACATGATTTTATAGCTTGGAAGAATATTATGTTAGGTAAATTAGCGCATGTGTGGGAAATATTTTAAATCATTCTAATTTGGAACGAGTAGATACTTTGAAATTTCTAACATATCGCGTCACATATTTTAGAATGTCATATATCTTAAGACAACATTACTGCTATTTTGATATTTTAGTCTGTTCCTACTATCTGCCGCTTTTCAATCTAGGTGTTTTAATTGCGCACTAACACTTATTTGTTGTGTCATGTTACTCATGTAACTACGACCACCGACTTGGAGCAAACATATATAGTGTCATGTAACGTATTGAATTTAGAAAAAGTGACATAGATAGAACATAATTTTAATATTTCAGTCAATCACCAAATTAAGCTAGGTCCTCTCATTGTTATCCCATTTCACCACAAAACTCTTCCTAATCCATTATTAATACTTTTCCTCCACAGTACCCAACACTTCAGTTCAGTTATTTGATTCGCATGATTAAAAGACACACAATAGTAACAACTATTATCAAAAAGTGCATTGGTAGTGTGTTAGATGCATACATTTGATCAAATATATATGTAGTTCTATATTGTCGCTTGAGATTTCCACCAGTTCATGTTTGGTCCTATGGACAAACGCATCTGCAGTTGTTTGCCCTAAAAAAACTTTACCTTTCAATTCCATGTATTTATTGGACTCGATCAGATCCTATATGTGTAGATTTTTATTACCCGTATTGATTCTCCATTTCTATTAAAATCTCACCCATTCCAATTTGTTAAAATTCAGGTTTTGTTGCTTCATCGTGCTCTCGTTGCCTATATATTGCTTGACCATCGATCCTAACCATTACATTTGTTGTCATATATATATATGTAATGTTACGATAACAACCACGGCTTCATCGTGCTCTGGTTGCTCTGGTCGCGGAGCCTGTAAAAGACCACCACGGCTATTAAAACGTGCACCCGCGGTTCCCTAATTCCCTGATGAGACGACAGCCATAATATCCTCTATCTCTCGGCTGGTCTTACCAGGATCGATCAAGCAACGGCCGCGTGGCCAAGAGTCCTGGAGTCAGTGATTTGACGCTGTGAAGTTGGGAGGCGGCCGTTGGAAATCAGCGGCAAGTCAGCAACTAGCCAATGAACGGGCGTCAGCAGGAGATTAAAGCCGGTGATTTAGCCATTTTGGTGGAGGTAATGGATAATTCACAAATGAATTCGACAGTCAAAACTCGCGTGGAACCAATTGCTTTTGTAAATCCCCCTAGTCTGTGGTAAGAAATTCATCCCTAAGCACCAAAGTCTAAAAATGTATCTTTTTTCTTAATTTTCTAGGTAATTGATCGATTTGTGTTGAGAAGAAAACGATAAGATTCTGATGTAGGGACCTCTAGGCAGCCTGTTCCTGCCATTGGGCAAGTTAATACATCAAGAAAGTGAAACACAATCGAGATGGAATATTTGTAAAATGTGAGTGACTAAGTCACGTGTTTATATATCAATACTTCTCTCACCTTTAATTATTTACATGCAATTTATGTGAGTATAACATTTATTTTGTTGTCTCCATACCCCCAGGATGCTACAAATGAGTGCTTGGAATATTTTTTACGAGTTGACACTTTACTTTCTCATTGTTAATGGTATAGAAGTGGATTTAGCGCGTCATATGAGTGGTATGTCATGTCTTTGTTAATGTAACTACTATTCTATCATTGTACACTTACGTTGCTTGTATCGTGTTTTAGCCCTATATTATGGTATGAAAAAATGGCATGGTATAATACTTCATTCTGTTTCTTCAATGTGCCTAGCTCTAAAAAAGCCGACCACATCGCCAATTTTTTTCTAGATTCGTCCTGGACGCATGCATCGCCGAATGTTTCCCGGTGAAACGTGAGACACGTATACGGGTGCAAAAAGGTACAAGCCCGAGCGAAGCTTCGGCGGGCGCCTCCCGCGCGCGTCTCCAATCCATGCATGTGCAGAGGGACTAGAGTTGATCGGGCCTCGTGATTTTACACCTCGAGTTGCGTTCAGTAACTACTTAGCTTGCTTGCCAAGGTACGTAGCTCCTCTGCATGCCCGCATACGTACGTATACTGCACGAAAAGAAAATCTAGCAGGACTGTGGAAGAGTACTACAACATGATTGTACTACATTCTATACGTGTTTACGCTATCGAAGCTACAAAAGAAATGGTTTTAACTGCTGTTACAGAAACACAATCAAATTGCATGGATACCTGCACTGCACTCTATGCCTGGCATTCTGGCAAATTCTGCACTTTATAAATAGTTGGTAAGCTGGCATTGCAATCAAGTCAACAGACCGGTAGTTTGTTTGAAAAAAAAGTTATATATATGTTCCTGCAAATGTGCAAGCAGCAGCCGGCAGCATCGAACAATCATAGTTAAAAATTAATGTGCACACAAAAGGCCTTTGTAAAATCTAGGTATATATAGCCGTTCGAAATATCCATTCGAAAGCAACTGGTCCTACGTAGACTTGGTTGCAAAATCTGTCATTTTGGAGGTTTGATCCATTCAATATTTCTGACTGCCCAACTGGCAAGTGGGAAATGCATGAAGCAGTCCATGAATTCAAGGGCAAGAGTACAAGCCTTGGCATTCAGTGTACACACACAGACACTGATAATAACTAGTCCTTCTTCTCGAACGGAAGAAATAAGAGTGCCAGTGAAGGAAAGCTATCTACGGGCACCCGTCAGCTAAACTAAGGGCACAAATCCCTAATTCCCTCGGGATCATTTTACTAGAGGAAACCACACGGAATTAACAGAAATTCCTTTAACTAATTCTCGCACATGTGCGTACGTGCACACACATCTGCCTCCTCGGTGGCCGCAAATTCCTTTCATTCCTCTGGTGTCTTCTCTACTCAAATTGCCCCGCGCCGATCGACGTACCAACTGGAGTAGAATACTAAGTTTCTAGTACACTGGGGATTAGTGAGGAATTAGCCGGGGATTAGCAGTTTGTTGCTTGACGCTATTACATCGGTCCCCTGCTTCGTCCCGCACATGCATGATCCCGTGGGCTCTCTCCTTCTCGGCTGGGTAGTGCCGTGCGCACGAAGCATGCATATGCATGGGCACACATGCATTGGGGAGAAAAACTTCGGCCCGAACATTCGCTGACAACGAGGGTCCACATGCCATATGAAACTCCATTAAGTATTGTGTACCATGCGTGGCTCTTCAAAACACATATGTTCCTAGAAAATGCTTGCCTTGACCTAAAGCTATGATGATGCATGGCTTTTTACTCGTCGCTCCAACGACAAATTAAACTCTTCTTGACAAAAAAAAGTCAAAGATACGTGAGGTTGCTTTGACATTGAAGGTACAATAATCTCCTTGTCAGAGATATACCCGTTGTGACATGCCTCATAGCAAGGCCAAGGGATCGATGAGCACACTCTGACAAAATGATAATTGATCTCGTCGACCTTGCCATGGTTTCAAATTAGGAGAGGAATTTTTGAACTATGTCACATATATTCCTAAACTCATGATTTTTTTTAGATTTGATACATTCCATGTTTGTTTTTCAAAAGTAACCCATCACTGATACCTAATTTAATGTCTGAACCTTCTTTTCATATTGGCAAAAGGAAATTTTCATGTTATGAAACTCAACCCACAATCTACTATGTCTAAGTTTCATCTGAATTAAGATGAAATTAGATGCAGATGAAATTTAGGGGAGTTGCAAACATGGTAACCGCCAAATTTTTGGCTATATCGGAACCCGAGTTCAGATTTGCATTTATGCACATTTTATCTTGTTCATTGCATTATTAATTCGCTCGAAAATAGTTCTCTCTCTGTCTGACAATATAAAATATTTTGACAACCTTTTCTAAGTTACCAAAACAAATTATATTGTTGAATGGAGGGAGTATAAGCTACCACAAAACGGTATCGGGAGATGCAGATATGATCTGGGAGAAGAAGAAAAGCGAAACGATTTGATTTATATATCGAAAGCCCGGCAGCAGGAACCCACGTACTGACTGGCCCAAATTTCCCCAAAAAAAAGACTGCCCAGATAAATAGTAAACTTCCCCTAAAAAAAGATAAATAGTAAACTGGAGGATCCACATGCACGGCCCATACCAATGGCCCGCATGCATATTTTCCATTTACAGGTTACAGACAAATTGGGATAGTCACCTGTAATAATAAAGATTATCTAAAAAAACTGTAATAATATAACAAAGAACTAAAAATCTGGCCGATGGGTTTCCACTGATCTTCGTCATGCGAGCTAATTAAGAATTACTTCGGGCAGTAGCTTGACCTCATCACAAGTTTGACGTCCAGTTGAAAGAGTCATCAGTCAGCGAGAATTGAAAGAGTCATCAACGAAAAAAATAATAAAAAATGACCTAACTTGTTGTTAAGAAAGTTTGCGATTTGAATCCACGCCGTTTCCATTTTACCTGGCCAAGCTATATGTGAGTAACGTAACGAGTGCGGTGTTTCGTCGCTCGAGCGTAGCAGGATATCTCGCGCGACCAGAACCAGCTCGCGATCCGTGGGAGGCAGGCCGACCTGGCATTACGGGCCGAAATACAGGGACAGCTACAGGCCGTAGTATCCGCAGCGAACATATGGGCTTCAGGTCTAGAGTGAGGCTGTGAAATGTTTGCTCAGGTTGAGTGGTGGGCAACGACGTGGAACAGCAGTACTGATTCAAAAATGGCCCATGAGCCTGGATGCTTACCGCATTAAGTGTCAGTTTTTTTTTGCGGGTAAAGTGTCAGCTTTGATGGCCGGCTGGTCGTGGTCACTTCCTCTTCTGCGTGCTGTGCTGCTGGGAGATGCGCTAGAGATGAGTGTGAAAATCCACAAAATCAATCCTTTTGGCAAACTTTAGCAAAAGATAACCCTACTTCAAAAGAAATTCCAAATCTAACCTAGTCTTGGCATAGCTAGAGCGCAACATGGGATTGCATAGCATGGGCGAAAAATTCGTAGTGGCAAATTTTTTGAAAACCACACTTACAGGTTTAAAAAAATCTAAAAAATATACATATTATGCAATTACGCAAGAAGTTTCGTAAAAAAATAATTTATATTTCGGGCTACACAAAAAAGAGAAATTTCTGACAGATTCAATATACTATTTTCACCTTTTTCTGACCAAAATTTTGTTATTTTTACGTCGCTCGAAATACAATCTATTTTGCACCCATGAAGGGCATATAAGTAACAAACATGCATATGTATCACAGGAAAAAAATGAATTTGTTCAAACTTTAATTTAAATTTTCAAAATATTAAAATAACAGATGCAGCAGCAATAAATGTGTGAAATGACCTACCCGTCGGCAGATGTCAGAAACGCGTGATTTCTGAAGAACAAGTCCTCCGCTGCAGCACATGATAAGAGGTTCATATACCTGCACCGCCATTAGACCCCCAAATCATGCGGTTGTTTTCTAAACTAAATAATCCCGGTATGTATGTAATTAAATATTTCAATCACCGCGAGTCGGCCCATTATCTGGATGTTACAAAGATTTCTATTGAGCAGCCATGGTAACGTGATTAGGTTTCTCTGCTTAGAACTTTCAAGCCAGGCAACACATGTTCAAGATAGGATGGCGCTACTGCACGGCTCCTGCGACCCTCCCCCACCACAGCACTCACCACCGAACCACCTCGCCGCCGTCCAGCACCTCACCGCAGGGGAGCCTCTCTTCCCACCCACTATGCGACGATCCTCGCAGCCGCCTTCTGGTTTTGAGGAGATTGTAGGAGGATCACATGGATGCAGGAGCTGGCTTGAGTCATGGTGGGCGGATTTTGGTGGATCTGGAGATGGAGGGGGTGCAGGGGCTGCTGGCGCTGGCACACAGCCCCGGGGAGGTGTTTCCGGGAGATGAGACGGCAAATTCGGGAGATCTGTTCCGGGACATGACGGTCTCGACGCTCCGAGCTCTCTCTTACCCTCTTCCTCAGAGGAAATTGGTAATGGAGGCGCTGATTGCGACTTGCGAGTCCCGTGGCTGGGATCTGCTACTGATGCGAGATGCAGGGGGCCTGGTCCGTCGTGCGCTGGCGGTGAAGTTCGAGGACACGGAGCGGATGCGCAGCACCGCGCAGGGCGGAGTCCCAGTGCCACCGAGCTGCATAGCGGTGGTGTTGAACAGGCTCTCGGGACAGAGCAGGCTGGTGGCAATGTTCGAGGAGCAGATAGCTCTGCTCGCGCAGAGGGACGCGACTGTGGTGCATCCGCCGCCCCCAATGCCGGTGGAGGCAAGGGTGCTGGATCAAGCGCTGCGGGAGCTCCAGAGGAAGTCTCCGACAAATTCCCTGTGGCATCGATGAATTCCAGGCTACAGCAGGTACGAAATGCAACTGGAGGTAGATTTTGGGCTCTGGCTGAGTATGATTCAGAGGATGATCTTAGCCGTGAAGAGATTTCACCTGCTAGAGGTTACTCTTTTGGTGATGCTCTTGACAGTGCAACTGATTTGAGAGGGAGGAAAACGAAGAAGATGGCTAGGAAAGAGAAACTAGAGGAAATTAGGAGGCGTTTAGAGAGGAATAAGAAGTATTTTGATATGAAAAAAGCTAAGACTAACACCCCTGTTAGACTGCCATCTGAAATTGATATCCTGAACAGGAATCAACAGAGGAGGGACAGTCCCAGGTTGGTGCAAAATAGTGTAGTTGATGATGATTCCAATGGGACCTGGTTTAACATTGTTGGTGGAAAACCTGTGCGAAGAAACCTAAATCCTTTCATGGAATCTGCAAAAGCTTGTGGTGTTGTGATGCTGCCAATGCTGCTTAGGCCGCCGGCAGGTTCAAGTCTCCAACAAGATGCGTAAAGGCCATGTAGGAAACCGGGGGACGATGTGCAATGTTTCACTGGAATTAAAGTTGTAATCAAAACGCTGGCCCGTTCGGCCCATGTCAAAAGTACAGAGAAAAGGGAAAAAGCCCAAAAAGATATGGTCTCCAACCACTCCGGGCAGCTGGAGACACCTTTATATAAAGGTAGTTGCCAAGCACGGGAGCAGTTGGAGCCCATTCTTGCCCATCTTTGGATCTCAGATCCAGATCGGGTTCAGGTAGAGGAGAAAGCAGAGCGAGAGAAACAAGATCAAAACATGGGGGAGAGATATGGAGGGGGTGGTCATGGAGGTGTCTATGGTGATGATGAGCGCGGCGGTTTCAACCAAAGACGGTAGTATCTCGGCAACCAGCAGCGCCCGCAGTATCAAGGGAATAAACAACAAAGGCCTCTGTTCCAGAACAATAATTTTCAAGGTAATCTGTTCTATGCAAACAGGAATCAGAACCAGTTCAGAGGGTATCAGTACCAAAGGAGGGATCCTCAAGTGAATGATTTCAAGGGGCAGTCGTCTGGCTCGCAAAACACTAAGCCTAAGGTGAACGAAGACAAGCAATCGTCAGGAGGTGTGCAGAGTAACAAGCCTGCAGATTGGGGCAATTTTGAAACCTGACACACCATCTGATGGTGCTCAAAGTGGTATTGCTAAGAAGACGGTGAACAACAATGCCAACTCCTTCTGTGGCAAGTGTGGACAGAAGGGACATTCAGGAAAAGATTGCAAAGAGGATCTGGAATGTGTGAACTGTGGTAAGGGACACTTATCTGACAGGTGTACTTGGCTGAAGCAGAAAAAACCTACTGCAGCTCTGGTTGGGTTTGGAGGACAAAGTTTAGCTTGCTTTGTAGCTGATCACACAAAAGAGGCAGTAGGTGAAGAAAAAAGCAGAGCAATTGCTATAGTAAAAGTTAGGAAAGGTGCAGGAGTGAATGTAAGTGCAGAGCTTCTTGAAGAGTGTCTCGGCAAGACATATCCGTGGAAATGGGACTGGCAAGCCAAATAAATTGCTGCAGATGCATATCTTGTCAACTTCCCTTCGGTTGGCAAGATAAATGAAGTAGCAATCTATGACTGGGTTAGCCTTAGAGGTGCACACATCAAGATAAATGTAAAACGGTGGTCAGATGAGTCATTGGCAGCAGGGAAGCTTGACACGGTATGGGTTAAAGCAAAACGGGTTCCTGGTTCACTGAAGAATTACCACGGCCTCTGTGAGGTTGGCTCAACGCTGGGACAAGTCCTAGAAGTGGACATGGCAACCTTCAAGAAGAATGGGACGGTGAGAATCAAAGTGGGGGTAGTTGATTACAAGAAGATTCCTGCCATGACAAAACTCACCACAAAAAAGCTGTTAGTATACTTCATATACTTCCAACTTGAGCAGGTGGTTGAGGAAGGCTGGAATAGACCAGAGGAGGAGTACATACAGAATTTTGATGAGATGGAAGACAATCTTTCACAAGAGTTTGTAGTCCGTGAGCCAAAAAGACAGAAGCAGAATGAAGGGGCAGAGAAATTGGGGGTTCAATCTAGTGAGGAGATGAAGAAAGCTTTGGCTGAAAGAGAGGAAAATCTGAAAAAGCAAGATGAGCTTGATGCACAGAATCTGATGAAAAACAACGTCGCTAAGGCAAAAAAGATGGCGTGTATGACAGAAAACAGAAGAAGAAAAGAACCAAAGAATGGAAACTGACAATTTGGAAGGTGGAGGTGACAATAGCAAACAAGACGGGCTGCTTGACCCCATGGACACTCAATCTATCAAAGAAAGAGTTGATCTCTCGGGGACAGAGCAAGGAGGAGGTTCTAGCTCTGAGTCGGTCAGTTTTGGGGCTAAAGTGAAGATGGTTCAGGAGGGGAAGAACTGCAAAAACAATACTGGTTTGGGAATCTTAGAGGAAGGTGAAGAGAACAACGCTAACAGATTCAGTAGCAGGTTGCCAACCAAGGCTGATAGTGATGTGTCGATCCTGGACAAAGCTAAGCATCTAAAAGCCAGGAACATGGACGGTGATGGAGGTACTTCCTTTACCACTGTTTTCGGTTCTTCTGACAATTGTATCTTAGATATTGCAGCGCTGTTGGGGATTGATTTAGGTACTTCTATAGGTTTAGTAGAACATAATCTAAACCTTATTAGAGAACAAGAACATGCGAGAGTTAACTCGTTTTTCAAAAATCACGACACAAAAGATAAGACTGTACTGGAACATGAGGATGCACATGTCAATGTGGATTCAGTGTTTTCGGACTCTCTTAACTTGTCGAAAGAAGATTGTGAAGAATTGGGAGAAGGGATCATTGATCTCCTGCCTCTCATTGGGGGGGGGGACTGTGCAACTAAATCCTGTTGTCCATGGGATACAGGTTAAAACACCAGTCAGAATCAATGTTGGCAATAGGAGAAAAGGGGGGAAAAATGGCAAAAAACATGATTAGTGGCTTTATTTGGAATGGGAGAGGGACTGGTGATATTGACAAGCAGACGTACATTAGAGATAACGTTTTAGAACACAAGCTCGATTTCGTAGGGATTCAGGAAACAATGAAACAGTCCTATCAAGCTAATTTTCTTTCAACAATTAGTGGAGGGGCAGATTTTCATTGGGAAGGGATTCCTTCAAGAGGTAGATCGGGTGGCATTCTGGTTGGAATTAATAATACAACTCTGGAGTTTAGAGAGAAACAATGTGGGGTTTATTTTTTAAGGATCCTAGTGACGAGCAAAATAGATAATTTCTCTTGGAATTGGTGGTGGTATACGGGGATGCGCAAAATGATGGCAAAGCAAACTTCCTAGTGGAACTTGTGCATGTCATCAAAAATTCCAAATACCCCATTTTGATTGCCGGAGACTTTAACATGACCAGGAGGGACAGTGACAAGAATAAATCAGGAGGGTATAACAAATGGAGTCCCTGTTTAACGCAGTAATTGAACAGGGGGAGCTTTTTGAAATACCACTAACTGGGAGGAAATTTACCTGGAGTAATAATCACGAGGACCCGACTTATGAGTTGCTTGACAGAGTGTTAGTCTCCCACAGTTGGGAAGAACACTTCCCACTGGTGTGCGTTTCTACTCTGCCAAGTGAACTTTCTGATCACTCCCCTCTTGTTAAAATCGGGAGAAAAGCCTCTGTCACCTGCGAGTTTTCACTTCGAGAACAGCTGGTTTTTGAGGCCTGATTTTTCAGAGATCTTGGAGAAAACATGGAAGAAAAAGTACAGAGGTAGGAGAAATATTGATGTTTGGCAAGAATGATTTTCCTCTGTTAGAAGGGTTTTGAAAGGTTGGGACAGAAATGTGAAAGGAGAGTATAAGAAGAAAAGGAAAAGAATAGCTCAAGATTTGGATCTTTTAGATAGAAAAGGGGAGCTCTTCAGGCTTAATGCTGCGGACAGAGCTGATCAAATTAACATGAAATCGCAACTTCGAAGTATGATTCGAGAGAAAGAATGAAATGGATTCAGAGATCAAAAGAGCGAGATCTTTTAGAAGGTGATAATAATACAAAATACTATCATGCGAAAGCCAATGGTAGGAGGAGGAAAACCTCAATCATTAGGCTTTTACAAGATGAAGGGGTCATTGAAGGACAAAAAACCTTATGAATTATATAACTAATTTCTATAAGGGGTTTTTGGACACCCGGACAGATCTAGTATACTCTTTGATGGAACTGGTATTGACAAGATTTCTAATGCTGATGCAACTGAGCTTGTCAAACCTTTTTCCATGGAGGAACTGAAGGATGCTGTTTTCGACATGGCGACCAACAAAGCAGCGGGCCCTGACGGATTCAATGCAGATTTCTATCAGAAGAATTGGGACCTAGTGAAAACTGAGCTTTTTCAACTTCTGACGGTTTTCATGAGGGCACTCTGGATGTAGCTAGGCTGAAGTATGGAGTTATCACTCTGGTGCCTAAAGGTAGTGATGCGGATAGAATTCAAAAATACAGGCCTATTTGTTTACTAAATGTCTCTCTGAAAATCTTAACCAAAGTTTTGGTAAATAGACTTTCAGGGGTGATACAAAAAGTAATAAAGATTAACCAAACCGCCTTCCTAAAAGGGCGATACATTCTAGAAGGAGTGTGTGTTCTGCATGAGGTGATGAATGATGTACACACGCATAAGAGGTCTGGGGTGCTTTTTAAGATAGACTTTGAGAAGGCGTTTGACAAGATCAAATGGCCTTTCCTAGTCCAAGCTTTAGAGAAAAAAGGCTTCCCGACAAATTCATTGACTTAGTGATGAAAGTGGTTACTAGCGGTAAAGTTGGGGTAAAAGTGAATGGAGAAATAGGACCCTATTTTGCTACACATCAGGGATTGAGGCAGGGTGACCCCCTATCCCCATTGCTTTTTGATGTAGCAGTAGATGTCTTAGCCATTCTTATCGATAGAGCGCAGGAACAAGGGTTGCTTGCTGGTCTTGTGTCAACTTTGTGGGTAAGGGGGTGTCGATACTTCAGTATGCTGACGACACAATCCTACTGCTAGAAGATAACGTAGAGCATGCCAGGAATCTAAAAGTAATTATGTGCATTTTCGAACAGATGTCAGGATTAAAAATAAATTTTCATAAGAGTGACATCTATTGCATGGGAGAGGCTGCCAGTAGAGCAAAAGAATTTGAAGAAATTCTAACTTGCAATGCTGCCAGCTTGCCCATGAAATACTTGGGAGTCCCGATTGATAAGAAGAGGATAAAAGTTTCAGACTGGAGACCGTCGAGTGATAGAATGGGGAAAAAACTTTGCCCTTGGCTAGGAAAATTCCTGGTGATAGGAGGGAGAGTAACACTCATTAACTCCTCCCTGTCCAGTGTCCCACTGTACATGTACTCTTTTTATCGAGTGCCAGTTGGGGTTAAAGAGGGAATGGATTCTATCAGAAGTGGTTTCCTGTGGTCAGGTGAAAAAGGAAAAAGAAAATATCACTAGTTAGCTGGGATGTGGTGTGTTTACCTAAAGACCATGGAGGTTTAGGCGTGCTTGATCTTGAGGTGATGAACATCGCCCTACTTTCGAAATGGTTGTGGAAACTTTTCAATGAGGATGGGTTATGGCAACAAATTCTGCGAGCAAAATATCTAAAGAAAGATACTCTCTGTCAGGTTGTCAAAAAGAGTGGTGACTCACATTTTTGGCAAGGCTTGATGGAGATTAAACATCTTTTTTGGTCCTGATGCAGAATTGATTTGGGAAATGGGGAGAAAACTAGTCTTTGGGAGGATCACTGGATTGGAGATAAATCCCTGTCCAAAACATTCTCCAGACTGTTTGACACTCTCTTAATAAGAAGATAAGTGTAAAAACTGCTGTAGAAATGGGTTTTACTAATCTAAAGTTTCGCAGAGCTTTAGTAGGGGTTCTACAAGAACAGTGGGTGCAAATGAGAGATATGCTTGCTAGGGTAATACTGACAGAAAGACCTGATAGGTTGATTCGGAAAATAATCAACTCAGGAAATTTCTCGGTTAAATCCTTTTACACAGCAATGCAAACTAGCAGAATAGTGCCTTACAAGTTCTTGTGGAAGGTTAAACTCCCGCTTAAGATTAAAACGTTCATCTGGTTGGTGCTCAAAAAAAGTATTTTAACTAGGGATGTTTTGTAACATAGAGGGGGGGATTGTGAAGATGGATGTCTGTTTTGTGGTAAAAAAGAAATGATCAATCATCTCTTTTTCGAATGCCCATTGGCTAGATACATTTGGAATGTGGTTGACTGTGCTTTTGGGGTAGACTCCCAATTTCGCTCAGCTGAACACGTTGTTTCAGAATGGCTAAAAATACAAGGGGAACGGAGAGGGTTGCTAACAATAGGAGTAGCTGCGATCCTTTGGGGATTTGGAAAACTAGGAATTCTGCTTGTTTTGATAAAGTTTGGCCAAATGAACCATGTGATGTTATCTTTAAGATATGCTATTGGATTCAATGGTGGAGTTTGCTGCAGGTGAAACAGGTCGCAAAGGAGCGTCTGGTGTACTTCGCTAAACTGCTGGAATGAGTTGCAACTGAGGTCTTTGGAGCAAGGAGGAGCTGGGCATCATGGGTACCCAGGCTGACGTTTTGATCACTTTTGGCGTGGAGAACTTCAACAAAAACTGAAAGATGAAGATGCTGGAGAAGAATAAAAAGGAAGAAGACGATGGGAAGCTCTGAAGGATCGAGGATGGCTCCCGCTGGAGTTCTTGTAGGAAGTGGTTGTGAGAGTAGAAGAGTGTCTGCTGTTTTTCTCTCAGTTTCCTTTTGCCTGTAAGAAACTTTAGCTGTACTTTGCTACGTCTGCTGGTGGTGGATGTGTTTTGGTGGAATTCTGTAGCTCGTGGTTTCTTTAATGAAATCCGGGGAGACCCTCTTATTCTAAAAAGGTGTCTCTGCTTAAAAACTTTCGTCGCTACCTACACGGCCGTCCTGGTGTGACACTATATGAAGCTGATGGCCTGGTTAATCACTTTTATCGATCTAAGAATCGGGGCAAATTATATCGACCGGCGGTGACACTATTCCTCCTATCACCATGTGTTCCAGCTAGCCAGCTATTAATCCTGGCGTGCTGCGCGAGCACAGATGCCTGCTCGAACTGCTCTCCAGAAGATACCATCCAATACTGCTTTTCTACGCTTGGGCGCTGCACAGAATACACCCAGGGACAGCATCACGAGGCTTACCGCACGGGCGGGATATCGCGCTACACGTAGCTCGAGCTACGATGCGCTTTTTGGGTAACCTCATGGGTTATTATACATTTAGGTTCACGGGAGTTGTCGATTTTTCTCAGGGGAAACAGCCTCACTTTATTAAATTATAACATCTGGGATAGGCAGTACGTCTACCAGTGGTGGAGCTTGGGCCGGACGAGGAATAGAAAAGATACCTTTGATACACTAAAAGGTTATGTGCCCCTTCTCAGCGCATATGTAGCAACATATAATCCCTTTTAACTTCTTTATTTTATCAACATGGGAAGCATAAGCAGGATTCTTTTTAGACCGTGGACTTTTTTCAACATGAGGTTGAACTTGAAACTGAACTTGAGGACTCTTCCCTTCTGGTTTCTCACTAAAGTGCTTCTTATTCAATGGACAAGATCTAACATGCTGCCATTTCTCCTTGCATTGAAACAAATGATGTTGATCTCGAAAAAAGAAACAAATGATGTTGGTTGAATCCTTCTTGTTCTTGTTGTTCTTTGACTTTTTATTGGAGTTGAATCCAACTCCACTTTTTCACGAGGGGATTTTACACACCCAATATTGTTGATTGTGAATTTCCCGTTGAAAAATAGCCTTTTGTTTTCCTCTACAAGGTTAGTATCGATTGTGTTTGTTGGGATATGATGAATTGTGATGTTGTGATCATATTGTGTATGATATATTAAATATGATATTGTTTTATTTATGTTCCTACTTGCTATCTGATTTATATGATTGCTTTGGCCAAGTAGTTTAAATCTCCTAGAGGGCATATATATATGTTCGATAGTGGGTTCTTGCCTTGCTTATCCCTAGACTCGAGTGACATGAACGACTAAGGGTGGCATGTGCGGTTACTAATAAGGGTAAAACAACGGTGTTTATTCCTACTTTTGATAATAAATGTTGTTTACATCATGTACTAAGTTTAATGTTATACTCTGTTGTTTCTACAACCTAATTATTAGAGATGCATTGCTGGATAGCGGTCTCGAAATGGAGTATTTAGGTATAGATGTTGTGCGGATGCGTGATCTATACACCTTGACGTGATGCCTACTATAAATATTTTCCTTGTACACTTTGTCATAATGCCATGATCATAATTCTGTCAACTCCCTAACAATGATTTATGTTTTAGGAGAGACACCACTAGTGAAACTTTGGCCCCCGGTCCATCTTTTTACATTGTTTACAACCTTGTTTATACACTTTCCACCATCATTTGCTCGCTAGTCCATTATTACTTTTGTGTTTATTACTGTTATCTTCCACACTATACGTTTAACCTTTTGTTTTTAGCGAGATGGGAAGTTTGACAACCTTCCTGGAACGTTGGGGACAAAGAGCTTTGTGTGTCTTTGCTTGTAGGTCCACTTTAACTTTGCTTAGTTCTTCATCTCTTACTAGTTCGATAAATCTTGGTTATTAACTAAGGGAAATTTGCTGCTACACTACATCATACCTTCTACTTGGGGTTCCCAACAGTAATCAGATGCATATGACGATATAGGCCGATCTCGCACGACCCCGAGGCACCCATATGCGTCTGGCTTGCGGAAGTTCGCGTACTGAGCCAAGTTTGCGCCTACCTCGGCCCCATGGTGCGACCGAACGGCGAGGATCCGCTTACATCCACATTGGGGAGAGCTAATTTTACGCGAAGCCGGACCCCATACGCCATGGAGAGCTAACCTTGAGCGAGGGGCATGGACCCTTCGACACACGCCAGGGTTTACTCTAGCTCAGTAATGCGGCGGTGAGGGGTGTAACGACCCATATGTTAGTAACACATAGTCCTCTCCTTGCACGTATGCCGGGCTTGTAGCGCCGATTCTCAGGACGCGACCAGCCATGGGGCCGTGCCCAGGAGATGGGGCATCATCTCCGATGTGAACACCTGTCCTCTCCGCCTTCGCATGGACTTTCAGAACTACGTGTATAGCATGATTCCTCAAACATTTCTGCAGAACTTAAGTCTAATAAGCCGCTTTAGAGGCTGGAATAGCTTGTTGGTATATAACATCCAATTACTGGACCTGCTGGCCCAATTTCTAAACAAAGCACTCACAAAGAATTGAAGACTAATCATGATACATGAGCCAAAACTTAGTATATTTTCAAACCAGGCTAGCAACCATTCAACTACGTACTTTCATTTAAAAACAAACAATTCTTACAAAATATCGAGAAAATGGAGGAGACACTAGCCAGTTTGATGCACTACTAGGAAACCCGCTGTTCCTGCTCAGTCTTGAACGAGAACCACGGGGAAAAAACCTGGCAGCACCACATTATTAGATGTACTCGACTACTAAGAGACAAAAGATAAATTCAACACAATTGCATACACAACATATGTAGCATCAACTTGGCTGGATTGATTTTTCAGTGATTGCATATTGCGATTGAGATGAGACTGTCTGTGTATGGGATGACGTGGTACCGGTAGAAGTTATCATCGTGTGGTGAGCGATCCATTTCGTCTTCCAGGTCAGCCAATTCCTCCATATATCCACTCTTCTCGTTACACCAATAAAGCTTCTCGTAGTCTACACCCGCCATTATCCCACCCCCACTGGCCCAAACCGGGAAGAAGGCATCAGCACCAAGGCCATCATCAAATGGATCAATTCGGCATCGCAACGACCACTTGGGTTGTTGTCTCCCGTCATCCTCCAGCTGCCACACGTCAAAGGTTGTCTCTGAGATGTTGTTGACATAACACAACTTGCCGTCAAGGTCCACCAGGTGGTCGACGTCATGGTAGTAGACAAATCCAGGAGGGCATGGAACCACGTCAAACATTCTCTCCCTCAGGATAAATCGCATGAGCACGCCCGACTCGAGACTATCTGGGCGATAAGTTCCCCAGTAAAAGGACCCTTGCATGAAGACCGGTCGTGTGCCACTGATTGCGTCTGGCGGGTCATCGGTGAGCTTCCAAGAATCACCACCGAGCCTGAATATCTCATGCCCGATATCGTAATCAAGCATTCCGCTTGATGTGTCGAGGTTGTAGTGCCGGTAGAAGTATCTCGCGACAATATACTGGTTGCGCGATGTGTCAAAGCCAAGAACTGCAGCTGGCTCCTTAATGGCGCGTACATCTGGGGTGCCAAGCGGCAATGCCACGAGCTCTTGGGTGGCTGGGTTGCACACGAATACCTGATCTGTGATGGTCGCGATAGAGACAAGGCCGTCACAGTGTGCAGGAAAGATCTTGTTCGTGATACCTTCAGCTTCTGGTGGGCATGCCTTTTCAAGAATCAGCTCCATCTTCTCCTCCTCAAGAGTTCCAAGTGTATTTCCCATACGAAGACAGTGGAAGTTGATGCCTTCGGAGAGCTCAGAGTCGTCGTTGACAGAACTCTTGCGGGGAATGATCAACATGGAAGGAGGACTCGCACTGGAGAGGTCGCGGTGGCGACGGACAAAGCCGGGATCAACAATGGCAGCAAACCAAGTGGGGGAGATTTCTCTGTATATCGTGAGATATTTCACGGGAAGACGCACCAGGATCTCCCAAATAAATAGGTCATCGGGGAGGGTGGCACAAGAGGTCGCAAACGGAGGTGCATTTTTGATAGAGATGTGTTTCTCCGAGTGCGCACAGTCCATCTTGGGTCTTATGTGTTTCTTGTTATGGTTTGATGTTGCACACACTAGTTTAGCACCTATATATAGACTCTGGGTATTTATTGTATTCATTAATCTGGTTCCAAAGAATATATTTAGCACAGATTTTCACCAAGATCTTATCTAGATTTGATTTAGTACCAGTATTTAACCACAAGATCTTAAAGCCCGTATATACAATCATTTAACGCGATATTCGTAAACCATAGCATTAATTCCTTCCAAATAGAATGTGTAGCAATGCATTGATGTTTGCTCGCGTTGGTTGCAACGATTGCACACACGAAATTTCCTAGTGTGGCCACACCAATATCCAACACTAAGACTAGGCTATAGAGTTTACCATTAGACGCGTTGTTGTGGAACTCTAAGACGACCGTCGAGGCAGTGCAGACCTTGTACCTCGTCTCCAGATCCGCATGCTCATGGTGGCAGTCTTCAGATTCTGGTAGGAATGCCTTCTCAAGAATCAGATCCATGTTCTCGTCCTCAAGAGTGCCAAGTGTCTTTCCATACAAAGGCGGTGGAATTTGACATCTTGGAGAGCTCAGAGTCATCATCGAAGGAACTACTCTTGTGGAGAATGATCAAAATGGAGGAGGACACACACGAGAGAGGTCACGGTGGCGGTGGATGAAGCCGGGACAAACAATTGCACCACACAAAGAGGGGGAGATGTCTTTGTAGATCGTTTCGGTATTTCACGGGAAGGCGCACTAGGATCTCCCAAATAAATAGGTCCTCAGGGAGGGTGGCACAAGTGGCCGCAAACGAAGTGCATGTGTGATAGAGAGGTATTTCTCAGAGTGCGCATGGTCCATCATGCTTGGTATATGTTTCTTGGTATGGTGTGATGTGGACAAACCCTCCTTTAGCACCTACATATAGACTCTAGGTATTTATTATATTCATTAATTTGGTTCCAAAGAATATATTTAGGAGAGATTTTCATCAAGATCTTATCAAGATTCGATTTACTAGCAGTATTTAACCACAAGATCTTATTGCCTGAATATATAGTCATTTAACCCGCTATTCGTTTAGCGTTAACTCATTCTATATATTATTTGTAGCAATGCATTAATGTTTTGGTAGCGCCGGGTGCAACGATTGCACATAAAAAAATCCCTAGCGCGGCTACACCAAGATCCAACCCTGAGAATAGGCTATAGAGTTTACCACCAAACACGCAGATACAGAACTCAATGACGCCCATCGAGGCATACAGTCCATGTACCTCGTCTCGATCCACTTTGCCTCGTAGCCTTAACACCACCATCTTAGCACCAAACACCGTTAACACTGGCGGAGTGACACACATAAAAGGTGGATCTTCGGGTGAAAAGCAGCTTGGGTTGGCCATCAAAAAACCAGGACGGTGACGAGATGTGACTTGGAGCAATATGGATTGATTACACTAACTAGGCTTCCCCTATCCCTTTCAAGATATAGGCGCATAAGTGGCTTCTGTATTGGGCCTACCGGCCCGCTACTAAAGCATGTCCATGGCTCTAGCTGTCATACATGCATCCTCTTTGCCAACTCATTTGGAAACCCATCTTGCTCAATAATTTTAAGTGTGTGACCCTACAAGATTAAATTCAGTCAGATACATCAAGAAATACTCGTCCGACTCATGTCCATGGCTCCGAGTGGCCAAACTATTTTGTTCAACTCGCTCCCATGTTTCGACGATCTCATGCCGATAGTCGGTAGCGAGTTCTAGTAAAGTGTGCCGACTCTTGATTGAAGTGAAGTCGTTCATGACTTTCCAAATCAATGTCCATGTGGCCATTCCTTTTGCCCCATTTTGTACCTTGTTAAAGCTATGGCAGAAAACTAGTCATCCCTTTAATACCTTGCATATCTACTCGTTTTGTGTTCTGGATACACTGTATTACCTCTTAAATCAACCCAACTAACTCTTAGTCGAGTCGCATATACATATATACCGAATCAAATCACGCGAGTGGGCCCAGAGAATATCTCTCTGAGTCGGAGGGGAAAATCCATTCTTGGACAACTACGTCAAGTAGATTGCTTCTCGAGTCGGCCCAATCTCTGCATTCATAACTATCCTGTTCAATGTTGGGGATATCGATTATCTGGAACTTATCGGTCGACACGAGATAACGGGTAAATCGGCCAGTTTATCGGCATATCGACCGATTTATCAGTCAATTTATCTTATTGGTCAGACACCGTTAAGCGATAAATCGGCCGATTTATCGGAATATCGGCCGATATTTTGAACATAACCTAAGCCAATTGACACACAACTCGGATCGGAGGAACGTGTGATACCCATTGATGATAGATGCAAATGACGACTTGCTTATTGCGGCTGATTGTGGTTCAGTGCGACTCATCAACCCCCTTTAGCCGAGTCCTTGTGTGTCGACTTAGCATCACTAAGCCCATTAAAAGTGGAACCGAGTCATCAGTCAACTTAACACATTAGTCAGAGTTAAGGGTCCACTTAACTCTATCGATTCAGGACATTTAGAACAAACATCTTCTTACAAATATGGTTCCACAAGCGAATCACACATTCAGTGACATATCCAAAGATACATAGTTCAAAGAATATCCTTAAGTATTACAGATACAGGTTGAGTCGGCCTTGCCGATTCCGACTCTAGGGCACAACACCAATAGTCTCCCACTTGTACTAGAGCTCAAAATGGGGATCATGCCTAGATGTCTCATACCCATTTCTCTTACATGTGCCCCATGTTTTGAAGATGATTCGTCAACGGATCTGCAATATTTGGATCTGTGTGTATCCTGCATTCATCGATGAACTATCAAATGAGATGAAACCGCCTCTGGATATGCTTCGTCTTGTGGTGTTGCATTGGTTCCTTGGTCTGCGTGATAGTGCTACTGTTGTCACAATACACCTCCAACACGGGAGACAACTGTGTATACAGTTTCCCCCGTAAAAGAACCCTTGCATCCGGTCGTGTGCTACTCGTTTTGTCTGGCAGATCATCGTGAGTTGTTACCACCGAGCCTGAATACCTCATGCCCAATCTCGTAATCAAGCACTCTGCTTGATATGTCGAGGTTGTAGTGCCGGTAGAAGTATCTCACGACAATGTTTTGGTTGTGCGATGTGTCAAAGGAAAGATTTGTAGCTGGCTCCTTAATGTTGTAGACATTTGGGGTGCCAAGCGGCGTTGCCACAAGCTCTTGGGTGGCTGGGTTGCAGGCGAATACCTGAGCTGTGATGGTCGTGACATAGACTAGACCATCACACTGTGTAGGGAAGATCTTATTCGTTATACCTTCAGATTCTTATTTGCATGCCTTCTCATGAAGCATCTCCATGTTCTACTCCTAAAGAGTGTGAAGTGTCTTTCCCATACAAAGGTGGTGGAATTTTACATCTTTGGAGAGCTCAGCATCATCATCGAAGGAACTCTTGCGGAGAATGATCAGCATGCAAGGAGGACCCGCATTGGAGAGAGGTCGCGGTGGCGGCCGATGAAGCCGTCATCAACAATTGCACCACACCAAGAGGGAGAGATGTCTTTATAGATCGTTTCGGTATTTCACGGGAAGGCGCACTAGGATCTCCCAAATAAGTAGGACATCGGGGAGGTTGGCACAAGATGTCACAAACGAAGGTGCATGTGTGATATAGAGGTATTTCTCTGAGTGTGCATGGTCCATCTTTCTTGGTATGTTTTTCTCGGTATGGTGTGATGTGGCACAACCACCTTTAACACCTATATATAGACTCGAGGTATTATTATATTCATTAATCTGGTTCCAAAGAATATATTTAGGAGAGATTTTCATCAAGATCTTTTAAAGATTTGAATTACTAGCAGTGTTTAACTTCAAGATCTTATACCCGTATATACAGTCATTTAATCCGCTATTCATTTAGACATAGCTAGCATATATTAAATCATTCCAAATATAATTAGTAGCAATGAATTAATGTTTGGTAGCGCCGGGTGCAACGATTGCACATAAAAAGTCCCTAGCGCGGCCACACCAAGATACAACCCTGAGTAGGCTATAGAGTTTACCACTAGACACGTAGTTACGGAACTCAATGTCGCGCGTCGAGGCAATGTAGTCCTTATACCTCGTCTCGGTCAGCTCTGCTTGCTCATAGTCGCCGCCTCCGCCTCACAGCATTAACGCCGCCATCTTAGCACCGAACGTCGTTAACTCTGGAAGTGACACACATAAAAGGTGGATCTGGTTGGCCACCAACAAACCAGGACGGTGGCGAGATGTGACTTGGAGCAAGATGGATTGATTACAATCACTAGGCTGCCCCTCTATGCTGCCCTACTCCTTGCAATATATAGCCGGATAGGTGGATTCTGTATTTGGCCAGCCAGCCCGAAACTAATGCGGCCACCAGGAAGCCCTATCCCTCTAGTTGTCATACATCTGCGTCCTCTATGTCAACACAGTCGGAAACCCTTGTTGCTCAATAATTTTATGCGTGTGACCCTGCACAATTATATTCAGTCGGATACATCAACAAATACTCCTCCGACTCCCGTCCATGGCTCTGAGTCGCCAACTATTTTGGTCAACTCGCTCCCATGTTTCGTCGATCTCAAGCTGATTGTCGGTAGTGGCTTCTAGTAAAGTGTGTCGACTCTCGATTGAAGTGAAGTCATTCATGACTTTCCAAATCAGTGTCCATATATATGGCCATTCCTTTTGCCTCATGATGTACCTTGTTAGAGCTATGGGTGAAAACTAGTCATCCCTTTAATACCTTGCATCTCTACATGTTTTGCGTTCTGGATTCACCGGATTACCTCTTAAATCTACCTAGAAAATATCTCTCCGAGTCGGAGAGAAAAATCCCTTCTTGGTAAAATACGTCACGTAGCTTGCTTATCGAGTCGGACAAAACTCTACCTTCATCACTATCCTGTTACACATGGCGTTGACATAACCTAAGCTGGTCGACACACAACTCGGATCGTACGTACATGGACCTCAGATCGGAGGAATGTGTCATACACATTGACGAGACATGCAAATGACGACTTGCTTGTTGCGGCTCATTGTTGTTCAGTCTGACTCGTCAACCTCCTTTTGCTGCGTCCGTGTGCCGACTTAGCATCACCATGCCATGAAAAGTGGAAACGAGTCATCAGTCAACTTAACACATTAGTTAGAGTTATGGGTCCACTTAACTCTATCAATTAAGGACATTTAGAACAAATATGGTTCCACAAGTGAATCACATTATCAGTGACATATCTGTAGATACATAGTTTAAAGAATATCATTAAGTATTACATATACAAGTTGAGGCGGCCTTGCCGAGTCTGACTCTAGGGCACAATACCAACAGTCTCCCACTTGTACAAGAGCTCAAAGTGGGGGATCACATGTCTAGATATGTCATACCCATTTCTCTAACGTGTGCCCCGTGCTTTGGCTTGGAATAGGATTCATCAATAGATCTGCAGTATTTGCATATGTGTGTATCTTCCATAAGTTGATGTCTCCCTCATTGATGAACTATCAAATGAGATGAAACCTTCTCTGGATATGCTTGGTCTTGTGGTTCTGCATCGGTTCCTTGGCCTGCACGATAGCGCCACTGTTGTCACAATACACATCCAAGGGAGACGCGCCCTAAACCGCACCAAGACCCTTCAGGAAGTCTAGATGGCTTCCATTGTGGCTTCCTAAGCTGCGACATACTCATGTTCTACTGTAGAGTCGCTCACCATGTCTTGCTTGGAACTCTTCCAGCTTACCGCACCTTCGATCAACACGAACACAAATCCAGATCGCAATCAAGGGTCGGTTCAGTCGGTATGGAAACTTTCATCGGTGTAACCCTTTACAATGAGCTCATTCTCACCACCATAAATCAGGAGCATCCTCTTAGTTCTTCTCAGATACTTAAGTATGTTCTGCACCTATGTCTAGTGACTCTCACCGGGGTTAGCTTAGAACATAGAAAACATTTGGCCTAGTACATATCATGGCGTATATGATTGATTCGACTGTAGATGCATATGAAATCGAGTCCATCCGACCCTACTCATCACACATGAGTGAGCCTAGCTCAACTTGGTTCTGCCCTCGTCGGCGGTCGGTTTGGGGTTCTCGCGGATGAAAAAGAGGATGAGGCGGCAAGCGATGAGATGGAAGACGATGTCGAGAAGGCCGGGCGATATTTGTTATCTTCTTTCGAGGATCTATGCAAAACTCCTACGTCAGAATCATCTTCTACGTGCTCGATCGGGGCTTCAGCATTGTTGCGAGGTGCTCGATGTTTGGCTAAGCACCATGAACGAAGGTTAGCGTCGCTAACTTTTTTTATCTCCATTGATGTCTTGTGATGTTGAGATTAGTTCATAGCCAATTGGTGCTCCACCATGTCGTTTTTGGGTACCATGCAAGGAAACCAATTCTTTAGCCCTCTTTCTTTGTGGAAGAGGTAGATCAAGGTGGGTGGATCACGGTCGTCCAGCGTCAGCGATCTTCTCCATCACCGGTGCATGTTCCCGATTTTTGGGGATCACGAGTTCAAAATTCAAATTGCCGTGATTTGGGGGGTTGTGGCCCGGCTCAACTCGGGAAGCATGCAAGCCAAAAGGGCATACGAGCCAGAAAAAATCTTTTTTTTTGCATGGAGCCAGAAAAAATCTCTTACCTCGAGTGTGCTTGTATCCCTAATACGGTTAGGGTTTACTTGGAAACGAGCCGCCTCTTTGGAATCGTGTGCTCGTGCTCCTTGTGGATCCATGGCGATTCGAGGTGGTGGAAGAGGAGGAGATGCTTATGGGCGAGGTGGCGGCGCTCCGCCTAACCGTGGTGCGTACTATGGAGGGCACGCCAACAACTTCGAGGTCGGCGGCCCGAGTGGCACGGCCGGAGCTCCGGATGTCCCTTATGTGCATGGCGGCTATGGTCACAATGGCTTGGGTGTGGAGGGTCCGTCGGTAATCGCGGTGGTTTCCATCTGGTGGGACGAGCTTCTATGCCAATGGACGTCGTGGTGGTTTCCGTGGAGCTACTGCTGGCCGAGGCCGCAATCATTTTAATGGACGATGTCACGGTTATAGTTTTGGTCGTGGATGCCGCGGAGAGGTTGGGCGTGCTGATTTCTCACGCGGAGTTCGACAAAGATTTGGTGATTCTGGTCATGGGTTTGCGGGTGGCCGATGCGGTAGAAAATGGTATGGCTGCCCAAGGCGTGGCTCAGGTGGCCGCGACCCAATCGTGAAGCAACCTGTGGTCCAGGCTGCCGCGACATCTTTTCCTGCCGCGGTGATCCCTGTTGTGTAGCAGAATCAAGGGGCCCCTGGGGTAGCACAGGGAGCTCACAACCAGTCATGGTGAACGCTCGTGGATAGGGTGTAGGAGCTGCAGTATCGGTAAAACAACTAGCGCGCGGTTGCTATTGCAATGCGGTGCCGAAGAAAAGCAAGCGGTGCTATAGATGTGGTGTACCGGGACATCGAACTGTTGGGTGTGTTGCGGTGCTGTGTGATGTGTGTGAAGGTCCAGAACACGTTGGTGGGACTTGTCATTTGTTGTCTGCCCCCAAACTGCAAGTTCTTAATTATGTACGGCTATGCTGGACGGGCTCTGGCGACTCGCAGGGTGACCCTGGCGACGCGCAGGGCGATGCGGCGGCCTTCGTGTCGACGGCGGAGGCTCCTCCGCGGCAGGAGTGGTCGAGTGCTTCCCCGGCGGTTAGCATCCGTCAGGATGCAGGCGACTGGAACCCGGGTCGTTTCTGGATTCTTTCGCCGGAGGGCTCGGAGAGGGAGGACGAAGAGATGTCAACACCGAGCAGATCGCTGCGGTACTGGTGTGAAACACCATCACCGTCGCCATCTCGTGATTTGAAGGAGAAGAGATGGATCAAGAAAGAGGAGAAGAAGCGGCGTCAGCGTGAGGCGGCTCTGCATTCCACGTCAAGATCTACTTCACCGGTAAGCAATTCTCTAGATCCTGAGCCAGGATCGGTCCTGGATGGTGCCCGATGTCATCTGAAATTACCGGTGTTGACTCCTACATTTTGAGAGTGCTCGGATGAAGAGGATCAATCGGGGTGGATCGAGGTTAGACGGCGACGCCGTCGGGTGGTATCGGCGTCCATGGACGATCTGTTGTCCAGTTCGCCGGAGAAGATGACCGTTCGTAGCGGATCTCCGCTGCATGCATTTTCAAATTTGAATTTGAACTGTGGTGTTGAAACTCTATTGGGCTTTGGCCTGGAGCATGCTAAACCTGGCCCACAGATGTCTGATGCGGGTCATATGGACCGATCGGAACATCGATATTCTAAACCCTTAATTACAGGGATTGTTTTCTCGATTCGTTCCAGAGAGCGGCGGCTGCTAGGGTTTTCGTGGAAGGACCTTCCCTTCCAGACGCCTTGGCCCAACGCTGCCATGGCGAATCGGGGAGGTGGACGGGCGGGTGCAGATCGGGGTGGAGGCTTCCATGACCGGGGCGGTGCTAATCCTGGTCGTGGTTATGGCAACGGGGGTGGCTTCACCAACAATGGTGGGGGCTTCAACAACAATGGTGGTTTTAACAATTTCCAGGCTGGAAGCTCGAGTGGTGTAGCGGGGTAGAGATTTTGCACTGGGCAGAACTTCAATGGAGGCTACGGCAATGGCCCTGTAGGATGGCAAGAGGAGAATTATCAAGTTAGAGATGGTAATGATCGTGGGGGCTGGCAAGGTGACAACTTCTCAAACCAGAATTCTCAGTATCAAGGTGGTGCGGGCAGTGGACGTGGTCCTTGGCAGGGGATGGCTTCGCAAACCAAAACCTACGGTTCAATGTTGGATCCGGTTTCAATCAGAATGAGAGAAGGCACGGCAACAACTTTTAGGGTTATCGAGGTAGATTCAACGACCGAGGTGGTAATGGACGTGGAGGAGTGGGACGTGGTGCACTGACTGGTCTGGCAAACAATAGGAGCAATGTTGCTCGGGCTGCGATGATCCAGAATGCTAGATCGGATTATGTGTCTTCTGATCAACCATCGGGGGGAGGGGCAAATGTGCGCCAGACCTCTGCAGCGGATATTGTATCCGATACTACAGAGAAGCCGATGCCCCACTAGTACAGAACGACACATCGGATACCCCTCTATGGCAACGGCAAGAGTTAGGCGACGGAAAAATGAGCTCCGCGCGCTTCCGCGAGTGCGCGCGCGCTAGTCGGTCGATGGGCCCGACACAATGGTAACGGAGTGTGAAAAGATCTCCGTTGCTCATATATAGGCAACGGAGGAAAGAATATCTCCGTTGCTGATATTGCCACATCAGAAACGGAGATCGGTCTATCTCCGTTTCCCATGTGAAGGCACATTAAGCGGTGCCGGTATTAATATCTCCCACTCCAGTACTGTATCTCACTCTCACTCTCAGTCTCACTCTCCCCAGTTCCTAACCCTAGCCGCACACGCTCTCCTCCTACTTCACCCATCGATGGCAAACCCCTCCGTCGCCGACGGAAGTCAGGATGGAGCATCTTCCTCCTCCCACCCTCCGAGGCGCAGCCCGGATCTCCCCTACAACTGGGGCGAGAGCCCCGGCGACTGCGGTCGCGAGTTCATTCTGAGCCGTCAAATCCCATCCGGATCCACGGCGGCGGCGGCCACCGACGCCCGGATCTCGTCCTCATAGTCCTCCTCGGACGATGAGGACGAGGATCCGGAGGTCGGTCTCCTCCTCTCTCGCACCTCCTTTGAGCGCGAGCGCGCCGAGGGTGTCATTCGGGCGTCTGCGATGCAGAGAGCTATCCGCATCTCCGCCGCCGAGCACGCGATAGAAGCCGCCGAGGAGGCGTTGTTCCAGACGCGGCTCCGGGCGGCCATAGACCGCTCTCTTCTCCCTGGCCAGGGCCCTGGGCTAGATGCGACGGCGGCAGCGGTGGCGGCGGCGGAGGAGGAGGATGAGGTGGAGGAGGAGGACGCTCCGGTGTTCGAGCAGGATGAGGTCTCCTCTGACGTCTCCTCTGGCAGTGGCTCCGGCGCCGACGCCTGGGACGCAATCAGCGACGGAAAGCGACCTCGCCTCGCCTAAGGTAAATGACCGCTCTGTTAGCTACTTATTTAGCTCGGTTTGCTCTGTTAGTTAGCTCTGTTCAGCTATGTATTTGCTATGTTAGCTACTTATTTAGCTCGGTTTGCTTTGTTTAGCTATGTATTTGCTATGTTAGCTACTTATTTAGCTCGGTTTGCTCTGTTAGTTAGCTCTGTTCAGCTATGTATTTGCTATGTTAGCTACTTATTTAGCTCAGTTTGCTCTGTTAGTTAGCTATGTTCGAGCAGGATGAGGTCTCCTCTGACGTCTCCTCTGGCAGTGGCTCCGGCGCCGACGCCTGGGACGCAATCCGCGACGGAATGCGACCCCGCCTCGCCTAAGGTAAATGACCGCTCTATTAGCTACTTATTTAGCTCGGTTTGCTCTGTTAGTTAGCTCTGTTCAGCTATGTATTTGCTATGTTAGCTACTTATTTAGCTCGGTTTGCTTTGTTTAGCTATGTATTTGCTATGTTAGCTAATTATTTAGCTCGGTTTGCTCTGTTAGTTAGCTCTGTTCAGCTATGTATTTGCTATGTTAGCTACTTATTTAGCTCGGTTTGTTTTGTTTAGCTATGTATTTGCTATATTAGCTACTTATTTAGCTCAGTTTGCTCTGTTAGTTAGCTCTGTTCAGCTATGTATTTGCTATGTTAGCTACTTATTTAGCTCGGTTTGCTTTGTTTAGCTATGTATTTGCTATGTTAGCTACTTATTTAGCTCAGTTTGCTCTGTTAGTTAGCTCTGTTCAGCTATGTATTTGCTATGTTAGTTACTTATTTAGCTCGGTTTGCTTTGTTTAGCTATGTATTTGCTATGTTAGCTACTTATTTAGCTCGGTTTGCTCTGTTAGTTAGCTCTGTTCAGCTATGTATTTGCTATGTTAGCTACTTATTTAGCTCGGGTTGCTCTGTTAGTTAGCTCTGTTCAGCTATGTATTTGCTATGTTACCTACTTATTTAGCTTGGTTTGCTCTGTTAGTTAGCTCTTCAGCTATGTATTTAGCTCGGTTTACTTTGTTTACTGCTTACTGGCTCTGTTTATTAGCTTTGTTTGTTGTTTCTAACAAAGAATATTCGTTGTTTCAAGGGCTTGGTGGATGCTTGGTGACGATGCTGCTGCCGTGAAGACCTAGGAGCGGGGCTCCATACACGGTGCCGTCACTAGGAGCAGTACATTTTGCGCAGCAGGAAAGACAGTATATGTTCATCTGGCGGCCGTGAAGACATAGGAGCAGAGCTCCAGCCACGCGCACTGATGAATTTTTGTAAAGCAGGGCGTACAGGAATACGGTGACGACTGGGCGGCCGTCTAGTCGCATGGAGCGGGGCTCCATCGACGGCACAGCCCGTCACCGTGTTTTTTTGTTTTCCTGTAACCCTTATTAGAAACGGTTATTAGCAAAACTCCGTGTCTAATGTTAAATACATCAGAAACGGTTTATCTCCTCCGTTGCCATTGTGAGGCTTCACATCAGTGACAAAGGCGGGGACACGAACCCTTTCTCCATTGCCGAAGGGGTTTTTGGCTCGTTTCCGATGTGTCGTTCTGTACTAGTGCCCGTAGCACATCAACTGATTAGAGGGGGGCTATCGGGTGCGAGGCCTTCTAATTTTGATCAGGCAAATGATGACCAACTGGATCTTGCTAAAAAAAGGAAAGAAGTCGGCCAAGTGTTTTCGCTGTGGTTTTTCTAGACATGTTCTTGCAGATTGTAAAGTTCCACTTTGTGACAATTGTGAGGCGTAAGATCATGTGGAAGAGGAGTGTCCGTTGCTTAAGGTTGCCAAACCACATGTTATTGTATATGGACATGCGCATGATGATCTCACCTTCTATGAGGCACCGTGCACGGAAACATATAGACCAAAAACTGAAAATACCTGCATGGGGATGGTGTCTATCACTGGAGGTGTGTTGACCATACCCCAAATTGTTAGACAACTACAATGGTTGGTGCCTGTTGATCAATTCCAATGGGATGTGTTGCAAGTACACTAGTGGAAAAAGGGTCCTCCATCCCTGTCAAGGAAAGAGCATTAGTCTCCACTGTGTATTGGGTCGGGACTAGTGTAGCACTAGTCTCGGGCCGTCCCGGCTCCAACGGCTAGGAGGCCGGGGAGCCTCCAGTCCCGGGCCGTTCCTGACCTCTAGTCCCGGGCCGTGATACCGCCCGGGACTAAAGGGCTCGGGCCCAGCCAGCCCCACAAGCAGGGGCCTCTAGTCCCGGGTCATATCACGGACCGGGACTAGAGGTCGACCACTATATAAATTCGTCCACTGCAGCTCGAGCTCATATGCATGGTGGCCATTTTTCCTCTTCTCAAGCCGAGTTCATGCCCAATTTTTTCTCCAAGATTTGGTGGTAACCCCTAAATCCAAGGTTTTAAAAGGTTAGCAACTTTATCCTTTCATCTCTCGTTATTAGTTTAGCTCAATGCTCTAGAAGTAGAGAGGGATTTCATGCTCTAAAAGTAGAGGGAATTTTAGATGTGTAATTTTAGGCAAATTTTGATTAGGCAAAAAGTTACTGAAAGTTGAAATATGTAATTTTACAGTTTCAGAGCTCAGAATGGAATGAGGCTTTCACTGTTAGATCAATAATTAAAAGTTCCACATTTTTCATGTTAATTGTTTTGTCCAATTCAAAAATTGGTGCATGTAAATTTTTCAAAATTCAAATTTTTAGATTTCAGCAAGTAAATGAAGTGAAAATGATCCAAGCTCACATTAACTTGTTAGTTTGCATATGTCCAGATTTTTTTTACTTAGTAATTGATCAAAATGAGTATGGAGTAGAATTTTTTTAAATTAGTTAATGTGATGATCAACTTGTATAAAATTGGTCACTGGTCTCTATTCATGATGTTGTGTAATGGTTTTTGATATACTTATACAATAATGCAGATTGTCCGGGAATGGATGTACGGTACTGACCGACGCTCTGGCGAGTTCATGAATGGCTTGCGTGAATTCCTCCGTGTGGCTCATGCGAACAAGCGGAATGGTTTTGTATTCTGTCCGTGTAGTGACTGTAAGAATACGAAGGATTACTCAGACTCAAAAATCCTTCACAGCCACCTGTTTCGGTATGGTTTCATGCCCAGCTATAACTGTTGGACAAAGCACGGAGAGAGGGGGTTATAATGGAAGACAATGAAGAAGAGGATGATGACAACTATCATGGGTTCTCTGGATACGGTGATACTTCCATGGGGGAAGCTGAAGGGGAGGCGTGCTGCCGCTGCCACGTGGTGGCCTCTGGTCCCGGGCCGTAGCATCCCGGGACTGGAGGTAGGGGACTTTAGTCTTGGTTTCGCAGTCCCGGATGCGAATCCGAGACTAAAGCCCACTACAGCCCGGGACTATATGTCCTTTTTCCACTAGTTGTAGGACCCAATGTCTACAAGGTACTTTTCCCCTCCAAAGCCGAGCTTGATAGGCTTGTAAATTTTGGGGCCTTCAAGGTGCCAGATACCTCTTGTGAGTTGACCACGGTGTCCTGGCTGACTAAAGATCAACCTTCCTTTCTACTGCCCAAGATTTGGTTATGGATGCGTGGCATTCCAGGGCATCATAAAGGAGATTTTATTCTCATGTGGAGCTTAGGAACTTTGTTTGGTAAACCTTTCAAGGTAGATATGAAGTTCACAAGGGAACATGGAGTTTTGCGCACTTTTATTGGGTGTGTGGATTATACCAAAATCCCCAAAGAGCTCCCAGTGTTCATTAAGGATGGGTTCTATATCTTATCTTTTGAGACTGAAAATGAGAACCTTCAGGAGGATGTGCACATGGAAAATGCGAATGAAAAACATGATGACGATCCTGATATGGGTAAAGACGAGGATGATCTAAATAGGGACATGGACGTCTCGGACATCCCAGTTCCTCAAGCTGAACCACCTAAAGATGCTAGTTCCATGGGAGCTTCGGGTGCTGCTGCTCTAGCTGGAGGTCAGGTTAACAAGCAGAAACAAACTGGGGTGTTCTACTCCCCGTTGGTTATGAAGTCTATGCAATTGGTTAGGAAATGCTTTAGTGGAGAGAGAGTTGAGATGGCAGAGTGGGGCGACTCAGCTGCTGATCCTGCTTTGGCGGTTAGAAAAATTCTGGAGGCTGAACGTGTGGCTTTGAATGCTACCAGCGCCATCAGGGGTTGTACTCCAAAGGCTACACTTGAAAAGGTATTTGTTTCAGGAGTGTTGACTCCGAGTGGTTCTGATTTCCTTGTTTGCAATTCTCCTAATCATGTGTTGGGAAATAAGGTCGATATTTGTACACAGGAACATTTGGTTCACTCTATTGAATGCAAGCAGGCCATCGCTGATGACACAAGCAATGGTTTAACTGATGGAGATAAAGATGTTTCTCTGGTTAGTCCTATTTCTAGTACTTCCAGTGATACTGAACGTGTGGCTTTGAATGCTACCAGTGCCATCAGGGGTTGTACTCCAAAGGCTACACTTGAAAAGGTATTTGTTTCAGGAGTGTTGACTCCGAGTGGTACCGATTTCCTTGTTTGTAATTCTCTAATCATGTGTTGGGAAATAAGGTCGATATTTGTTCACAGGAACATTTGGTTCACTCTTTTGAATGCAAGCAGGCCGTCGCTGATGACACAAGCAATGGTTTAACTGATGGAGATAAAAATGGTTCTCCGGTTAGTCCTATTTCTAGTACTTCTAGTGATAATGATGTTGGTGTCGTAAATGGAAACAAATGTGTTGATCCATGTTCTTTGCAGGACGTTGGTTCTCTTAGTTCACGTGTGTTGAATTCAAATGAAGGCAGGTTGCAAATACCTTCATCGCCACTTACCCCAGCTCCTCGGCCGAGCATTTTTGACACGACAGATATGGGTAGTGTCGTTCGGCAGAGAGGGGAGCTGGAACTAGGCAGCGATGCCTTGACAGAGATGCCCCAGCAGCAGGCTGTGGAAGCAAGTTTGGAGGCGTCAACGGGAGTAATTGCAGGGGGTTCTTCGGACGTCAGGGGTTGGAGAGGGTTGGTTCTCCGGTTATCACTGATGGTCATGGTACCCCTACTGTTCCGCTATCATCATCACGCTCTAGTGGGCTGATCAAGAATGTCCCTTCGGTGGATGAGGTTGTCGCATATGGTGGCATCATAGACCCGAAGGTGCATGGGATTCGATCCAGTCCGCGTATCAAAGCCCAGGTAAATGTTGACGCTACTCAGTTGGAGAGGGCGACTTCCTTGGCGCAGAGGCGTGATGCTGCTCCATTCTCAGGTAAATCAGTCAACCGAAAGCTCTCTTTTTTGTCTTTAACAAACAATGAAATTATTGATAGAGCTTCTAGGCTGAGGGTTTCGTTAGGAGAGTCTCCTAGTCAAGTTGAGAGTTCCGTAGTTGGTCTAAAACAAATTGAGGAAACAAGGGCTATAACTTTTTTACAAAATAATTTATCCAAGGAGGACGGAGGAGATGTCCAAAGCCTAGTTATTAAGAAGGCCACTAATCTTTGTGAGGATCTTGGAAATGAGGAGGATGAACCTTCAATTGACCAAATGGGTCTAATTTCCGAAAATATAGCTAAGCCACGTAGAAGAGGAAAACATACATGCACTGGCCTTTCTGTACAACGTCGGAGTGCTAGAATTCAAAATTTAAAAAGTAACAAGAAATGAAAGGAATGATATGGAATAGTGATGGTTTGGGGGACACAGCAAAACATCTTGCGATTCAGGAGGCGAATAAGGAGCATAAACTTAGTTTTGTTGCTATTATAGAAACTGGCCGGTCTAATTTTTCAACACCATTTTTGAATCACCTAGCGGGTGGGTTAGACTGTGCGTGGTATTGTCTTCCTCCACGCGGTAGATCGGGTGGTATTCTTGTGGGTTTTAATAGTGGTGACATTGTGGTCCAGAATGTTGTCACGGGTGATTTTTGTGTTAAATTTCAGGTTAAAAATAAATCTGATGGTTTCATGTGGACTTTTGTAGTGGCCTATGCGGCTGCTCAAGATGTTCACAAGCCTGACTTTTTGGCAGAACTAGTTCGGATTTGCGAAAATGAAACACTCCCTATGTTGGTGGGGGGTGATTTCAATATAATCAAAAGGCAAGAGGAGAAAAACAAGGACAATTTTAATGCTAGATGGCCTTTTATTTTTAATGCGATCATTGAGAGCCTAAGTCTGAGGGAGCTTGACCTCTCAGGTAGGCAGTATACATGGGTTAGTAGGAGGGAGACACCAACTTTTCAAAAGTTGGATCGTTTTCTCGCTAGCGTGGATTGGGAGCAAAAATTCCCACTAGTAACGGTGCATGCTTTGACTAGAACGGGGTCAGATCACACACCCTTACTTATTGATACAGGTAATCAGGCACATCTTGGTAATAAATCCCAGTTTTCTTTTGAGTTATCTTGGTTTCGGCAAGAGGGGTTTCGTGATCTTATTGCCAGGGAATGGTCATCTTATGTTGATGGTAATTCGCCTGTGGAGATTTGGCAAAATAAAATTAGACATTTGCGACAATTCTTGAGAGGATGGGCAAAAAAATTTGGTGGGGAATATAAGAAACAAAAGGAGAAGCTTCTATTGTTAATAGAACAACTGGACATAAAAGCTGAGACAACTACTCTATCTGTAGAGGAAAGTACATCGAAAAAAGATGCCGATGATTATATAGCCAGATTGAGATGAGATGAAGAGGCCAAATGGGCCCAATGAGCAAAGGTCAAACATATACAAGAAGGGGGAAATAATACAAAATACTTCCATTTAGCTGCTAATGGAAATCATAGAAAGAAAAGGATCTTTCAATTGGAACAAGATGAGGGATTTATAGTGGGTCAATCTAATCTGAAATGTTTTATAACTGAATCTATACCTAATCTTCTACTATATAATATAGCTAAGGTTTCTTCCTCCCGTTTTTTCGTACGTTGGTACGTCCGTCCTCCCGATTCGTATGATTCGTTTCCTTGGTCGCGCTCCAAACATCTCCATACGTAGTCGAGGTGGTACTAAAAGTATCGTCTTCATCGTAAGCTTTGTGCGTGTTGCGCCCAGATTATTTTTCTATGAGCCGCTAGCTAAACGATGTTGGGCCTTAATTGATCAATCGAGTTTTGTATAGCCCATTAGCCCAGGTTATTTTTCTATGAGCCGATGGCTAAACGCTGCCTGTTGATCACTTTGATGACAAGAATTCATTTTTTTTGTGCGTTCGTGCCTTCAAGTATACCGATTTGCATGTTCGATGCTTGGTTAATTTTTTTTTTTGCATGTTCGATGCCTGCTTACATGTGTGATGCATGTCATATTTAAAAAATAATAAAGAATTGGTAATACAAGAAATCTACAATAATATTGTAGAATAAGATCACTAACATCACTTTATTGAAAAACACGCATGTAGCAGCAAAAACAAAGAAAGGCAACAGCAACAAGCAGTAAGGAACATAGGTCCGGATGGCGGCCTACGGCTACAACGACGGTGACAGTGGACTACGGCTCGAGCGGCAGGGTGTGATTGAACATGCGGGAGTTCCATCTGGAGCAGCCGGGAAGGCAAGGCGCATTAGTGCGGAGGCGAGGCGGCTAGAGCAGCGGCGACTGAAGGGGCGCGGGTTTGTGGCGAGGTAGTGGGCAGGGAGAGGTTGGTCGAGCTAGGGATTTGGGAAAAGAGTGGTAGGTGGTGTCACGAGAAAAGAAGGTGACTGTAGATTTTCTTGTTTTACCTTTCCTTACCCACAACAACACGTATAGAAAGCATACCAGGTGTCTTCACCTCTGAGCGAACGCGCCGACGAGTATTCTAGCCAAAGAGCTACACGAGGCTGCACCATGCCAAAAATTTAGGCCCCCTACGGCAGTGGCAGAGTCAGGAACGGACCTAGAGTGGTGCTAGCTTATGAGATCAGCTGCCCGTCCATTTGCCGCTGGCGTTGGTCATGCAATTAAGCAGGTCACATGAACATGTGTGCCTTTGGGTTAGCTCAGCTGGACCGGTGCTAGCGCCCGGGTAGCACCGGCCGCAGCTCCGCCCCTGCCCTCCGGTGATGAAACAACACTTGCAGGTGAAACAAAGGTGTGGATCTCACTTGATGTTGTCATATGAGAGGTATGGACACATTAAATTTTGGGTCCCCTTCTTGGAAGACTATTTTTACACTACAACATGTAATAATCATGCTCCTCCGCCAATGTTTGGCTTCTTCAAATGGAATCATTACATTCTTTCATGTTAGCAAAATCCTTTAGCAATTTAACTAGATTAGTTTTGTTAGTGATCATACATATAATTCAAGAAAAATTTCATAGTGATTTCGTTGTCGACTCATAGCTCTGTGTGACATTTATGATATTCAAATGGAAAAAATTGAAAACAAGGTGTAAATTTTATTTTTCACTTTCCATAAACGTTGTTGTATAGACATTCAGTCAAACATGTAAGAGGACAAAATCACTGGGTGCAGCCAATATATTTCAATGGTAAATTTGCCGCCGCCTTTAAAATATTATACATTTGAACCCGTTGCAACGCACGGGCATTTTGCTAGTCTCATATAATATAGGTAAAGGTGGTGATGATGGTACGTCGCAAGGGTTAAAATAAAACGTGTTGTGAACAGAAAATAAAACGTGTTGTGCACTAGCATATGTATCCGACTCGATATACAAGTCAGGATCAGCCATCGTCGATTTGGCTCAGATCAACTTCGGCCCATCCACGCACTTCGGCCCATCCACGATCAGACCGGCCCTGCGCCCGCGCCCCCGAGTTCCCACCACGGACGATTTATGCGCCGCCTGCTCGCTCGCGACTTCCTCGCCGCCCTCTAGATCTGTCCCTGCCTCCTGCTGGTTGAATCCTGACCAGAGCTCCCCATGCAGTGTCGAAGCTACCCCTTCGTCCCGATTTATTTTTTTCGTCCGGATCATGCTGCCGACTGCAGCCTCCTCCGATCCGGCCTCCGTGGAGAGCGCATCGTGGAGCTCGGCGCCGGTTGCGGCCTGGAAGTAGTGGTGGTGGAGCTGCTGGAGGGGTCCCTCACGGTGGAGATCGATCAGCTGCTGGATCTCTCACGGTGGCGGCCGGAGGCGAGTCGCCGCCTGCCTCGCCGCCTCCCTCGCCGCCTCCCGTGGTTGTCGCGTCGCGAGGGTAGCCACTGGCCGCTCCCTTCATTCCTCACTCGATCACTTTTGAGTTCCACGAAGTGGGCCCGTCTCCCTGTGCGTTATTGGAGATAGTGAATCGGAGTTGATTTGGGCTGTTGCTTGTGGAGATTTGAGAAAGATTGTGTGCGAGGATTAAGAGAAGTTGGTTCTTTACTACCGTTTGTTTGAGATGGAGATGCCGAGGCTACTTTGCCTGTGTGCTGCTGCTTTGTTGGAGAGCAGCCAACTGAGAGTAGAGAGATCGCGTTGCTTGTGATAACCCGGATTTTCGGGTTATTGATCAGTTTAAGTTAAATAGTTTTTACTAGTAATTATTTTGATTTTGGTTAATCATAGTATTTAAATTATTTTTAAATATGTGCTAAGTTTTTCAAAGTGGCAAGTATTCGTTGGTGCATGTTAGCTAGTAGTACTAGTAGTTGTGGATCGAGCTGGTTAGTACTGTACGTGCGTGCATGTGTTGATGCACTAACCATGCATGAGTGGATGAGGTGAGAGAATACGTTAGCAAGGATTTGAAGGCAGCGGCAGTCGGCAGATTTTCCCCCTAGGTGGGTCCTACGTGGGCCCTGCCTCAAGCATTGCTGGCAGCCCCATCAATGGCTGCATGGAGACCAGCATACGTGTGATAACCCAGATTTCGGATTATCTTTTAATTTGGATAAAATAATGAATAGATGAGCTGTCTTGATCCACTGTGTTGGTTTATGCCTGCTTTTTTAGCCTTGCGCGTGTATACTCTCGGGTCTATATACGTGCGGCGGCTGTCATTCTACCGGGCCGGGTCTCGGGGCGTGACAGTTAAAGCGTCCCGAGACCCGGCCCGGTAGAATGATAGCCGCCGCGCGCCTATAGACCCGAAAGTCTATACACGCGCAAGGCGTAGAGAAGCAGGATAAACCAGCACAGTGGATCTCAGGCAGCTCTTCTATTCATTTTACAAGATTATTTACATTTACAGAAATAATAAATTCTCTAGTCGCATCCCATTCACTGGCCCAGCCTACTCCTCGGACAACGTCTTTCGCTGTGCACTCTGATACTGCAACTAAAAACAGAGGGACCAAGGGTGAGTACAAACAAGTCGTACTCAGCAAACAATTCAAACACTTTCATATACTTTGTAAAATACACTAGGTTTTCAAAATACAAGTAAATCCATTGTGTGGTTAAGTTCTTAATCAGGTTAAAAAGCATGGTGCCACACATGAAAGTGAGTTTCCCTACCCGGGAATCACAGGGGTGAATATCCACGCTTTTACACTCTTAAGAGGGGTACTCCGACATCAACAGCCTCGACCAGCACCACACTGGGCACCAATCGAGCAGAGCTCTTTTACCCGCTCAGACACCGGACACCTTGACCTACTCATGTCGGTCGCTCCTACGGATCCATCACCGACACTTTCCCGAACAAGGGCCGCCCCTCACGGAGAACTCAGACTGTCCCATACCAGAACTGCGACCGGTACAATACGATCACCTTCGTAGCACCAAGTTTATTTTATAAAAGCATTCAGTTGATTTCCATGTCAAAAATACGTGCTAAGCCCGGCTCGTACCGGTGGCTCCTACAGATCCATCACCGTAACGACACCAGCGCATTAGCCCACATATATCAACACAAAGCTCGTACCACTCAGGGTATCACGCATATTTAATCAAAGCATATTCTACAAAATATACGAGAGATGTAAAAAGAGCTTGCCTCGGTTAAGCTAGGCCGTAGCTAGCAAATAATCTCAACGATGATCAACTCTGATATGATCGACCCTTCCAAGTACTAGGTTGGATCGACATACGATCTCATGTGCCAGAGCGTAGCCAAAGAAATATCAACACAAAGCAGTTCTTACCTATCTTGTATATTTTGTAGAGTATACTTTGCTGTTAAGATGATTGATATCCTGAGTGGTATGAGCTTTGTGTTGATGTACGGGGCTAATGCGCCGGGTGTCGTTACGGTGATGGATGATGTGATAACCCGGATTTTGGCTAAATTAATTAGTTTGATTAAAATGAAATTAGCTTTTGATCAGTCTGATTGTGCTAATTTCTTGTGTTTAGTTTAGATGGTTTTTTTTTGTGCATGCACTAGATATTAGAGGAGTTGAAATCACCTGCTTGCTTGTGCATGGGCTAGTAGTACTAGTATACGAGTTTTTGCAATCGATAGAACAAACTAGCTAGAAGTAGTACCGGTGTACTACAAGGATCCTTAATGAGCAAGGAGAGCAACGTGGCTACATGCAACGGTGTACTACCGGTGTACCGGTGCCGGCGTGTGCTTCTCCGGCGGCGGAGGTCTTCGGAGCTCCTCCCCCTCGCGCTGGACTGGCTGGATCCCGAGGCCCGGCGTGGCGCTCGTGATCTTTTGCTTTCCGTCAGATCCGAGGCGGCGGTGGATCTGGCGGCGGACGGATCGAGTTCTACGACCTCCTCCGGCGGCGGCTTCGACGGCGGCTGCGGCAAAGAGGAATGGTTGGGTCCGGGGGGCGCTGCCCCGGTCGTTCATCGTCTTCAACTCCGGCGCGGCGCGGCGGAGGGGCACGGCAGCGTCTTCTATAGGGAAAAGATCTCCCTGACTGCGGCGAGGCGGCAGATGGTCGTCTTCGACTCCGACGCCGGCGAGGGCGTGGTCTTCGATCCTTGGTCCTTTTTCCTCTACGTATTCTGTACGTGTTTTTCTACTATGTACGCTGTATGTGGTTTCGTTTGAATATACGTGGGAAAAATTCGAAAAAAAAAAGAGAGCAACGTGGCTACATGCAAGGCAAGGAGGAGTTGTGTTGGACAAGGTAATGGCGTATTTTTTGCCAAAACTGGCCCCTGACCCGAACTAATCTCGTATCTGGCCCTTCCGGAAAACTATGTCCGGATCTGGCCCCTGAGGTCGGCGCCAACGCAAATGGCGCCGAACTTGTGCAGTTCGGCGCCAGCCAAAATTTCAGCCGAGCTAGGTCGGCGCCAATGGAAATGGCGCCGAACCCATCAGGCACCAGATTTGAAATTTTGGCCGGCGCCGCCATTTGCGTTGGCGCCGACCTCAGGGGCCAGATCCGGACATAGTTTTCCAGAAGGGCCAGATACAAGATTAGTTCGGGCCGGGGGCCAGTTTTGACAAAAAATACGGTAATGGCAGTCGGCAGACATTTCCTCAAGTGAGCCCTACGTGGGCCATGTCTCATGCATCAGTGGCAGCACAAGATTAGCTAGGAAGCTCTGGTCCTTGTACGTGGAGCTGGGCATGGCAATTAGCCTATGAATAACTGACACGTACGCTGTGTGTGTGTGTGTGTCTCGTGCCAAGAATGTCGGCCTGATTTTTCCTTAACAGCTCCGAAGCGGCAAGCGGTGGATCGGCTCAGATATTTTGTCTAGTCCGCGGTGCTCTCTACCTACAAATAGTTGGCCCATCCGTTGCTGCTAACCACATCGATCCATCAATCTAGCGTGAGGCCGTGTGATCAGAGAGAGATAAATTAGAAAACTAGAGAAAGGATTAGAGAGAGCGGTCAGCCACTTCCGGAGGAGATTCAGAGATGCTACTAGAGCGTAGAGTGAGAGAGCGTGAGAAGTAGATGCTGCAGAAATACAGAAAGTAATTAGAGAGCTGGCGATGCCGACCATGAAGGAGAGAGCTCGCCGGCATGAGACAGTGGAGGGTGCGGCGTAGGATCTTTGCTGCTGGCGTTCCTTCCGCTACGGCACGGCCGGGCTACCGGTGCCGTCTGTGCTCGTACGCGTATGCTGATCATAGCTACTACTGGAGCTGACCAAGGTCGATGTGTTATTCAATTTCTACGGCTTAGCAACACTAAGGCAAGTGGTTACTTTGCTAATCTTTTGATTTCCTTGCTAGTAGTAGTTTCACTACTTCTAGTTTATATCTCGTTGATAAATCTGTGATCCTTGTACTTCTACATGCACCGTTCTCGTGGATCTCCTTGTTGATCATTGTGGTATCGGAGAGGGAGGCGAGTTTCTCTCTGTCTTGATTAAATCTGAATACTCCGCAGGAGCTCATGAGGAGTCTGAGAATATCCTGTTGAGTTTATCTATTTGATCTCATCCCAGTGATTGTGTCATATCCTGATCTCTTGTCGTATTGGTGTCACGACGGCAAACGTATTGTACCGGTCGCAGTTCTGGTATGGGACAGTCTGAGTTCTCCGCGAGGGGCGGCCCTTGAATGGAAAGTGTCGGTGATGGATCCGTAGGAGCGACCGACATCGAGTAGGTCAAGTTGTCCGGTGTCCGAGCGGGCAAAAGGGCTCTGCTCGTTCTGGAATCTGGTGTGGTTCTGGGCGAGGCTGTTGACGTCGGAGTACCCCTCTTAAGAGTGTAAAAGCGTGAATATTCACCCCTGTGAGTCCCGGGTAGGGAACCTTGCTGTCATGTGTGATACCGATACGTGGTCGTTCACCATCCATCCATTTCCCGGTGAATGATCTATTCTTTTTTTTCCAATATGGTCTTTTAATAATTTGATTATCTCAATTCATGTTCATGTCTTGCTTTGTTCTTCCGTTGCATAGTAAAGTACCTGCTTGCTGAGTATGATTTATCGTACTCACCCTTGCTTCCTTTTATTTTTGGATATCAGAGTTCGCAGCGGAAGACGTGGTCGTCCGAGGAGTAGGCTTGACCAGTTGGGTGGGATGCGACTAGAGAACTTTTTTATTTTCCTGTAAATGTAATAAACTTGTAAAATGATTAGAAGAGCTTCTTGAGATCCACTGTGCTGGTTTATCCTGCTTCTCTAGCCTTGCACGTGTATAGACTTTCGGGTCTATAGGCGTGCGGCGGCTGTCATTCTACCGGGCCGGGTCTCGGGGCGTGACAGTTTAAAGGGATGTGATAACCCAGTTTTTCAGAGTTATCATTTTATTTGAGTAAAATAGTTTTGGTTTCGAATTATTTTGTTTGTGCTAATTTTTGGTGTTCAAAACTGCATGCTTGAAAAATGAATAAAGAAGTTCATCTGATTTTCTTGTGCATGTACATAGCTAGTAGCATTTTTTTCATCCATCGATCAGCTAGCTAGTAGCTTAGTGTAGACGTTGTGCTTGAATCATGCTTAGATCATCTCTGGGATATTTGATGCGGTGCATGCATAGCATCATTGGTTGGCAACGTGGCAGCATAGGAGAGGCCACCATACCCAAGCATCTGACGTGGACCTCTTGCATGAACTCCAGCGGCAAGTCAAAGCCAAGACGACAACGGCCAGCTCTTGCTTCGCTCTAAGGGTCACGGCAGTCAGATATTTTAGGCCGAGTCAAACGGCAGGATATTTCCGCCGGCACCGAGGATCAACTTCTATATATACCTGGTTCCTGTGTTCGGAATCCACGCAGGAAATCGTTCGGTCGACAGCTGAGAAAAACATAGAGAGTGAGAGAGTGGGCCGACGACGAGCTACGTTTGTGCATGGCGAACTCCGATGAGATGCTGACTGGGGGAGCTACGTTCATGGCGGATGTCGGATGAGATACTGGCGGGAGGAGCTGGCGTGTATGGTGGAGTCAGCTGCAACGCCACCATAGCCGGACCATACGCGATGGAGGAGAGTTGAGGCGTATGTGTACCATATACGTACATGTAAGCTAGGCTTGGTTGATCGGCAAGGGTTTCGCGGCTACGGTTTATTATCTCGTGATCTTGAGGCAAGTAGCTACTCTACTAAATTCCTTGATCTTTGCTAGTAGTGGCTTTGCTACTTCTGCTTTCTATCCTGTCTGGTTATTGAAGTTCCTTTGTGATGCCCGTGCCGTTGCCGTTACGTGCACTTTATTTCTTGTAAAGCTCATCGCTGATTAGGACATGAAAATTGTTATCCACTTCGATCATTATTCCAACTGAGAGATATGGAGATCTCTCATTCTTGACTGGATCGGAATGATCTGGATGGGCTCAAGCGGAGGCATGAGCACATCGTATTGATTGAGCATTTCAGAAATTCTTTGATTGATATATCTGTCTATATTTATCCTCTTTGTCCATATTGGTGTCACGACGGCAAACGCATTGTACCGGTCGCAGTTCTGGTATGGGACAGTCTGAGCTCTCCGTGAGGGGCGGCCCTTGAATGGAAAGTGTCGGTGATGGATCCGTAGGAGCGACCGACATCGAGTAGGTCAGGGTGTCCGGTGTCCAAGCGGGTGAAAGGGCTCTGCTCGTTCTGGAGCCTGTGTGGTTCTGGGCGAGGCTGTCGATGTCGGAGTACCCCTCTTAAGAGTGTAAAAGTGTGAATATTCACCCCTGTGAGTCCCGGGTAGGGAACCTTGCTGTCATGTGTGATACCGATACATGGTCATTTACCATCTTTAAGTCCATTTCCTGGTGAATGACCCATTCGTTTAAATCCCAGTCTTGCTGCTATTTTGTTTATCTTATTTAATCTAGTTTCATTGATTTCCTTTAAATACAGTTATTTCTTTGCAACTGTATTTATCTCCTCTTTTGTTGCTTAGTAAAGTATTTACTTGCTGAGTATGACTTGTCGTACTCACCCTTGCCTATTTATGTTTTTAGATTATCAGAGTGCACAGCGGAAGACAACGTCATCCGAAGAGTAAGCTGGACCAGTTGGGTGGGACGTGTAGAGAACCTTTTATTCATTGTAAATGTAATAATATTGTAAAAATGATTAGTTGAGCTGTTTTGATCCACTATGCTGGTTTATCCTGCTTTTCTAGCCTTGCGCGTGTATAGGCTTTCGGGTCTATAGGCGTGCGGCGGCTGTCATTCTACCGGGCCGGGTCTCGGAGCGTGACAGTTTAAGTGGTATCAGAGCTCAAGGCTAGGATACACGGGACATTAATGGGTAACGGTAGTTTACTTTTGCGACTAACCCGATGCGTGTTTTCCTGTTTTAACATTGTTTGATGTTTGTTATTTGTGACTAACACGGTAGCATATTTTTCTTGTGCTAACTTTTAGTTATACTTTTCGGGTGTGTATGTTGGTTTTGTTTGTGTGACAAAATTATTTTGGTTTTGATTTTTCAAGATCTTGCTTGTAAGTTTTGAAAAATAGAATTGTAAAAAAAAAAAAAAATTGTTTTTGGTGTGAATTTCAGGGTCGAAATTCTTACAAGGTGGGGAGGATGTGATAACCCGGATTTTCGGGTTATTGATCAGTTTAAGTTAAATAGTTTTTACTAGTAATTATTTTGATTTTGGTTAATCATAGTATTTAAATTATTTTTAAATATGTGCTAAGTTTTTCAAAGTGGCAAGTATTCGTTGGTGCATGTTAGCTAGTAGTACTAGTAGTTGTGGATCGAGCTGGTTAGTACTGTACGTGCGTGCATGTGTTGATGCACTAACCATGCATGAGTGGATGAGGTGAGAGAATACGTTAGCAAGGATTTGAAGGCAGCGGCAGTCGGCAGATTTTTCCCCTAGGTGGGTCCTACGTGGGCCCTGCCTCAAGCATTGCTGGCAGCCCCATCAATGGCTGCATGGAGACCAGCATACGTGTCTGCAGATTCTTCTGGACAGCGCCGAAGGGGCAGCAGCTAGACTGCTCGGCAGCTCGAAGGGTCCAGGCCATGTCGGCAAGGTGGTCAGATATTTTAGCAGAGGTCAGCCAGCTATTCCTTAGCCTCGTCGAAGAGTTAAGCGGCCGATCTCAGATATTTTATCTAGCCTTCACCTATAAATAGTTGTCGCTGCTTATGTACTCTCTTCACTTCACACACCATCCTCCGAGAGAGCACGATCAGAAAGAGGCGACAGAGCTAGAGAGATTAGAAGAGCTGAGAATAAGGCGACAGAGACGCTGCTGATATATACAGAGAGCGTCGGCGGCGAGGGCTCGCTGGCCGGAGATAAGCGGCGAGTGGACGATCTGGCGCATCATCCTTGTTGGTTGTATTTTTTTGGCTACGGTGCTGGCGTATGATCTCCGTATGCCGATCTTAGTTGTACCGGGAGCAGTCTGCTAACCGAGGCAAGCAGTTCTTACCTCTCTCGTATATTTTGTAGAGTATACTTTGCTGTTAAGATGATTGATACCCTGAGTGGTACGAGTTTTGTGTTGATGTACGAGGCTAATGCGCCGGGTGTCATTACGGTGATGGATCCGTAGGAGCCACCGGTACGAACCGGGCTTAGCACGTGTATTCGACATGGAAATGAACTCAACGTTTTTGTAAAGTAAACTTGGTGCTACGAAGGTGATCGTATTGTACCGGTCACAGTACAGGTATGGGACTGTCGGAGTTCTCCGCGAGGGGCGGCCCTTGAATGGAAAGTGTCGGTGATGGATCCGTAGGAGCGACTGGCATGAGTAGGCCAGGGTGTCCGGTGTCCGAGCGGGTAAAAGGGCTCTGCTCGTTTTGGGATCCTGTGCGGTTCTGGGCGAGTCTGTCGATGTCGGAGTACCCCTCTTAAGAGTGTAAAAGCGTGAATATTCACCCCTGTGATTCCCGGGTAGGGAAACTCACTTTCATGTGTGGCACCATGCTTTTTAACCTGATTAAGAACTTAACCACACAATGGATTTACTTGTATTTTGAAAACCTAGTGTATTTTACAAAGTATATGAAAGTGTTTGAATTGTTTGCTGAGTACGACTTGTTTGTACTCACCCTTGCTCCCCTCTGTTTTTAGTTGCAGTATCAGAGTGCACATCGGAAGACGTTGTCCGAGGAGTAGGCTGGACCAGTGAATGGGATGCGACTAGAGAATTTATTATTTCTGTAAATGTAAATAATCTTGTAAAATGAATAGAAGAGCTGCCTGAAATCCACTGTGCTGGTTTATCCTGCTCCTCTACGCCTTGCGCGTGTATAGACTTTCGGGTCTATAAGCGCGCGGCGGCTGTCATTCTACCGGCCCGGGTATCGGGGCGTGACATTGCTTGTTGCTTAATAGAGATATTCTAGCGTTGTTTACTGCTTGCATGCTGCTTGAGGGCAAAGAGACTGAGCGAAGCTTGGGGATTTATTTATTTTGGTTGTGCTTGCTGCACCTGCATGAGAGAGCACACAGGGTTGAGAGATTTATTTTCATTGGTTGTGTTTGCTGCATGAGATGACCGTGTTTGATAGTTGAAAATACTGGCAGATAATAGATATTTTTTTTGATGATTTTTCAGGTTCAATAGTCATCGACCTATCTACAGTTCATTGTCGTCGTCACTTGTTTGGACGGGGAATATTAGCAAAATTCGTGTAAGCAATGTCTCCAGTTTTTTTACAAGGTGTAGTAACCACGAGAGCATTGTTGGTGCATTACTTTTGACTTCTTAAGTCAATATTATTTTTACGTGTCGTAATTTTAGGATAATTGTTTCATAGGTGTAGCCATATAATTTTCTCGATATCCCGTAGCAACGCACGGGCATTCAGCTAGTCTTTACCTAATAATAAAAGAAGTAAGGCTTCTTGTTCGTCCGTTTTCCTTAGTTTGGTTTGGAGATCGATCGGTGTCCCGATCCTATGTGTTCGCCTTACCGCGTCTGTCCCCATGTCCGTATCTATACTACTATTAAAAGAGCAAACTTGTGTTGATACATTGAATCTGAGCCCTTCAATATTTGGCCAACGGTTCAGATCGCTCCAATGTTTAACAACTCAACACAAATCCACTTTTGGCCGTTTTACCCTCCCACCAAATCACATAATACTGCTAATGGCATCGTACAGAAAAGGAAAAAAAAAAAAAAGCAAGCGTAGCAATCCTGATCGGCCACGATCGGTTGCGCTCCGAACTCACAGGCCGGTGTTGACGTGCTCGGCAGGGAATACTCGGTGCCCGTCGTCTCTCACGACGCGTTTCCCTTGCTGGCTTCGGCGACCTACACGGCGATGGCGCCGCAGGTTCCGCGACCTTGCCGGCGATGGTGGCGTACGGGATGTCGCTGCGCATAACCTACAGGAGTAGGTCGAGCTGATCGATACGTTCATGCTCCGCTTCCGCTAGGCTGCCGTCGGAGTTCCCTGGGACGCTGTACCGGCCCACGATACCGGCCTACACGCTCACGAAGGAGAAGAAAGTACGCCTTGCTCAAGGTCAACGCCTACGAGCTGCACCTGATCCAGATCGGCCTTGTAGGTTTCTTAAGCTTTAGATCGTTGCCTCTCGTGCTCAGCTAGCCTCGCGCCGCAACCTTATCGATCGATTGTACGTGAGCAGCTAGACGTGAACCATTTGGCAATCAAATCGATTTCCGTGTTTCGTTCCGTCGCTGTGTTCGCAAAGTCGCCGACGGTTTCGCTCGAGCTAGCTAGCTGATTCACTAGGAAATCAATCAAGAGGATCACGTACAGGCTAACTGCTCACGTACACAATTTGACAACATGACATATTCGGGTAACGTGTGATTTGTTTTTGATGGATGGTTTAATTACCCAACGATTTTGAACTCAGCATACACAAATACTCGTATATCTTTTCGAATAATTTGTAGGAACCAAAGTTCTTATTACTTCTCAAAAGATTAGAGATAGGGAAATAAGGTCCTCAACCTGCACCATGGCTGTGACGAGCGTGTGATTTCTCCGCTGCCCAATTATCTGCAGCGTTGTTTTGATCCGCTCCTGGTGTTGTTTGGCAGCTCCCTGATCAATTCTTGTATTTGATTCGATGTTGTTTCAGGGATTTGGGGAAAAAATACTTGACAATGGCTTTACCATCGTTCACTGGTGAATCCATGAGATGAGATAAAGGTATTATTTCGCTATGTTTTCATTTAGTATAGCATTTTTTCTATTCAACAATAAGGTTTCTTGCCATCAATGTATTATTTGGATCTTTCGAATGTTGTCATATTTCCGAGACCGAACGTGGTATATAGTGGAGACCGAACATAGTATATTTTTTAGCTCACAAAAAGTACATTCGGTATGTAAGATTATGTGAGCTTGCTAAAACTTTTCATGACTTGTTGAGCTTGATGTAGAGGTGCTGATTATTTGGTCCATGTGCTTTTTTGTGATGTTCAGTTGCTTGCATGACAAAGTGGTTAGTGCATTGGATTGTATTGTATTTGGTCTCCCTTAGGTGATCAAATCCGGCACACTACTTTGTCCCCACCCTGCATTCTAATCTCCACGAAAACTTTACGGGAGGTATAAACTTGCCGTCTGTGAAATTATTGTGTAGTTTCCAGTAGCCTGATTGTTGATTACTATTTTGTATGATATTTTGAGTTTTTGGATACATATAAAGCTTCCAATGCAATTTGCCTAAATCATGGTAAAGACAGTTCTGGGAGGCTGTCACACGGGCTGTCGATGACTCGATATATATGAACTTACGAGGAATCGAAGAAGTACAAGGAAGGGAAGTTTATATTTGAGAAAACAGAACTGGTAGTAAATAAAGAAGTCATGATGTGCCAAAATGCTATTATGGAGATGTGAATTGTGAATTTGTGATACATGCATTTGCAAATAGTAGTGGTTGTTAAGTACATGTTTGTTGGTTGCCTCCATCTTATTTCCATGCAATTCATAATTTACACTTGTTTTCTATGAAGAGAAAATATTATATTCAGTTGTTTGGGAACCAATTCACAGATTGATAGCTTAAGATTGTTTGATTTGTTTTGTTAATTATAAAGTTAAGAAATGCATCAAGTGCATGTTGCAACTTCTGTTGCGATATTTTCTAAAGTTCATGCAGTACTAATTGCAATAGTTCTTTAACAATGTATGTACTGAACCTGAGTTGAGAACATGACCATTTAGTTTCTTGATAGTGTCCTATTCCAACATGAGAAGCCGTTGCCAAAACATGCTCCTTTCTGATTTTTACCTTGTCCAGTAGCTATATACTCACTCCGTTCGGATTTAGTCTACATCCTGAAAAATTTCAGACAAATTAGGCTAGCATTTATTACTATTACTTTTGCACATCCCACCATGCATCACAATTATGATCTCAAAATAAACAAAACACCCATTAGTTAAACCAATCTTAATTAATGCAATCCATGCATGGGAAATAGCAAACCGTTGCATGGATTGATGTAGACTCTCTCCCTCTTAATTAACAAGGTTGAACCCACCCAGGATGTAGACTAATTGTGAACAAATTTTGGATCTAGGATGTAGATTAAATCCGAACGGAGGGAGTAGATATACAATGTTATTTAAATTTGTTCTAAAAAATCGAATGATTATAAATTGAGACGTGCGTTGCACGTGCAAGTTCACTAGTATTGTATAAAAACTAACTAGGAAACTACAAAGACGAGACGCTATAAAACTGGGCTAATCCCCTCGATCTGTAGAGCCAGTCGTAGCCGACGAGCCTGGCGAGGTACGCCACAGAGGCCGAAGAGCCTGGCGAGTCGTCGCCATGGAGCTTGGTAAGGTACGCCATCCATCGTTGGGGCGTGGTCGCTGGAGACCCTGCCGAGGCACGCCCGTCGTCGTCGACTCGTCGTCCTGGCGTGGTCGGCAGGGAGCCTGGCGAGGTATGCCCAGGCGAGGCAACAACGAGGCCGGGCATCAGAGCAGAGGAAGAGAGGAGACCCGGCCGAAGCACAGATTACACCGCCATCGACGCCTAGCTCGACGGAGGAGGCCACGTGACTGCCGACGAGCGGGGAAGGGTAGCACCGTAGCACCAGGCTAGATCTCGGCGCCCACGTCCACTCCCCTCGCCACCGTGTGGCTTCACCGCCTCACTGCCATGGATCGGCGCTGGCCCGACCACTGCCGCGGTGCCGCCTCGACTCGAGTCACCTACCGGGCGTCCTGCCTCCACTGGCTGTCTCGGTTACGACCATGCAGCTCCTAGGTGCTGGGGAGCAAGGGCGGCAACAGTGATTTGAGGCAAGCTTGTCTAGGTTACGGAGACAGTGAAAAGGAGAAGAGAAGGGAGCGTGTTGCTTACCATCGCTTCGTGTTCTCGCTTGGCACGACCATGCAGCTCGCGGAAAAACCATATGCCGGTGATTCCCAGGTGGCCAGGTGCTTGTGTTGGGTAAGATGAAAGATGAAGAGGCAATGAAGGTACGTACGGGAGGTGGGCAGATCAGACCATCTTGCATATGTTTAGGATTCTTTACTTAATTTAGAATTGTTCATGATTCATCCAATTCAGCAAGGTTAAGTTACAATTGTGAGTCCATGACCAAAGCCCCTATAGTCACCTGGAGGCTGCAGCTCGTCAATTTCCCTCACATCAATGACCACTAAATCTGAAGTTTGATACGCACTCTCCAATAACAGCATGACAGTTCAGTCTAAAGTTCTTTTTTGTACCTTATGTAATTCATATGGTTATATGCAAATAGAATTGTTCTGCAAATTTTTGCTCTGCTTACAACAGTCTATCTCCTACCCAGCAGCGTCGGAAGATAAACATAACAGCGGCCGCGGCCTGGTCCATCCCGGAGGTCGCCGACGCGGCCGCGTATGGGAGGAGTAGGGCGAAGAGCGTGAGGGGCTTCCTGGCCCCAGCGACGAGGACCTCGCGATTTGCCCACGGGTCCGTCCCGGAGTTCGACGAGGTGGCTGTGTATGGGGAGGAGTAGCGCAACAAGCGGGAGGGGCTTTCTGGCCTCGGGGACAAGGACCTCGCGATTTGCCCGCGCCAGTTATGACCTCCTCGACGCCTCCGCGTCTGAAGAAAGTAATTAGAAGACCAGGAAGATGGATGGATCCACCCATCGCTTGCCCTGGAAGAACTGATCAATGTTGGAATATGAAGAAGAGGAGAATTCTTAGCAGCTAGGTGGGGAGGCCGCGGAGGAAGCTGCTACAACGTCCACAAAGAGTTCTACATCTTCAGGAACGAGCAGACAGGTAAGTACGTCGTTGCATTTGCTTTGCTCCATAAAATTGTTTTTGTTTATACGGTTGGTAGCGAGTTTTATGACCTCCTCGACGCCTCCGCGTCTGAAGAAAGGAATTAGAAGACCAGGAAGATGGATGGACAGACAGGTAAGTACTTCGTTGCATTTGCTTTGCTCCATAAAATTGTTTTTGTTTATACGATTGGTAGCGAGTTTACAACCTAACTTAATTAAACTGAAGTTGTTTGTACTGAACTGATGCAATGTACTCTGAACTAAACTGTATATACAGGGGAGGTGAACATCTTGAACAAAAGAAACGAGGGAGTGTTCGGGCTCATCATCCCCGTACGCGGCCATTCAACCAGAAGAGCAGGACAACCACGTCAGCAAGGAGACCGGCATCAGTTAATAAAGCTAGATTTAGAGGAACACCCTTTCAGATTTCAATCATCCAGAAAAAAATAAACGAAACTTTCAGGACGAGTCAGAGATGGGGTTCTCAAGTTATGTAATCAGGTATTTTTCTAGCTTGATTTTCTCAGCTATACAACGCATTTGTTTTGTTTATGTTTCTTGCGGTCTGAAACGTGTTATCTTTGTTACCATTGAAAAATATGGGGACACAAAAATTGTCATTTCACTATGTGCATCTTACATTATTTGTCATCAAGAAATTTAATAGTCCTCTTGTTCAAGTGACAACATTTCACTGTTTCACTGTTTCACTTGCAAATCAGACATACACCGGGTCATCTGCACGAGGGCCACTTCATAGAGCTGTTTAACAAGATGCTCAATCAATTGTAAGACCAGATAAGACTTTTGAAACAATTACAAGGCTAGAGCAATAACGGATAAAGAAACCGGAATCGGAAGGAAGGAGGGGCGAGAATAAATATAACTTTTCTAACTTTCAATCAGCCCGTAGCAACGCACAGGCATATTTGCTAGTAATAATAAAAGCATTAAGGTTTCTTGTGGTACGTCATTTTTATTTCCGATTTTACCCCTACATAGTCAGCAAATTTTACCCACCTTGCCACGATTAAGTCGTACCGGTTCGTTTTGTTCTGTCCGCGCGTCGTATCCTTCGTCGTCTTTGGTCTGGTCACGCGCATCCGTACCTGCCGCTCCTCTCGCACGCCTGACGCCGGCAGGAACAAGTGCTTCGCCGCAGCGACGAAGTCCGGCATCTTTCCTCAACACCGACGTAGCAGCCGACGGTCGACTGTGTGCGGAACCCAGAGTATCGAGCTGTTGCTCGCCTTCCACTTGTGATGTTCGCGTGCTGGTCGGGGAGGCCCAGGAGGATAGCTGCGCGTCGGCGTCCATGGCGGGTGCAGGATGGCCCTCAGTCCCGGTGATGTTCTCGCCCTCGCGGAAGTTCCCCGCGACAGGACCAGGCGATGCAGTCCTCAGAAAGCAACCTCGTGACGACGCCCGCGAGAACTTCCTCCCAGCGTGTCTGCAAACGACATTGAGCAGAAGCAGTGGCGGGCATAAACGCGAAGACCTCCAATGGCAGGCGTGGGACTGCGCTTTCCCGGACCAGCATCACTCAGTGCGATGATTGGGGAAAACTGCTTCCATATTAACGCACGCGGAAAAACCTTATCTTTTTGGAAATTTCTCATTTTGGTTCTTTCACTTTGTAATATTCACGTTAAGCTCCTACATGTCCCTATTTAGCGCTCGGTCATAAATTCCAGTGTAGTCAATCACCCAGATGGCTTTGTGGCAATTGACAATAGAATATTTGTCTAACCTTTTAAAGTATTTTTTTTGTAGAATTTGTTATATGTTCAATGTGGTCAAATTATGCAACCCCTATTGGTCGCCCTCCTTTCTTCCCAACCCTTCAAATCATATCTCCGACAATGGCCCTCTCCAACATCGATGTCGGCGAGGTTCAAACAAGCTAGAAAAATTGGAAAACTTTGCAATGTTCTTAGAAAAGTTTTGCAAACGTACCCCATATTATTTTGGTTTAATTAAAAATGATAAAGAATGTTGTATCAAAAAATAGGTCTTGCAAATATACTTTTTAGGGTTTCTTAAATGTTGTTAGGTTTTTATGAAATGTCTACACATCTATAAAAAGGAAGAATGTATTGGTTATGCATTCGATTCTAGGTGTATCAGTTCCGATTTAAATTACAATTTACTCTACATTAAATGTCAAGTGTGACGGCTTGCCTCGAGGTCATCCGAAGCTTTTTGGAATAACTTCTAGACGTCTTCACGAATGGGACTCGACACGTGGAAAGTGTCGCACGTGTCACGGTGTAGGCTTTTGCGCAACCCAATGGGGCCAATAAGGATAAGGCGACAAGGATCCTAATCAACATGGTGGCTAACTTCATTAAATTGCATCTGTAATAAACGTAGGAATGGCAAAAATAATTTTCTTATTGCATCTTCGAGAGAGAATTTTTCTTTTCCGTTGCAACGTACGGACGCATTTCCTACCAAATTGCGAAACCTATAAGTTGATGTCGAGTCGAGCAAAAAATTGATCCAAGAAGCTCATGAGCTTGGATATTTTTTTACATGAAGAGTGTAATTTTGTTATAGACATTGTTTTATAAATGTAAGGTTAGAACCATTTGTGGATAACCCAATGCTGAAGTGGATTATATTGTTCAAAAAAGAATCGCACCGTCATATTTTAATGAATCTCTCGTGCAAACCAACGACGGGAGGCGACTGTACGAATAAGAATTTAGTTTGTACGCCTCTCCAAACAGATTTTTCTCTCCCGTTGCAACGCACGGGCACTTTTCCTAGTATTATAAAAAACTATTTGGAGCACCTAAATCAAATAGGTTTACTCTTGATGTGTCTGTTACTCATGATTTACCTCAGATTTCTCATGATGAGAATACAATTTTAACGTCTCCATTTACTGAGAAAGAAGTGTTTGATGCTATCTCTCAGATGGAACATAACAAAGCTCCCGGACCGGATGGGTTTCCTGCGGAGTTTTATCAAAAATTCTGGGATATTATCAAAACTGATTTGATGGCAATGTTTACTCAGCTGCAATCTGGTGACCTTCCCTTGTTTCGGCTAAACTTTGGGATTATTACCTTGCTGCCCAAAAAGGAGGATGCGAGTAGAATTGAGCAATACCGACCCATTTGCCTCTTGAATGTGAGTTTCAAAATTTTTACTAAGGTGGGAACAAATCGTGTTGCGATTATTTCCCAAAAAGTTATTTGGCCCACACAATCAGCCTTCATTCCTGGTAGGAACATTCTTGAAGGGGTGGTTATCCTACATGAGACCATTCATGAGTTACATAGGAAGAAATTGGATGGTGTTATTTTCAAGATTGACTTCGAAAAGGCATATGACAAAGTGAATTGGTCTTTCTTACAACAGACGTTGCGTATGAAAGGTTTTGATCCCAAATGGTGTGAGTGGGTGGCGAGATTTGTCCAGGGGGGTAGTGTAGGAATCCGTGTAAATGATGATATTGGTCATTATTTTCAAACCTTGAAGGGGTTGAGACAAGGAGATCCTTTATCACCTGTTTTGTTTAATATTGTGGCGGACATGTTAGCCGTTCTAATTGCGAGAGCTCGAGAGGATGGTCAGGTTGGTAGTCTAATACCCCATCTTGTTGAAGGAGGGGTGTCCATACTACAATATGCTGATGACACAATCTTATTTCTTGAACATGACTTGGAAAAGGCAGTCAATATGAAACTCATTCTGTCAATATTTGAACAATTGTCAGGACTCAAAATTAATTTTCACAAGAGCGAATTTTTTTGCTTTGGCAAAGCTGTTGAGGCGCAAAATGAGTATTGCCAAATCTTTGGATGTGGTGTTGGGGCGCTGCCTTTTAAATACCTAGGAATTCCGATACACTATAGGAAGCTTCTTAACAAAGAATGGAAGATAATTGAAGATCGGTTTGAGAAAAAAACTTGCCTCTTGGGTTGGCAAGCTACTCTCTTATGGAGACAGATTGGTGTTGATCAATTCTGTTCTCACAAGCTTACCCATGTTCCTCTTGTCTTTTTTTGAAATCCCAGTGGGGGTTCGTAAAAGACTTGATTACTTTCGTAGTCGGTTCTTTTGGCAAAGTGATCAACATAAGAGGAAGTATAGATTAACCAAGTGGAACATTATATGTAGACCCAAAGACCAAGGTGGACTAGGCATCGAGTTGTTAGAAATTAAAAACAAGTGTTTGTTAAGAAAATGGCTTTTCAAATTGTTAAATGAAGAGGGGTGTGGCAAGAACTCGTATGCAATAAATACCTTAGTGGTAAAACTCTGGCGCAAGTGCAGCCTAAATCTTCTGATTCTCCTTTTTGGAGGGGGGATCATGACGGTGAAACAAGACTTTTTTGCACAAGGTTCTTTCACTGTTGGTAATGGCCAAAGAACACGTTTTTGGGAGGATACGTGGCTGGGTGATAAGCCACTATCGGATCAATATCCAAGCTTGTTTGGTATTACTTGGAACAAGAATGTTCTTGTTGCAGATGTGTTGTCAAATGCCACTCCGATAAATATTCAGTTTAGACGATCCTTGAATGGATCAAAATGGACGGCATGGCTAAGTTGGGTACAGAAGCTAATGACAGTTACTTTGACATCGGAGGAGGATGCCTTCAGGTGGAAATTGACCGCCAATGGGACATTCTCGCTTAAGTCCATGTATGCTGAGTACATGAACGGACATACACCTTTTCTTCATAAATATTTATGGAAATTGAAGGTTCCATTAAAAATTCAAATATTCATGTGGTTTGTTAATAGGAAAGTCATTCTCACAAAAGATAATCTACTTAAAAGGAATTGGAAGGGTAATAAGACATGTGTCTTTTGCCACCATGATGAAACGGTTGAACACTTGTTTATCTCGTGTTCTTTTGCTCATAAAATTTGGAGACTGCTCCATTTTACATATAATGTACAACCACCAACAAGCCTATCTCATATGTTTGGAACATGGCTTGTGGGATTACATAAGAATATTAAGAACCGTATACGCATTGCCGTCTGTGCTTTTATTTGGGCAATTTGGAATTGTCGGAATGATGTGGTTTTTAATAAGTTCGAAAATGCTCACTTTTTCTAGGTTGTTCACCGGGCTACTTATTGGATTACTATGTGGTCTTTCCTCTTGCCGCAAGACCAGCGACCTTTCATGGAGGCTGGATGTACCCGTCTAATGGCGGTGGTGCGGGCTATCCTCAACAGAGATGGGTGGCAGCATGATCGAAGAATTTGCGCTCCTTAGAGTTTCGTTCTATCGTTATCCTAGTGGCTGTCTTGTACTCACTATGGCAGCAACTTCTTTACCTTTCAGTTTTGTATCTATTATATATTAAAAGTAAATTATGGGCTAACCAGAAATTAGACAAATCGACTAGAAATTACCACAATAATCAGAAACATCCGACCGTCTAATTTTTCTCTAATAAATCACAGCCAGTTGATCTTGATAAGTTAAGTTGAAAATTACCCACCTATGCCATTATGTAAAATACCCTTTCGTTTCTTATTCCCGTGAGAAGAAAAAGAAAAACCTAAATCTTCCTCCTCGCTTTGCTACATAAATTTTCAGGTAATTATTGAGTCAGCTTTGCTAAGCACGGTTGCACCGATTGTACAGACGCAGCAGCGCGCCGGTTACTTTTGATCTGTTAATTTTTTCATTGCTAATTAATAACGTAAGTAGGTTTTAGAGCACTAGATCAATCAGCTGGCCACAAGAAGCTGATGGATTGGTACTCGTACGTGAGCAGCTAGACGTGACTACAGCCTCGGTGACTAATTTATTTTTTCCATGTACATATGCTTACTTCTGCAGAATATGCGCGCTGAATTCAACACCGGCAAGCTGCTGTAGTTAGCTCAATGGAATGATTGTACTACAGTACATGAATCCATTAATTTATGTTATGGATCTACAAGAAACGATGTACTACAGTAGTACAGTACCATGGATCCATTGATTTTTCGGATATGAGAAAGAAGAGACAATAGGAATGAACATTTGATACACGTCAATCATGTAAAGTTTCCAACCCTTTTGGCTGCGTAAGAAATATTTGTCACAACTATTTGCTACTCCGATTCTCCATAGAAAAATTAATTGACAAGATGAAGTTTGCTCATTAACAATTTCTTCGCATTTTTTATTCATCTGGAAAAATCATCAACATGGTTGCACCCTCTTCTGTATACTCAGATTTAACCTCCGCCATTTTGCTGACCAAATGAGAAAAGTTCAGGTTAGATCACACTCTTAATTACTTTTAGAAACTTGCACTGAACCAGATAATTTTTATATTATAAGTTCATCAAGAGCATAAGGGAGGAAATACAAAAAGTGATTAAGGAGACAAAGAGGAATCATTGAGAAAGGCGCCCGTACTAATTTTGAAGTACTTCTTTCTTGCCTTCTCTTCTTCCCTGTTAATTATGGTCCTGGGCATCGATTAGATTTTTTTGGTACGGTCAGCTGTGCATGAACCTAAATCCAGTGTAGCAGTTATACAAACATGTATGCATGAGCATGTCCGTGTATGAACGTGAGATGAAACTGGGACACTTCTGCTGAATTTAGTCAGCTACCAGACAAAAATATTTAGACATTTTTTTAATGCAGTTCGGGTCCTTTTCAATTGTCCACTTAAACAAAGTGCAACCATTCAGGGGCAGCATGGTAGTGCTGTTATGTTGAAGGAACGAATGTGTGTTTTTATATTTCACCGGGTTATTTGATTTCGCAATAGGTGCATTTAGTGGGTTAGAAGTATGCAGATTGCACTGTTTTTTAGAATTTTCTAAATGCACTTCAGTCGCAGTCAGTAACACAATGTATTTTATCTGAATTTCTAAGGCTTGACATTTATTTCCTAATACAGAGACAAGGAAATCAGAATTACTCTATGGAACGGGTGAGTACACCATATCTTCGTTTGGATCCTGATGAATGTATATATTGGTACATTCTCCAATCATGTATGGTAACAATTTAAGGTGATGCAAAATGCAGAACTGAAACATTGTTTATATCCTCATTTTTCTAGGCCCAAGCTAATAGGTGCATTTAGGGGGTTAGAAGTATGCAGATTGCATTGTTTTTTAGAATTTTCTAAATGCACTTCAGTCGCAGTCAGTAACACAATGTATTTTATCTGAATTTCTAAGGCTTGACATTTATTTCCTAATACAGAGACAAGGAAATCAGAATTACTCTATGGAACGGGTGAGTACACCATATCTTCGTTTGGATCCTGATGAATGTATATATTGGAACATTCTCCAATCATGTATGGTAACAATTTAAGGTGATGCAAAATGCAGAACTGAAACATTGTTTATATCCTCATTTTTCTAGGCCCAAGCTTTTGGTCAAGATCTTCATATGGATTTCCTTAAGACGTGGTGATTTGGTAGATGTTGCCTTTCATCTTCAAAGGATAATCTCATCAACAATGTTCTTCTGAGCTTCAAATAGTCTCTAAGGTAATGGGAGATTATAGTTCTGCTGACAACAGCCATGTATGCAAAGTGAAAATTGTTAGTCCCTTTGCTGCCCATAGTTATCTAGGTAGGAGAATGAGAAAAGATGTGATAAATATGGGAACATTATCGGAAAGCATCAATAAATTGCATGCACGCCTAATAACACGAAGCAAGAGAAAGATTTTATGCTTTATATCTAAAATGGATATAGCTACGTCTTCACAAAAATCTGCGCCATGTTTATACACTTTAGGTAATTTCACTACTAATGTTTAATATTAGGTGGACAGAACATAGATAAATAGTGTTTTTAATTAGGGTGAACAAATCTTCCTTAATTTGGTATGTGACTAATAATTTATTGACTACATGTGCCTCTAGAACGTTACAAATTAGAATCAACATAATTACTTCACTACGTAGATGGGGCTAGAAATATATAAATTATCGTTGCGCTTTCATATATCCTGGTAAGAATGTCTCATCTGATCATTTCTAAACATATAATTAGAACACATAGAAGGTTTATCCCATCTTAGCATACTTTTTACCGTGAGAAGTCAATGAATTACATGATCTTTCATTTTTATAGCAAAATTAAGTTGTCTCATTATTTGGTAATTACCTAAAAATTCGCATATGGTTTCTTCAAATGGATAAAATCTGCACCATGGTAACACAATGAAATATGTGCAACAAAATGAGGCATGTTTGGAAGATAACTATTTCTCGGTAAAGTCTTCGTAAATAATAAAAATCTGACTTAAGAACCATTCTTCCATTTCGTCTCACATATGCGGAAAAGCAATCTACATGACCCTAATAAAATTATGTGTAATTTCTCTTGCACAAAAAGACATAGAAAACAACCACATTAATTACCCATAATTATATATTCGAAAGATGCATATAGGGAGTAGAAAAAACATTTGGACATTTAGTACTGGTATAGAGGGAAAACACCTTTCCTTTATTTTGGAATATGACATGCTTCCTCTGTTTGGAAATAGATGTCTTAGCTATCTCAAAGTTTAGATTTATCTAGACATGTTTTAGTGTGTACATACATCCAAATTTGGAGATAGCTAAGACATCTATTTCCGAACGGAGGGAGTACATTTATTGGTAATTTATGTCCAATATTTTCAAATGCAATGATATTTTGTTTCGTGAGATGGAAATGTTCCTAATATTTTCACATGGAAAAAGTACTTTTATACTACATATATAATATTTTAATAAAAACATATGTGCAAATTACAAGGTTCCATATTGGAGACCTTTCTCATAATGAATCTAAGTACGAAATGGAATTATTATTATTTATATAATAGTTTGGAAACTATGGTTAAGTAATATGCACAAGAACCTGGAACATTTTTTTTGCCTACCTCACCCTTCAAATGAAGATTCCAACTATTGGTCTTGAAAAGAAAGTGTTTCATGCTCTTAGTGTTCCACAAGGATACGCTGCATAGCTGCCACTTCCTACTGTCCAATTTTAAAATTAACTACACCTTATATTTTTATATATAATAAGTTGGTTTAATGATTTTCCTCCATTTTCTAGCAGCATGGAGCCATGGAAGAGAAGTGGAGCATCAGAAAAGATTGGGCAACACAAAGAGCGTAGAGAAAAAAAATGGATCGTAGGTGAGCAGTGAATGGGAAGATATATCTGTTCACTCACGTATCAGTAACCATGGATGACTCGATGAAGATGATAGGGCTCATTAATTGCTGCGTCTTGGAAAATAATCTACTCTCTCCGTTCGAAAAAGGATGTCACAAAATTGGATGTATATAACACCAAAATATGTCTAGATACATCTATTTTGTGACATCCTTTTCTGTACAGAGGTAGTATGATATATCTGGATCTTTGGTTAGGGAAGATATATTGGTCCACTAACCTATCACTGGTCATCAATCATACACAGGTTAGAGTCATTGCCTCCTTTTGGAATCAAATAATGATATGTCTAGATATTTTGTTCTAATTTGCTATTCTCTTCCAAAAGATACGTAAAAGTATTATTTTTTTTACTATATCCCATCCAAATAAATCTACACAGATAATATATGTGATTTCATCTTAGTTCCATCCTGGGATCCTTGCCCTTATAAATGTCATTTAGAAGGAACACCTTTATTCTACCTCAATAATTTATGTGGTTCAAGTACATGATACTAAAATACAACATATGTAAGATTGCATTAGTAATAATTTGAACTTGCCATCCAAGGATTAGTTATATGCCGACACTATAGTAGGTTGTCTGGAGTTTCTTTTCCTTTTTTATATTGCATAACAAATTTTAATAGATCATCAAGATGTTGCCCGTGCATGTGCGCGGGCCACCTTGCTAGTTAGTCTTAATACTCCTTTAAATTACAATAAAATGGTTGTGTGCATCTTCATGATGCAGAGGACGGGCTACCCTTTTCGAAAAAAATGTACGGCTATGCTCATGAGGAGCTAATCTTCTTTAAAATGCCTTTAACCGATACCTACCGTCCAAAGCTGGAGAATGTTCGGTTAGCCTCTTTAACCGTGATAGCAGGAGACTTGACTATACCTCGGATAGTTTCTCAACTACATATACTAGTGCCAACGGATCAATTTCATTAGGATGTTAGTCAAGTTGGACAGCACATCTACAAGGTTTAGTTTCCTACAAGAAATGATTTGGAGAGGTTGCAGATTTTTGGTGCTTGCAAGGTTCCTCACACCCCTTTTGAATTAACCATTAAATGTTGGGCAAATGCTCCATTGCCTATGGAGACCTTACCAGAAATTTGGGTGAGGGTATCAGGCATCCTATGGATTCATAGGGGAGATTTCCTTGCTCTTTGGACAGTGGGAGATATGTTTGGAATGACTCTAAAAATAGACATGGCTTGCATTAGAAAGCATGGAGTGCTACAGATTTTAATTGGTTGTCTAAACTGGTCAAAGATCCAAAAAAAAATCCTATGGTAATCAAAGATGGTTTTTATGATCTTACCTTCTATGTGGAGAGAGAGAACCAAGAGGCTATTCCGGATGTGGATATGGCTGATGAACACAATGATGAGGAAGATGTTGATGAAGGAATCTAAGAGATGATTTTTTAAGAAGCTTTAGCTCAAGAGGGTCAGCAAGAAAATATTGGGGGCACCTATACAAGCAAATCCAGTGGGTCCTGTAGTTCAGGAACAAGGTGGAGAATGAGGTGCTAACCCTCCAAATCAGTCGGCTGCCAAGGGAGGTGTTGTTTTCTCCCTCTTGGTGAGTCAACAATTCAGACAAGCTAGAGAGGAGCTCAACTGCTTCAGCACTCACTTGAGCATGAGACCATGGATAGGTTGCAAGAGGCGCCGACAATGTCTCGGGCTCAACAAGCTGCGCAGTTTTCTGCCGTGTCTAGTGCCGCGGCAAAGAAAAGCTGCTTTTTTCTGCCCCCGTAGAGAAAATTGGTGGCCAGAGACGAGGGCAGTGGTGCGCCGATGGATGGGGATCGGATGGTGATTTCGGCTTTTCTGACCCCTACACACAAGGAAGGAGTAACTAGGGCCATGAGTGCCCCTCAGGTGAGGGTGGACTTTTCTCCCTCGGTTCGTCGATCTCTTCAGAGAGCCAAAGAGGCAATGACGTCAGCACAGATGAAGCTGCAAGCTGATCTTGATGTAGTTGTGGAGGCCCAGGGGACGGTGCAGGAGGTAGAGGTGCACAAGGAGATGGTACAAGAGGAAGGGCGAGGCGAGGAGGTGGCGGTTTCGGCTGCACCTGCTCTTCACGCTGCCCCGACAGAGAAAATGCAGTTTTCTCTGCCCCGGCAGAGAGTCTGGCGACAAGCGCTTGCGGGACTGTGGGTGTGAGGGGGTTGGCGTTTCCTTCATTCTCTCCATGCTCTTCATATGGAGATGTTTGATCGAGTGTGGAGCTGGGGTGCGGCGAGGCTTCACGTCATACCCCAATCGGGGGTGGTGGTTCGAGCTTCTTGCAGCAGGTGGCTTGGATTCCGGTGCTGCAACCACAATGGTGTTGTCTTCACCGGCCACTGCTGGTACTAGAGCTGTTGATCTCTGGCGCGCGGTGGTCGAGTTCGGTGGGGTGCCGGATGCAGCAGCGAACGGCATCCGCTCTAGTGATCGTCTCCTAGCTCAACATAGCGCGGACGATACTCAACTCGATAGAGCCATGGAGATGGCTCTTCGTCGAGATACTCCACAAGGTATGAAAACCAAATCCTCCTTTTGAATTTTGTCTTTTTCGGATGGACAAATTGTTGATAAAGCTACTAAATTGGGCGTCTCTTTGGGTAGCTCCGAGAAAGAAATTTTAGATTCGGCTAGACTTATTAAAGATTCGGTACTAAAAAGACCTATTCATATGTTGACTAAAAATGTGAATATGAATACAAATGGTGAGGATTGTCCACAGAGTTTAGTCTTGCCAAAATTTTCAAGTTTAATGGAGGACTTATAAGAGGATGATTTCGCTAGGGATTTGGAGGATCGAACAGGTTTTCCAATTGTTTCTGAAACAATTATTTTTTTTCGTAAAATAAGAGATTATTCTACATAAACTAGACGTCGAAGTGTGTGAATTGATAAACAAACAAAGAGTACAAATGCATGATGTAAAAGGTCTTTTTGGAATAGTGAGGGTCTTCGGGGGAAACATCTTTTTATTCAAGCAACAATTAGAGAGCACCGTTTGGATTTCATAGCCTTGTCGGAGACTGGAAGGCTCAATTTTGCTACTCCATTTTTAAATCATCTAGCTGCTGGACTAGATTTTAATTGGTTTTGCCTGCCACCTCGTGGGAGGTCGGGAGGCATGCTAATTGGTGTAAATTCCAGGACTTTCCATGTAAAAAATGTTGATGTGGTTTTTTTTCTTCTGTTGAACTCTTTGTTAAAGCGAAATGTGATAGTTTCGAGTGGGTTTTGGTTTCAGTCTATGGGGCTGCCCGAGATGAGTTTAAACCTCAGTTCTTGTCAGAGTTAATTTGTATGTGTGAAGCTGAACCACTACCTATGTTGGTGGGTGGCGATTTTTCCATTATATGAAAACCTGAAGAAACGAACAATAATAATTATAATCCTCGATGGCCTATTCTGTTTAATGCGATTATTGAAAGTCTCGATCTGAAAGAAATTGAACTTTCAGGCAGACAGTACACATGGGCTAGTTGACATGAGATACCCACTTCTAAAAAAAATAGATCGAGTTCTTGCCACTTTAGAATGGGACCAGAAATTTCTATTGGTCACAGTACAAGCTTTGACTCGCACGGGGTTGGATCATACTCCATTACTTGTTGTTTCTGGAGTTCATGTTCATCTAGGAAATAAAGCACGCTTTTCATTCACACTTTTGTGGTTAAGAATGGAAGGTTTCTATGAGATGGTGGTGGCTGAATGGGAAGCTTTTACCAAAGGTAATTCACCAGTTGAGGTGTGGCAAAATAAAATAAGGCACTTACGTCATTTTCTAAAAGGATGGGAAAAAACCAAAGCGGAAAATATAAAAAGAAAAAAGAAAGAATATTGAGAATAATTGATGAATTAGATATTAAAGTTGAGACACCGAACCCTACCCCACTGCTGAAGGCAAGCCATTAACCTAATCTCAAGCTTGGTCGAACTTTAGAAGATTGCTTGCTTGTTTAAAATTGAATGTTGTTGCATATCATATGCCATGTTGCATTTTAATATTGCCGCACTTATTTATATATATGTGGATCATCGCAACACCCTTTTATTTTGTCGAACAAGATGGCGCTTGCCAGCGGAATCGCTGCCACAGTCATCCGGTTGACGTTTCTTTTATTTTGTCGAACGAGATGGCGCTTGCCAGCGGAATCGCTGCCACAGTCATCCGGTTGACGTTTCTTTTATTTTGTCGAACGAGATGGCGCTTGCCAGCGGAATCGCTGCCACAGTCATCCGGTTGACGTTTCTTTTATTTTGTAGAACGAGATGGCGCTTGCCAGCGGAATCGCTGCCACAGTCATCCGGTTGACGTTTCTTTTATTTTGTCGAACGAGATGGCGCTTGCCAGCGGAATCGCTGCCACAGTCATCCGGTTGACGTTTCTTTTATTTTTGTCGAACGAGAAGGCGCTGGTCGGCGGGTTCGCCGCCGTAGTCTTCCGGTTGACGTTTTATTTTGCTATATTGAACTTTGGTACATGCAGTGGATATGCTTATTTACTGCTGATATTATCATGTGGTTACCTTGTGTTACTTTGTTAATGTTGATGTCTGTAATCAAAAAATGACTAAGAAGATAATCACCTCCCTCGACTAGATTGAGTCACATAGTGCCACTCACCAAACACAACCAGCACAACCATGCGTCGTCTGTGTGGGCGGACCATGGCCGGGTATTTTATCAGCCTCCTTTGATGCCACCTCTTTGGCAAGTCTAGTCGGTTACCATAGTTGGTCGGGGCTAGTCTTGCGAAGGTTCCGGAGCTAGGCGTCGCTCATGGGTTGGGGACGTGCCGGATTCACTTCTGCATAAGGCATAGAGTTATGTCGGTGGCTATACAGGGAGTGTCTTGGTAGAGTAAACGACTGTGGAAGTATGGGTTTGTGCTGTCCGCCATGGTTGGTTCTAGTACTTCGGTACCGGCGGTACAAGCCTAGACTTCAGCGTGTGGATAAAAGTTGCAACCTCTCGAGAGTGTAAATCTGGATGTCTAGCCTTGTCCCTGGGTTATGGGACGTTGTTTGGGTCAAGTCACGCTATGAGTCAGTCCTGTCGAATATGGAGAAATAATGAATGTGAAACCCAACCCTAAAGCCAGAGTTGGCTGGAAATGATAGCCAGAGTTGGCTGGAATGACAGCCAGAGTTGGCTAGAGTAAAAGCCATAGTTGGCTAGAATTAAGCCAGAGTTGGCTAGAGGCTTGAAAGCCTAGATGTTGTTGGATGAGAAACGTGATCTCATTCCAGCAACCACGAAACTTCCCTACAAAGGTAAGTAGGTAAGTTATGTCCAACCGTTTAGCTTGGACTCGCACTTCTAAACCCAAACTGATGCCATGCTACCTTCTGAACTTATGCCATGCCATATAGGTAGACCTTGTTTGTTTTTGGGCTAATGTCTTGCGAGTACATTCCATGTACTCACCTGGCTTTTCATGTGGCCAGACCCTGCTGCACCCGTCGCCGAGTACCCGTTGTACGAGAACTAGGAACCGTATTCCAGGCAGAACCCTGTGGAATAAAGCCCGCTGTCGCCACGCTACTATCTACGCTTCCGCTACGACTTCCGCTAGAGGCTTGATGTTAGAAAAATAATGTTCATACTGTTGTGTGCGCCTGTTGCGCAAGAGCTGGAGCCTCACCCCGTGTTGTAATATTGTATTTGTCCGAACTCGATGCCATATGAATATATTTGGTTATGCCTTTGTTTATCAAGTTGTCATATATCCAGTGTTTCTGGGACTGGTATATGGGGTGGCTCGATCATCTGGATCGGGGTGCCACAGAGCTTGGTATCAGAGCCTAACTGCCTGTAGGATACCCTAGTTCTACGGACGACTTAGTATAGAACTTTTACGTTGCCTGCTTTTTGACTGTTTCTCTACTTGTTTGTGTTTTAACGTTAACGCTCACCCTTTTTGGCTTCTGTCCCTGATACAGATGACGACCGAGTTTCTCACAGAAACTTCCGCCGTGATCGTTCCCGGTTTTCCGCAGTTTCTCCGTGAAGTTTGGGAACACCTCTACCCAAGCTCACCTCCTCCGATCTACCGCGTGTTCTACAACCGTCCAACGGATCCGCCTCCGAGTTCACCGCCACCGTCCACTTGCGCCCCGAAACGGTGTCCAACGAGATCGTCCACGACATCACTTCCGGTGTCACTACTCAGGTGACCCGAGCTATCCAGGAGGCTGCAGCAGATGCCATCATCTTCCTCCGCACGTACGACCCCGTCATGAGGCAGAGTACCCGCTACGTCTACTTTCCGAGGTTGGACTTGGAAAATGGGGATGTTCTTTTTCCCAGCCCAGGTGACCCCCGCTCAGCTCTCACCGCTCTCCTTCAGTACACCAACCTTCTCCACCAGTATCTCCACGTTACTCTTGCCCAGCTTGCCTCACTTCGCGCCAACGTGGCTATGGCCGAGATGACCCGAGCAGCTGGAGCTAGATCCTCTCGCCACCCACCTCGCTCTCTCACCTTCGCCCACAGCTCCCTTGACCAATCCGGAGAGCACTTGTTCCCACTCATGTTCCTCGCGTCCCGCCGCCGTCTTTTCGCGCTCCCAGCAGCACCCCTCGCCACTCCTCACGTTTCGTCCCCTATCGTACCTCCGGGGCACGAACTCGGTATCGTCGCGTCGTGCCGACACACCCCCTCACTCTGGAGACTCCGGAGATGACCGCGCTTCACCCGACTACAGCACCGCGAGGGAGGACATCGACACCATTCCACCAGCGACGCCCCTCGAGATGGAGTTCTAGCGCTCAGAGATCGCATCGCCTAGTGTATCTTACCTTTCCGCTTTATCGTACGCTCGAATAATGTAGTGGTAGATTCGTATCTCGCTTTATGTATCGTGTAGCTTGTATCTTTTATCCTGCATCCAGTGTAACTTAGCATCGTGTAACCCCGCCAACCGTTGTATAACACCATGCTTGTTGTCTTTGCCAACCCTTGGTCACATTTGGTTTTTCTTGGATGCCACTCTTTTCCCATGTGTTGCCAAACCTGGTTTCCATTTGGTTTTTCTTGGATGTTACACTTCCCCAAGTGAATGCTCATGGTACCCGCCCCCACGTTCAACCGTTCAGGATGAGGCCCAATGATGGTGCAAGTGGTAGTCAAGGAACACCAGTTCGTCGCTCCGCACGACAAGCTGGCGAAGATCCTGCGCCACCTCAGTCACCTCCTCCACCGCCAGTTCAGGAACCAAGTCCGAGTCAAATTATGATGATGATGGATGAGCGCCATAGCCAGCACTTGACACAGATCATGAGGGAGTTTGGAACCTATATGCAAGCCCAAAATGCTCCACGCCCAGGTCACTCCAAGCTACAAGATTTCCAGCGCACCCAGCCACCCAAGTTCTCTTTTGCTGATGACCCGCTTGAAGCCGATGATTGGCTCCGCACCATGGAAAAGAAGCTAGAGCTTGCTCGCGTTGACGAGCTGGACAAAGTACTCTTCTCCACCCACTATCTTGAAGGCCCTGCCAATGTTTGGTGGGACAACCAGAAGACTGCAAGAGGAGATGGACCCCCAGCAACCTGGACAGAATTTCAAGAAGCCTTCCGCAAGGCATACATACCCTCCAGTCTCATAAAGATGAAGCAACAAGAATTCTTGGCACTCACCCAAGGTAACCAGTCTATCAGCGAGTACCTCACCAAGTTCAACAATCTCGCCCGTTATGCCCCCGACGACACCAACACTGAAGAAAAGAAGAAGGACAGATTTCTCCAGGGAATGCACCAGGCAATCAAGACCCAGCTCAGTGTACTGCAGTTCCAAGATTTCCAGGCCATGATCAACACAGCGCTGATCTCAGAGAAGGAGCACCGTACTATTTACGACTCCCACAAGAGAAAGTTTGAGCCCCGCAAGAACCACCAAGAAGGGACTTCTTCCAAGCCCCGTACCTGGCAGCCCAGCAACCCGACCCCAAACCCCCAGACCACTGGGAATCAGCCCAAGAAAGATGGATATCCTCGTGAAGGATTTTACCACCACCGCCCCATTGCGGATGACGCAAAAGGGGGAACGCCTGCTTCAAGTGTGGCAAGGCAGGACACTATATCAGGGAGTGTCCCCTCAACAACAACCCCGGCAACAACAGCAACTTCAACAACAACCACCCTGCCAGTGCAGTCAAGGCTCCTCAAGTTGCCCGCGTCCACCACATGTCAGCCGAAGAAGCCTATGAAGCCCGAATGCAGCGCTTGGTACGTGTACAGAACCGCGCTGATTTTATTCAATTTTGGAGCTTCCCACCCGTTCAACTCGAAGAATTATACCTAGTCAGCAAGCAACCCGAATCTCGGGGCGAGATTCAATTTAAGGGGGGAAGGTCTGTAACATCCTGAAATTTGGCCTTTCAAAAAATTCTTTTGTGAATCTATTATTGGATTTTTGGGAATTAATATTCCTTTTGATTTCACTGCTATTTTAAACTCTCAAACTTTTACCAAATCTTGTCCAAGTTTGGGATCTTATGTTTTGGATTCCCTCCCACTTGGTGAACATGTTGCTGGCTCATTTCACCCAAAAATATTATTTCTATATTTTCTTTTATTTTAATAAAAAATCCTTTATTTGGCTTTACAAAGGAAGTACCTAAATATCTTTCCAAAAATTCTGCAAAATTAGGGGATGACCCTAGGCAATATATAGCCCAAATATGCAAAAACATTTGATACCTTGTTTACAAAATTTTGGAGTAACTCCACTTTAGTTTCTGCCCATTTTCTTCTTTATTTTCAAAGTGCAAAGCAAATGTTTTCTCCTGGTGATCCAAGACCCTAACACAACCACAAGGACACACACCTCAGGGAATTTTTGAACCCTTTTACATTTCATTTGCTTCACCAAAACAACATTTCCTCTTTTGACCAGAAGTGTTTTTCTAAAAATTCCTATAGACCAACTTTCGATTTTGGCAAAACATTATTCAGGAAAGTTGCTGCATTTTCAATTTGGCGCACAGCAAAACAAACCTCACTCGATTTGGTGTAGTGGTTCGTGAGATATGGCCTAATGCCGTGTCGGCATGTCTTTGAACGTGATCACCCCTGGCTTCCCCGTGCACAGAGCGCGCCAGATGTCGCCGGCGAGCACACGCCCCCCCAGCCGCTCCCCGTGCCTCCCCAGTCCACCTCCACCTCCCCCAGGCCACTCCACCTCCTCCCCGACACCGGCAACGTCTCCGCCGCACCCTCCAAGCACGCCAGGACGCGCCGCACGCCACAGTCGCCGCCAGTTGTCGCCACCGCATGCCGCCCCCCCCCCTTGCCTCCCCTGCCTCCCCTCTTCCTCCTGGAGCTCGTTAATGCCCCAGGACGCGCGAAGAAGCCACCAGCGCCGCGACACACCGCCCAGCACAGTCTCGACGAACAGCGCCGCCCACCACCGTGCGCCGATCATCGGTGCCACCTCCAAATCGCTATAAATAGGCCACCCCAGCCCCGCTAGACCACCATCCCACCTCCCTCGAGCTCTCTAGCCTCCCCACCGTAGTAGCCAAGCCCCAAGATCACCGGAGCGCCGGATTCGAGCTCGACGCCGCCGCACGGCCCTCACTCGAATTCGTCGCCGTAGAAGCTCCCCTGCTCGATTCCCTCCACCCACAGCCTCCTTAGCCCATGGAGAACCCGTAGCCACCCTCGCCGGAGCAAGCCGTGGCCGGAATCGACGTATCCGTCCTCGACAGATCATCGGCGCCGCGGCGAGGAAGCTCTGGAGCTAACCCGACCTCTCCGGCATCCGTGAGTGCACGGACGGGCCGCAGAACACCTCCCGAGCCGCGCTGCACCCTCTCCCTCGCCTCCCCTGCCCCTAGCCGCCGTGGACGCCGCCGGTAGGTTCTCCGGAGACGGCCACCCCCGTCCCCTGCCTTTTCTTTTTATTTTCAGCGCGTACCGGTTCGGTTTAAAACATGAGTCACTGACAGTGGGTCCCACTGTCAGGATTTTAATCTTTTCCAAAGGTTTTTCTGTTTTCTATTTTTCTGTTTAAATAAATGGGGAAACTTTGAAAATCCATATCTCTCTCAAAAATCATAAAAAAATATGAATCTTTTTTTGATGGCTTTGTTTTTCAAATGTCTGTCTTTTGGCATCAAAAGAATTTCATTTGGAGTTTGTTTGCTTGGTCGTTTATTCGATACCTTAGGGACGGTTTTTAATGCTATTTCATTCTTTAAATAGATTCAAACTTCTCCAACGAAGTTGAAGTTGAACCCGAACCCTACCCCTCTGCTGAAGGCAAGCCATTAACCTAATCTCAAGCTTGGTCGAACTTTAGAAATTGCTTGCTTGTTTAATTGAATGTTGTTGCATATCATATGCCATGTTGCATATTAATATTGCCGCACTTATTTATATATCTGTGGATCATCGCAACACCCTTTTATTTTGTCGAACGAGATGGCGCTTGCCAGCGGAATCGCTGCCACAGTCATCCGGTTGACGTTTCTTTTATTTTGTCGAACGAGATGGCGCTTGCCAGCGGAATCGCTGCCACAGTCATCCGGTTGACGTTTCTTTTATTTTGTCGAACGAGATGGCGCTTGCCAGCGGAATCGCTGCCACAGTCATCCGGTTGACGTTTCTTTTATTTTGTCGAACGAGATGGCGCTTGCCAGCGGAATCGCTGCCACAGTCATCCGGTTGACGTTTCTTTTATTTTGTCGAACGAGATGGCGCTTGCCAGCGGAATCGCTGCCACAGTCATCCGGTTGACGTTTCTTTTATTTTGTCGAACGAGAAGGTGCTGGTCGGCGGGTTCCCGCCGTAGTCTTCCGGTTGACGTTTTATTTTGCTATATTGAACTTTGGTACATGCAGATGGATATGCTTATTTACTGCTGATAGTATCATGTGGTTACCTTGTGTTACTTTGTTAATGTTGATGTCTGTAATCAAAAAATGACTAAGAAGATAATCACCTCCCTCGACTAGATTGAGTCACATAGTGCCACTCACCAAACACAACCAGCACAACCATGCGTCGTCTGTGTGGGCGGACCATGGCCGGGTATTCTATCAGCTCCTTTGATGCCACCTCTTTGGCAAGTCTAGTCGGTTACCATAGTTGGTCGGGGCTAGTCTTGCGAAGGTTCCGGAGCTAGGCGTCGCTCATGGGTTGGGGACGTGCCGGATTCACTTCTGCATAAGGCATAGAGTTATGTCGGTGGCTATACAGGGAGTGTCTTGGTAGAGTAAACGACGTGGAAGTATGGGTTTGTGTGTCCGCCATGGTTGGTTCTAGTACTTCGGTACCGGTGGTACAAGCCTAGACTTCAGCGTGTGGATAAAAGTTGCAACCTCTCGAGAGTGTAAATCTGGATGTCTAGCCTTGTCCCTGGGTTATGGGACGTTGTTTGGGTCAGTCACGCTATGAGTCAGTCCTGTCGAATATGGAGAAATAATGAATGTGAAACCCAACCCTAAAGCCAGAGTTGGCTGGAAATGATAGCCAGAGTTGGCTGGAAAGACAGCCAGAGTTGGCTAGAGTAAAAGCCATAGTTGGCTAGAATTAAGCCAGAGTTGGCTAGAGGCTTGAAAGTCTAGATGTTGTTGGATGAGAAACGTGATCTCATTCCAGCAACCACGAAACTTCCCACAAAGGTAAGTAGGTAAGTTATGTCCAACCGTTTAGCTTGGACTCGCACTTCTAAACCCAAACTGATGCCATGCTACCTTCTGAACTTATGCCATGCCATATAGGTAGACCTTGTTTGTTTTGGGCTAATGTCTTGCGAGTACTTCCATGTACTCACCTGGCTTTTCATGAGGCCAGACCCTGCTGCACCCGTCGCCGAGTACCCGTTGTACGAGAACTAGGAACCGTATTCCAGGCAGAACCCTGTGGAATAAAGCCCGCTGTCGCCACGCTACTATCTACGCTTCCGCTACGACTTCCGCTAGAGCTTGATGTTAGAAAAATAATGTTCATATTGTTGTGTGCGCCTGTTGCGCAAGAGCTGGCGCCTCACCCCGTGTTGTAATATTGTGATTGTCCGAACTCGATGCCATATGAATATATTTGGTTATGCCTTTGGTTATCAAGTTGTCATATATCCAGTGTTTCTGGGACTAGTATATGGGGTGGCTCGATTATCTGGATCGGGGTGCCACAGCTTAACAAACCGGCGGGGCCTCCGGTTTCGATTTTTTCGATTGAACCAGCGGTCCGGTCCGGTTTTTTTTTAGGATAAAGTGGCCGTACCACCGCTCGAATAGATAGAAAAGGATTGACCCAGTTTATAAGTGAAACCGGGCCCAAAAACCATACAAACTGCCCTGTTTATAAGGAAAACAGGACCAAAAAACCGCACAGACGAAGCGACCCGCCGCCCACACGACACAAGTCGACCAAACGCCACAACACACGCCACCCGTTCCGGGGCCGCTGCCCCGGCGAAGCAACCAGATCGACCTTCGCATTACCCGAAAGCGATCCAGTCATGGTCGACGAACCTTCTGCCCACACAGTCTTCATCCAGGTTGCCACCAAAACCACCCTGTTTCGGGGCCGCCGCCCCAGCGTAGCAACCAGATCGAACTACGCATTGCCCGAAGTCGATCCAGGTAGGTCGACGAACCCTCTGCCCGCGCAGTCTTCATCCAGGTCGCCACCCAGCCCACGCTAGACAATGGCTCTGCCTCATAGAACCGTCGTTGCGTGGGAGACCGAGGCCGCCACCTCGACGTCCACCACCATCCGGGGCCGCCGCCCCGACATCCGCCTCCCCTGACCACGGGGCTATCCTGCCCATCCATCGTGAAGCCATCGCACCGCGAGGGCCAATAACTCCCAGACGACGCCTCCCAACAAGGTAGTGACGCGTCCGCCACCGTCGCCCGCCCCCCACGGGGCTTAGGTTTTCACCCGGAGAGTCTTGGAACCGCTCGCGTCGGACCGGGTCGAGATTCCACAACGATGCGATCAAGAAGGGAATGACGCCCGAAGGCGCCGTCGTCGTTGGCACAGACCGGAGTCCGTGCAAGATTTCGCTCGAAATTCTCCCCGTCCGTGAAGCTCAGGGAGCAGCCGGTTGGGAGCCTATCCCCGTCGCCACCACCGACCTTCATCGCATGTTGCCGCCACCGTGGCACCTCATGCCATGGCGGCAGCCCTGCCGGCCGCGCCCCTGCCGCAGCCACCGGTCCGGGGCCGCCGCCCCGGCTTCCTCAACCACGAGGCACGACCGATGCCGCAACACACCGTCAACGTCGCCCCGGGGCCACCGCCCTGGCGCACCGCACCAAGCACCTCGTGGCCCGCGTCGACGCCCTGCAATCCTTATGGCTAGAGCAGCGGCGCATCTGCCGGACTGCCGCCACCATCCGACGGCCCGCCTCCCCATCAGAACCGGGCGCCAAGGCCCGCAGAACCGCCACCCCGCTGCCGGCTGCCGTGACGACGAGCACAACGCGGTCCCAGAGCTGCCGCTCCGGCTTGCAAGCGCCGGCAGGCCGCCATCGCCGCCCCAGACGAGCCCGGCGGCCGCCCGCGCGCGACGACGAGCAGGGGAACCACCCCCGCCACAAAGTTTTTTTGGCAGCGGGGGCCCGCCGCCACTGCGGCGCAGAGGCCGGCGGCAGCGGCGCCGAGGAGGGCAGCGTAGGAGGACCTGGAGGTGGCGGAGCTGAATCCCCGGTGCCGCCTGGGGAGCGGCACGGGGGAGGTGCTCGAGGTCGGAGGACGGATGCCGAAGAAGACGACGGCTGCCGTGGACCTCGGCGAAGACGGCGCTGGGCTTCTGGATGGAAGGAGAGAGGGCGCCGAGGGCATTCCGGATCTGTGCTCGGCCGAGCCAGAGGTTGCCGGAGGAGGGAGATCAGGCGGTGGCGGCGGCGGTCGTGCGCGAGCTTCGGTCGTGAGCTTTTCTCCTGTGTCTAAGCTATCGCGCTATTCTAATCAAAATGGTTGGTCCGGTTTTTAAAACTATGCCCCCAGTTCCATTATCGAATAAAGAAACCTGCTTTTGCTAACCCTCGGTTGCCCGAGATTTAGCATACCGCTCGGTCGACGATTTATTCGTGTGATCGACAATCGATCGATCAGGTTTCCCGACTGTTGACTCCAGTCACGCATGTAGATGTTTGTTTTGGCCCATTTTGGTCTTGGGTTGTGGCCCGTTTGTAGTTTGGCTTTTTTTCCTTTCGTTTTTGTTTCGGCTATTTATTGGGCCTTTTGATTTTCTGGGTTTTGGCTGGGCTTTCTTTTGAGTTGGGTTTGGGACTTTTCATATGATAGAGATTTTTGTAAAACATTTTTTAAGCATGTAGTTGCACATTAATATTTAGCGTACAGTTACACAAGAATTTTAGCATGCAACTGCACATGATATTTTTAGCAATGCAATTTACACATGATTAAAAAACGTGCAATTGCAAATCAATTTTTCTTAGCGTGCAGTTGCACATGAAATTTTAGTGCAATTGCATACTAACTTTTTTTTACGTGCAATTGCACATCTTTGTTTAGCGTGCAGTTGCACATAAATTTTTAGCGTGCATTTGCATACTAACTTTTTTTTAACGTGCAATTGCACATGAATTTTTTTACCACACAATTACACATGAATATCTAGCGTGCGATTACACATGAATTTGCTTAGCGTGCAGTTGCACATGTAACCACATCGTAGTTGCATATGCCTTTTTATAGTTTCTACTATTTTTGGGGCCTTTTGATTTTCTAAGTTTTGGCCGGGCTTTTTTGTGTTGCGGGTGACCCGTTTGATATATGATAGAGAATTTTTTTTAAACATTTTTTGTATTGAAACCGTCTGTGTCATTTCATTTTGGCAGGGAGGGGCACTGCCATGCTGGAATTTAGCTTGCAATTGCTTATAAATTTTTTACGTGTAATTGCATATGTTTTTATTTAAGCATGTAATTGCACGTGAATATTTAGCGTACAGTTAATTACACAATAATTGTAGCGTGCACTTGCACACAACATTTTTAGCAATGCAATTTACACATGATTTTTTAACGTGCAATTGCACATCAATTTTTCTTAGCGTGCAGTTGCACATGAATTTTTAGCGTGCAATTGCAAACTAACTTCTTTTAATGTGTAATTGCACATGATTTTTTTTAGCACACAATTACACATGAACATCTAGCGTGCGGTTGCACATGGATTTTCTTAGCATGCAGTTGCACATGGAACCACATCATAGTTGCACATACACATTCTTATAGTGTAAAAACATTTTTTCTTGCATGATTTTAAATTATATATCAAATCAGCGTGCAATTGCATAATTTATGATTCTATTTTTTTTTGTATTATGCAAGCACTTTTCTTGCTACAACGCAATATACGGCCAAGAGCGATGGGCTTTTTTATTTATTTTATTGACTGACAGCAACGTGAGCCAGATTAATATTTGTACGTTTACATGCAGTTGGGCGATAACAACAAAACACAACGAGCTAGCTAGCTAGCTATTAGATTCAATGGATTGATCAATCTTGCTACAAGGAATTGAACACAAGTATTGTGATTGGGCCGGCCCGTCTCGCACAGCTCCAGAGGCACTACGCGCGCGCAGCGCACCTGCACGGCAATTCCTAGTTTCCGCGGACGGGAGGGAAATCATTAGAAAAAGGTTCACTTTGCAAAGGTAACCCCACCATCGTTTTAATTGTGACAAGTGTCGGTTTCTCCTCACATGATCCAATTTTGGTTGTCTACATGTCTGCCATGTGTCACAATTAGATTGAAATTGGGGAAGTATGAGAGAGAAAGGGAGGGCATGGTGTTCAAAAAAAAGAAAGGGAGGGCATACACGTACGTGGACATACAGTTTTCTTTTTTTGCCTTTTATTTTTCAAATCCGAATTTTAAAAACGAAATATCTTGATAACCGTTTATCCAAACCGTTTTCACTTTTGAGCTCCTCGCGTCGAGATCTTCAAAATTAGATCCCATGTTGATATGTTTCGACGAACTTTTTTTTGTACAACCAGTTATGTATAGTTGTACAACCTGTGTTTGTAGTCGTACAACTTGTGTCTGTACAAACTGTGTATGCGTAGTTGTACAACCTGTATCTGTCTAGTTGTACAACCTGTGTCTGTACAATCCGTGTCTGTCTAGTTGTACAAACAGTTTGTACAACTTGTGTCTGCCTAGTTGTACAACATGTGTCTGTCTAGTTGTACAACATGCGTTATGTAGTTTTACAACCTGTGTCTGTATAGTTGTACAACCTATGTTTGTACAAATTGTTTCTGCGTAGTTGTACAACATGTGTCTGTACAAACTGTGTCTGTCTTGTTGTACAATTTTGTGTCTTTTTAGTTATACAACCTGTATCTGTATAACCTGTTATGTGTACTTTGTACACCGTCCTCTGTGAGTTCTGTACTTGTAGTTTTGTGTACTTTGTACAACTTCTTTGTGTGTAGTTCGTACTCCCTATTCATGTGAAGTATGTACATCATTCTCTGTGTGGTCTATACTACTAGTTATGAAATTTGTACACTGTATCGTGTGTAGTTTGTACTCACTGATTTAGTGTTGTATTTTCCTTCTACTTCCTATCATTTATTTTGTGTACATACTAGATTGTTAAATTTGTACATGCCCAGACGTACGCGGGGCTAACCATCTGTACACCGGCCGGCCGGCCACTCGCCCGAGGACGTACGCGGGTACGAACTGATGGATCGATGGTAGCTAGCAGCACAATGGATCGATAGATCCTATTTTGAGCTAGCTAGCTCGCGATTATATGCGGATGTACAGAGCACGTGGGACCCGATCAGTCGTCGTACGCCCGCGACGGGCCTCGGTTTCGTGCCCAAATTTGTTTCTGCTGCGTCGGCCACGTGGCGTCTCGTACGCTTCCGCGTTCCCTTCCGGAATGGTACCCTTTTCTTAGCTGTACCCGGACGGGAGCTATTATGCTCCGCATACCCTCAACTGCCTTTTGGGCCTAGCCTGTTTAATTGAGTTGTTTCTCTGACTTCCCAACACAAGCGTTTAATTCTGGGTTTTTTTTCGTGGTTACACCTGGTTTTCTGTTTCGGTTCTGGTTTCCCTATCCATGTAGTTTCTCATTTTTCGTTTCTATTTTCATTTTCATTTGTGTTTTTATTTTTCGTTTTCTTTTCTCTAAATTTTATCTTTTTATTCTTTTTGTCTATTATATTTTGTTTTATTTTTCGTTCCTCTTTTCATTTCTTTTTCCCGCTATTTTTCTTTTCTTCCTTTATGTTTCCATTTTTAATTTCATTTTCTATTTTTTCTGTTTCCTTTTTCGCTTTGTATTTTCTGATTTGTATTGAAAATGGTTTTTAATGTTGTGTAAAATTATTATTAATTTTTTTCTTATTGAAAATTTGTTCAACCACCACAGATGTTCATATTTTTTGAAAACAAATGTTTATGAAACATAAGTGTTCTTATTGAAAAGATTGTTCATATTGAAGACCCGTTCAAATAGAATAAATGATGTTTTCTGAAAAACCATTCGAACATAAATTCTCATATTTGAAAAATCGTTCAAATATAATAAATATTTATATTTAAAAAACCGTTCAAATAACAAAAATGCTCATATTTAAAAAATAATTCAAGTAAGATAAATATGTTGTATTATTACTTTGTACTGAAAATTTATACATATACCATAGATGTTCAAATGGAATGAATGTTGTTTTCGAGAAAACCGCTCGAATAACATAAATGTTCACATTTTGAAAAATCATCCTTGTCTCACGTTGGGTGGAGCTTGATCATATGTAAAAGTTATGGCCACCAACGAAACAAAAAAAACTATGTGTTATAACCCCAAAAGGGTGCGAAAACCGCCAAAACGAGAATTGTTGGAAAAACTACCAAAATGGAAACATTCAGCCATGTGCCCAGTTCTAAGAGAGAGTTCTTTAAGGTTTTGGGTTCAGGGTTTAGAGTTTAGGGTCAAGAAATATAAATGCTCGTATTAAGCAATTGTTCAAATAACGTAAATGTTCTTAAAAATTCGTTCACCAACCTTTTTTTGTTCACTTTTAAAATCGCTCAAAAATATTTTCCGTTCATTCACATTTTCTATTCATTTTTAAAATCGTTTCAAAATAGTTTCTGTTCACTTTTTGAAAATTGTTCAAAATAGTTTCTGTTCGCAAGCCTTTTCTTCACTTTTTAAAAATCGTTCAAAAATAATTTCCGTTCACCGACTTTTTCCGTACACTTTTAAAATCATTCTAAAATAGTTTCTGAACACTTTTTAAAATCATTCTAAAATAGTTTCCATTCAAATACCTATTTTATTCACGTTTTAAAACTCATTCAAAAATAATTTTAGTCCAAAGACTTTTTCCGTTCACTTTTTAAAATTGTTCGAAAATAGATCTCGTTCATCGACCTTTTCTGTTCACTTTTAAAATCGTTCAAAATAGTTTCCGTTTACCAACATGTTTGTTTACTTTTTAAACCGTTCAAAAATACTTTCCGTTCACCGACATTTTCTGTTCATTTTTAAAATCGTTACAAAATAGTTTATGTTCACTTTTGAAAAATTGTTCAAAAATAAGTTTCTTTTCGCAAGCCTTTTATGTTCACTTTTTTAAAATTGTTCAAAAATAATTTCCGTTCACTCACATTTTCTGTACAACTTTAAAATCGTTCTAAAATAGTTTCTGAACACTTTTTTAAAATAGTTTCCGTTCAAATACCTATTTTGTTCACTTTTTAAAAATCGTTCAAAAAAATTAGTTCATAGACTTTTTCCGTTCACTTTTTAAAATTGTTCGAAAATAGATCTTGTTCACCGACCTTTTTTCTTCAATTTTAAAATCGTTCAAAATAGTTTCCGTTCACCAACATTTTTTTCACTTTTTAAAATCATTCAAAAATAGTTTCCGTTCACCAACATTTTCTGTTCATTTTTAAACTGTTTCAAAATAGTTTATGTTCAATTTTTAAAAATTGTTCAAAAATAGTTTCTATTCACAAGTATTTTCTGTTCACTTTTTAGAATCGTTCAAAAATAAATTTCGTTCACCGATATTTTTTGTAAACTTTTGAAATCGTTTCTAAAATAGTTTCTGAATAATTTTTTTAAATCGTTCTAAAATAGTTTTCATTCAAATACCTATTTTGTTCACTTTTTAAAATTGTTCAAAATAATTTTAGTTCAGAAACTTTTTCCGTTCACTTTTTAAAATCATTTGAAAATAGATCTTGTTCACCGACCTTTTCTGTTCACTTTTAAAATCGTTCAAAATAGTTTCCGTTCACCAACTTTTTTCTTCACTTTTAAAATCGTTCAAAAATAGTTTTCGTTCACCGACATTTTCTGTTCATTTTAAAAATAGTTTTAAAATAGTTTATGTTTACTTTAAAAAAATCAAAAATAGTTTCTGTTCACAAGTCTATTTTGTTCACTATTTAAAAAATGTTCAAAAATAATTTCCGTTCACCAACATTTTCTATACATTTTTAAAATCGTTCTAAAATAGTTTCTGAACACTTTTTTAAATCGTTCTAAAATAGTTTCCGGTCAAATACCTATTTTGTTCACTTTTTAAAATTGTTTAAAAATAATTTTAATTCGAGGACTTTTTCTGTTGACTTTTTAAAATCATTCAAAAATGGATCTCGCTCACCGACCTTTTCTGTTCATTTTTAAAATCATTCAAAATAGTTTCCATTCACCAACATTTCTGTTCACTTTTTAAAATTGTTCAAAAATAGTTTCCGTACACCGTTATTTTCTTCACTTTTTAAAACCGTTCAAACGAGGTAAATGGTACATTTTTTAAAATGCGATAATTTAGATGTTTTCTTTTCAAAATATTTTAGTGGATCTTTCCTTAGGGGTACTCAAAATGTTTTCTTTTTAGCAAACCTGCATGTTTAGCCACCTATTCAATTACATTTTTCTAGCGGAAAACCAGTTTTTCATGTAGAGAAGGAGCAAAAAAGGTCGAACCAAAAATATGAGCTCAGTTGTGCTAGCCGTAAACAGGACTGAAGAATAAAAAATAAAACAGAACTGAAAAACGCACAAACAGAAGAAAAAACGAGGACTCGTACTTCAGTACATAGATTCCTTGTACGTAAGAGGACTGAAGAATTAAAAAAGAAACAGAACAAAGCAATACAGTCAACTGAAAGAACATGGTACCGTCCACCGAAGGAAACAGTAGGAATCAGTCGATCAAACGATGATGGGCCGAGCCCATCTGCCCAAGGGGTACGCGTACTCGTCCTAAGTTAGGCGTAACGCGGAAACTAGGAGCACCCCCACCTGCACACGCACACGCTGCGTGCCTGCGTCATCGATCGCGCAGAGGTAGCTCGACCGAGAAAATTCTCGGTCGATCGAGAGTTAGGCGCGTCCAAAGAAACCATAGCGCTTTGACAAGACTGCAGTAAAACAGGTCCAAACTGGAAGCAGAACTGGGCATTCCGAGAGACCCAGCCTGGGCATCAGCCCCAGCGCTGTGGACAAGCGCACCAAAAGCACTCCGAGAGACCAGCTAGACTACCTACACTACTAGAACTTCTCCAGGCACAAAAACGATCCTCCAATTTCAGCCAGCAAAGCAGGGCTGGGTAACGGGCGGCAGCAGGCGTCGTCGCTATCAGTTGTATCCGCTGCTAAAATAGTATTTTCTTGATTTAGCGACTAAGAATTTGCTTTTTTCACCAGTTGTATCCGCTGCAAATTGTCAGTCACGGAAGTCATGGATGGACAAGCTAACCTATAACTATGACGAGCTTTCCTGAGAAGATTTGACAGTAATACACATATTTTTTTCGAGGGAGACGGTAACACACATATTCATCTCCTTACAATATATACATGACAGTACAAGAAAGGAACTGAATACGCTTAAACTATAACCCCGACTGAAACTCATTCACAAAGAAAAGGAAATCTTGACTATAGATGCCTGTCTGACTGACCAAATTAATCTAGCTAGCCTCAGCAGTGGTTGATCGGTAAAGTTAGCACCGACGCTACCTAATTGACCCAGTTTGATTTACCTTACAAGATTCAGTACTCCCTTTCAGCATTTTCTCTACCTTGTGACATGATGAGCCCAGACCCAGCGATCATCTGCTCCCTGAGATTCTTGATCGCTTGGTATCTCTCCTCGTCATGGTCAAAATTCAGCACTCCGTTGCTGCACCCTTCTGCCCAGTCTCCCTCCAGCGCATCATCCATTTCCTCAAACGTTTTTTTCCGGGCGACGCCGCGTGAATCGGCGCCATCAATCCATCTATCTGAAGATGATCCATGCGTCGACGCACCTATCTGGTTGCGCCTTGGCGAAGCGCAGCTCCAGGTATAGAACTTGTTGTTCTCGTCAATATTCAATTCGATCGAGTGCATATCACCACCTTCCGAGTCGTAATCATCGCTGTTTCCTCCACCGCCAGCATTGTCTGCAATTGCGTCTCCATCTTCAAACTCATGGGACGATTGCATGAGATCGAATTTTGCAGGTTCCTGGTCTTTCTTGGTATCCAGATATGCTTGTAGCTCGTCGTGGAGCTGATTGACCGCTGCATTCTTCTCCTCAAACTGAAGCCGCGCTTCCAGCAGCTTCATCTGGACCCGTTGTTCGCGCCACTCATCTGCGAGCTGCAGCATCTCCCGCTCTTTTTGAAGCTCCTCCTGTGCCTTCTCGGTCTCTCTCTTCAGTGCCTCCACCTCGACCTTGTCCTCGCCGATACCTCTGACGAGCTCGCTGCAGATCTTCTCCACTCTACCTTTGGACTTCCTTTCCCTCTCGAGTTCTCTCTGCGCCACGCGTAACAAGGACTCGGTGTCAGCTAACGCCGCACCGAGCTTCTTGCTTGTCTTCTCCGCTCTTTTCCTCGACTTCTTCTCGTTGTCCACCTCTGTGGCTATGAATTGCAGAGCAGTTGCAGCCTTCTCCGTTTGTTTGGCCTTCCAAGACGCCATTTCCTCCATAAGATGCTTCTTCAAGTAGTCGATTTCGCTACGCTCTGATTTTTGTTCCTTGATAAGCCTTCGCACGTGGGCGCGGGCAAGATCAAGCTCAGAACGCAGGGCAGAAATGAGTGAAACAGTCGATGGGTTCAGTTCTCCCCAGATGTGTGCTAGTACTTTGGCAAGTTCTTTCGACGCGATCAAGCTGTTATACAGATCCTTCAGGTGGATTGCTTTCTCTTCAGGACATCTTGAAACATCGTCTTGAGACCGTGTGCCAATCTGAAAATAGAATGAAATAATTTACTTACAAGTTAACAAGGATTTCATATGAAATCAAAAGAACTGAGTAGTACTTGTTCAGAAGGTAAAAGCAGCACTGATAGATGCTAAAACCAAGACAACACATACAGGCCACATGATTGAAGATTGCTCGGTGTAATGAGGCTGTCTCCCTCAACTCCAACTGTTTTTCTAATCGAAAACTAGCTTCAACAAACCTGACGACCATCCAATCTGCCCATATACATACCTAAAAGGTAGCAACTGCCCAATAACTAACTCTCCCTAACAGCCTAGACCTAAGGAAAGTATTATGGAGCCATTTCAACTACTGAATAAACAATCAAGCCTAGCTAATAGCTTGACGCACAAGTGGACGAGATGCATGTGCATCTGAAAATGCTTCCTTGGAGATGCTTCTCACATTTGCTTCTGCTTTTAGGTTTACAAGACCAACTCATACTTAAAGGTGTACTACGTCGAATGAGCCATCAAAAGTTGACGTCTTTCTGAAGTGGAAATTCCTTGTAAATGCAACTAGCCACTTAGCCATGTTTTGTTTGAGATCATCGGTATCTTTAGAGCTCGGTAAGCATATCTGATTTCCTGAAATTTCTGCGAACCAACTTGCACGTAAAGGTGTACTACGTTTGAAACAAGACATCAAAAGTTTTCGCCTCTCTGAAGTCAGAGATTCCTTCTACTCACAACTAAGCTCTAGTTAAAATCATCCTAGCTAGCTTGGCAACTAAGAGCCAGTTCTGACTTCAGGCACCCTATTCTCAACTAAGAGAACTCTTCCGTGGACTAGTGGTAGCCGTGCATATGCGCATAAGGGCCAGGTCCCGGGTTCGAGTCCTCACTTCTACCTTAATGACAAAGCCGGGGTGGAGTCCCCCCTCCGGTCTTGTTTTTTTTTTTTTTATTCTCATACTTTTAGTTAAAGAATTAGTACAAATTTTGAAACTAGCCACTTCAGTACTGACTGAATTAAGGAATTAGATAGCTAGCTAAGCTGCCAGTTCCAAGTCCTACCTATAGAAAATACAGCACATCATGCCACTGAGCACTCATATCAGCACCCGTCAGAGACACAAAATTGTACGCAGGCACAAAACATTCTTTTGGTTGTTACGGTTCAACTACTATATCTAACATGAGAAATGAAGCTGTGGACTACCTCCATTGCGCTGCAGTTGCTCATCACGTCTGCTGGAGGCCAATGCCCATGGCCGCTGTGGTAGCTCCGCTTCCGGCCACCAACCTCCTCAAACATCTTGCACCTGCTCCTTGAGCTCTTGGACACCTACATCACCACCAGATCGGATCGATTAACAAACCGCAAAAAAAAATGTGCCAAAACAGATCAGCTGCACGAAACTCGACAAAGCATGCCTCACCTCCGTGGAGTCGTGGCTCCGAGGAACCAAGCATCGGCGCGCCACCGAGTCGTCCTCTTCCTCCCCGAACAGCCTGTCCTTGTCGGTCTGCCAGAACGCGGTGACGAGCCTCCTCGCCGACGCCGATGAGCGCGGCGCCCCATCTGCGGCGCGGCCACGGCAATGCCGCCGGCTCTGGGACGACGACTCCGACATGGCCGCCTTGTCCGCGCCCGCTCCTTCTCTCCTCTTCCTCCGCCGCAACAGCACCGCCGGCCTCCTGGACCGCGCCGGGTTGGACGCGCCGGATGAAGACAGCGCGCACCGCTTGCGGATCCTCACCGCAGCTGCCTCCTCCACGCCGCCGCGTCCCGGCATTGCAACCTAGGGAGAAGACCCTCCTCTGCTTCGCAGCAAGCAAAGAGCGAGAGCAGCGCAACAGAAACAAAGACAGTGAGAGAGAGAGACAGCAATGGTTGCTAGTGCTACTGGTCAGTGATGTGGTCAAGAGTGTCGCATCGAAGGCGATCAAAGGGGAAAGAGCAAAAGCGGAAAAGAAAAAGATGAGATGCGATGGATTGATGGATGGATGCAGCTTTGGTGGAAGGAATAAGAAGCAGCAGGGACTGTTGAAAGGGGCTGCGGCAGACCACTAGTTCACCACCCCTATTCACCATTCTCCACACACACACACTCCCTTTAGTTTAAACTGAGATTGCTGCCAGTAAAATTTGGAGCATCTCTGCTCTGTTTTCCCTAGAACAGAGCAACGGAGGACACGGCGGTACGGGCTCCGAAAAGATTAAGAAATGCAGGTGGGAGTGCCGGAGAAGCAGCAGTAAATGTGGTTAACAAAATGCCAAAACTAAAAAAAGCGTTCTCAAACACCAAGGAGCATGCGGTTCCAAGAAGAACTCAAGAGCCAAGAAAATGCGCTGCACGACGGGGGCGGCGCGGCCGAAACCTCAGCCTAGAAAAGGCAGAGGAAAAGGAAAGAGACGGTATCCAAGAGGGAGGAGCCGACATGGAAGAGGAGGCAGCAGGAGTGCGTACCCATTAACCAGAGCAGGTCGACGAAGGCCTAGCTAGCTTAGCTAGCGGTCATGAGCGCCGGCCTGCCTGCCTGAGCCCGATCAGCAGGCTGCACACGCCGGCATGATGATGATGATGATGAGCAGCAGCAGAAGCAGGCTTTGGCTGGAGCTGCTTGGAGGTAGGAGTAGCAGAGAAACACAGCGCACGAGTGGGGGAAGGGGGACAGGGATGATGATGATAATGATGATGGCGGTGTCAGCAGCGGGAGCGCGTGTGCGTGCACCGCCGTCTGTACTGTACTACTCGACTCGGACTCGACGCGACGCGGGAGGTAGAGGGAGCAAGCGCGAGTGAGCTGCCCCCGTGGTGCGCCGCATATGATTGGGGCCTTTGTCGTGCCCGGCCACGCTTGTAGTAATCCTTACGTACGCCGTCAGGTGAGGTGAGGTGAAACGACGGGTGGGTGGGCGGTACTAGCTGGGCTCCAGTGCGTGCGGCGGTTTTTCAAAACCCATGGCCGGAGATGAGCGCTGGAGCTTGGAGCACATGCGCAATGGGCAATGGCGGCCGGCCGCGGAAGTGTGTCCGGGGAGGGTGGAGGAGAGCGACGAGCAAACCTTGGGGCGGGCGTGTTTTGAACCACTTTTTTTTTTAAGGATGTTCTGAACCACATGAATACAGTATAATCTGCATGAATTTCGATGAAATTCTTAGTATATATCTGTGTCATGCTGCTCTTGTGGCCGTGCGTCGTGCGACGCAAATATTTTTAGCGGGTGCAAAAGTTTTGCCTCATTCTATTAATTAAGAAGCTTGACGACAAAAAAAGAAGTTAAATTACATCCGCACTACTCTCTTGGCAAAAATTCACTCAATCGCTTGGCTCTCGCGGTAACCCAAAGTTTCGCCTCCTTTTTTATCTAATTGAAGATGACCAACGGTGATGCATGCTTAATCTGGAAGACGGCGGCCATTCCTCTCGTTCCAAATTTCCCACGATGCAAGTAATGTGATGGAGGCGAAGTGTGAGGGGGCACCGGTCGTTGAAAGCCACCATTCTTTTAAGTGAGAGTGTTTGCCTAAGATGCAAATCCAACGCATATAGCCCAAGCCAATGTTTGACGAGTCCCCAAAGTCTAGTAGCAAAATGGCAATGAACGAGAAGGTGATCCGTTTGCACAACGGGCAAGGGCCACAATTTGGCCATCTCGCTTTTCAAGGCGGTCCGCCATCCAAATGCTATTTTAAAGATGGATCCGTCTATTTGAGACGACTTTGAAAAACAAAATTTCAAAGAATAGCCCTGTAGCTTTGTTACGGTTCATCTTCACATTGTGTTTGCTGCTTTTCCCTGTTTGTGATAATCAAGTACTAATACTGCCCAGGTTACATTCTACTGTAAAGCTTGAATGTTTACGCTGGTGAGCGGTCTGGCTGTGGCTGTGTATTCATATAATTGGACACGCCACCTACTGGCACATATACACATGATCATAGATCTCAACTGTTCTCCCTGTCGTGTTACATGCCTTTTATTTCCGTAGATGCAATGTATCCATTTCCAACGCAACATCGCCACGTTCTCTGGGGCCAGGAGTAGTTGAAGCTTGCAGGTGGCTCAGACGAATCATGGAAGAAACGAACTTTGCTGTTATGAGGCACCACCTGCAAATCAATGCCAAAATTTCACATGGCAATAATGTCAAATGAAAGCAAATCCAGATAAGGTAAAAAACTGGAAACCACCAATTACCTGAGGGCCAATGATCTCGGCAGAGTATAAGAACCAATTGTATATACTCAACAAATCTTTAATCGTACGTATAGTAGCATAGCACTTAACCCTTCAGTTTTATGAGAGCACTAAAACTGGAAGTCATGATAGTCTGTACTATAAATACAGTTAGTTTATGCAAATAAGAACGCTGACATATGCGAAAAATACAGAACAAGGAGGCCGTAACTATAATTTAACGAAATATCACAAAATGTCATGCAGATAGATATAACACTTATAATAGTGATTCACAACATAGGCACGTATCAAATAATCAAACTCAAATGCAGGCTATGAGCAAGCTTTTTCAAACACCCAGCAAAAAGGGCCGGGCGGCTGGTACAAGTATTTACAATGGCCATTGTACAACAAAATTAAGAGCCTGGATCAAAAGGCTAGAGAACACAACTCAGTACAGGAGGGAGACTCAGGATCACAGCCCTCGGCGCCGTGCATGCTATGATTGATGGAACAGGAAGCACACTCGAATAGGAAGAAATATGATGTTTGTCTGCTGTACAACGCAAAACAGTGGGATCAACTCTTCCCTATGGGGCATTTTCAGGCGGAATGGTTGTTTTGCTCACTACGCCCTTGCTAAAATAGTCTGCTACCACAGAAAATCCATCCTTTGAACCCCTTAGCTGCCTGAAAAAGAGATCGTGATCCCTGGCATTTAGTTCTAGCTTCTGCTTTGCCTCCATAACAGATCTATATTCAGGTGCACATTCCGGGCATTCTTTCTCGTTGTCCCCGAGGCAGCGGAGATGGAATGAGTGCATGCACATGAAATGGACAGCAGGAAGGTCAAGGGTGAAGGTGCAGGCCGTACACTTGCTTAACTGAAAAACCTTTGCGTTTGTCTTGAGGTCTTCTGTCTCCCTTTTCATCAACTCTGTCTCTTCCTGTATAAGCAAAAATCTTGTGTCATTAACTGTTCCTTATTTTAATCAATGAACTGTGTAGACAAACATCGGCAAAAGTTTCAAATATATGCTTGCTACATCAGATAAGCCTTTTGGAACAATCCTTTCCCTTCAGCAAGACTTAGAAAATGACATGCTTATGCAAAGAAGTTACTGTCCTCGTCAAATATGATACTGGAATACCAATATTATCACCATGATCAAATATAGTTCATCAAAAGGATGTGATTCTGTTCGACATGTTTGTAACATGAAAGACCGAACTTCGATAGCTAGAGCTTCAAGCATTTTATTGCTAGCATGGAAGCAAAGTTCCTTATATGGTACACTCCCAAACTAAAGACAAAATAGAACATTTCCAATTATTTTCTGCACGTGATAATTATGTCTAACTCAAAATCATATTATTTCTCAAGTGGGTTCAAGATTCATGGGACGTGGTATGAAAACATCAATTGTTGGGACAAAAAGGTTTTCTCAACATCCTTCTCTTAGCAAAGGAAACTTAGAACCTATTGAACTGTTGGTTGTAGGTATATCTGTCATCGGTACGAGGTTCATCAACCAAAAGGCAGCTTGTGAGAGCTGCTGCATGCTATGCTACTACAACTACAAAATTTCATTATATAAACAATACATAGTACGAAACTAGTGAAACAACTTGCAGTAACTACTGAGGTAGCATCATCTGAATAACAGCTCCTACAAAATTGTTAACACAAACAGACGAACAACTAATTCCCTAATAGATATCTAACTAAACCTATTTTGAATTACATAGAACACTGTATACATTTGCACCAAACCAAGCTATAATAGTGCAATATCCTGAAAAATGTAAAGGCGTTGAGAATAGCAACACATAATGAAATGCTGCAGAAGTATGGCAATCAAATACTAACCTGGTACTTGTCAATAGATTTCCTATCATCTTCAATTAGCTTTGATTCTTGCTCAAGTTTGCGGGCAATGTAATCCTTCACAACTGAGAGAGTCAAGCATGGGTTTTTTGATAGTGTTTGTAGAACAACAATTGGAGGCAAAACATCCTCCTTCTCAATGTATGTCAAGATCTCTTTAACTTCCTTAGAGCAATCTTCACCAAGGTCCCCAAAATACTTCAACAGATCGCCCCGAGAGATGGATCCCCTCCTTGAGATGAGTCTCCTAGCTTCTTACAGCATGCAATTAGACCTTCATGATCATGCGCTTGCTTGTAACAACTGATAACCTCTTTGTAGAGTTTTAGCTTCTCATAGAGAAACAACAAGCCATCTTTGAATGCATTTGCATTACAAATAATAAGAGCAAGATCACAGAATACAAAGGTTCTTCCATCTCAGATGTCCAGGCAGATTTGAGCAATGCAAGCCCTTTCTTTTGTCTATCAACAATATCCTTTGCCATTTTAGCATCTTCTTTTTCAAGTTTTGCCTTCTCCCTTGCGCCTGATTTATAGCCGTTTGCAGTTTCTTTACCTTTCCCGTCTTTAATATTATGTTCTTCAAAGCCATTTTCCTGTGACATAGATGGGAAGCTTAGATCTTTTGATATATACAGCTCCAAAAGGGTGTTGTGAATTTCTGTTTGAGCAGGTGAGTCTTTAACAGCTTTGATATAGTTTTCTAGAAATTCCATGAGATATTGTGGGCTGTGCACAAATATGTTTACAAAGTCCATAGGCGAGGGTATCATAAGCAAACGCATGCTATTTGAACCTCTCCTTGTAGTAGGATCTCCACCATCAGTGCAAAGTCTCAACAGTATTTCAACTGTTTGAGCAGGTCTATGATCCACAAGAATTTTTCCATATTCTTTTAAGTAAGACCTGCTTGATTTGCCTCAAGGCTGGATATATACTGCAGCGCCTCCTCATATCTAGCAAGATCCTCAAGTAAAATCTTCAAATACAGCTCATGCCTCCCAGCCTTTTTGGCCACAAACATAGCGTGTTCATGATATCCAGCTGCACGACATACTCTTATGGCAGTTTCCACATCAAACTTGATTTCACCTACCCATCTTCATCTTTGATGAAATGATTCAGCTTCTCAACATCTTTCAGTTTGGTATAGCAGTTCAACAGAAGGGTGGTGTGGTCTTTGGATGCTAATCCTCTATCATGTAACTTCTCTAGATAGTTAGTCAGGTTGTAGATGCGCTTTGCATCAAGAAACTTCTGTATAACATATGACGGTTCAAGATGACCAATGGTGTGGATATACTGAGACATGGCCTCATCATATTCTTGTTTTCCATACAGATGGTCACCATACTTCCGTAGAACCTCAGCAGTTGAAGCAGGATCAGCCTGCTGACTTTGTACAAGATTAATTGCAACTGTATACAGATTTTTCTTGAACAACATATCAAGCTTACTTTCCATGTCTTTCTCTCCAATGCAAAGTATCCTTTTATCGCTCATTATGAGAATAATATAGCCCCATTCAGTGACTAAATGTGAAACATCCCCCACAGGCATGCTGTGCGCAATTAACCGATTCTTCAGATCATAAACATTAAGAGTATTCTTCCGGCTTCTCGGATCTGCAATAATGCAAAGTAAGTAGCCCCGAAACCAACCTACAAACTTCTTCTCACCGTCAAAAGCCCAACAAGGACCTCTGCCATCAACTTCATAGAAATACACAGCTTCAGGTCTACCAACAATCAGATCCTGCATAGATAATGTAGTAAATTGACCAGGCTGCAGATTCAAAAAACAGCTAAATTTCCTAAATTTCTATGTGGAGTTAGTTAGCTTCAGTGATCAAGGTAGAGATGTTGCAGAGTTTTTTCAGTAGCATACTAGCGCCCTAGCGGTTGTGCCCATGCAGAACAAATATACTGTATCAAGGGCCTATTTCATCAACTAAAGCTAAAAGATGAGCTAACAAAACTTGCCCTGTTATTGCTGGTACACTGATGTCTAGTTGCGAACTAAGTTGGGGCAACAACAGGCCCTAAAGCACAGATGATTACCAGCAGATTTATGATCTTAGTCTACAGCTATGTGATTTAAAAAACAGCAGATGAACGAGCAAAAACAAAAGATACCATACTAACCATGCGGTCACTCATTGCTACAGCGTTGATCTCGCAACCAATCTGATCAAGTGTTTGCCTCCTTGGTGGTTGATGATGCAAGCTGAATAAGGTTATGGCACTAGGAGTTACGGCAAAGAGCTGATGTGCCTGCCCCTCAACTCGAAAACCAAGACCAGTAATAGGAGACCTTGTGCCATCTGAAACAGCCTCCACTTGCAGCGGGAAGCGTGTGATACGCTCGCGTGCAATGTCACCTTTGATGCAATAAATGGAACCATTGTCCAATCCGATGGCAATCAACAGAATGGGAGGGGCTTCTTCTAGAACCAAAAATGATGTAATCTGCAGAAGTGAATAAATATGCCAAGTAGAATAGGATGTTATAGTATGCAGTATATATTCGTTTTTGTTTCATAACAAAAGAGCATAAAATGTAACCTGCAAGGGCAGTAACCGAAAATTTTACCTTAGCCTGAGGAAATTGATTAGTGAAGATCCGCAATATTTGAACACAGAAAGGAGTCGTTGTACTTGAACCCTCTTCTTGTACTTTATCAAGGTCAAAAACTTTTAGACAGATTGCCGATGACTGTGAAGATGATTGATCATCATCTCCAACCGTGACAAGGACATTTCTTTGCTGATCATACAAAGTCATTAAGTTGTAATTAGCCCTTTTATCTGTTATTATCATGATAAAAACAACACCGACAAAATACATCGAGAAAAGGCCTAGTACGAACAGTAAGAGAATAGGCAAGTAACTAGTGACAAAAGGTCAACACCATTGCCGCTGTAAGGAAATAGAAAATCTAATCAATACCATCAGCAATTGGCAACCCAATTGAAATGAACAACATTTCTTTCCAAGAATAATAAACAAAATATGTGATCTGAACTCCTGAAGCCTTGACAAAACGGCCACTAAAGCAAGTTTGTTGCCGAAACTAATAATAATGTCTAGCATTGTTCAGAGCCATGCTACAGAACAAGGCTTATCATCCCATCTGGGATTGACGAACTATGTGTCCGCTACCCCTAATTAGCAGTCGATTATTTCCATATGGTTGCAAATGGTAGGAGAAGGAAAAGCACAATGTACTCTCTGCAAGATGGTGATCTGCAGGTTCAGGGGACTGGAGATCTATTATCTCATGCAACTGACTACTATAAAAAACTTTTTGGTCCTGGTGAAGGAAATTTGTTGAGTTTTAATAGCGCTGTTTGGGCTGAGGAGGAAAAGTTGAATGTACTGGATAATGCTGATCTTGATAGGCCTTTTTCCGAGGAGGAAATTAAGCATGCTATCGATCAGATGGTGAAAAATAAGGCGCCTGGACCTGATGGAATTCCTATTGAGTTCTATCAGGCTTGCTGGGACATTGTTAAAAAGGAAGTGGTGTCAATGTTTGATGACTGGTTCCATGGTAGACTGAGCCTGTACAGGTTAAATTTTGGTATGATTATTCTGTTACAAAAATCTCCTGATGCGGACTGTATTCAAAAGTATAGACCCATCTGTCTCCTGCAAGTGATTTACAAAATCATTACGAAGGTTGTCACCCTTAGAGTGGAACCTGTAATGAATAAGTTGATTTCTTCATGTCAAACTGCTTTTATTAAAGGCAGAAACATCATGGATGGGGTTATGTCGTTGCATGAAGCTAAAAGGAAAAAACAACAAGGTGTGATTTTGAAACTGGATTTTGAGAAGGCTTACGACAAAGTTGACTGGGCCTACCTTTTGAAGTGTGTATCTCAGAAAGGTTTCAGTGATCTCTGGTGCAGGCTTATCGCTGAGATTGTGGAGAATGGAACTCTGTGTGTGAAAATTAATAATACCAGAGGTAGGGACTTTGGCAGTCATAGAGGGGTAAGGCAAGGGGATCCTTTTTCTCCGTTCCTCTTTAATCTGGCTGCGGAAGGGATTGCTAAACTAATTAAGCAAGCTCAGAATGCTGGTCAAATTGTGGGGCTTGTACCTCATTTAGTCGATAAAGGCATTGCTATTTTCCAATATGCCGACGACATGATCTTGTTTGTACAAGATGATGTTGAGCAGGTTAGACACCTAAAATTGATCCTGTACATGTTTGAAGCTATGTCTGGTCTCAAGATCAACTTCTTAAAAAGCGAGGTGTTGTTAGTGATGGAGGATAATGAAAAATGCAACTTTTATGCGGAAATGTTTAACTGTCAGGTGGGTTCTTGGCCCATGAAGTACCTTGGGGTCCCTGTTAGTGGCTCCAGGCTACGAGTTTCTGATCTGGACCCGTTGCATGAGAAATTGGGTAAGCACCTTGAAGGGTGGAAGGGTAAAAATTCGTCTATTGGTGGCAGATACACTTTAATTCAGTCTGCTTTGTGTGGAGTCCCAATTTATCATATGTCTCTGTATTTGCTGCCGGAGACGTGTGTAGAAAAACTTACTAAAATCATGAGAAGATTCTTTTGGCAAGGTACTGCCATGAAGAAAAAATATTACATGGTGAAGTGGAAACTAATTACTAAACCGAAAAAGAAAGGTGGTCTGGGGATTAAAGATCTGAAGCTGTTTAATATTAGTTTGTTGTGCAAATGGTGGTGGAGATTGGAGAGTGAGGGAGGTCTGTGGCAAGATTTGGTGAAAGCGAAATATGGAATTAAGGATGGGATCAGGAGGGTCTCTATGAGGCAAAATGACTCAGCAATCTGGAAAGATTTGTTAAAAGTAAAGCATGTTTATCTGCAGGGGAGAGTCATGATGGTTGTTGGGGGAGGTGAGACTGACTTCTGGCATGATGCTTGGTGCGGTGCGAGTTCCTTTAGTAGCTTGTATCCTCAGTTATGGAATGTCTGCCAACAACAAGTGTGCACGGTAAAGGAGCTGCATGACAGTGGATGGCGCCTGACATTTAGGAGATGGCTTACTCCTGAATTGCAACAACAGTTGGTTCTCTTGAGAAATGCTTTGGCAACTGTAGCGTTGTCGGATGGTGTTGACAGACCCAGGTGGAGGTTTACAAAATCTGGCAAATTTACGGTCAAATCGTTATACAACAAGCTCTCCTCCGTAGGGCTTGATAGATCCTTTCGTCAGCTTTGGAAAGCTAAAATCCCTTTAAAAATCAAAATTTGGTTGTGGCTTATTTGGCACAACGCCATTGCATCTAAAGATAATATGAAGAAACGCAAATGGGTGGGGGATTATACTTGCCGTTTTTGTCCCGCTAATGAAACAATTTCTCATTTGTTTTTTGACTGTCCTGCTGCTGTTTATATGTGGAGCGTGGTTAGTACTTCCTTGGGAGTTACAACCAGGCCAACATGCTTTACTCAATATTTTGCTTGGATTGCCAAGTTTTTGCCGTCCGAAACAAATTTGCATATTGTTGGTGTTGCTGCCTATGTTGTCTCAACATAGAGGGTCCCAACGGAAAAAACCCAGCCACTCTTATGGAGATGAAACCCAAAAGAACCTCGTTGGGGCGTAACCCTCTTAGCGACGCGCCATATCGGAACCCGGGTGTGGTGTCAAATGGGCAAGGGCCGGGCCGCCACCCCCTTGGTGGCGCGCCGTATCTTGATCTGGATACGGTGATAAGTGAGCAAGGATCGGGTCGTCGCATCCTTAGTGGCGCGCTGCATCGACGCCCGGGTGTAGTGAAAAATGAGCAAGGGTCTTCGCATTTGACTCGACGAGTGCGGAGGGTAAGGAAGTTAGCCGAGCCTAGGAGGATCCGCTTAGGTAGCTGGAACGTAGGGTCCCTGACGGGCAAGTTACGGGAGTTAGTTGATACGGCGATAAGGAGGCGTGTTGATGTCCTATGTCCAAGAGACCAAATGGAAGGGACAGAAGGCGAAGGAGGTGGAGGATACCGGCTTTAAGCTGTGGTACACGGGGACAACCTCAAACAAAAATGGGGTAGGCATCTTGATCAACAAGAGCCTCAAGGATGGAGTAGTGGACGTCAAGAGGCAAGGAGACCGGATTATCCTAGTCAAGCTGGTTGTTGGGGACTTAGTTCTCAATGTTATCAGCGCGTATGCCCCGCAAGTAGGCCACAACGAGAGCACCAAGAGAGAGTTCTGGGAAGGTCTCGAGGACTTGGTTAGGAGAGTACCTACTGGTGAGAAGCTCTTCATAGGAGGAGACCTCAATGGCCATGTGGGTACATCTAACACAGGTTTTGAAGGGGTGCATGGGGGCTTTGGCTATGGCATCAGGAACCAAGAAGGGGAGGATGTCTTAAGCTTCGCCCTAGCCTACGACATGGTCGTAGCTAACACCCTCTTTAGAAAGAGAGAATCCCACCTAGTGACTTTCAGTAGTGGCCAACACTCTAGCCAGATTGATTTTGTCCTCTCTCGAAGAGAAGATAGACGCGCTTGCCTTGATTGTAAGGCGATACCTGGAGAGAGTGTTGTCCATCAACATAAGCTGGTGGTGGCTGACTTCCGTTTTTGGATTCGTGTCCAGCGGGATAAGCGCCCAAAAGTTGCTAGAACAAAGTGGTGGAAGTTAAAGGGAGAGGCAGCTCAAGCTTTTAAGGAGAGGGTTTTTAAGGAGGGCCCTTGGGAGGAAGGAGGCGATGCAAACAGTATGTGGATGAGGATGGCGACTTGCATTCGGAAGATTGCATCAGAGGAGTTTGGGGTGACCAGGGGAAGTAGAAGGGATGCTAAGGATACCTGGTGGTGGAACGTTGAGGTCCAGAAGGCTATTAAGGAGAAGAAGGACTGTTTCAGACGCCTATACCTGGACAGGAGCGCAACCAACATGGAGATATACAAGGGGGCAAAGAAGGCCGCAAAGCGAGCGGTGAGCGAGGCAAGGGGTCGGGCGTATGAGGACCTCTACCAGCGTCTAAACACGAAGGAAGGCGAAAGAGACATCTATAAGATGGCGAAGACGAGAGAAAGGAAGACGAGGGATGTCAACCAAGTCAAATGCATAAAGGACGGAGCGGATCAACTCCTCGTGAAGGACGAAGAGATCAAGCGTAGATGGCGAGAGTACTTCGACGACCTGTTCAATGGAGAGAATGAGAGCTCTACCATTGAGCTAGACGATTCCTCCGATGATACCAGCCGACGCTTTGTGCGGCGTATCCAGGAGGCTGAGGTTAGGGAGACTTTGAAGAGGATGAAAGGAGGCAAGGCAATGGGCCCTGATGGTATCCCCATCGAGGTGTGGAGAGGCCTTGGAGACATAGCGATAGTATGGCTAACTAAACTTTTCAACCTCATTTTTCGGTCAAACAAGATGCCCGAAGAATGGAGGCGGAGTACATTAGTGCCAATCTTCAAGAACAAGGGGGATGTTCAAAGTTGCACTAATTACCGTGGAATCAAGTTGATGAGCCATACAATGAAGCTATGGGAGAGAGTCATTGAGCACCGTTTAAGAAGATTGACAAGCGTGACCAAAAATCAATTTGGTTTCATGCCTGGGAGGTCTACCATGGAAGCCATCTTCTTGGTACGACAACTTATGGAGAGATACAGGGAGAAGAAGAAGGATCTTCATATGGTGTTCATTGACTTGGAGAAGGCGTATGATAAGATACCACGGAATGTCATGTGGTGGGCCTTGGAGAAACACAAAGTCCCAACAAAGTACATTACCCTCATTAAGGATATGTATGATAATGTTGTGACAAGTGTTCGAACAAGTGATGGCGACACCGATGACTTTCCAATTAAAATAGGACTGCACCAGGGGTCAGCTTTGAGCCCTTATCTCTTTACTTTGGTGATGGATGAGGTCACAGGGGATATACAAGGAGATATCCCATGGTGTATGCTCTTTGCGGATGATGTGGTGCTAATTGACGATAGTCGGGCGGGGGTTAATAGAAAGTTAGAGCTGTGGAGGCGGACTCTAGAATCGAAAGGTTTTAGGCTTAGTAGAACCAAAACTGAGTACATGAGGTGCAGTTTCAGTACTACTAGGCACGAGGAGGAAGAGGTTAGGCTTGATGGACAGGTGGTACCTGAGAAAGACACCTTCCGATATTTGGGGTCTATGCTCCAGAAGGATGGTGATATCGATGAAGATGTGAGTCATCGAATCAAAGCTGGTTGGATGAAGTGGCGCCAAGCTTCTGGCGTCCTCTGTGATAGGAAAGTGCCACAAAAGCTAAAAGGCAAGTTCTATAGGACGGCGATTCGACCTGCGATGTTGTATGGCGCAGAATGTTGGCCGACCAAGAGACGACATATCCAACAGTTAGGTGTAGCGGAGATGCGCATGTTGAGATGGATATGTGGCCACACAAGAAAGGACCGGGTTAGGAATGATGATATACGTGAGAGAGTTGGGGTAGCACCAATTGAAGAGAAGGTTGTCCAACACCGTCTAAGATGGTTTGGTCATATAGAACGTAGGCCTCCGGAAGCGCCATTGCATACCGGACGGATAAAGCGGGATGAGAATGTTAAGAGGGGTCGTGGTAGGCCAAACTTGACATGGGAGGAGTCTGTTAAGAGAGATCTGAAGGATTGGAATATCACCAAAGAACTAGCCATGGATAGGGCTGCGTGGAAGTTAGCTATCCATGTGCCAGAACCATGACCTGGTTTCGAGATCTTATGGGTTTCAACTCTAGCCTACCCCAACTTGTTTGGGAAAAAAGGCTTTGTTGTTGTTGTTGTTGTTGTTGTTGTTGGTGTTGCTGCCTTTTGTTGGGCAATCTGGAAGACAAGGAACCGGGCTTGTTTTGAAAAGAAGTTCATATCATCTCCTGTTGAGTTGATTTGTTACATGTGTGCCTTTTTGCGCTATTGGGCAGGTCTGCAAGCAGGGGCCGCACGAAGGGTGGTGGAAGAAGGAGCTACTGTGATCCAGAACACGGCTGTGAGGGCTCATGATGCAGCTGTACAAACACCTGCTCCGAGGATTGATGATGCTGGCTTGCAATCTGGAGGGATGAGACGTGTGGTGGAGGAAGGAGCTGTCAAGATTCAAAACACTGCTCGTGGACCTGGAGCAAGAATTGAGGACGCTGATGGTGAAGATCAGGCGTAATGTTTCAGTGAAGCTGTTGCTGTTGTTTTGCTTTGGTAAAATATGTGCCTCTGATGTAATATAAAGTGAAGTTGGGAAGAAAAATAGTGTTGGTTCTGTTGGCTGGTGTTGTGGCGGTTGTGCCCACCAGCGCGTTTTGAATAGGTTCTCGTTTTCCGTTTCTCTGAAACTCGTCTGGGTTTTCCCTGTTGGTGGTAGTATTAGGGATCCTTTTCTCAGGGTTTTGGTGTGTTCTTCCTGTTGAGGAGCACACCGTGTCCTGTAGTTTGCTTCTTTCTTTTCCAGTTTCTTTTATTTTGCCCTCGGGCGTGAACCTTGTTCTGTTATTGTTAATAATGGAACCCGGCCTCGCTTGGGGGACGTATGTAAAAAAAAAAATTAGCAGTCGATTTCAACTAAGGAAAAGTTTGTAATTGTTCTTTGCACCCTCAATTATACAGGATCAAGTTGTAGGCAACACTAGCAACAAATCTATGGAAGAATTGTACAGTTTCAGATGTATGTACCTTGAGTATTGCCTAGATCTTAAGTAGGTACAAAGGATAACAATTTAGTATTTGGTTTATATTTTTCGAACTGCCCGCAATTATCATTATGTTCATGAAATAATATTATTTGGCTATATCTCTTTCTATACACATGATTTTTTTTATATGTAGCAACAAAAAATTGAGGGACCCGTAGCAACGCACAGGCATTCAACTAGTAATAGTAATACGTTAGTTTTTCGTTTTACCTTATCAACTGATTTTTAAACTTTTTTTCTCGCTGCCCAAACGGGGATCTTGGTGATAGCTTACAAATAGAAATATAACTTGCTTACCATGTCAATTATATGTAAATCAAGAAATCCCTGCTGGCCATCGGTGGACTTGGCCAAACATATTATTTACCTATATTATTTGCTATGTGCCTATATATAAATCAAGAACTCAAGTGCCTTTTCAAGCTTGAAAATCATCAATTGATGTTAGGAATGGAACTTGAATTTGCACCGAAATTTGGTCACGCTCCGCCGCAGCTCCCACAGCATCTTACTCTCAAAGCTGCGTCATTCCTCCTACTCTGTCCTCACTCCGCCACACTCTAATCCGATGAAGTAACCCGAAACACATTACAAAATAATATTCAGGCACTTCGAGTGAACTTCTCTGTGAGAGCAGCACAGGGAAGTTATGTTGCTCTGATACACAATATTGGAAGCCTGTATGGAGCTGGATTGCAGCCAATGAGTGTGCTTATGAAATTGACGTGGTGCCCAAGGCCAGCAGCGCAAATCCCGGTGCTTCCAAATTCTATGGAGTACTTCGTGTACACGGCGCATGGCATATGCCACATGCAGCTACAGCCTGGCTCTGCTAGCTTCTTGTTTCTCCTCCAGTTGGTGTTGGAGTTTGTGAATAACGATACAAGCTAGTCTATCTCTTCTTAAATAGGAAGTTTCAAAGTGTGGTGCACCATCCATGTGATGGATGCTTCCATGCACTTCATTGTTGTGCATGAGTGAGAACCCCCTAGCTCTCTGACCGACGTTACGACCCCATCGATCCGCCATTTAATTCATTAGATTTTGATCAGGTAGATCAGGCCATTTAAGCCACCAATCATATACGGATGGAGCGACATGTATGAGTTGTGAGCTATCGTTTAAGGTACAAATTTAATCCATCAGCGAGTGGTACTACCGTCAGCTGGATGGAAATGCCTCAACAACCTCGACTTGATATGATCTAGTATCCATGCAATCTCGGTCCTTGGAGGAGAGGAAGGGCTGAAGGACTACAAATTTCTACTACCGGCGAGTGCAGCAATTCCGAATTGTGTGATGCCTATAGTTTTGGAGTTTATGGTCTGTGACATCTCGACCGGATAATATCCCCGTGACCCCACGAGTGTCAAGCCCTGCAGAATCCCGGCACCAAGAATCCACGAAAGAAATGCAGCAACAGAGAGGAGGAATGCAATTTGAGCGACAAAAAATGTAACCAAACCAGGAGGCGCAAGCGAATGGGATTGAAGAAACGCGGCTATCCTACGACGGCGAAATTGCTGCAGAGCCGCACCAGGAAATCACAATCCCACCAACACCCACACGACACAATATCTGAACACAGAAAGGAGTTGTTGTACTTGAGCCCTCCTCTTGTACTTTATCAAGGTCGAAAACTTTTAGACAGATTGCCGATGACTGTGAAGATGATTGATCATCAACTCCAACCGTGACAAGGACGTTTCATTGATGATCATACAAAGTCATTAAGTTGTAATTAGCCCTTTTAGCTGTTATTATCATGATAAAAACAACACTGACAAATACATAGAGAAATGCCTATACTAACAGTAAGAGGTACTTGGTACATAGAATAGGCAAGAAATTGGTGACAAAAGGTCAACACACTTTACGCTATAAGGAAATAGCAAATAATAAATACCATCAGCTATTGCAACCAAATTGAAATGAACAACATTTCTTTCCAAGAATAATAAACAAAACGTACGATCTGAACTCAGAAGCCTTGACAAAACGTCCACTAAAGCAAGATTGTTGCCGAAACATATAATAATCTATAGCATTGTTCAGAGTTATGCGACAGAGCAACGCTTATCATCCCATCTGGGGTTGACGAACTATGTGTCCGCTACCCCTAATTAGCAGTTTTTCACCCTGTATGTATGTATGTACCTTGAGCTGCTGGAGGAAGAGGACGGAGGAGGCGTAGGCCTGGAACCCGTAGGAGAGGCGGAACCCGCGATCGAGGAGTCCCACGGTGCCGTCGTCGCACCCTACCGCGACGCGGCCGCGGCCGCCCGAGCAGCAGGTCACACGGCCCTCGATCTCGGCTGGCACGGCCGGAGCGCCGCCTCCCCCGCCGCGCCCGGTCGCCTTCTCCTCGAAAAACTCGAACTTGCGCCACTGGTACATGGTGGGTGCAGGAGAGGTGGATCGGGAGCGCGCTGCCGGTCTGCTCAGGTGGGATCGAGCTCCGCGCCGGCCGGCGGAAGGGAGGGAGAGGAGAAGCGGCCTTCGGTCGGGCACGACTGTGCAGATCGGGTCGGCCTCCGTTGCGGAGCAGTGGGCCTATTGGACAGCAGAAGCCCATGTCCACAGCCGTCCGATCATCAACCGTTTTCCGTTTCGATTTGATCTCCAAGAGCCCTCTCATATTTCCCCCAATCACGAAAAAATTGTTCTTTTTTTTCCAAATTTGAGCAGAAAATGCTCCAAGAGCTCCCGATTTCTATGGACCCGTCCTTAAATTTTTTGCTTAGCTGACTAAAACTTTTTGCCCACTTTACATATTTGCCAACCCATAGCCAGCTCTCAAGAAATCCCAAAATTACGTAGGAAGAACCAACCGAAGTTCATGCAGCGTCCACCTGCCCGCTGCGCAGTGCAATTGTCCCCAGCCACCACGGTCGCCATGGAGCCCTCCCCCTTCTCCCCCAACCCCTCGCCGCCCCCCGCGGTTTCCCCTCCTCCTCTTCTCGACACAGTCAGGGCCAAGCCCACGGCCGCGCGGTGGCCTAGGGAAGGAAGACAACAGACATTTCTACAGCGTGAAGTATGGATTGGAGATTGAAAGAGGAAGAGGAGGAACACAACATAAAAGCCAACTGAGGTAGGGAGAGGGCTGATTGCTGGAGGAGACAAGAAGAGAGAGGTGGATAAGAAGGTGGAGAAGAGATAATTTGCAGTAGTAATTTTAGTTAAATCCAAAGTGAAGATTTACTTAGTAGTTTAAAAAAAGATGATGTCGCAATTGTGATGAGGGGGGTAGCTGGCATGAAAAGGATGATGTCACAACTGTGATGAGGTGGATAACTTGCATGTTGACAGAAGTCTCTTAGTGGGTTGCTATTATTTAGTAATAATAATAGATATGTATTTTTTTTGTTTTACCTTGGGTGATCAACTAATTCTTAATGTTTTGCTCTTGCTGGCCATGGTGGATCTTGGTGATCGCTTACAAAAAGAAATACTAACTAATAATCTAGCACTTCAACAAGATCTGTAGCTGTGGTCACCATAGCAGCATATCGAGGCACTGTCACCCTGATCCACAACGTTGGAAGCGTGTAAGCAACTAGATCGCTGCCATTGAGTTTGATTATGCTATTAACGGCAAGATCACCAGCGCAAATCCCGGTACTTCCTAGTCCTATATGTAGTAGTACTTCGTATACACGTAGTTCGTGTAGACAGCGCATTGAAGCTCTGTAGCTGTGGTCACCATAGCAGCATATCGAGGCACTGTCACCCTGATCCACAACGTTGGAAGCGTGTAAGCAACTAGATCGCTGCCATTGAGTTTGATTATGCTATTAACGGCAAGATCACCAGCGCAAATCCCGGTACTTCCTAGTCCTATATGTAGTAGTACTTCGTATACACGAAGTTCGTGTAGACAGCGCATTGAAGCTCTGTAGCTGTGGTCACCATAGCAGCATATCGAGGCACTGTCACCCTGATCCACAACGTTGGAAGCGTGTAAGCAACTAGATCGCTGCCATTGAGTTTGATTATGCTATTAACGGCAAGATCACCAGCGCAAATCCCGGTACTTCCTAGTCCTATATGTAGTAGTACTTCGTATACACGAAGTTCGTGTAGACAGCGCATTGAAGCTCTGTAGCTGTGGTCACCATAGCAGCATATCGAGGCACTGTTGTTATGAACACGCACAGGGGATACAAGGGAAAGGGGATTCGGGAGAGGAAATTGGGGTTCAGGCAAGAGACGGAAGCATAGGGATTAGGGATTCAGAGTCGATTCGCTTTACAGTTCATCGATCCGTGCTCCCTGTGGAGACTTGCCTAATAAAGCAACGAGACAGCTACCTGTGCCACACGCCACGCTACGCTTACAGGGCTCGATGGCCCAACACCAGGACGCAGCCTGTTAAGGAGGCCCACACGCATGACATTACTCCTCCCTTCGAAGAACTGCTTGCCCCCAAGCAGTTGAAGCAGGAAAGCGACGCCTCAGGCCAGCCAGATCTTCCCAAGTCTGAAGCTGGGGAGGATCACCCGACCAACGCGCCAATATCTTCGTGGTAGCTTTTGCGTCTTTCACCATGGTCCTTTCCTTGACGATTTCCACTGGAGTTATCGCCATGTCGTAGTGACCTGAAACCACATGCGAAGAAGAGTGCACTTGTGTGTTTGGTGGAACCTGTTTCTTCAGCTGGGAGACGTGCACCACCGGATGCACCTGGCTGGATGCCGGAAGGTCCAACTTATAAGCCACTGCTCCAACTTTCTGCACCACTTTGTAAGGCCCAAAGAAACGGAATGAAAGCTTCTGATTCCCACGCACTTGCACCGATTGCTGAATGTAAGGTTGCAATTTCAAGAATACCATGTCTCCCACTTCGAATGATCTTTCTGAGCGATTCTTGTCAGCTTGTGTCTTCATTCGTTGTTGAGCTCGGTTCAGGTGTTGTTGCATCAAGTCTGTCATGGCGGAGCGCTCCTTGAGCCAAGCTTCCAAATCAGTGGAGACACAAGAGTCCACGGTGATGCCAAAGTTCGTGGGAGGATGTCCATACAACACCTCGAAGGGAGTACGACCCAGAGCTGAGTGATACGTGGTGTTGTACCAATATTCCGCCAGAGGGAGCCATGTAGACCATTTTTTGGGGCAAGAATGAACAAAGCAGCGTAAATATGCTTCCAAGCATTGGTTGAGTCGCTCAGACTGACCATCGGTCTGAGGGTGGTACGCCGAGCTCATGTGCAATGTGGTGTCAGATAATTTGAAAAGCTCTTGCCACAGTCGACTGGTGAAGACTCGATCTCTGTCAGATATGATAGTTTGAGGAAGGCCATGGAGTTTATAGACATAATTCATGAACTCCTGAGCAACTATGTAGGCTGTAAAAGGATGGCGGAGAGGTATGAAATGAGCATACTTAGTGAATTTGTCAATTACCACTAAGATGACATTGTAATTCCCGGACAACGGCAATCCTTCAATGAAATCCATGCAAATCACTGTCCATGCTTTCTTCGGCACTGGCAGCGGCTGGAGTAAACCAGGCAGTTTGACATGCTCGGGCTTAGCCTGTTGACACACCTGACAGCCAGCCACAAATAGTTGCACAGTTTCTTTCAACTTTGGCCATGCAAAGTACTGTTTTACCCGGTGATATGTGGCCTGAACTCCTGAATGACCACCAATGCCACTGGTGTGGAGGGCTTGCAATATATGGTTTTGGGCTAGGACATTGTTACCCACCCAGATCTTGTCGTGGTATCTCAGCACACCATCTCGAAGTGTGAAGCCCTTACTGTCGCCCTCAGCAATGCTCAACTCTTGTATCAGCTTGCGAGCTTGCCCATCATCTTCGTAACCCGCTTGTAATCTGTCCAACCATGCTAGCTGAGCCGTAGCAGCAGACATGCTGGCACAAGTGTTTGGCATACGTGAGAGAGCATCGGCAACCACATTGTTGGTGCCCTTTTTGTACTGGATTCGAAACTGGAGACCCATCAGCTTCACAAATGCTTTATGCTGCAAGGATGTGTGCAAGCGTTGTTCTGACAGATGCAAGAGACTTTTATGATCGGTGCGAATCACAAACTCACGGTGTTGCAAGTAGGGGCGCCATTTTTCAATTGCCAATAGAATTGCCATGCACTCTTTTTCATAGACAGACAAGGTTTGATTCCGTGGCCCCAGAGACCTACTGAGAAAGGCCACGGGATGGTCATTCTGTAACAAGACTGCTCCCACCCCATACTGTGAAGCATCAGTTTCTAAGATGAATGGTAAATTGAAATCCGGTATTGCCAAAACTGGAGCTGATGACATAGCAGCTTTCAAAGCTGTGAAGGCTTCTTGTTGAGCCGGCCCCCAGACGAATAAGACGCCCTTTTTTAGCAATTGTGTCAAGGGCAAGGCCAATATGCTGTATCCTTTTATGAACTTGCGGTAATATCCCGTGAACCCTAGAATTCCACGGAGTTCCTTGAGGTTTTTGGGGACTGGCCATTTGTTGACAGCAGCAATTTTGGCCGGGTCAGTTGATACTCCATTGGCTCCAATGACGTGACCAAGATACTCCAACTGTTGTGTGGCAAATGAGCACTTGCTCTTCTTCACCAGCAACTTATGCTGATCCAGCAGCTGCAACACCTCCTTCAGATAATAATGTGACTTTCCAGTGTTGGGCTATACACCAGTATATCATCAACAAATACCAGAACACTTTTCCTGAGTAGAGGAGCAAACACCTGATTCATTAGGCCCTGGAACGTGGCTGGAGCGTTTGTCAAACCGAATGGCATCACAAGAAACTCATACAGGCCTTGGTGTGTTTGAAATGCTGTTTTGTACTGCTCACCTTCAGCCAATCTGATCTGGTGATATCCAGAGCGCAAATCAAGCTTAGTGAAAAATTTAGAGCCTGCCAATTCATCAAGTAATTCATCAACCACAGGCAAAGGGTGTTTGTTTTTAATGGTCAGAGCGTTGAGTTGGCGATAATCCACGCAAAATCTCCACTGTCCATCCTTCTTCTTGACTAACAGGACTGGGGAAGCAAAAGGGCTAGAGCTTCTTCTAATGATGCCATTACACAACATATCATACACTTGTCTCTCTATTTCATCCTTCTGCTGAGGATTATAGCGGTATGGCCTGATTTTAAAAGGCTGTGCGCCTGGCAGTAGTGGGATCTCATGGTCTTGTTCCCTGGCTGGAGGCAAGGATGATGGTTCTTGAAACAAATGAGGGAACTCATCTAAAAGTTGTTGTATGTTAGGATCAAGTGGCTGTTCTTCCTTAGCAGCTTCTGTTTCATCCAGGGAACTCACGGTGTCTTGCTTGGGATGCTGGAGCACCACCATTTGGTCTATCATATCACGTTTCAAGAGCCCCTTGAGCTTCTGAATGGTTACCTTCTTGCACTTGTTCGCTCTACCTTGCACACCCCGCAGTGTTACACGTTTCTTGTTATGTGTGAATCTCATGATCTTTTTCCGCCAATGCACCCACATGGGGCTATGTATGTCCAGCCAGTCAGCCCCCAAAATCATGTCATAGCAGCCCAAGTTCAGAACATGGACAGAATGTGCGAATTTGTGACCCTGCACCATCCATTCGAAGTCTGGCACAAAATTTGTGCACTGCACTGGATGCCCATCAGCAACAGTGAACTGACGAGATGGCATTGGTTGTGTTGTGCACTGCAACCTGGAGGCGAGGTCGGCACTGATGAAAGATGCCACACTGCCCGAATCGATGAGAATCACCACCTCATGCTTGCCCACATGACCCATCAGGCGCATGGTATGCTTCTTAAGTGCTCCAATCTTGGCATCAGTAGAGGCAATGAGTGTAAGAAAACCACAATCAGAATCATCATCAGATATACATTCCTGTGAATCATTGATTGGTAAAATTTCCATCAGTTCTTCAATCACATGTAATGGAATATTTTCTGGGCACTTATGTGTTCTGCTATAGCGCTCTCCACATGTGAAACATAAACCCTTGGCTCGCCGATAAGCTTTGAGTGTTTCCAAACGATCCTCCCACTTGGTTGGTTCAATTTTCTTTGCTTCATCAGGTTTTGCCACAGCCTTGTCCTTGGAGTAAGATTTTTCACCAGAAGAAAAAGAATGCCGACTGAATTTAGAGAATTCTTTGTCAACACGACTTGGTGATCTCTTCTTAGTTGCATCCAGGTCCTCTTCCTGCATGAGTGCCAAGAGAACAGCAGTATCCAAGTCTTGTGGGCAATGAAGATGAATTGCAGTACGAATATCATCTCTCAACCCATTCATAAATTCATCTACAAAGAACTCCTCATCTAAAGCAAGATTATACAGAAGTAATTGGTTGCGTAGCAACTCAAATTTGTCACAATACTCTGCCACAGTGCCAGTTTGGCGCAGGGCACGCATTTGTCTACGGTACTGCATATACTTGTTTTTGCCAAATTTCTCATGAACTAAACGACACATTTCCCCCCAATCGTCTAGTCTACGCAGAGCCTGCACATTCCTAAGCCATAAGGCAGCAGTACCACGAAAGTTAAGTGAAGCATAGCGAGTGCGAAGACTATCCTGAACATGATACAATTCGAAATAGGTTTCACAGTCTTGTTGCCACAATTCGGATTTTCGCCCTCAAATTTGGGGAAATCCATTTTTGGAGTGAATCCACGCCCCCGGTTACCACAATCACCCTCACGCTCAGCTGACATCTCATGGATATGAATAGCAGAAGGAGAGCGTGCCATGGGCGAGTGATTGGTACCTGTGACCGGGGTAGATCGCTGGTTCCCAAGGATACCAGGCGCATCTCCCCGGTGAAGCCTTGGATCGCGGTGGTCAGTAGACCCGGAGCTCAGAGCTGATGCAGATGGGCGCGCCGCTGCAGCTCCAGACGGCGGGGGCAGCGGGTATCCGAGAGGATGCTGATCCGCGCCCCGAGTGGCCGCCGCACTGCTCTCGGGGATGTCCACCAGGTTCGGCGCCGTGCGCGGGCTGGACTCGATGGCCGCGACGCGCATCGCGAGCTCGTCAGCGCGCTGCCTCTCGGCCGTGATGGCCGTGGTGGTGTCGCCGAGCGAGGCCTGGAGGTCGTCGATCTTCGTCTGCATCCCGTTGAGAGAATCCAACACCTGCTTCATGTACGCCTCCATGGATGCGCCTTGAGCCGATATCTCGCCCATGGTCTTCTGTAGATCTGTGTCGACTTGGTGGATGGTACGCCGCGGCGCTAGCGTGCTTGTCGGAGTCAATCACCCACCACCGATCGCGGGTATCTCTGAAGAGAACTTTGCGCTACGATTTCAGAGAAATCGAGCACCCGGAGAACGGAATCCAGCGGATTTTGTGGAGATTGCCGATCGAAACGAGGAATCTGATACCATCTGTTATGAACACGCACAGGGGATACAAGGGAAAGGGGATTCGGGAGAGGAAATTGGGGTTCAGGCAAGAGACGGAAGCATAGGGATTAGGGATTCAGAGTCGATTCTCTTTAGAGCATCTCCAGGAGATCATCCAAACGGACATCTATACGACATATAGAGGACCAAGTCTAAAAAATGGTCTCCAGCAGCACATGTATACGGACATGGGTCGATAGATGTCCATCCAGCTCGCGGGTGCATCCTCCACATCTGGGTGAGCAAGCCGGGATCATCGCTCCCTCGCCCGCGCGATTCCGCTCGCGTCCCGCGTGATTCGGAAGCTGCAGGCGACGAGGAGGAGGACGCCAGCGCCTCGCGACTCGCCGAAGGTATGTGCTCTACCATTTATTTTTGCATCGAGCGCGGTAGGTAGGGCACCGGCGGCGGCGCGGGCGAGATGGGGACGGGCATGGGAGGGAGCCGCCGTCGGGCGCCGTGCTGGGAGGAAGCAGTGGAGCAGGGGGCGGCGGAGGGCATGGAAGCCGGCGCCGTGGTGGGAGCGAGCAGGGGAGCAGGGCGAGATGGGGACGGCGGCGGCGCTGGAAGCCAAGATGGGGAGATGGAGGGCATGGGAGGGAGCCGCCGTCGGGCACCGTGGTGGGAGGAAGCAGGGGAGCAGGGGGCGGCGGAGGGCATGGAAGCCGGCGCCGATTTGTGGTGGGAGGGAGCAGGGGCGGCCGGATTTGTGGTCGGGGGCGCCGCCACGGAGGAGAGTTGGGGCCGTGGCCTTGGTGAGAGGAGGACGGCGGCGCTGTGAGCTTCGGGCGGCGAGGGAGGGCGCCCTGCTGGTGCCGATGGAGGAGGCGGAGGTGAGGTTTGGAGGAGGAGGCGGAGGTGAGAGGTGAAGTTGTACTGAGGTGGAGATGCTCGATGCTTCTGCTTCTGCTTTGTACTGAGATGCTGGTAATAGACTACAAGCTGATGTGTAGACACTAAATTACTGCTAATTTAGATGCTGGTAATAGAATTTGCCTCATGCTAGATGTGTAGACACTAAATTATGATCTTGATTATTTCAGATGGACAATTTAGGGATGAACAACTCACAGACACCTAGCAATGGTTCTTTTCTGGACATGCTGAACATGGGTTCCGGTAATTGGGGTGAGACACAAGACTACAGCCCAATTGGAGAACAAGTGACAACGCCAATTGAAAATGTTGTTGCATCTGGTAAACCCAAACCGAGTAGAAAGGGTGTCCCGAAGGGGAAAAATTGGTCAAGTCTTGAGGACAAGGTGTTGGTAGAATCATGGGCAAACACAAGTTTGGATGGGGTAGTCGGAGCCGATCAACATTCAGATTCTTATTGGGCTAGGATTACGGAGTACTACAACCAACACAAGAATCCAGCATGGCAGCTTCGTAATGTTGCATCGGTCAATGGTCGCTACACCACTATTTCATCCGCTACGAGCAAGTTCTGTGGATGCCTTCAGCAGGTTTTAAATAGAAACCAAAGCGGAAGAACTTTAGACGAGAAGGTATGCATGTTTCGAACATTTGTTAACTATCTTCCAATTCCTGTCTAATATTCTATATGTGTTTTGCTACATATTTTAACTATACATTTCTTGCTGCAGAAATAGGAGGCACACCTTCTGTTTATTCAAATGGATAAAAAAAAGCCTTTTACATTCATGCACTGTTATCTAGAGTTTGTGAAGTATCCAAAGTGGGAGTTAAGAGAACTTGAAGTTTCTCACAAAAAACAAAAGAAGAAGTCTGATGCAAGTCCAGGTGTCTCTGCTGCTGCTATTATTGATGATGACTTAAGTGTATCTTCCAAAATGCTTGAACGAGAGGAGGCACCTTCCGGTACCAAGCACGAGAAAGAAGCTCGGAAAGGTAAAATTCCCATGTCCGATGGTAGTTCTTGCAAGTTATCATTACAATCTGTGTGGGCACAAAAGCAAGAGAAGGATGAGATGAAAGAGGCTTCCAAATCTGCTCGCTACGCACAAGTAATTGAATTGCAAAAGGAGAAGGTTGCATTGAAAAAGATAGATGTTGAACTTAAGCAATTTGAAATTGACGAGAGGGTTATGCTGGTGGACACTAGTGGTATGAATGCTTTACAAAAGCAATTCTACGAAGGGAAGCAGAAAGAGATCATTGCTCGCCGCCAAGGAATGTGATTTGTTAGCTACTTGATGTATGAACTATGTTGTTTGTTAGCTGCTTGATGTATGAACTATGTTTTTTGTTAGCTACTTGATGTATGAACTATGTTGTTTGTTAGCTGCTTGATGTATGAACTATGGATTACATCACTCATTGCATTTTAGAAAGGAAATGTTTTATTGATAACACTGCATTACATCACTCGTTGCATGAAAGGTAAAACTAGATGAAAATAAATGGATTACATCACTCATTGCATGAAAGGTAGAACTAGATGAAAATAAATGGATTACATCACTCATTACTCGTTCCAAACTTTTGCCAAATGTTCTCAACTAGATCATGTTGAAGCTGAGAATGATCAGCTTTATTTTTAATCCGGTGATGCATGTGAAGAAAATCACTCAGCTCTTCTGCATAAGTACGAGATACTGTGACCCTTTCTCCCATTCCTTCATAAGTGTAGCTTTGACGACCATTGTCTCGCTCCTCTTCAACTATCATATTGTGCATTATGACACAAGCTGTCATGACATCACCAATTTCTTTACGCTTCCAACCTTTAGCAGGTCCTCGAACAATGGCAAAACGAGCTTGCAGAACTCCAAAGGCTCGTTCCACATCTTTTCTAGCCGACTCTTGCGCCTGGGCAAATTTCTTCTTCTTTTGGGTGTCTGGAGCTGGTATGGTTTTCACAAATGTTGCCCACTGTGGATATATGCCATCTGCAAGGTAATACCCCATTGTGTACTGATGACCATTGATACTATAATTCACTTCTGGAGCTTCGCCTTCCGCTAGCTTTGCAAACACGGGAGAACGTTGAAGAACATTCAGATCATTGTTAGACCCTGGTAAACCAAAGAAAGAATGCCAAATCCAAAGATCTTGTGAAGCAACTGCTTCCAAAATCATTGTGGGCTCTTTCACATGGCCTTTAAACATGCCATGCCATTTCTTTGGGCAATTTTTCCAAGCCCAATGCATGCAATCTATACTCCCTAACATACCAGGGAATCCTCTTTCCTCCCCTATTGCAAGCAATCTTGCAGTATCTTCTGCGTTTGGAGATCTTAGGTACTTGTCCCCAAATACTTCGCAAACTTTGATCACAAATTTCTTGCAAGACTCTAAATTTGTGGATTCTGCTGAGCGGATGTACTCATCCGCTAAATCAGCAGCTATTCCATAAGATAACATCCGCATTGCCGCGGTCATCTTTTGCAGAGGATGCAACCCTTGAGCTCCAGCAGAATTTCTTGTTTGCGTAAAATAACCCTCATAGTCATGCTCAAGTATACCATTAACTATGCGGTTAAACAAATTACGGGACATCCTAAACCTGTGCATAAATAAGGTAAATGAGACACGGTACTGAAAATATACAAACACAGAGTAGTGTTCTAATGAAAAACCTTCGCCGAAATAAGTGCTCGGGGTAGCGAGGATTTGGTTTGAAGTAATCATCCCAGAGAAGAACAAATCCGGCATCTCTTCCTCTGTCGATTATCTGACGTCCAATCTTGGAACCGCCACGGCGTCGGGCGGTTCCCTGCTCTTCCTCCTCGGCGATTGCTGCCATAATAAGTTCATCGTCGCCTGATGAAGACGACGATGAATTCATCATCATATCCCAAGAGGTGCTCATTGTATCGTGAGAGAGTGGATAGAGAGCAAAGAAGCTACAACTAGGAATGAAGTGAGAGAGGTGGGAGATGGTGGTATATATAGATATGAAAATATAGCTGTTGGGAATATAACCGTTGGAAATATAGCCGTTGGGAATATAGCCGTTGGGAATCTAGCTGTTCAAAAAATATCTGTTCAAAAAATAGAGTCGTTGGAAAAAAGCTGTTAAATGGTAGTTATATGATAGTATTAAAATATAGGAGAGAGAATATAGATGTCCTGATTATAGATGATCTGCTGGAAAACTGGGAACATCTAAAAAGGAATCTTTATAGATGATCCTCTATATGAAGATATAGAGGACCAGATTTGGATGAGCTCCTGGAGATGCTCTTACAGTTCATCGATCCGTGCTCCCTGTGGAGACTTGCCTAATAAAGCAACGAGACAGCTACCCGTGCCACACGCCACGCTACGCTTACAGGGCTCGATGGCCCAACACCAGGACGCAGCCTGTTAAGGAGGCCCACACGCATGACAACTGTCACCCTGATCCACAACGTTGGAAGCGTGTAAGCAACTAGATCGCTGCCATTGAGTTTGATTATGCTATTAACGGCAAGATCACCAGCGCAAATCCCGGTACTTCCTAGTCCTATATGTAGTAGTACTTCGTATACACGAAGTTCGTGTAGACAGCGCATGGCATATGCGATATGCAGCTACATCTTGGCTCTTCTTCCTGTTTCTCATCCGGTTGGTGTTGGCGTTTGGGAATAACGATACAAGCTATCCCGTCTCTTCTTAAATAGGTAACGTGTGGTGCACCATCTATCCGATGGCCAGACGTTACGACCACATCAATTCATCAATTAATTCACTTGATTTTGATCAGGTTGATCGGGCCATTTAAGCCGCCAATTATATAGGGATGGAGTGACTTGTACTATAAGTTTTGACGATACAAATTTTAGTGAATCAGCAAGTGGTACAGCCGTCAACTGTCAGCTGGAAGGAAATGTCTCAACAAACTCGACTTGATATGATCTAGTGTCCATGCGGTGGGCTCCGTGGGGAGCACCCGTGCGATTGATGTGATTAAAGGGCGAGGATGATTAGCGGACCGGGTTTTACCACTGAACGTAGAAGCAATGTGCGTTGCTCGATACGTTACTTAGATGGTCAGGATCGTTTGGATGATACCCTCTCCCTTGTTTTATATTAGTGGTAATGAGTTGCCGGTCAAATATTTACAATAGTTGTCTTTCTAAGATCGACTAAAATATTAATACCTACATTTAAAAATAGTGGACCTAAGTGCACAACTATACTTCTCTAACCCATACTATTTTCAAGGTGTTCGTGGAGATTTCGTCAATCTTAAAACCTGATCCGCCGGCTCAATCTTTCGGAGGTGTTCACGGGGATAGGGTGTGCGTGCGCGTGCTTTCATAGGGTTGAATGTATGCACGTGTATGTGATCATCTGCAAAAAAAACACATGTACTCTTCCACGATAATTTGATAATGGCATTAGATATATAATCATGAAAATATTCACAATTATAAATATATTTGTTTATAACATTTTAGAAGAGGAAAATATCAAGTTGCAAGTTGCAAATTGGAAAAGAAATGCATATCAAGATATCATGTTAGTGTGTTGTTCCTTTAATTTTCAAGTATCCCATGAAATTAGATTCATTCCTAATAAAAATATACCAAGATGTTGTTGATGTAGTTTTCCATCTACCTCATAATAAATATATCCCTCATGCATGTGCCTCACGGAAGTAAAGTTAATTGAATTGTTATATTCTTCTCTTTCTTTTTGTCAGAAGGAAGTGCTTTACAACCTGTAACAGCCCCAAGTTTGTGAACCTAAAGTGTGAACAAAATTTTCACTTTTTCATTTCATTCGTGCATCATGGCATTAATTGTTTAGTGTTCAAATTGAAACAAAGATATGAACACAAATTAAAACAAATGGAAACAAGAGCACCAATTAAATTCAATCCTTGTAATTCAAATGTGTTTGTTTGTGACAAACACAAATACAAATGCTGTTCCATATTTGTCAAGGAAGTTTCTAGAGTTCAAAACAATATTTTGCACTTTCTTTTAAATTTATAAGGGAGCAACATTTGAAATTTAGCAAAAATGCCATATTCTAAACCTTTGAACAAATGTTGCTCAAAACATTTTATTTTGAAGCCTCAATTTTTGTGTAGCTTCTACTTGATATGGAGAGGCTACCCAAATAATTTCATATTTTTCTAAAATGTATAAGTGTCCCAAATAATTCAAAACCAGTGCTGTTTATTTAATCCAGAACAGAAAAGGACTTATGTGTAAATGGAAAAAGAAGTGTGAGGGGGGTTTTTGTAAATGTCGCGTTGTCTCTCTCCTCCGCCCGACACGGATGCGCCGTTGCCGGCGGGCGCTGGAGCCCCCCCCCCCCCCGCCTCGTCCTGCGTCGCGCCGCCCGGGTCCCCCCCTCCTCTCCTCTCCCTGTGAGGACTTAAGAAGAGCACCACCCCGCTCCTCCGCTCTCCGCCCAGATATTTTCCCTCTCCTCTCTTCCCACCATGGCCGAAACAAGCGGAGCTCGCCGCTGCGTCTCGCCGCCGTTCTAGACCACCGAGAGCAGATCGAGCCGGCGCATCATCTCCGCCGCGTCCTCCTCTTCCTCTGTGTACAAGGAATCGAGCGGGAGAGCTGGAAATCGTCGTCGCTATCCTCTCTTCTCCGACCACGGCCGCCGGACTTCGAGCAAGCTCGCCGCCGTTCCTGCCCACCTCTGCACCAACGGAGGTCACCCACGCGTCGAGGGTGAGCTTGTGCTTCTCCTGGACATCCCCGTTCTTCTTCCCCCTCTGTACATCGACGAGTCGTTGTAGCTCGCCGTCGGCTGCCGTCGGTCGCCGTCGTGCGTGTCGCTCCGGCGACCATTAGGTAGCTTCGCCGCCGCTTTGAGGTTTCCCATACTCGGGCATGTCGAATGCGCGCGTTAGTAGGTCCCCGCACGCCGTAGAATGTCGTATCCGTGCACCTCGCCGCCGGTGGTCACCGCGGCCGCGCGCGACGTCGCCGTGCACGGTCACCACCTCTAAACCGCGTCGATCTCAAACCTAACAGATCCACCGCACCAGCCCAGTGGCAATGGCCACGATCTCTCCAGCGCGACGTCGCGGGTTTGACTCCCCGCAGACACGAAGCGCACCCTTTTTCCTCTTTTCTTCGCGTTGACAACCGGGCCCCACCGGTCAGTGACCGTGGTGGCCAGCGCAGCCACACCCACGCCCAGTCAGCGCCAGCGTGGCGCTTGGGCCCACATGGCAGTGACCCGGGGTAGCATCGCGCTGAGTATAAAATGTTTCGGACATTTTCTGTAAACTATTTAAAACTGACAAAAAATTGAATAAAGCTTGTAAAATTCATATCTTTTCGAATACTAATCCAAAAACTGCAAATAATATACCAAAATGATCAGGAGAAATAACTTTACCTCATAACATCATTTTCATGTTGAACTAAACACTGGAAATAACTTTTTCTTGCACTTTTGTAAAATGGCAGAAAAGGAAACGATTTTGGAAAATCCATAACTTTAAAAATATTGATCCAAAAATTAAGTGTGATATACCAAAATGCTCAGCACTTAATATGCTTAATGTTTCACCATTTTTCCAAACCTGGTTAATTAGTTTTAATGTTGTTTAAAATGATTTGCCAAAATGGCAGCATTAAATCAAATTCTGAAAATGCAATAATTTTTTAATGGCTTATCAGAAGAATGTGTTTAATATATCAAAATGCTTAGAATAATATGGACCATCCATTAACATCATTTCCATGCATGTTTGAACACAATTGTAGTACTGCACCTTTGTAGGAAGTATGGAAAACATTAAATTAAATATGGGGCTTTATCTCCTCTTGTCGAAATAATTAGTTTGCACCCCATTTAACTGGTTAGTTAAATTGCAGTGCATTAAAATGTCATGCCATCATGTGTTTGTGCATTGCACCTATTTTGCTTGTGTGATTATTGATTGTTGTCTTTCCGGTGTTTTTATGTATCGTTAGATCAAGCAGTCGGGGTGCCACCGCAATACCCTGACGACCCGTATTACCAGCCCCCTGAACAAGGCAAGCGTAATCTCCCCTCTGAGCATGTCTCCTCCTATGTTTCCGCAAATATTTTCTGCACTATAATATTGCATGCGATTCCAAATGTCAATTTGGTTGGATTAGAGTATCCTATTAGTTGCATTAAGTTTCCGATGCCATTACCTATTCCCCTCCTAATATCCATAGGACTGTTTTGTTGGCCTGAGTTACTTAACTATGCTGTTTAAATGCTTAGCCATGCTTAGTTAATTGCTTAGTCGTCCGGTGGATATTTCATTGTTGGAACTGTTGATGGAATGTCCGGAGGTGGTGGGGAAATTGTGGTGACATATAATAATTTGCTTAAAGGCGGGGATGAGAGGCCACGGGGAATGTGGTGGGTTGTCTCGTTCTCGCCGCCTAAGTGCGAGTTCTTTACCTCTTGAACCAAGACTGGCGTGCTTCCATCGGTGGGCCTATGGAATCCCTATCGACCGACTAACTTGTGAGGGGCTCGCCGGGGGTCCTCTAGTTTGAGCTTCCATTTGCGCGTGCGTGAAGATGGTGGCCAGGACTGGGATGAGGATTGTGGTGTTTAGGAGAATAAGTGGCCGCGGGGCAGGGTGTTGGAGGCACCTGTCCTACCGCCACTGATGATCCTGGGTTAGTCTCAAGCAAGGTAAAGGTTGTAACCGCTCCCACTCAGCCGGCTTTCCCCGGAAGAGAGCTAAGCGTAGGCAATGAGCCGGACGGTACCGGTGGTTAAAAACAGTACACCCCTGCAGGGTAAATCTTTTCGAAAAGCCGTGTCCACGGTTATGGACGACTTGGGAAAGGACGATAAGACCATAGAGAATCTTGAGCGGAATGACTAAAACCTGGGTACTAAAGGTACTACCAAGAATGCAAGGTTGACTTCCTCGAGGGTGATTCGGGGAGGTGCCTTGGTAGACAGGTGAAGTGATTGATGGTGGTTGTTGATGAAGTTGATCAAAAGAAAAGAGTTTACTTCTTATCCCCTTTCGAAAATATTCTGATTAGTCGATGCCAGATGTCTTTTATAAAGAAAACCAACTTTACGCAAAACCGCCATAAAATCTTTGAAAGCCAATCATTGAGCTAGTAGCTCTATTAATCATGCAGAGTTCGTCGAACTCAACGTTGTTTATTTGATTTCAGTGGAGGACTTCACCGACACGGAAGGTGGGTTCTTTGTGGACGTCGACGAGTAGTCTGGGGTTCCCAGGTGGCAGCTTGGGACATCCCGGAACAGCTGGCGCTGGAATGTTTAATTAGGCCTCATAGGCCATAATTTGGATCTTATTGTTTAGAACAACTTAATTCGCTTCCGCATGATGAACTGTTGGGTCGGTGACCTCTGGTTGTAATATTTGCTATCTTTCTCTATTATAAGAGTTGAACTATAATGCTTTGAGTCGTAGAGTCTGTGATGTGCCAGTTGTTCCACAAGTCTTGATCTCTTTATTATGCATTGATAGTTATGCCTGTGTTAAGGCATCAATCGGGGTGTAAACTCCGGTTGTATCGCTTAACCGGTGACACACTGCATCACTGTATAGCAGTCGGGTCAGGGCGCCACACAACCGTGCTGTATGAATACATGTCTGCTCCATTTTCTAACATTAGCCATGCTTTGCTAAGGATTACTGCATAAAAATCGTACTACATTACTACTTCCCTTGGAGTATTCTTCATCTTTATGCATCAGCAAAATTCAGAAAAATTAGGACGTACAACTACCATCAGTAGATATTGAATGGATCGCCGGCCTGTCTTGGAGAATTGGATGGCCCAAGTAGGTTATGAAGCGTAGCAACTTGCACCAGCTTGTAATATCCGAGCGTCACATGCACGCACCCAGTAAATTGTCGTAGAACGCGGGCAGCACATAGGAACTTCAGGGGCTGCTCCGTCGGCCAGGCACATACGTTGTATTCCGCTGGCTCTTGGAGCTCAAGCGCGCATACTAATTTCTGCTGCATGTGGGTCGACAGGCGGTCAGGCTATTCATCCGAGTGGTACACTGTGTCTTAGGGTTAGAGAGCCGAGAGGAGATGGGGAGGAGACGACATGAGGATGAATTATTTTGATTTTTTTTATCGTGGATATGGTTTGATACAGTCCGATACAATCACGCGGATACTCCATCGATGCAAATCTGATCTGGTCTAGCACAATTGCACGACAATCTGGTTGTTAAACCCAACGTGTTATACTGACTGAAACACGTGTGTCATTTTTTTTTTGCACGACAATCTGGTTGTTAAACCCAACGTGTTATACTGACTGAAACACGTATGTCAATTTTTTTTTTGCTAAACACACTACAAACGCAGACGCTCACATACAAATGCATACACTCACCCATATGAACGCATGCACGCACATCCTACCCCTATGAGCATCTCCGATAGACTGAGCCGGCGGGTCGAGTCTTGAGACTCACGAAGTCACCACAGGCGTCTCGCTGTCGACGGGAACATCGCCTTCCACTGAAAAATATTCTGTCTAAATGAGAAACACCAGTGTCAAACCTGGGTTTGAACTCTGGTGGGCTGGGGGTACAACCACCCTCCTAACCATCTTGGCACAGGCAAATTCTCCACGTGTGTCTATTGTTACTCCCTGCGTTCCTCAATGTAAGGCGTATAGTTTCTTGTACGAATATTAAGATATGAGAATTTTGCATACGGTGGACTCATTCTCCCTTAAATAAAGTTGGGAGAGAGGAGTTCCTAACAGTTACAGATTGAAAACAATCATTTAAATCTCTCTGTTATAGATTGAAACTCATTTTTGGATGCGTAAAATTGTCCATAAATCGCAAAACACCCTATATTTTGGAATTTTTCTCAAAAAACTATACGCTTTACATTAAGGAACAGAGGGAGTACATAAATCTGATGGTTATGATTTAAAATCCTAGCCACAAATTTAAAATCAAACTAACAAAATAATTTAAATGATGTGACTTAACGTGGCGGCTTTATTAAACCCCTTTTATTTCTTTTAATATACACATATATAATAAACTTTACATCAAAGTACAAATTTTGGATGTCTAAATCGACTATCAAAACCGTAGCCTGCTGTACGTATCAAGTTGACAAGCTGTACTTTTTAGAAATTTAGAGAAAATTAGAGTTTATAACTGTACGTCGGGTGCTCTTTCTCAGTTACAAATCAGGTGTTAAAAGGAAAGGAGAACGGTGTGCTCTTACGGAAACCGCCATAGGAAAGAATTATCAAAATCATAACTAGCTTGGGCTTTTGAAATATGATGCCCTTTGACAGATTTTTTGATTGTTGAGTGATGATTTAGTTGAAAACGATTGTACTCGTGTCATATTTTTCATACTCATGACTGGGTGTATCCATGACAGATCAAAGTAAAGAAAACCGTATCCAACTAGGGATGAAGCAAGTTAGTCTCGATTTGGTATCACTCGTGCAGCCCGCACCAAAACAGAAGGTGAACATGAGCAGTAAACTGAACACCAACCCAATCTCGATTTGATATTAAAAAACATCACTCAACCTCGGATTGGCAAAAACGAGAACTCAACGTTTAACGTAACCTAGTTTCCATCTCTCTAGCTTCAGATTGTTTAGTTTCAGTCTTCCACTATCTTTTGGGCCTACCAATTTCCTTTCATGACTTTGATATCTTTCTCTTTGCTTTGCAACCTTCACGATCTTTTACTGCCGTGATGCACCATCGTTGATGATAAGATTCTATCTGCCGACTGCACCTTTTATAAGTCGTGCGCCTATAAATGGCCAGAATGCCCATTCTCTAGATACCACCCGCGCATGTGGCATGCATTTGATCTAGGAAAGATAGCTAGCTAGAACTTATTACGCTTAAGATTAAGCAACATTGTAATGGACATGAGGAGCAGCTCCAACACCGATCCACCTCCGTCATCCGACAAGACAAGCTTCCTCTCTCTCGAAATAGGCGTTCGCCCCGCTTTAAAAATAAACCTACATGGCCAAAGCAGTATAAAGTGATGAGGAAACCTTCTTACAAAACAGATCAAGACTTACTTCAATGGAGTCAGCACACTGACAGGTTAATTTCCCAAGCGAAAATATTTTCTTGAGTGATCTGAACAATCCTAGTTCCTTCTGTAGACTGTAACAAGTGTTATAAACGATATGCAATAGAGAACGATAAAAAACGAAATCACACAGTGAACACCAGATTTTAACATAGAAAGAGCCTCCAATGAGAAGGGAAAAAACCATGGGTGCCAACTAGCGAAATTTCACTATATCGAGAGAGGTTACAAAAGCCGAAGAATTACGACAACGATTTGATCCCATGGGGCGGCTTGTAAGCCGTATATAAAGAGGTGTTGAGCTAGGTCGATAGCTCATCCGTATAATGCTAGTAGAGATAATCCACGCTAACATATTTTAATGCATGCAGGGTCCAGGGTACTCTGAATTCCCTAGGCACGACGAATGGTTGAGCCTGATCGTCTTCCTCACCATCACCATCATTTGCTTCTATTAAGGGCTTCTCCTGCAGAGGTGCATGGACTCCAAATCGCTCGTCGACACCAACCCGGACATTGGAGCCCAAGCCTTCGGCCGGAGACGTGCCTCATCGTCGTCGCCTTCATGTACCTTGAGTTCTACATTATCGCCATCGACTTCTTCATCCTGGAGGGGGACACCATGAACAAGTTGTTTCAGGTGGAGAGCTTCTGGCTGGGCACCCTGCTCGTCAGATGTAATATGTGTTCGTTTTGTCAGCTATGCTGGCCATGTTGCCGACCTCGTGGTTCAGCAACCTCAAAATGTGCCCCCTACGTCGGCGGCGGTTATCTCACGTACGTCATCCTCATCGTCGTCGTCCGGTGGGTCGGGGTGTTCCAAATTCATATACATTTATCCCTGGCAAGGACACGTGGGAATGCGGGGGGTCGTGACACTAGTACAGAACGACACATCGGATACCCCTCTATGGAAACGGCACGAGTTAGGCGACGGAGAATCGCGTTTTCCGCGTGAGAAAACCCGCCCCGCCAGGCAAGCTGGGCCGCGTCCCGTCCTTCGTAGGCAACGGTCGCGAATTATTAACCGTTGCCGATATGTTGGTAACGGAGTTTCTTGTGACTCTGTGTGCGATATGTTCTTCAATGGCATCGGACATTTGTATACAACCGTTGGCGAGGTTGCGTATATAAAATTCCTTTTTAGCACTATCTTGGATATTATAAAAGACTATCGATTCGCCCTTGTTCCTCTGCTCCAGCTTGTTTTTACTCCGCACTCGTGTCCTCCATGGCCAAGAGCATGAGCTCGTCGGGGAGATCGAATGCGTCCTCCTCCTGCGCCGCCGGGGCCGGGTCAGATCTGCCGCTTGTGAAGTGCGTTTGCTGCCGCTGTCGGAACGCGATTCGTCGAGTGTCGCGTTCAGATCTGAACCCAAGCCGGATCTACTTCAAGTGTCCAAATCACAGGGTTAGTTCGACGCTTCGACCAGTTTTGATTGATTCTATTCTATGTGTGATGCTGATTTTGTAGGAGTTTGCGCGATAGAAAACAAAAAAATTCTCTCACATGCGGAAGCAACACTCAAGATCCTATCTAGAAGATGAGATCCTATCTAGAAGATGCTAGTAACGGGGCGAGTAGTTCATCATACCCTCGAAGAACACGCGTGTTGAACGTTTAATTCAACGCAGCTTGGTGAAGTTGTTGACGATGTTCGATCTAATCAGCACCGCAAACGAGCAGCACCTCCATAGGCTTGCACACATACAGTTCGATGACGTCTCCCTCTTCTTGATCCAGCAAGCTAGAGGGAGAAGTAGGTGGGATCGATTCCAGTAGCACGACGGCGTGGTGGTGGATATGGTGGAGAGTTCCCGCGGGCAGGGCTTCGCCAAGCGATGCGCGGGAGGGAGGAGGAGATGCGGCAGCCATTAGCCTATCATGGTGTGCCTCTCTCCTCTCTTATATAGGCAAGGGAGCTGCAGCCACTTAATTCTCAAGGTAGTAACCCCCTCTTTAAAGAGTGGTAACCCCGGAAATTCAATTTGGCTCCCGGGAGCATATGCTCCCGGTATGTTCAAAAAAATAGAACAAATTGAAAACTTTTCAAAAAAATCCAAAAAAAATCATGCACGTACCTGACGATGTCACGCACGACCGTGTCAAATTTCGCACCGAAACGACATCGTATGCGCCCTGTGCAAAAATGACAAAAATTCTGTTTCGGATTTTTTTGGAAAGTTTTCAATTTGTTCTATTTTTTTGAACATACCGGGAGCATATGCTCCCGGGAGCCAAAACGCCCTCCTCGTGGTAACCCCCTCTTCTTTAAAAGGTAGTAACCCTCTCTTTCAAGAGTGGTAACCCCATTTAAGGGCTGCCCATTGATTGACCACATGGACCAAGGAGGGCTGGTCAAATGGACCAGTGGGCCACCCTTGGTCGTCCTGGACAGGTGGGCCCCATGGTGGGACCCTCCGAACCTTCTAGAACATTCCGACACTCTGCCGGAAAAATCGAACTTTTTCCGGAACCCTGAAATCAACTTGCCATATATAAATCTTTACCTCCGGACTCTTCCGGAGCTCCTCGTGATGTCTAGGATCTCATCCGAGACTCCGAACAATATTCGGACACCATTAATAAAATTATCCCAGAGCTACTCTAGCGTTACCGAACGTTAAGTGTGTGACCCTACGGGTTCGAGAACGTGCAGACATGATCGAGACACCTCTCCGATCAATAACCATTAGAGGGACCAGGATATCCATAATGACTCCCACACATTCAACGAAGATCTTTATCGGTTGAACCACTATGTCGTGGACTACTATAATCCGTATACAATTTCCTTTGTCACGCGATATTTTACTTACCCGAGATTTGATCGTCGGTATCACTATACCTAGTTCAATCTCGTTACCGGTAAGTACTCTTTACTCGTTCGTAATACAACATTCTTGTGACTAACTCATTAGTCATGTGCTTGCAAGCTTTACCGAATGTGCACTACCGAGTGGGCCCAGAGTATATCTCTCCGAAACACGGAGGGACAAATCCCAGTCTTGATTCATGTAATTCAACAAGTACTTTCCGAGATACCCGTAAGACACCTTTATGATCACCTGTCACGAAGCGATGGTTGATGTCCCCAAAGTATTCTTCCAGTACCCGGGAATAACATGATCTCATGGTCTAAGAAATATGATACTTGACAATAAAAGGCATGACAATATAAAACTTAATGAAACGATCAATATTGTTATGCTTAGTTGGGTCTGTCCATCACGTCATCTTCTAATGACATGATCCCGTTAATTAATTAACAACTCATGTTCATGGTTAGGAAACCATAACCATCATTAATTAACGAGCTAGTCTAGTAGAGGCTTACTAGGGACGAGGTGTTGTTTATGCAACCACACATGTATTATGTTTCCGGTTAATACATTATAGCATGGAAAATAAACATATATCATGAACACGGAAATATGATAATAACATTTTTATTATTGCCTCTAGGGCATATTTCCAACAGTCTCCCACTTGCACTAGAGTCAATAATCCAGTCAATAAGTAAGCATTTAACACCTATGGCATTCAAGTGTTATTTCTATGCTTCGCATGTGGTAAACTCCATCAAAAGATCTGACATGTTTAGGTCCGTTTGTATTTGCATCTCTTAGCGTCTCCACGCATCACTCATTCTCTAATGAGATGGCTTTGTATATATTTGGTCAACCGGTGAGACCTTAATTCCTCAGCTTAAACTAATGTTACCAACATTTGTGAAAATGTTGCTTCATAGTGTCAGCATTCTTGGAAATTCACCAAGTTCATTAAAGAACTTTTGACACAAAAATATTCTTCTTATTTGTTGTCAAACAACGCCTTATTTGTTGTCAACACAACGCTATATACTTAGCCTTTGTTGTAGTATTTATCACAATACTTTAATTTTGAAATTCATTCAAAACCAGCATGGAACTTTCTTCCAGCCTATTGTGCCACCCTTCAACACATCTTTAATTGAGATAGATTTATTTGGATCAATGACAATACTATTATTGTAACATATTACAACGAATATTTGTCATTACTGCATATGAAAACACATCCTTAGTTTTTCTTAAACTACTTAAGGATCTTTCCTACTGTTGTCCAATCATCATATGAATTATCCTGGTATAACACTTTATAGCATAGGACTTGTCTGGTTGTGTACATATGATGGAACACATGACTTAGAAATCTCAATTTTGCTCATCATGTGTCAAAACACTTGATATTGCTCAATTCTTTTCATGCAGCAAGAACACTTTCTTGTCGTTTTAATATTGACTACTTCAATACTTCATCTATGTACTTTGGCTCAATCATATCAGGCGCTTCAATCCATCTTTAGATATTGATGCCCAATATAATGTTTAGCCTAAGCCTTTCATCAATATGAAATCTTAACCGTGTAAATTTAAAATACATATTTTCCAATCAACTATATGTCATCTACATAAAGTATTAGAAATATGTCTAAGCACTCCCACTTAATTTCTTGTAACTCTACAAGTATCTTCACTATTCATGATGGAATCAAACTCTTTTGATAGCTTCATGAAAGTAAAGATTCCAACTTCGTTATGCTCATTTCAACCATTGAAGTTTGCATACTTTTCTAGAAACCCTTTTGAATTTTACAAAACTCATAGACTGTGTCACGTACACATCCTTAATCAGCCTTCCTTGAGAGGAAAGTTGTTTTGTTATTCAACTGCCATATCAGAATATGTAACTTTTTCTAGAACTATCCGTAAAGACGAAAGTATCACTACGGAAGATCAAAATCTTTTCATAGTCAACTCCTTGAACTTTGTCGCAAACACCTTTTCGACAAGTTAAACTTTCAATGGATGTAAACATCCACGTCTTGTTGCTATATAGATCCATTTGCAACCATGAGGATTCACGCCTTCTGAAAGGATTGCCAAGTCACATACTTGACATTCATACATGGATACTATCTCGGATATAATGACTCACAGCCAATTTACGAAGTCAGGGCCCATCATTCGCTTCCTTTATAATTTGCAGGTCCTTTGTTGTCAAAACAACACTTCATTCTCAAACCACAAGTTGGTCTAAGCACAAAGTTTTACGACCTTCGTGGTTCAGTTTGCAAACTCTTTCGAAGTTACTACAACACATGTAGTGTCTTCCACTTAGTCAAATTAGGAGACTCTAGAACAACTTCTAGTGCTGCGCTACTCTTGACATGATAATGATGATTCTCTAATCTCATCGAGTTGCACTGTCCTCCCACTCACTTCTTTCGCAAGAACAATTTTCTCGAGAAATCTACCCTTTCTGACAAACAACATTTGTCTTAGGTTTGGTGATAGGAGAAATACCCAACGGATTCTTTGGGATAACCTTATAAACATATATTTATCCGATTTTGGTTGTAAACATTTTACACATGCTATGCATACCAAAATTTAAGAAAAGACAATTCGGGTCACTACCCAAGCCATAACGCGTATGGTGTCATTTTCAACGGATCACGATGGTGCTCTTTTAAGTGTAAAAGGTAGTCTCTAAAGCATAAACTACAAAAATATAATGGCATTTTATTTATCTTACCATGTCTTACAAAGTTCGATAATGTCTCTCTAACACTCCATACTTCTGTGGGGTTTTCGAGAAGGATAAGTTGTGGAACAATTCTGCAACTCCTCAGATGTTTCGCTAAACTCGTAACTCAAACTTTATTCTTTATGATCCAATCATAAATACTTGATTCTCTTGTTACGATGATTTTTTCACTTCATACTAACAATACATTGAACTAATTCAAAAATGTCAAATTCCTTTCTCATTAAATAGATATACTCATGTATCTACTCAAATCATCGGTGGAATATGAAGAAAAATTAATCCACCACACACGGCTATTCATAATGGACCATGTACATCAATATGTACAATCTCCACTAATTTAGTCGTCCGTTCTACTTTGGCCTATGAACGGAGTTTTAGTCATCTTTTGGAAGAGATCTCACAAGCGTCAATTCATTCAAAAACAAAAATGACTCCGAAAGTCCATCAACATGGAGTTCCTTCATGTTTTCCTTTCCATTATGAACTAAAACGGCAGTGTCACAACTTAAGTGAAATTCTTTAATTTTACGTCTTGCGATGTTTAGCATTTAGTCTTATAGATGTTTATTTTACCAACACGATTTATATTTACTCATCCATCAATTATGGAACATGGTCATAGTGTGAACAACTCATTTGTTCTCACCATAAGCAGGAACAAAATAACAACTTATTAAGTTCTTAAAATAAATCTTGAAGGTTTGTTTCGATGCGACAGTGAACACAATAACACTTTATTTTCGTTCTTGTCATGATCGATTTGACATCTATTACTAGTTCTTTCAGGCTCTTGTATTTCTTGCATTGTGTTGCTATGACAATTCATACCAACCAATCTAGTATCAAAATACCCCAAAATACTTTGTTAACTAGTAATACATCTATAACCTGTATATCATGCATATACTCCTGAGCTGGACTTTTCCAGTCTTTTCTTTTCTGCCATATAATTTTGTAATTCTATTTTCAGTGTTCCCTTTCCTTTACAGAAGAATCATTCAACATCAAACAATGCCAGTCGAACTAGCACATTTTCCTTGGCGTGTTAGTCATATACTATCACCCATGGAGTCATATTTGAAGTTGATTGTTTCACTAATATCACCATATTATTAGCATTCTTCCATATTCCACCTTAGCAATCTTCAAGCATAGTAAACGATTTTTACCCACACTTTTAATCCATCCCATCATAACAATTTTGTGATGAAGCTACTATAGCTCAAAGGAAGGAATTTAGAGGATAATGTCAGTGCCCAACGTCTTGGATGATTCAAACGCCTAGCGTCTTCAATCCTTGCATATATTCAAATAATATAAGCACATTGTCACAATAAATTACACTCAGTCATGTTGCGACAAACAGGGTTCTAGATATCAATATATCTTTCACTCCTCGCTTGTTTCTGAAAACAATTCTTTTCAGATCCTAGATCACCTGATACTCAAAACATTCTTTTGAAGATCAGGTATCATGGAAGCAAGCATGACACTAGATACTAAGTCGGAATCATTTGCTCTTTAGATCAATCAATCATTAATCACATGGAGCTAGGTAGGTATTACCGAAAATTTACAATAGGACTCTTATTTAAATTCACCTAATACGGTACCAGTCCATAATGGTTTTGCCAGATCAAAACAGTTTTATCTCAATTAACAATCTACGTGTAAGGTAGTTTGTGGATGCCAAAGTCTAGTACAAATTATGCAAATACACTATGATAGGTGGTTCATGATAAATTTTGTTCATGTTAATTCAAAAATTACTACGTGAACTCCCACTCAAAACAACATCCCTCTAGTCGTTTCAGTGATTACACAAACCAAATTCACTACACCGATAACCGATCATCACGTGAGATGGTGCAGCTGCAAAGGCGAACATCAACATGTTCATCATATCATCCATATGACTCGTGCTTTACCTTTCGGTTACGTGTTCCGAGGCCATGTCTGCACATGCTAGGCTCGCCAAGTAGAACCGTAGTATTTGCGTGTGTAAATCTGGCTTACACCCGTTGTATGCGAACGTTGAGTCTATCACACCCGATCATCACGTGGTGCTTCGAAACAATGAACTTTCTTAACGGTGCATACTAAGGAAGAACACATTATTATCTTGATATTTACGTGTGAGGGATCATCTTATAATGCTACCGTCGTGCACACGCAAAATAAGATGCATAAAAGGATAAACATCACATGCATAAAAAATATGTGACATGGTATAGCCCTTTTATTGCGTCTTGATCTCCATCTTAAACGCACCGGCATGATCTCCATCATGGCGCCATGTTCATGTGGCGCCTTGGTTGTCTCCACCACGTTGCATCCCATATATTGCTAACTCATAGCGATAAATAATGCAATTACATGGCGTTTGAAGTTGACACGCAGGTCATACAATTTTTAATTAAGACAACCATATGGCTCCTGCCGGTTGCCGTACTCATCGACATGCAAGTCGTGAAACATTACAAAACATGATCATCTCATACATCACAAATATATCATATGAACAGTTTGGGCTATACCATATCACAAGCACCCCTGCAAAAACAAGTTAGACGCCTCTCCCTTATTCTTTGCAAATTTTACGTGGCTTAGGGCTTTCGAAGAAAGAACCGATCTTACCTACGAACATGAAACCACAACGGTGATAAACAAATTATTAACAACCCGTTGTAGATTAAATCTTAACTATAGTGGGAGAGACAGACACCCGCAAAGCCACTTATGCAATACAAGTTGCATGTCAGTCGTGGAACAAGTCTCATGTACGGACATGTAAAGTTAGTCCGGGCCGCTTCATCCCACTATGCCACTAAGATTCAAAATACACAAAGGAAGAATAACATGATTATCAACGCCCACATACACATTGTAGGAGTTTGCGCGATAGAAAACAAAAAATTTCTCTCACATGCGGAAGCAACACTCAAGATCCTATCTAGAAGATGCTAGTAATGGGGAGAGTAGTTCATCATACCCTCGAAGAACACGCGTGTTGAACGTTTAATTCAACGCAGCTCGGTGAAGTTGTTGACGATGTTCGATCCGATCAGCACCGCAAATGAGCAGCACCTTCATAGGCTTGCACACGTACAGTTCGATGACGTCTCCCTCTTCTTGATCCAGCAAGCTAGAGGGAGAAATAGGTGGGATCGATTCCAGCAGCACGACGGCGTGGTGGTGGATATGGTGGAGAGTTCCCGCAGGCAGGGCTTCGCCAAGCGATGCGCGGGAGGGAGGAGGAGATGCGGCAGCCATTAGTCTCTCATGGTGTGCCTCTCTCCTCTCTTATATAGGCAAGGGAGTTGCAGCCACTTAATTCCCAAGGTAGTAACCCCCTCTTTAAAGAGTGGTAACCCCCTCTCCTTTAAAATGTAGTAACCCTCTCTTTCAAGAGTGGTAACCCCCCATTTAAGGGCTGCCCATTGATTGACCACATGGACCAAGGAGGGCTGGTCAAATGGACCAGTGGGCCACCCTTGGTCGTCCTGGATAGGTGGGCCCCACGGTGGGACCATCCGGAACTTCTAGAACATTCCAACACTCTGCCGGAAAAATCTCGAGCTTTTTCCGGAACCCTGAAATCAACTTGCCATTTATAAATCTTTACCTCTGGACTCTTCCGGAGCTCCTCGTGATGTCTAGGATCTCATCCGAGACTCCAAACAATATTCGGACACCATTAATAAAATTATCACAAAGCTACTCTAGCGTTACCGAACGTTAAGTGTGTGACCCTATGGGTTCGAGAACGTGCAGACATGATCGAGACACCTCTCCGATCAATAACCATTAGAGGGACCAGAATATCCATAATGACTCCCACACATTCAACGAAGATCTTTATCGGTTGAACCACTATGTCGTGGACTACTATAATGCGTATACAATTTCATTTGTCACGCGATATTTTACTTACCCGAGATTTGATCGTCGGTATCACTATACCTAGTTAAATCTCGTTACCGGTAAGTACTCTTTACTCGTTCTGTAATACAATATTCTCTATGACTAACTCATTAGTCATGTGCTTGCAAGCTTTACCGAATGTGCACTACCGAGTGGGCCCAGAGTATATCTCTCCGAAACACGGAGGGACAAATCACAGTCTTGATTCAAGTAATTCAACAAGTACTTTCCGAGATACCCGTAAGACACCTTTATGATCACTCTGTCACGAAGCGATGGTTGATGTCCCCAAAGTATTCTTCCAGTACCCGGGAACAACATGATCTCATGGTCTAAGAAATAGGATACTTGACAATAAAAGGCATGACAATATAAACTTAATGAAACGATCAATATTGTTATGCTTAGTTGGGTCTGTCCATCACGTCATTCTTCTAATGACATGATCCCGTTAATTAATTAACAACTCATATTCATGGTTAGGAAACCATAACCATCATTAATTAACGAGTTAGTCTAGTAGAGGCTTACTAGGGACGCAATGTTGTTGATGCAACCACTCATGTATTATGTTTCCGGTTAATACAATTATAGCATGGAAAATAAACATATACCATGAACACGGAAATATGATAATAACATTTTTATTATTGCCTCTAGGACATATTTCCAACAGATTTGCCTCTGGATTCGATTTACCATTTGGCAGGGGAGGGGCGAAGAGTATTCTGGGAGCTGTGATTTTTTTTTTGGATTGAAGATTATGTTGAGATGCTGCTTGCTAATGGCGTCGAAGTGGAAGCTGCAGAGCTAGAAAATGTAGCCTTGATAGTCAAGAAGGCGAACATGGAGATGAAGCCGCACATTGCAGCAGCTCTATCTGGTTTGGCATAGAGCCCAACAAATACTTCGACTAAATCTGACCATGTTGTTGCTGTACGCAAGGAGCGGCATAAAGGAACAGAAATAGCTCGGTTAAATGTTCTTGTGAGCATTGCTAGAATGATTTTGTGTGTTTGTGTGCTGCTGTTAGGTGTGAACTTGTATGCAGCAATGAAAATCAGTAGAATGTATTAGTTTCGTATGCAGCTATGCAAATCAGTACAATGTATAAGGTTTGTATGCACTTTGAAAATCAGTTGAATGTATTAGATTCGTATGCAGCTATGCAAATCAGTACAATGTATTAGGTTCGTATGCACTTTAAAAATCAGTAGAATGTATTAGGTTCGTATGCAGCTCCGGAAATCAATAACACATAGTAGTTGTGAACTTGTATCCAATGGAAACGGCTATATAAAATGTCCGTTGCCAATTGGGCGCTTATAAATGTACTGCCAACAGAGCAAGCCATCAGTCTCATTCTCACTCCCTCACTGTCTATCTTTCAACCCTAGCTGCCGCACACTGTAGCTTTTTGCTCTCCTCACTCTCTCATGGCTTCCTCTACCGGCGCTTCTAGATCCCGTCATCGCAGCCGCGGCTCCAGTGTCCGCACCGATCTAACTGCATCCTTTCGTGATGAGGCAGATCTAGAGGCGGCTGTGATGCGGCAGGTGTGGGAGCGTTTCAGGCTGATCACCTGCGGTGATGCCCCGCGTCCTCTGGGCCACGCGGAGCTAAAACAGATCATTCTTCGGGTGGTGATGCCGCAGTTGTGGCGGATCCGCCGTCAACGGAGGCCGATCTGGAGGCCGCCGTCCACGGAGGAGGAGGTGGCCGATCTGGAGGCGCCGTCCACGGTGGAGGAGGTGGCCGATCTGGAGGCGCCGTCCACGGAGAAGAAAATATGAGGTCTAAATCGCTCAGGTCATGAACTAGTTCATCAATTGGTTTTATATTAGATCGTTCATCAATTGTGCTGTCTCTATATATCATATTCTGCAGCGGCATAGGCAAGATCTCATGAACTAGAGATGCTCTGTTTTGATATGTGATTGGTATTAGAAACTAATGAAATGTTCTATTGGTTTTATATTAGATTGTGAATTATTTCGGTCAATTGTGCTCTGTTTTGATTTGTGATTTGTATTAGCAACTCATGAAATGTTCTATTGGTTTTGTATTAGATTGTGAATTATTTCGGTGACACTGTCCAAGATGGAGCAAGACTCAAAATGAAGAATTTGGCAAAATATATTTGCTACGGAGGCTTGCGATCTCGGTATGGTTTCATGTTTTTAGTTTCTCCATCTATCTTTAGGATGTGTAGCAATTATGCTGCATATGTGATTTGGAGAAGCATGAAACCACTACTTGGAGAGCGATCTGAGGAAGGAGAAGAGTGGAGGACAATAAACGGACAGTGAACTGAGGAAGAAGGAGAAGTCTCGATATGTGTAATTGATCATCTTTTGATGCTATGTAATGGTTACAATTGGTATATACATTATGAATGGATTTGTTAGCATTGTTGTGCTTCTGCTGTCAGATTTTAAATGTCCAGTGGCAACTCTATTAGGCTGGTGAAGAAACCACAACGCAAACAAGTCGAAACAGAATCTCCATTTCTGATGTTCCGATACATCGGAAACAGAGGTCTGGGCACAACCGTTGCCAAATGGAGACCTCATCGGAAACGGTGTTTTACCTCCGTAACCGATGAGGGTTTTCACATCAGTCACGGAGGCGGGGACACGGACCCTTTTTCCGCTTCCGATGGTTTTTTTTGCCCGTTTCCGATGTGTCGTTCTGTACTAGTGTGATACCCCCACGGTAGGGATCAGTATCAACCTAAGCCATGCCTGTTATAAAGCCGCCACACGGGATAATGAATTGTTTTTAATGTCTGGTGTTTATAACCTCACCTGTAGTATTTCACTTCTACTTGGAGAGTTTTTCCACGTTAAAATCTTCTGTCCCATGTGTTATTTTTTGTTCTTCTTCGTTGATTAATGCGTATCGTCTACAACAGTATCCAATTCCACGAGGGGGCAGGCTGGTGCTTTGTACTCGTTTTGCTTCATTCGACATGCAGTGTTTCCCATTATGTACACTGGGATGCAGGACAGAAAAGCTTCCCTATGGTAGGTTTACTGATTGGCCATTTAACAAAACTCTGCACTCATGGCCTCCTGTATCTTCGTGTCAATCTGTACGAATGTCCCATTGGTCATCGTTTTCCTTGAAAATACAAACTCTGCACTAATCTACGTCTATGCACGCCATGCAGGTCTTGTCCCACCGCTCCCGTCCGCCTTCTCCTCGAAGAACTAGAACTTGTGCCACGGTACATGCTGGTTGCAGAAGAGGCGAATCGGGAGCATGATGCCGGTCAGCTCAGGTGGGATCGAGCTCCGCGCCGGCCGGTGGAAGGGAGGGAGAGGAGAAGCGGCCTTAGGTCGGGCACGACTAGGCAGATCGGGTCGGCCATAGTTGCGGGAGGTGTGCGACCACACCAGGTTTCGATCGACGCGCGACAAGGGAAAGGGAGCAGTGGGCCTATTGGAGAGCACAAAAGTCCATGTCCACAGCCGTTGGATCATCAACCGTTTTCCGTTTGGGTTCCACTGTTTGATGTCCAAGAGCTCTCTCATATTTCCCCAATCACCCAAAACTGTTTTTTGCTTTATCAATTTGGAGGGGGGGAAAATGCTCCAAGAGCTCTCCATTTCTCCAATTTTTGCTCACCTGCCTAAATGTTTTTCCCACTTTGAATGTTTGCCAATCCATAGCCTCCTCCCAAAAATCCCAACATCATGTGGCTGGAGCCAAACACCGAGCGGAAGTTTCCTGCAACGCCCTTTCGCCCCTGACGCCGCGCAATGCCGTTGTCTACGACCACCACGGACACTAAAGGCAAGGAGACATAAGGATGGCTAATTAGTGGAGGAGGCGAGAAGACAGCAGTGGATAAGAAGGCTGTGACCGAGCCCAACCATGGGTAGACGAATACATAATTGGCTATTGTAATTGTAGTTAAATCCAAAGTGAAGATCTATTTAATAGTTTAAAAAATGATGTCACAATTGTGATGAGGTGGATAGCTGGCATGAACGAAGATGATGTGACATTTGTGATGTGGACAGTTTGCATTTTAAGAGAAATCTCTTAGCGTGTTGCTGTTATTTAGTTATTATTATAGATATGATAGTTTTTTTTGTTTTCCCTTGGGCGATCAACTGATTCTTGATGTATTTTTGTTGCTGGCCATTCTATGGATCTTGGTGATATCTTACAAAAAGAAATCGAAGTTGCTTAATGCTTACCATGCCAATTACATGTAAATCAAGTAGTTGTTGCCCCTCGGTGAACTTGGCCAAAACTATTATTTTACATTTCTTACTTTCCATGCAATTTCTACATAAATTAAGAATTAAAGTGTATTTTCAAGCTTGAAAAACACCATTTGCTATTACGAGTAGAAATTGAAATTTCCGCCGCAGCTTCTGCTCCACCTTACACTGCCGCCGTGTCTCTCATTTCTCCTACTCTTTCCTCGCTCCGCAACGCTCTAATCAGTAGAACTAATCCGAAACACATTACTGACTAATATTCCAGTACTTCGACTGGACTTCTCTGCGCATAGCGGCATAAGGAGTTGATGTTGCTCTGGTCATCGTTGGAAGCGTGTAAGCAACAAGATTGCTGCTACTGAGCATGTTTATGCCATTGAGGCGGTGCCCAAGATCACTAGCGTAAATCCCGTTGCATCCTAATCCTATACATAAGTATTGGTAGAGAAAAAACACCCCTCGCGTCATCCTGTCCAGGGCGACCCGAGGGTTCCCACACCCCGCCGCCGGGCCTCTCCCGAGCAGCCCCTCCTCGCTGCCGCTGCCGCCGGCCATGCCGCGGTGGCGACGGGCCCCCCACTGCCAAAAGGTGGTGCGGGGAGGCCCGGATCAACGAACTCCACGTCGTCTCAAGCACGGTGCGGCGCGGCAAGCCAGGGCGGCGGCCCTGGGCTCCGGTGGTGGTCGGCAGGCTGAGGTGCGGCGAGGCCGGGCGTCCTGCAGCGTGGCGGCGCTTCTCTCGCGCCTGCGTTGAGGCCTTGGGGGCGGCGCAAGCAAGATGGGCCTGCGAGGGCCGGATCTGGGCGCGAGCGGGCCTGCGGGCAGGGAACTGCGTGGCGGCGGTCCGGGCAGCTTGGAGGTGGAGGCGTGCTGAGGGGCAGAGGACGGCGGCGCGGCGGCGCCGTGACGATGGGCTTGGTGCTGCTTCTGGCAGTCCGTCTGGATGCTGAGATCATGGGGCTGGTGCCCTGCGGTTGTGGAGGCGACGAGGTGGTGGTCGGCGGCTGGCCGGTCGGGCTGCGCGGGCAGGCACATGGCATGTCGTTGTCGAGCGAAAGCTCTTCTGCGGGGGTTTCCCGGCGCAGGCGGTGGCGACACCTCCGGGCGCCGTTTCCCTCCTTGGAGGCACCGTCGAGACGCGATGCTTGCCTTCTGTTCGTGCCACTTCGGGGGAAACCCTAGATCTTCCGGGATCGGGCAGTGGTGGCGTCCTGCGTCATGCTCCCCCTTGGGACCTGTGGTTGCGGGAGGTGGCGGCGAGGGTGTCGAGTCTGGTGTGGCGGCGGCAACAGCGGCTGTCTTTTAGGCCGGGGCGGTGGCCCCGGATGTTGGTATGATGTCCGTGGTCTGCGAGCAGCTCTCCCTGGGCAGCTTGGGCTACGGGTGGCTAGTTCGTGCGGCGTCGTGGCTCGGTTGCGAGCGGTGCTATGTCGAGACGGCGGTCCCGGAAGGGGGTGTTGGCGGCGAGGCTGTCGGGGCTGCTGGGGCAGCGGCAGCAACGGTTGCCTTTTAGACCGGAACGGCGACCCAGGCAAAGCTTTTGCCTTCGTTTCAAAAAAAATCCTATGCATAGTACTTCGTGTACACGGCGCATGGCATATGCCATATATGCAGCTACAGGTTGGCTCTGCTTCTTTTTTTTTTGAAAGATCCAGCAATTGCTGGCATTTCAATTATAGTAGATAGAGTATATACAAGCGGCCCTTAGGCAAATGAATAACCGAAAAGAAGTGTGGAGAAAAAAATTTGGCCAAGCCAGGAAAAAAGCAAAGAAACTCATGGGGCTCCCAGATCATACGACGCAGTTTCTTAGCTCCTGCAAAAGCCCAGGCCTTCGCTTCTTCTTGGGTTTGATTGAGCAGCCACCGCAAGGAAGAGGGTTTTTCCTTGAAAACGCGGGTGTTCCGTTCTCTCCAGAGGTTCGAGCACCCCAAGATAATTAGGGACTGAATACCTTCATGATGTACAGCAGGAGTAGCATGCACCGTGCTGTCCCAAACTTGAACAACCGAAGTGCACTCTCGCCAGCCGTGTGGGTTGAGGCCACTGCAGTTCCTCCATGTTGCAATGGAGAGCCAGAAGAGCTTCGCGAACGGACAATCGAAGAAAAGGTGCCACGCAGTCTCCAGATTACGAACGCAGAAAGGGCAGAAGTAACAGTTTGGCCACCGACGCTGCATCAACCTGTCAGCTGTCCAAAGTCGATTTTGAAGCAGCAGCCATGCGAAGAATTTGGTTTTGGGTGGCGCCCAGTTGGCCCAAATCTTCTCCGGCAGATCGCTCCTGAGCTGCCCCTCGAACTGAAGCCGATACGCTCCCTTGGCAGAGTAACATCCCTCCTCCGAAGCCATCCAGGTGATCGTGTCCGGTTCTAGCTCGGACAGGTTGACTTGCGCGTCGTCGACGAGGCGCCATAGCCTGAGAAAATCACTCAGGATGTCAGGCCTTGGTGCATGCCGGAGATCGATCACCCATCGATGGTCTTGCAGAGCAGCAGCAACCGATCGCCGTTTTCGGCAGGAGAACTTGTACAACATGGGGAACTGGTTTCGAAGTGGAGTAGAACCAAGCCAAGTTGATAGCCAGAAGCTCGCCTGCTTCCCATCGCCGATTGTGACCCGGTGGCGGCCGCGAACAAGGCATGGTCAAGATCATCGCAGGGCACCTCCATGCTGACCCAAGGTCTGTCCGGGAACTGCCAGCGCTGCCACAGCCAGCGCACCCGCAATGCACGCGTGAAGGCGTCCAGGTTCAGGATGCCAAGGCCGCCGTAGTCCTTCCGAGAGCAGACAGTCTGCCAGCGCACCTTGCACTTCCCGCCCGCGGCTTCTTCCTCCTCAATGTCCCAGATGAAGCGACGACGAATACTGTCGAACACCTTGATCAGTTTCTTGGGCGCCTTTAGCGTTGTGAGAGTGAAGATCATCAGCGAGTCGAGCACAGAGGAGGTGAGGGCACGCCGTCCCCCGGCGTTTAGCAGCTTGCCCTTCCGGGTGGCAAGCTTGGCGTGGGCTCGGTCAATTAGGTGTTGTAGACGAGCATACCGAAGCTTGCCCAATGCCAAAGGCAGGCCAAGGTAAGTGAAGGGGAAGCCGATGCGTTGTCCATTGAAACCAAGGAGGAGGCTGTCCATATCGATGTCCTGGCAACGGATTGGCGCCACCGCACACTTCGCCATGTTAATGACCAGTCCCGACGCTTTGCCGAAACCGTCGAGGATGTCTAGGAGGTGCAGGATTTCCTGACGAATAGGATTGATGAAGACGATCGCGTCGTCAGCATAGAGGCTGACACGTAGCACAGCTTCCCTCGAAGCCAGCGGCGAAAGGATGCCGAGGTCCGTGGCACGCACCAGAAGCCGATGCAGGGGGTCAATCGTGAGATCGAAGAGGAAGGGCGAGAGGGGGTCGCCCTGGCGTAGCCCTCGGCGATGACGGATTGGCGCGCCCGCCGAGCCATTGAGGAGAACACGCGTTGAGGCGGAGCACAGCAGGATGGCGATCCAGTCCCGCCACCGCGGAGGGAAGCCAAGTCGGTGCAGAAGATCGAGGAGGTATTCCCAGGACACGGAATCAAAAGCTCGCACGAAGTCGAGCTTGACGAGCAGGCAGTCCTTTTTCTTGCGGTGCAACGATCTCGCCAGATTCCTCACATACAGGAAATTCTCGTGAATGCTACGCGATTTGAGGAACGCGCTCTGTGCCCCCGACACGAGATCACCCATGATTGGGCAAGGCGTCTGGAGAGGATTTTGGAGATCAGCTTGGCGAAGGAGTGAATTAAGCTGATGGGCCTGTAGTCGTTTGCCGTCAGAGCCGGCGATTTCTTCGGAAGCAGGCAGACAAGAGCTGTGTTGAGTTCGGCGAAATTGCCAGCTGACATGGAGTAGAAGTGGTGCAGGGCCGCCATGATATCCTCGTGGATTATGCTCCAGCATTGCCGATAGAAGGTTCCCGTAAAACCGTCCGGGCCTGGCGCCTTTTCTGCAGGCATGCTCTTGATTGCATCCCAAGTTTCGGCCACCGAGAATGGAAGTTCGATTCCTGCCATGTCTGCAGTAGGCAGATCAATGCCATCCCAGTTAATCGCCACGCCTTGCAGGACGGCCGTACCTAGCACAGCATCGAAGTGGTCGTGTAAGATTACCTGCTTGGAGTCGTGGGTTGTGTGGATACCCGGAGGCGGTCTGCAGGGAGTGGATGAAGTTTTTCCGGCGACGCGCCTTGATCTTGAGGTGAAAAAACCTCGTATTCGCGTCCCCCTCGCGCAGCCAGGTCTGTCGCGATGCTTGCCGCTGGCGAGCCCGGTCGATTGCAGCCAAGCCCACGATCCGCTGCTTCAGCAAGGCACGAAGCCGGAATTCCGGCAAGGAGAGGGGTCGAGAGTCTTGCGCGATGTCAAAACGCAGCACGATCTCCTGGGCTAGATGGAGTTGCATCCTGGCATCACTGAAGTGGGTTTTGCTCCATGCACGCAGAGCACGGGCAGTACGTCGTAGCTTGATTTGCAGACGAGCGAAAGGGTGCTGTGTCTCGAGCGGCGCTTGCCAAGCGGCGGCCACCGTGTCCTGGAAACCTGGGAAGCGGTGCCAGAAGGACTCGAAGCGGAACCGAGCGTGACGCGACGGACATTGGATATCACACAGGAGCAGAGGGCAATGGTCAGAGTGTGCCGAGGAGAGAGCCTGGACGGAGCACTCGTGGAAAAGAAGTTCCCATGCCGAGTTGCAGAAGAAACGGTCAAGCCGGACAAGAGTTGGGTCTTGCCGCTCGTTACTCCAAGAAAATTGCCAATTCAGGCAGCGCAGCTCCTTTAGTTCCGTCCGGTTGAGTGCAGCACGGAACTGACCCATCAGGTGTCGATTCAGGTTTAGGTTGTTCTTGTCTCGGGCCTCATAGATGAAATTAAAGTCGCCCGCAATTAGCCAGGGGGCGTCTTGCTGCGGCTTGATCTCCTCCATCTCTCTAAGGAAATCAACTTTTCTGTCATCTTCGGCAGGGCCATAGACTGCAGAGAGGAGGAAGGAAGTGTTCGTGCGAAGAATCCTAACTGTCGCCAAAACTGAGAAGTCCCTGACAACACAATCCGTCAGGGAGACGATTGATGCGTCCCAGAAGACGCCGACGCCACCGCGAGTGCCGATCGCCGGCAGGAAGAAGCAATCAGCGCGAGAGGGGCCTGCGATTTCAATCGCGTCCTGACTACTGATATGAGCAAGCTTCATTTCTTGCACACAAAGGATGGCCGCCCGAGCTGTGTTCGCCATCTGGGCAACCACTTCACGACGCGCGGAGCTGTTGAGGCCTCGGGGATTCCACCCCAGAATCGGAATGATGGGTTCACTCATTGGAGAACCAGAAGAACAGCAACAAGTAAAACGACGACTGAAGATAATAACTGAAGAGCACCACCATGCATACAGAGGGGGAGGGGCGATCCTGACCATAGCATCCCCAAACTGATCGCCCCACAGCTAAGTTAACAACACCACCATCCCTAATGGAAACTAACATGATCCAGCTGAAGGCCGGCCGTCGTCGAGAACTAATGAAATGAGCATACATAGCTAACTACTAAGCTGCGGCAGCAGCTCTCTCCATCTCTGCCTGGCTTGCCGCACGAAAGATCGCCTCGCGATCAATGCAAGTGAGCACAGCAAGCCCGTCCAAGTCACGATCATGGAGCGGCACCTTGAAGTGGCCCGTCACAGCTGTGGCGGCCTTGGCCACATCCCTCTCCTCCTTGTCAACGACGTTGAGCTCCTGAGCCACGCGAAGTGTGGCACGCTGGGACACCGGAGTGGACGACTGGATCGCCGCCAGGCGCGGGCTGCAGCGGATGGGTCCCACGGCTTCCTTCTTGCGTGGCGTCGCGCGGCACGGAGATGGAGACGGCGGAGTGGTGCCCAGGATGGAGGAGGGCGGCACCGCGAACAGCCCCTCGAGCATAGCACTGGTGTCGTGGCCGCCATCGCCGATGATGCCGTCTCCGTCCTCCTGGCCCGCCTCGGTCAGCTGCAGGGTGCAGACCTGGCTTGTGAGGTTGTGGAGCTGCAGCGCGTCCGTGCGCAGTGCCGAGTCCATTCCCAGTGGCGAGGGGCTGAAGCATGGCGAGCCCGTGCGCCGTGGCTCACCAGTGCCTCAACCGACAGCGTGGAGACGAGCGGCTGTAGAGGCGAACCCGCGCAGATGGCCTCAATCTCCATGCACAGCGGGTCGAACTGGAGTAGGTCCCAGTCCTGGTCGTCAACCTGATCAATAGCCATGAACTCAGCAAGAGGGTCAGAGGAGCAGTCCGAAAGGGGACTAGCAACGCGGTTAGGGCCGTCGGAGGTCAGGGGCGGCGCAGCAGTGGCTCCAGACTGCGCCGCGCCATAGACCGCAGCCGCCAGCTGTGGTAGAGTGCCATCGGTGGGCAGCGGCGGAGGTGGGGGCAGCACCTCCGTGATCACTGGACTTGCATGGCGCCGATGCAGACGCGCAGGAGAACGGCTACGGGGTCGGGCGTCGTCGGCCGCCACTCCGGCCTCACGACGGCGATGTGGGCTGACAGGAGAACGACTGCGGTGGCGCTCACCACCAAGCCCAGCCGCAGGAGAAGGGGCGCGCGGATCGCGCCCGCGCTGGGCCGCGGCCACCTGCCACGCGCGTCGCCGGCGATCCGAAGAGTCACCTTCATCCTCGCGGCGCTTACCGCGGTCGACGTTGTCGTTGCAGCCACCAATGGAGGGCGCGCGGCGCGTGTCCTCCCCGTAAGGCCGCCCCATCTGCCAGGTGAATGGCTGCACCTGTGGGAGCGGCGGTGCTTCGTCGGAGCTGGAGGATGGAATGCCGCTCTGGCCAGAGGATGACGTGCGGCGATCACGGACGGTCCAGTCCTCGACCAAGTCAAGGTGGACCAGGGCATCGTAGCGAATGCCGCTTGGCGGCGGTGGGACCTGGCGCGACGGAGGAGAGTAGCCCTGCATCTCCACGATGCTACCCGAGCCCTGCGGGTACACAGTGAAAGCATGGCTGCTGGGGATGTGCGAAAGCTCCCAGCACCACACCCAGCAGCTGAAGATCGCCGTGTCCTCCTGGCCGTAGGTGCGGCTGTCGAGGCGGTCGACGACGACGTGCTTGCCCAGCACCTCTTTCGCGCCCTCGATGTTCCAGAGCTGCAGAGGCATACGCTCAATGCAGATGCGGGCGTGGAAGTTCGCCGTCTGGTGCACGCCGTGGTCGGCCTCATGCCACGGCTTGAGGAGGAACAAGAAGCCGTCGACATTGATGCGGCCGAGCCGCACCGCAGAATCGCGGTCCTTGGGGAGGTCGAAGCGGACGAAGAACGCCTCAGGGTGGTGGCGAGTGACCCCCAGGGCGTGGCGCGGCAGCTCTAGGGCCACCTCAAGGGCGTGGCCGACGGCGAATGGGTTGGTGCCGTGGAACTGCTCCAGGGCTTGCAGGACGACGCCCCTGCTGCGCAGGGACCGCACCTCGTGGTCGATAGCCCGGTTGGACATGATCACGGTGTGGCCCGACGAAGGGCGGCGCGGCGCGGGGATGGCCCTGATCTGGGCCGCCATCTCCTTGGCTGGCGGCGGGGCGGGGAAGCGGAGGCGCTCCTGGAGTGGCTGCTGCGGCAGCTTGGACTGAGCTTTGAGAGGGCAGCGAGGAGAGGAGGAAGAGTGCCCCCACTGCCGGCACTCGATGCAGCGGAGAGGGTCTCGGCAGTCAGCACGGCGATGGCGAGTACTCAGGCATCTGAAGCAGAGGCCGCGGAAGCGCCTTAAAAAGGCCGCGCGCGCCTCTTCCGCAGCTCGGGAGGAACTCCCTTGTATCCGGCGTGCCGATGTAGATCTCTGGGTCGGGCGGCTCGCCGCCGGAAGGGGAGGGGAAGCGCGCCCTCTTCCATGCCCTGAAGTCACGAGTTGCCATTCTGGGCCATCCTCGGGCGCAGAGATGTTGACTTCCGGAGCCGAAGGCAGGACAACCACGGATTTGAGCCGTGGACACGCTATGGACTGCTGGGCAGAGCAGCCGGACGACGAGCGAGCAGCGGGGCATGTGAGCGAGCGGCTGCGGCAGCAGAGGGAGCGGAGCAGCTCACCTAACCTAGATGGGTCCCAAGGTGCTGCTCCTAGCTTGGAACCGCCAAATCCGGAGGCGAGCCCGCCCTGGTCAAGGGAACAGGGCTCCGGAGAAGCGGCGGCGGCCATACCGCGCGGCTGGGGCTCGGAGAAAGACGCCGGAGCAAGGGGAAAGGGGGCCGCCGCGGCCGGGTGGCCAGCGGCGCGAGGGGAGAGAGGGCGAGCTACGCGCTTACCTGCGCTCTCCTAACTGACCCAGTTCCCACATGCCGATTATAAGCGAATCACTGGCTCTGCTTCTTGTTTCTCCTCTGGTTTGTGTTGGTGTTGGTGCTTGTGAATAACAAAACAAGCTATTCCGTCTCTTCTTAAATAGCAAGTCTTAACGTGTGGTGAACAGGGCAGCAGTGGTTCCTCCAGCACGTCCCAGGTTCGACTCTGGCTGGAGCGAATTTTGGGGGCGTTTTCCTCACCGGGCTGCACTGTTCACGTGAACAGTGTACGCCAATTTGTGGAGGGCAATAGAGGCTGCATATATGCAGTAGGCTGAGCCCATTAAAATCAGCCTATCCCAGTATTTCGCAGGTGGAGCCGATTTCCGCGCGGTTCGACAGTGGTATTGTGGTGTGCCCACCACCGCAGGGTTCTCCCAGAAGATCTAGGCTCGCGTAGGCTCAGTCTTAGTATAAGGCTTATTAGATCTAGCTTGCGCACCGGTGGCGTGTGTGTGGTGTTGCGTGCGTGTGGTGTGAGTAGTACGTGAGTTCAGATAGTACAGCTGTACTAAGATCAGGGAAATCTCAAAACGTGTGGTGAACCATCTATCACATGGATGTTTCCATGCACTTCAATGTTGTGCATGAGTGATCATCCCGTCCACATTGAAGTAGCTCTCTGACAGACAGTACTACCACATCAGTTCACCAATTAATTCATTGTATGTTTGCTCAGATAGATCGGGCCATTTAAGCCGCCAATCATATACGGATGGGATGACCTGTATGAGTTGCGAGCTATCGTTTACGGTGTAAATTTAAATCCATTAGAGCGGTACTGCCGTCAGCTGGAAGGAAAATTGCTTTAACAAACTCGACTTGATATGATCTACTCCCTCCGTTCTAAAATAGATGACTTTTATTTGTCTACATCTTTTAGTGTGTACATACATCTATATGTAGATATATGGAAGTCAAATAATTTAGAACGGAGGGAGTAGTGTTTATGCAACCTTTGGACCTCGGAGGAGAGGGAGGCCTGACGTCTACAAATTTATATCACCGACGGGTGTAGCCATTCCGAATTATGTGACGCCTAAAGTTTGGGAGTTTCTGGTTTGTGACATCTCGACCACATAATCTCCCCATTACCCCGCGAGCGTCGACCACGCGCCGCACAAACCCCACGATCAAACACTCTATGCCCCCACCCCTGATCCCTCATCCTCAGGACACTGATGGCATGCACACCAAATAGACGTTGGCTAATGCAATCTCTGCGCAGCAAACATGGAACGAAAGGAAAACATAAGTGGAGAAGAGCAAACCGGGCAATGAGCCGTCGATGACCACCTGAAAAATGTGCAAAGATCGCGCCGCCACGGTGACGTCAAGCCCGAGACAGAAACATCGGAGCCCCACCCAATCCCAACACCAAGCGTCCACGAAAGATTTGCAACAAGAAAGAGGTGGGACACAAATTGACTGACAAAAAACGTAACTAGATCAGGAGGCGCAAGCGAATGGGATTGAGAAACGCGGCTAGCTGATGACGGTGAAATCGCCGCGGAACCGCACCAGTAAATCACAATCTCACCAACACCCACACGTCGCCACAAATGCAACAGTCAGTTAGCCTCAAAAGCGAGCCCCAAGCTAGGACATGCGCTGCTCCAAACCGACAAACGAACCGACGGAGAGACCTAGGCACGTGCAAAATGCCCCCCAGCACGCACACTGTCAGGCGGGCCCAAAATGCGCTTCACCAGTCGAACGCTCCACGGCCTCTATTTCTAGAGAGTGTAGGGGTTGAAAAGATTGGAGGCGAGAGCTGTAGGTCAAGTGCTCTTTCTTAGTTACAAAATCAGGAGTGCTCCTTCTTACCTACAAATGAGTTGTTAAAAGAAAGGACAACGGAAATGCTCTTAGAAAACCTCTATAGGAACGAATTCTCAAAAGCATAACTAGTCCGTGCTTTAAACATATGACGTCCTTGGACAGTTTATTTGATTGTTGAGTGATGATTTTGTTGAAAAAGATTGTACTCGTGTCTATCTTTTTCATACTTATGAATTGGCATCCATGATAGACCAAAATAAAGTAAATCGTATCCGACTAGGGATAAACGCAAGTTTGTCTCAATTTGGTACCACTCTGCGAGAGCCGCACCAAAAACAAGGCGGTGAACGTTGAGCCATAGGTTCAATATCTAGACAATCTTGATTTTACATTAAAAAACCTCACGCAAGTTAGGATTGGTAAAATTATTACTGAACGTTTAACGTAACCTAGGTTCCATCTCAAACTTTATACTCCCTCCATGCATGAATATAAGACGTTTTAGCTATTCAACATATTGTCTACATGCATACTAATATGAGTGTACATACACACTAAAATATGTCTACATACATCTAGATATATGTGAATGTAGACAAATGCTAAAACATCTTATATTAAAAAACAGAGGCAGTACGTTTCTAGATGTAGCTTGTTAGTTTCGGTCTTCCGCTAGCTTTTGGGACTACCAATTTCTTTTCATGAGTTTGATTTGTACCGCACGCAATAACATCGTTCGACCATCTCTTTGCTTTGCAGCATTCGCGATCTTCAACTGCCATGATGCGACGGTGTAGATGATCTGCCGACCGCATCGGTCATCCTTTTCTAACCCACGCACCTATAAGGGCATATACAGTGGTGTCCAGTCAGCTGTCTGTAACGCAGGCCACGTAGGAAGATTAGACGACGTGGGGAGAGAGAAAACGAGAAACGGCGCAGCCCGTCGGTAGAATTAAAGACGGTCGATTAGCGTAAAAATCTCTGCTTACCGACAGACTGTTTCCCATTGTACCGAGACCGTCGCTTGTCGTGGGTGAGAGATGGGATCCCGTCTTCCGCGTTCTCCTTTCCCGTGAAATTTTGCCTCGCGCGCGAAGGAAATCTCCACGATGTGCTCGTTCCCCACCTCTTCTGCACCACCGTTCTCCATAAAACCACAATCAAACTAGATTCGCTCGTTGCCCTGTATCTTGTAGTACTAGCTTTTTTGCAGACCTTGACAGGATGGGGCACAAATCGACACGGGTCCCTGCACCGCCCGCCAAGGGATCCTCAGGAGCTGAATACCGCCGAGCGCACAGCCGCCGTTCCCCGCGCCAGGCCGGGCGTTTCGTCGATTCAAGCTCCGGCGACGGACAAGCAACCTTGGAATCCTGCGGTCAACCTCGTCATGTCAACAGGATTATTGTTTGCATCATATGATGTTGTGCGACTAGGTACTTCTAGATATATGCACGCCAATATTTTTGTAGTGTAATTTCTTAACGCAAGTACTATCTAAGAAATTTTAGTGACAAAAGTTAACATTACTAATTTTCGAACATCACTTAGGACCTCAGCTACACGAGATGGCATACCAATCAGGGTCTTCATCTTCCTCCGACGAGGAAGACAACTTGAACAATTATGAACCAGCAGATGACATCGACAGCTGGGAAGAATTCACCACAGAGCAAGAAATCTTTGACCAAATCATTGATAGGATGGGTGAGCGTCTCACAGATAGGTTGACCGCGAGGCTCGAGGAATGAAGTGTTGATCGTTCTCGATGGCGGAGTGGTAAAAGAAGTTACATAAGAAGAATTCGTGAAATCGCCCATGAGAACCTCATGCACTTTTACTTCAATGATAGTCCAATGTACACCGATGAGATGTTCCGTAGAAGGTTTCGGATGAGAAGGCCTTTGTTCCTACAAATCATCAATGCGCTTAGTCGGTGGGATCCATATTTTACTCACAGGCCAGATGCCACCAACCGACCAGGGTTGACACCATTGCAGAAGTGTACATCAGCAATCCGCATGTTAGCATATGGCACATCTGCCGACCAACTTGATGAGGTACTAATGCTTGCTGCAAGCACTACCTTGGAGTGCCTAGGGATGTTTGCACAAGGGTAATCGACATGTTTGGCGAAGAGTATTTGCGGGCCCCACGATGTGATGAGGTGGAGCATTTGCTTGAAATTGGTGAATCTCGTGGATTTCCTGGCATGTTAGGGAGCATTGACTGTATGCATTGGCAATGGGATAAATGTCCTACTTCATGGAGAGGAAGATTTGTCCGAGGTGATCATGGTGTTCCTACCATGATCCTCGAAGCGGTTGCTTCTCAGGACCTACGGATATGGCATGCTTATTTCGGTGTGGCCGGGTCAAACAATGATATTAACGTGCTTAATAAGTCACCTTTGTTCATTCGGGACTTGAAAGGGGAAGCTCCGCGGGTACATTTTAGTGTGAATGGAAGGCAGTATGATCGGGGTTACTACCTTGCAGATGGAATTTATCTAGAATGGGCTGTATTCGTGAAGACTATACGGCTCCCTCAAACCGACAAGGACAAATTATTTGCACGCCATCAAGAAGGGGCAAGAAAAGATGTTGAACGAGCATTTGGAGTATTGCAGTCTCGTTTTAACATCGTGCGGCTTCCAACGCGTTTGTGGAAACGTGCTTCTGTGGGCAAAATTATGGAAGCATGTGTCATTCTACATAACATGATTGTTGAAGATGAGGGTGAAATGATTCACATTCCTTTGGACTTGAATGAGAATGCAAAAACATATTTCGCCTTACCACCAGAGGTCAATTGTGGACCTAATATCTGCTTCGCGAATGTGCTACAAAGAAATTCCTCTATTCGTGCTCAGCCAACACATAAGAAACTGAAGCAAGATTTGGTTGAGCATATCTGGCAAATTTTTGTTAGAATAATTTTTTTGTTTTAACTTTTTTCCATTAATTATTTCCATATGTAATAATGTCATACCAAGCAAGTTTATATGTATTTCTGCAGACTTTTATAGTCTATATAGTTCACATTCAATGAATCATCAGGCATGTGACGTGCTCATGTTTGTCTATAATCCTGAACCATCTCATTTTTGTCTGGAAGCATGTGTTACGCACTAATTTTCCATGCGAAGCATCTAGTAATAAGTATGCTTTAATTAGCTAAGTGTGATCAGGTTGTGAGAACACACGGTAGACCACATAGATAGCTTTTCAGCAGATTAGCAAAGTTCAACAGCGGTTGGAGTATTACAGACATCCAAGCAGACACCGTATTGTACAAACTGTCTATAGAGGTGACTATTGGTGACGTGGAGACGTGCTTATAGACACCAGCCGTCGGTACTACTGTAAATGCCCTAAATGGCCAAGATGCCCGTGCTCGAGCTACCACACCCGCGCGCATATGTGGCATGCATTTTATCTAGGAAGTTAGAACTTGCTTAGGCCCCGCTTGGATCGGGTGTATATTAGGCAAAACCGGGGGAAATTTCCACGGACCTAGAGAGCCCACGCTAAAAATCCAATGCAAGCGCCATGAAAGATTACACTCCATAAATTGTACTCCCTCCGATCCGGAATAACGTTCGCAGCTGTACACAAAATTTGTACTAGGGCAGTATGTTCTTCCCGAACATTATTTCGGATCGGAGGAAGTAACGAGAATCCAATCGGGGTCTTAGTGTAAGATTAAGGGACACTGTAATGTTCATGAGAAGGAGCACCAACATCGATCCACGACCGTCGTCGGAGAAAACGAGCTTCCTGAAGACTTGCTTCAACGCAATCAACGCTATGTTAGGTTAATTTCCCAAGCAAAAATATCTTCTCGAGTGATCTGAATGATGCTATTTACGTAACAGATGTTATAAACGAGAGGCGATAGAGAACGGTAAAGAACGAAATCAACATGGGACATAAGATTTTAATGTGAAAAAAAACTTTAAAGGAGAAGGAAAAAAATATGAGAAATTTCACTAAATCATGAGAGATTACAAGCGCCGGTGATTTATAACAACGATCTTATCCCGTGCATCGGCTTACAAGCGGTTTACAAAAGAGGTGGTGAGCTAGATCGATACTGATCTGTACTGCGGAGGGGGGGGGGGGGGGGGGGGGGGGGCATCGCCCCCCACCAGTGCACACCTCCACTTAACCTTTGATGTGTATAGTCTTCGTATGAATTGGGATCACAACTCAAAAAACAACAAGCCGCTCGATTTATAGTACAATGCTAGTAGACATAATCCACACTCACATATTTTTCATGCATTCAGCGCTCGGGTTGCTCTCGATTCGCTATGCACGTACTGTCCCAGCGAGGATGGCTGAGCCTGATCGTCTTCCTCACCATCATCGCCATTTGCTTTTACACGGGGTTTCTCCTCCAGAGGTGAATGGACTCCAACTCGCTCTTCGACACCTACCTAGACATCGGAGGCCACACCTTATGACAAAGAGTCCGCATCATCGTTGCCGCCTTCATCTACCTCGAGCTCTACCTCATCAACATCGGCTTCCTCATCCTGGAGGGCGATAACCATAACAAGTTGGTTCTGGCCGCGATCTTCCGACTGGGTGCCCTCCGCGTCGGAGGCAAGCATGCCTTCGTGTTGTCCGTCATGTTGGCCATGCTGCCGACAACGTGGCTCAAGCAGCCTCAACATGCTTGACTATGTCGCAGTCATGTGGGTTAGGGTGTTCCAAATTCATTTACATATACCCCTGAAAGGGACACTTGAGGGGTGCGAGGGGTGGCGTGAAACCCTCGCGGTATGGATTAGTATCGACTAAGGTCACGCTTGTTATATATACTCTTACGAACCGCCACATGGTATAAGAAACTGTTGTAAATCCCTGGTGTGTAACCTCTCCCATAGAGTAAAGTTTCGCTCCTTGGCGTCCGTGATTTTTTCCTTCTATTTGGAGGGTATTTCCATATTAAATATTGTGTCCCTATATGTTGTGTTTGTGTCGAATATTATGTATGAGTTGGGTTACGGTAGGACTTGGAGTTATATTAGGTGTGGATAGGATACGAGTAGTGTTAGAGTCGGACTCTTGTACCCTTGGCCTCCCATATAATATGGGGGGTGCCACATGATGTAACCCATGACGACTTGATAGAAATTGACACGCAGGGGAGCCGACGTCCTGTGCCGGCGCCTAGGGCGGCCGTTGCGGTATCTTCGGGAGGAGCGCCCGTAGTCATGCCCCGCAGATGTAGGTGTTGAGCGCTGAACTACGTTACCAAACATCGTGCCTCGGTGTTGTCTATGATCTTTTGCATGGCGTATTTATCGTAACAAGTGGTATCAGAGCCTGGTCGAGGTTATGCGGAAGGTCATCTGGAGGTACGAGGATCATGCTCGGCGGGCACCTGGAAACGTCCGATAGGCGCAAGGTGGAGCATGGCGGCGATCGCGGATGCGATCGATGGAGTCGGACACTTCGGGCAATGAGGCATGGACCGTCCGGTGGGCTGTAATCGGTAGGGATTGGTTAGACGTCGTGGAGACGACGCTTCGGCTCGCGATCAGATCGGCGACCAGACGTGGGGGACGCCCGAATAGATCGGATGTGAGGGCATCAAGATGGTGTGCTCGGTGTTGCACAAGGACGGCGTTGTGACACTGCGGACGAGTTGTGTCGACGATGCGGGTGGCCATGGTGCACACGGCTCGTGCACTATTGATGCGCGAGGTGGCGACTGCAGCAATAGGGTCGGTGGCAGGAGTACGCGCGGCAGGGCAAGCGGCAGATTGCTGGCGAGAATCAACAAGCACACGAGAGGCTTCCGTCAGAAAATTGTCGGCGGATTTTCTTTCCGAAGGATACGGATCGAGGAAGGAAGGTTATGGCAGCATACCGCTGGCGGCGTGCGGCACGCAAGGCAAAAGAAAAGAAAAGAAAAAAGGTTGCGTGCGGTGTAGGAGGACTAGTGTCCATGCATGTAGAACCACGTTGCTTGTGTGTACGACTCGGATTTGAAAAAGAATTGGGCACTGCTAGGGCCCCGGGATCTGGGGAAAAATCCTCCGGGTCCCCTGCCGACACTGTTCCTCTCCCTGACCCAAAATTGCACCAAATCCCGTTTTTGCTACCGTGTAGCAAATAATTACCCGTTTTTGCTCCGTTGTAGCAAAAACGGTTTGCGTAGAAAATAGGAAATGAAAAGACTGACTTCGCGGATACCTCGCCGGAGATTTCGTAGCAACAAAAATGTGCTACTGTAGCAAAATCGACTTCGCCGGAGACATCGACGAAGACCTCGCCGGAAAACATCGTAGCAATTTTTTTAATCTATTGTAGCAAAATCACATAACAATAATAGCAAAAAAAATGTTATATTGTAGCATAGCAGCAAAAATTCTTACGACGAGATTCTCTGATGAGACTTATGATGCAAACAGCAGAACAAATTGAAGCAAAAAATTCTTCTTATAAAGCAAATTCACAGAACATATGATGCACAAATTCTGACATGAACAGAACCTCGTTGCAAAAACATTGTGCTATTTTAGCAAAACGACGAAACTATTGTAGCAAAAAAAATTACAGTATCATAGCATAAGCAACATCGACAGTAAGAAAAAAACATTTGCACCACAGTAAGAAAAAAAATATATCGAAGAAACAACTTGCTGCAATTGTTCCGTGGATTTGCATTAAAAAGATGAAGAATTTTGCTGCAAAGTTTCGAGAAATTTGCACCACATGAAAGGGAAGAAGAGCACAAAAATCATCGAATTTTTGCTCCCACAGCACCGCCGTCGCCTACAGGAGCACCGCCGCGTACGTACGGGAGCACCGCTGCCCTCCATGGCAGCTCCGCCGCTGCCTCTTCGAGCTCGACCTCGCTGGCCTCGACCATGGCGCGGAGGGCCAGCATATACGTCTCGTCCATCCTCCGCAGCGACGGCTCGAGGTCGCGGCACCGACGAGCTCGGATCAGTAGCTGCGTCTTCCGCCACGACGGCAGCAGGGCCATGGCGGCACCGTGCTGCGACGGCAGCAGCGCCTCCGCCTTGGTCTCAGGAGCTCTGCCACGACGGCAGCAGGGCCATGGCAGCACCGTGCTGCGGCGGCAGCAGCGCCTCCGCCTTGGCCTCAGGAGCTCCACCACGGCTGCCTTGGCCTCCCACGGGTCGCCGCGGGCGGAGGAGAGGGAGGTGGCGGGGCGGCGACGCGGAGGAGGGTCACGGCCTCCTGCCAGCGGTGAGGGCAACAAGGGTGGCGGCCTCCCGGCGGCACGGCGAGCGTGCGGCGTGCATCTCGCTGTAGAAGAGGAGAAAAAGAGGAAAAAAAGAAGTGGTGGGGAGTGTGGGAGCGAGGGAAGAGATAAGGTGGGCCGGTTGTTCCTCTCCACGTTCGTGGGACGCCTGGCGTGCTATCAAGGCGGAGGATGCGCGCGTTCGATCCCCCGGGTGACGACAAACTTTTCCCAAAAGGATTCCATCGGCATGCAAGGCAATACGTGGAGTCGTGGGTGCATTTGGACTAGAGTTCGGGGACTGCAAGGGCAGTAACACAAGGTGTACTCAGTTTCCGTGCGAGACAAGGAAAAGAAGGGTCGGGTGTGCCGAGTGGAAATAAAAGGCGAGGCGACGAAGGCAAGCAGCGCATAGAAAATTAATCTGCAAGTTCATTGAAAAAAATAACAAAGAGAACGGGGCCTTGCTGGTAGTGCCCAATTTTAATAGCAATACGTTAGTTTTTCGTTTTTAATTACCGTATCGACTGATTACTGATCCATCAGTGGATCTTGGTGATAGCTTACAAATAGAAATATAACTTGCTTACCATGCCAATTATATGTAAATCAAGAAATCCCTGCTGGCCATCAGTGGACTTGGCCAAACGTATTATTTTACCTCCTTTATTTGTAATGTTCCTACATAAATCAAGAACTCAAGTGCCTTATCAAGCTTGAAAATCATCAATTGATGTTATGAATAGAACTTGAAATTGCAGCTAGTTGCTGTCACGTCTCCGCACCTTAATTTCAAAGTTGCGTCATTCCTCCGACTCTTTACTCGCTCTGCAGCAGTCTCATCCATTGAAGTAACCCGAAACACATTACTAACTACTAACATTCTGGCACTTCTCTGTGATAGAAGCATATCGAGGCATGACTGCTCTGATCCACAACGTTGGAAGCCTGTACGGAACTGAACTGCTGCCATTGGGTGTGTTTATGCCGGCGCGGTGGCCAAGATCATCACCAGCGCAAATCCCGGTGCATCCTAATCCCATGTAGTGCTTCGTGTACACGGCGCATTGGTATATGAGATATGCAGCTACAACTTGGCTCTGCTTCCTGTTTCTCCTCCGATTAGTGTTGGCGCTAATTTCTGAATAATGATACAACCTATTCCGTCTCTTCTTAAAAATGTAGTCTTAACGTGTGGTACACCATCCATTTGATGGATGCTTCCATGCACTTCATTGTCGTGCATGAGTGAGCACCCTCCTCCACATTGAAGTAGTTACCTGTCAGATATTACGATTACGTGGATTCACCAATTAATTCACTAGATTTTGATCAGGTCGATCAGCCCATCTAAGGCGCCGATCATATACGGATGGAGCAACCTGCACGAGGAATAGGGAAGTGAAAGAGAGCGCCGTTTTGGCTCCTGGGAGCATATGCTCCCGGTATTTTAAAAAAAATCAAAATTTGAAAACTTATCAAAAAAATCTGAAAAAATCATGCACATACCTGACCATGGTACGCACCACCGTATTTTTTCGCGCCGAAATGACATCGTACGCGACCTGTACAAAAATGAGAAATTTCCTGTCAGAAAATGAGATTCAAAATTTGAATTTCTGACAGGAAATTTGTCATTTTTGTACAGGGCGCGTACGATGTCATTTCGGCGCGAAAACAAACATGGTGGTGCGTACCATGGTCAGGTACGTGCATGATTTTTTTTCAGATTTTTTTGATAAGTTTCCAAATTTTGAATTTTTTTTGAAAATACCGGGAGCATATGCTCCCGGGTGCCAAAGCGAATTTCCGGAAGTGAAAGGATTAGAATGTCATGTCTAGTTGAATTCTATGGAAATATGAATTCTTTTTTGATTTAAATCCATCAACGAGTGGTACTGCCGCCAGCTGGAAGGAAATGTCTCAACAAACTCGACTTGATATGATTTAGTGCCCAGGCAACCTCGGTCCTAGGTGTGGAGCTTGTTTAGAGCATCTCCAACAGCTTTTGTTTATTTGGGTAGGTTTGCTAAAAACTGAAAATATTGCAATTTGGTCAAAAAAAATAGTGTTCCAACAGTATTTGTATAAGTGGTCCCCCACTTTTTTTTACGAAGCTTGATATATTTGCACCCACAGTTGGTATATTTGCGAAGTCTAGAGCCACTTGTTATATTCCCAAAATCAACACGGGAGAGCCCAACAACCATGCGTGGGACATTTTTGCTAGCACCCGCGACTTCGCCGCTGCCGTCTGTGGCCACTGCAGCGGCCATGGAGGCCACGAGCGAGCTCCCCCACGCACCCCACGCCGTCGCCGACCCCACTTTCCGACGTAGTCGCGGCCAAGCCCAAGGCCCAACAGTGCCTAGTGTTGGCGTTGCCGCCGAAGCCCGCGTCCGCCGCATCTACCGTTGTTCTCGGTGCCGCCTCTAACGGGAAGGTGGATGCCTCCACCGTCTCTCGCGCGTTCGCCGCCCCTAGTGTCAAGCAGAGAAGGCCACCGCACGACCCATCCGCCCCGGCGCCGCGTAATCGAGCTCCTCCGGCACCCGCGCGGCCGCCTTCCGCCTCCGTGGAGCCTTCCCCGGCATCGGCGGCCTCCATGGAGCCCCCTCCCCGCACCGGCGACTCTGATGGAGCCCGAGGCGAGCTCGCGTGCCGCCATGGCGTGCCCGAGGAAGAAGATGGCAATTTTTAAACAACAATTTATTGATGTACATCGTTGATTTGTATAGGTGAAAACTGAAGAAGTTGCTACTACTACTATAAAACTAAATCGAAAATCGTAGAATTAAATTTTAGTGATCGTGTTGCCCTTGCAATGTACCTAAATTAATTGAGGTAGACCTTGTCGCAACTATGAAAAATTTGGTACCCTAAGCGACTCTAGGAGCCAACCCTAGGGCCGCAAGCAAACACCGCCCGTTGCACGCTCCGCCGCCACTGGCCTCTGCCGCAGTGGCCAACTCTCCAATCTCCGAAGGAGGTGGGGACTCCGTGCTCGGTTCAGAAGGTGGAGATCGGCATGTGTGGGGCGTCGCCCACAGAGAAGAGGAAGACATGGTGGTAGCCATGTGGTCTTGTCACGTCCAACTCGCTGATCTTCCTGCTGCTGATCGTCTCGATCTAGCCGTCGACGAGTTCCGGACTCTTACGCCGCCGGTCTTCACGTATTGGCGCATGATGCTCCTGGACCTATAGATCGGATGGGATCCGATCGTGCGCACCCGCAAACTTCATCTCGTAAGGCTTCAAGGGGGTGTGTAGCGAAGCTCCACTTTCCGTCGTCACCATGGTGCACGTCGACATCGGCATCTACGCCACAATCTCCATGGTGTTGGCAGAGGTGTGGAATGCCAAGACGGCCATGATTGGAAAAGGAAAGGCCTCTATGGATTAAATCAGAGTTTGAGACTGCTAAGTAATCATAGAGGCGGGATCTCAGATGCAATGAAGACAATGCTTCACATGTTGTTATGCGGGCATAGTTCTGCAGCGGGATATGCTCCCGTCCAACCCGCACACGTGATGCATGTGAGTGTGATGATAGGTGATTTGCAGCGGCGGCCTCGGCAATTGGGGGTGACAACATCGGGGGATTTCATTTTTTGTGGTGCTACTCGAGTACCAAGTCTTTATTTTCAGGGTGAAAACTGTAGGTCAGACCTTCACTGGTTATTCCTGATAATGGTTTGATGACATTGTTTAGAGATATTGGATTTTCTCCATGGTGAAAACCTAAAGTCTATTGATCAAGTGACGCTAATCGTTTGTGCATTGTTCCCTTCCTTGAGGCTTCGTATTTGGAGAACCTCTTTTGCGGTCTAGATGTTGTTATTGGTGGTGGTTTGGTTCCAGTTGCTGCGAGTTATTAATCACTATGGCGGGGTTTTCTTTTTTCTTTCTATCCTATAGGCTGTGTGTATCCTTAATGTCTCCACTAGTTCTTGACATTGTGTTGGTGCATAAGCTGGGTGTAATTAATATCTTTGATATTAATATATTCCATTTATAATTTTTTTTGCTATGTCCTTGTTATCAAAACTTTCATATCTTATACTGTTTTTCTACAAAATTTTATTTTTAACTTCGAATACCCAATATGAAAATCTTGCATGCGCCCAACATCCACACGCCGCCGCAAATGCAATAGTCAGCCTCGAAGCAGTCCCTGAGAAGCAAGCTAGGACATGCACATCACATGCGCTGCTCCAACCCGACAAACGAACAGACGGAGAAACGCAGACACGTGCAAAATGCGTCCATCAGCACACACGCTGTCAGGCGGGGCCAAAATGCGCTTCACCGGTCGGACGCCCACGGCCTCTATTTCTATAGAGGTAAGGGGAAGGAAATATTAGATGTCGGGGATGTAATACCGGGTACCCCGTAGTTGATGGTTTTGCGGAGTTAATAGAAGAGGGAAACAGGAATTAAATGAGTAAAAGATAAAGGAAAAGGCAGAAAAGCGTAGCCTGGGCCGACTTTGGCACAGCCCTGACCGATATAACAGGTGCTGAGCCGGAATAAGACAGTTCCGGCCTGTCCCAAGGCTCACAGGCCGGAGATACGGCCTACCAGGCCGAGGTCCAGTTAACTCGGTCAGGCCGAGGTCCAGTTAACCTGGTTGGGCCGAGATTCGTTCACCTCGGTAGGCCGAAGTTCGGTCAAACTCGGATTGGGCCGAGGTCCGGCTAGGTCGGATGGGCCGAGACCAGCTACCACGGCTGGCCCGACACCAGCTGTGCCTCGACTGGGCCAAAGTCTTCGACTCGGCAGCCTCGGCTGCGCCCGGCCATCTCCGCCTCCACCTTGACCACGCCGGGATGGCGCCGCCTCGGCCTCCCTCGCCATGCTCCGCCCCGGCCGCGGCCTCCCCTTCCTCCCTCACCGCGCCACGCGTCGCCCCGGCCGCCGTGGCCAGCTCCCCGTCGTGGCCTCGCCCCAGCCGGCCCCACAGCTCGCCTCCGTCGCCCCGGTTGGCTGACCCCGGAATGGGCCGCCGTCCCCAACTTCGGATCAGGCCGAGGTTTGCTTACCTCGGTCGAGTTGCTACCGGCATCTCCTGGCCATCATCGCTCCAGCTCCAGTCTCGGGCCAGCACGGCGTTGCGTCAGCTCGGATGGACCGAAGTTCCGGCATCTCGGCCTCCTCGTCGCCCCATCTTCTGCACATCTACGCTATCACGGTTTCAGGCACTACCTGGGCAGCAACCTCCGGGAGCGCCACCTCTACACCGACATCCCAGCACTTCCTCGACAAGTACAAGATACCCCTGCCATCCCCAGAAGATCCGGAAGACAGGAGCTAGAGGACAAGACCAAGGACGGAGACAAGACAAGCCATGCCTGTCCAGGACGTGACTAATCATGGCTACAGTGGCAAGGATGTGACTATAGTACAGCTCCATGACGCATGTATAGGGGTGACAAGACCCGAGTGGTCATATCATGTACAGTGTATGCATAGTGTGCTGGTGGGGCCCCCTTGTCCCCTGGGCTCCCCTTTATAAGGAGCACTAGAGGGAACGCTCCAGGCAGCTCCATGCGGGCACAGAGAGGCCCCTTGAGCTCATTTTCCCCCGTAGCTCCTTGCTAGCTTCCTTCTCCATGAGAGCTCCGTGCGGCCTTGCTCAGGCTTAGAGATACTTAGACATACAGCTCGAGGAGCCATTATACAGATCATATGCAGAGAGGAGAAATACACATAATAGGCTAGATGCTGCAGTAGGGGTTTTATCTCTCACGAGATTCCCGAAGCAGGGTAAATCCTTGTGTTCGTTTGTTCTTCCGTGTGCGCTGTTCAGCGCGCTATCCCTCCCCGAATCCTCTAGCGTCCATCGGCCCCAAACTTAAGCCTACCCCTAGGCATCTGTTGTTTCATACCACGACATTAGAGGCAATAACTCTAGTGCTCTTTCTCACTTACAAATCGGCTGTTAAAAAGATAGGAAACATAATGCTCTTACGGAGAACTGCAATATGGACGAAATCTCAAAAGCAGGGGTGTGCAAAATCCAAACCGGCCCAAACCGTTTTAAACCAGCTAATTGACCTAGCTAATTTTGGAAATCACTAGAAAAAGAGTTCCCTTTGCGAAGGGAACCTAACAGACCATCTCGTGGTGACAAGTGTGAAAGATCGATATGTCGACTAGAGGGGGGGGGGTGATTAGGCGACTACCAAATTTTAATTCTTTTTCGATTAATTAAGGTTTGAGCAAAGTAAAACAAGGTTGACTAGATGTGCACTAAGTGAGCAACCTATGTGATACAAGCAAGGTAAGCAACGTAGCGTAAGCAATAAGTAAATGATAGAAATAACCGCAAAGTGGAGACACGGAGATGTTTCCCGTAGTTCCTTCTCAAGGGAAGTACGTCTACGTTGGAGGATTGTGGAGCCACCTAGGCGCTCCAATAGCACGGATGTGCTCACTCTATTCTCCGTGAGCTTTACCCGTGGGGGTTTGGCTCATCCACTATGAGGTCACCTTGATGGCGTTGACCAAGCCGGTACACAAAGGTCGGGGAACTCCACAATGAGTTGAAGCCTCCCAACAATGTCTCGGACTTCCTCCGAGACTCACAAAGGCACCTCGAGTTACAAGCAACCCAAGATGCAAGTTCCACTATCCGTGTGGGGGGATTTGAAATTCCTTCGGTGGAGACGTAGATCTAGACCTCCTATGACACTCCTCAAAGTATCAGTCGATTGAGTGGTTGGAGTGGGAGATCTAGTAGTTTGAAGTTCTTACAACAATGGGGCTTTGGCAAAGAATGGGGAATTAGTTCTAGCAGCTCAAAGAGTCCCAAGGTAGGTGGAGAGGTCTAAATACCCCCTCCCTTTCTTCTGCCCGTTGGGAGGGAAAAACCCACGCGAGCGGTAGTACCGCTGGGATAGCCGGTACTACCGCCGCGGTCTTCACGCGCGCCTCCAAACGGTCAACGAGCCCGCTTCAAGCGACGACGAAACCCACCTCGCCGGTACCAGGCGTTACCGCTGGAGGTACCGCTGCAGGTACCGGAACCGTGGGCAGAACGGCCCGAACGACGGTACCGGGAGCGGTACCAGCCGCGGTACCCCTTTTTCCTCTGCGCCCCTGGAGATGGCGGTACCACTTGGTACCGCTGGCGGTACCGGAACCGCGGGCAGAACGCCGAGAACGGCGGTACCCGCGGTGGTACCTGGGCGGTACTGCCCTTCGCAGCTCGCCCCAGGGAACTGGAGGTAGTACCGCCTATCCCAGCGGTACTACCGCTCCCTGGTAGCTTTCACTCCTTTGGCTCCTTTTCATCGCGTCGAGACAACGGGGATAAATATAAAACCTGTTTAAACTCATATAAACTTGTTAGATGCAACCTTTGTATTATCATCAACATCAAAACATGATTAAGAGCAACAATGCTCTTTCAATCTCCCCCTTTTTGATGATTGATGACAATACAATGATTTGCTACAAAGTGATTTGAAAAATTTAGACGGAGCTCCCCCTAGATATGTGCACTACTCAAGAGTAGTCTTTGAAGCTCAAAGAATGCACATCGACTAGGATCAACACTCCCCCTAGATTTTTCAAACCATGCAAGAGATAATACAAAACATACAACTAACATAGGAGGTTTAACACAAATAACGAGTTTAAACATGTCTTACACCATGCAAAACAAAGTACTTGAAGCGATAAAAAAAAGTTCACAAGCTCATAAGAATCAAAGATAACAACCAAAGCTTGTGACTTAACCCATGCAAATCCCTCGAAAACCTAATAGATATCTCTCCCCCTTTGGCATCAAGACACCAAAAAGGGAGAAACCATAGCTAGCGTCCCAAACCCTAGCCGGAGAGGTCTTCGTTGCTTGGGGGGCGAGGACGACGACGAGAAGAAACTTCAGGTTCACCATCATAATCGGACCAAGAGAATATGTGACCTTCTTCATCCTTAGCTTGCCAATTGCTCCAAGTGGTGATGTTCTTCTCCGAACCAGAAAGCACATCCTCTTCTCCTTTATCACGGCGACGTTGAATGTCGCGCTGACGAGCCAACTTGTCCTCATTGTGATTTTGCCAAGTGCGCAGCTCCACAGCCTTGGACATGCAGAAAATCTTCTTCATTTGCTTTGCCATCCATGCAAAACCATCATTCCTCACAGGAGCCCGAGAGGGGCCAGCAGTGTCTTCAGCGGTCTTGTCCTTGGCCTTGTCATCCTTATGCTTCTCGGTATGATCCTTGATGAGCAGCTTCTTGGGCTTGTGTTCAATCCATAGCTTGGGGTCTCCAAGACCCTCGGACGGAAAACGATGATTCCAAGCCCAAAGGATGATCTTCATGACGAGTGGCCCATGACAAGCATTCTTCTTGTTCATGATGACAACAAACAGCTCATTCCAAATGAAATCCGCAATATCCAATCTTCTTCCGGTAGTCTTCAACTGATGCATCTTGACCATTAAGGTGCGGAGATAGCCATGGATTTCATCATAGTTGCCAACCTTGGGGTTAAGAACCATGCGATAGATGCGATGCATGATCTCATAGGGAGGATAGAGCCCCTCAGATTTCCCAACCTTAAACCTCTTCCAAAAATAAAGAGGACGAAGCGCTTCATTTTCCAGTGGTCTTGGGGCTTCATGAACACGGAACCAAGAGCTTGATAAGTGAGATGGAAGCAAAGATTGAGTACCATGGTCTTCAAAACCAAGCATAGCTGTGATGTCTTTCCAATTCTCACAAAAGAGGTGATCTTTGGTCATCCAAGAGAGATAAGGAACTTGATCTTCGGTACCAAAATGAACGGTGGCAAAGAATTGGCAAACAATCTTCTCATCATAGTCTTGCTTGAGGGACATAAGAGGAAGAAGCCCTTGCTCTTGACAAATAGACATAGCTTCTCCAAAGTATTCCGGGTGCCTTGACATGTGATCCATATCAATCCAGCGCTGAGGCACCACATTCTTGTCCGGCTTCCTATAGAGTAACTCAGAGTAGCATTCGGCTTGAAAGACATTGTGGAAGAAAGGATTATCGCCTCTGAACTCGGGGAGAAGGTTGTGCCGGGCAGTGGCATAGGGATCCAACTTTCTTTGGGCAAGGTACTGAGGTTCAGGCAACTGGCTTGCAGTGAGATACTTCTTCTTATTACATGGCACTTTCTTGGACTTGGGCTTGGCCTTGCGAGAGGAGGAACCCGGATGGAGCTCCTCCTCTATCTCATCAACTTGCTCAACATGGTCCTTACCCCGAGCTTTCTTAGGAGCTCGACCTCTCTGACCACCTGTGAATAGCAGTGGATGGAAAGCATGGGGATAAGTAAATGCAACATGGTTTCATGATTTGGGAAGCAAGAGCACAATGTGAACGAAAGTGAGAGAACTTAATGGCTAGAGATGTTATTAAACACTTGGAATAGAGGCATCACATAGAGATGATGAACTAATTTCAACAAGGAACAAGAAAATCATCTCTAGGTGACTCCTATTAACCCTAGATGTAGAACAACAAAAATAGCCAATGAATCCTAACAAGATTCATACACAAGGTTCTAGGGTCCCTAAATTGCATCTCTACCAAACCAAATCGTCACAAGCACAAGAAGATTCATCATCCATACATCTCCACCCATCCACTAGGTGAGAGAGAGGGAGAGGACGTACCGGTGCTCATGGCGAGGGTCAAAGGTGAGGGAGAGGTGCTGGAGTGTCCCCGGGGCGTGGGAGGGGAAGCCCTTGGCCGGGGCACTCCTTCCCGGCGGCGGGAAAGGTCGGCGGCGGCGGATCTTGAGGAGAGGAGTTGGGGCGGCGTGGGGAAAAGAGGAAGTTTGACTTCCTCCCCACAGCCGCCCGACCCTTATCCTGCGAAAAACCGCTCCAGCGGTACTACCGCTTAACCCAGCGGTAGTACCGCCGGCCGGTTCCTGCGCAGCCCAAAATGCGATTATTCGCCCGATCAAAATGCTTTCGCATCATGGTAAGGGGAATAATGATGCAGTGGGATGCCAGTACCGGCGCCTGGGGGCACCGCGCTGTGTAAGTCCAAGAGGGCGAACACAATGCCATGTCGCCGGGTCCGACTTTCTGAGCGCCAAGAGCATGAAACCAAAAGCATTTTTAGAAAGAAAAGTCTTTTGAGATAGGATTTTTGGCTTAGGATAGAACACAAACCGATAGGGGTGGGAGACATTCAACTTTGCAAGATGCGAAAAGGAAAGGCCAAAGGTTGAATGTTTTCCACAAGAGAAAGCCAAGGTCTAGAAAACCCAAATAAGATCAAATGAAGATCAACTCCTCATAAGGAGGAGGCGGTGGCCGAGGCCACCATGTATGAGCAATTATCAACCCAAAACCGCGAAGATATATCTTGGGTTTAAGGCCAATACTCATCGTTTAAGCACAATTTGTCACCGGAGTGACCAAATAAAGCACGAATTGTCTATGTGCGCATAATAGAAGTAGTGTTGACTCATGAGTTGAGCTACACTCCCCCTATGTCCATGCATGCATCTAAACTAGTTACGATGTCTACTATGGTACTTGTGCAAGGCGGTCAAGCAAAGTTGCTCGCATCAATGACATTTAGTTCATTCCTCAACTCTCGAAATCTTGGTTCATCAAGGGCCTTGGTGAATATATCCGCAAGTTGATCCTTGGTTCCTACAAAAGAAAGGTCAATGTTGCCCCTCTCCACATGCTCCCGGATGAAATGATGACGAACTTCAATATGCTTCGTCTTGGCATGTTGCACGGGGTTGTGGGCGATCTTGATAGCACTTCATTATCGCACATGAGGGCACCTTGGAGAAGAAATACCATAATCCTTCATAGTTTGCACCATCCATAAGAGTTGAGCACAACAACTTGCGGCGGAGATGTACTCGGCTTCGGTGGTGGAGAGAGCAACACAATTTTGCTTCTTGGAAGACCAACACACCAAGGAGCGGCCAAGAAATTGACAACTCCCGGATGTAGACTTCCTATCCTTCTTCTCTCCGGCATAATCCGCATCCGAGTAACCCATGAGATGAAAGCTTGAACCCTTGGGATACCAAAGACCAAAGTTTGGGGTATGAAGCAAATATCGAAAGATGCGCTTAACCGCCACTAAGTGGCTCTCTTTGGGAGCCGCTTGATACCTTGCACACTTACCCACACTAAACATAATATCCGGTCTAGATGCACAAAGATAAAGCAAAGAGCCAATCATAGAGCGATAGAGTTTTTGATCGACATCGTTACCCTCGGTGTCGGTGTGGAGGTCGACGGAGGTGGACATGGGTGTCTTGTAAGATTTGAGCTCCGTCATCGTGAACCTCTTGAGCATGTCTTGGGTATATTTGGCTTGATTGATGAAGGTACCTTCCCTATATTGCTTCACTTCAAATCCTAGGAAGTACTTCAACTCCCCCATCATGGACATCTCAAATTTGCTTGTCATTAGCTTTGCAAACTCATCATTGAAAGCATTGTTAGTAGAACCAAAAATGATGTCATCTACATAGAGTTGGCATATGAAAAGATTGCCACCCACCTTCTTGGTAAAGAGGGTGGGGTCAATAACACCAACTTGGAATCCACGGTCTACAAGAAACTCTCGAAGGTGCTCATACCACGCACGTGGGGCTTGTTTAAGGCCATAGAGCCTTGTCGAGCTTGTAAACATGGTCCGGATGGTTGGGATCCTCAAACCCGGGAGGTTGCTTAACATATACCAACTCATTAATAGGACCATTAAGGAAAGCACTTTTAACATCCATTTGTTGCAATTTAAAGTTATGATGAGATGCATATGCAAGCAAGATGCGAATAGATTCAAGACGAGCAACGGGGGCATAGGTTTCACCGAAGTCAACACCTTCGACTTGAGAGTAGCCTTGTGCCACCAATCTTGCCTTGTTTCGAATGACAATGCCGTTCGAATCTTGCTTGTTCTTGAAGACCCATTTGGTGCCGATGACGTTCTTGCACCCATTTGGCCTTGGCACCAACTTCCACACCTTGTTGCGCTTGAAGTTATTGAGTTCTTCATGCATGGCATCAATCCAATCATGATCTTCAAGAGCTTCATACACCTTCTTGGGCTCGATGAAGGACACAAAAGCATGGTTGGTGCTAAAGCTTGCCAATTGTTTTCTTGTGACGACCTTGCTTTGGACACCTCCAAGAACTTTGTCCAATGTATGCTCTAAGCGAGTTAATTTTTGCTCTCTTCGCAATTCTCTTCTCTTCTTGGTCTCCTCCGAAGTTTCTTGAGAGATGACTTGATCATTTCCTTCATCATCGGAGTCATGTGCATTGTTTTGATCTTGAGCTTGATCTTGATGAGGACCACCTTGATCTTGTTCTTGATCATTGTCGTGTGCACCATCTAGAGCTTGGTCTTGAACATCAAGTTGTGGAGAGGAACCACTAGGTTGATCTTGTTCTTGACCTTGCTCACTTGTTTGAGGGCTCGGAGTTTGTTCTTGGTTACGGGGAGGATCTTGAGTTGGTGATGGTATGACTTGAGGAGGAGCTCGAGGAGGATCTTGAACTTGAGGAGGATCCTCTTCAATGGGACGAATGTCCCCAATTGCCATCCTTCTTAGAGCGAGCTCCATAGGTACATCACCTACAACATTAGGATCAACTTGCCCCACTTGGGAGCCATTATCCTCATCAAACTTCACGTCACTAGATTCTTCAACTTGACCGGTGGTCTTGTTGTAGACTCTATAGCCGTGAGAGTTTGTGGAGTAACCAACAAAGATACCCTCTATAGATCTAGTTTCAAACTTAGATAACCGGTTACCTTTCTTGCGAATGAAGCACTTGCATCCAAAGACACGAAAATAAGAAAGATCCGGTTTCTTCCCAAGAAGAATCTCATATGGGGTCTTGTTCAATAGCTTGCGGAGAAATAACCGATTTGTTGCATGACAAGCGGTGGAGATGGCTTCGGCCCAAAAGTTAACGGAGAAGCATACTCCGCAATCATGGTCCTAGCCGCATCCATAAGAGTCCGGTTCTTCCTCTCCGCAACACCATTTTGTTGAGGGGTGTATGGAGTGGAATATTGATGAGCAATCCCTCTTCACTAAGAAACCCCTCCACGGTGTAGTTCTTGAATTCGGACCCATTGTCACTTCGAATTGTCATGATCTTCTCTTGATATTGCGTTGAGCCATGTTGATGAAGTCAATGACTCTTTGTTGAGTCTCACTCTTTTCTTGAAGAAATAGACCCATGTGTATCTTGAATAGTCATCAACAATCACCAAGCAATACTTCTTCCCACCAAGACTATCATAAGATAATGGACCAAAAAGGTCCAAATGAATGAGCTCAAGAATCTTGTCGGTGGTAATCTTCGTCTTTGGTGGATGGGCTTCTCCATGTTGCTTTCCTAGAACGCATGATCTACACACACGATCTTTGGAAAACTTAATATCGGTTAGTCCAAGAATGTGATTACCACTTTGAAGATCATGGAGTGTTCTCATATTGGTGTGGGCTAGTCGGCGGTGCCAAAGCCAACCCACATCAACTTTAGCCATTAGACAAGTCGCGGCCGACATGCTCTCTTTCGAGAAATCAAGCACATACATGCCGTACTCGACATGTCCAACAAAGACTACTTTAAGAGATCCCTTCACGGTGATGATCACACTCTCGTCATCAAAATAACACCCATAACCACTTTTAGTAAGTTGATAGACGGAGAGTAAGTTGTAACCAAGGGACTCAACGACAAGTACATTCTTGATAGAGACTTCTCTAGCAACAACGACCTTGCCTCGTCCCAATACCTTAAGCTCGCGGTTGTCACCAATTTTGACTCGTGAATATTGAGGTAGAGGAGGTTCAATATCATCCACCAAGTCAATGCGTCCGGTCATGTGTTGGGATGCGCCACTATCCACCGTCCATCGACCCGCACCGGACGCCACACCCTACAAGGAATCAAGTCTTTGATTTAGGTACCCATTTTTCGATGGGTCCTTTCTTGTTAGTCACAAGGGTCTTAGGAACCCAAATAGCCCAATGATAATCATCACCATAAGAAGAGCCAACATATTTAGCATAAACATGACCATCTCTAGATTTCATAAGAACATAAGATGGGTTATATTTGCCGGCAAAGTCATTATGGGTAGGAAGGTCCCTTGTGACCTCACCACCCACAATGGTGTTGGTCTCCTTCTCTTTAGCCAACTCCCCCTCCTTCACAAAGATAATAGCTTTTGAAGAGGGAGAAGACTTCTTCTTCTTCTTGTTCTTCTTCTTTGACTTGGTAGAGAAACCAAGTCCTTCTTTTCCAATTTGATCCTTTTGATTGCTCAAAAGGTCATTGAGGTTCTTTTCTCCTTGGGCACAAGCCATAATGCCCTTCTCAAGTTGAGATTTCAACTTAGCATTCTCTTCAACAAGGTTAGCATGCTCACAACAAATAATAGATTTAGCAATAATTTCATTTGATGTGGAAGCAATAACTTCTTTCACTTGTTGACCTAGGAATTGATCATGAGACTTCTCAAGTTTGGCAAAAGACTCTTTGAGGGTTTTGAGTTCCTCATCAAGTCTCTTGTTTTCCTTCTCAAGTCTAGCATGTTCAATGCCTAGCTCAAGCTTCTCATTCTTATAGACTTTAGAAGTAGCAAGAGCATGTTCATGATCCTTTTTAACTCTAGACATGTCAATAGCATAGGATTCCTCGGAATTAGATAGGGCCTCCTCAAGGGACCTTCTACGAGTTTGCTCCTTTTCAAGAGCAATAGCGAAATCCGCTATCTCATTAGCATAGTCAACCTCACGGTTTGCCATGCCCGAAATGATCTCCTCCTTTTGATCTACAAGAGAGTTAGTTTCCTCAAGTTGCTCCAAAAGAGCATCAACATTCACTTTGTCTTCTCCTTTAAGATTCGCTAGCCACACGTCCACCTCATTTGGACTTTGGGGCTCCTTCACAACATTCTCTACACAATCCAATAAGGAAGGAGGTGTAGAGGCAATAGGTTTAGGAGAAGGAGTTACCGAGGTGGCTTTTGCCATGAGACATGTGTAGGGAATGGACTCATTTTCATTGGGGGATTCAAATAGGGATGACGGTGTAGAGGAAGGTGTAGCTATGGCAATGCGAGCGGTAGCTACAACTTCATCTTCATCTTCATCACCGGACATGTATTCTTCCAAAACTTTTCTATCTTGAACACACAAGGCATTGGTAACCCTCTTCTTCACGTAGTTCTTGTTGCCGTTGCCCTTGGACTTGTCTTTTCTCACAAGCTTGCCATTGTGGTCCTCTCGATTCTCCCAAGGACACTCGGCAATGTAGTGATTGAGATTACTACAATTATAGCAAGTCTTTGGACGGTCTCCTCTTGGTCTTGCAACGAAGTTCTTCTTAGCAAAAGGTCTTGAAGATCTCTTGGAACGGTTGCCCCAATAGGCTCTTGAAGCAAGAGCCATGTGCTCACAATAGTCTTTCTTGACTCCTCCGTATCCTCCTCTTCACCTCCATGTTCAAACTCTTCTTCACTAGTGATGGTGGTGGACTTCAAAGCGACATTTGGAGATTGTCCCGCAAGTCCCCTTTGCCGAGCTTGAGCATGAATAGAGCTCTTGACAACCATCCCAATGGATACAAACTCGTTGAGCACGGTGTTGGAGTCAAGTGTTGAGAAGTCCGGTCTTGATCGAATGGTTTGAGCTAAGCCTTGATTTGAGGGAGTGATGGCCTTGAGAAATTTGCGCTTGATCCAATTATCACTAATCTTCTCAAAACCGAAATCATTCAAGGTGATGGCAAGAGCGGAGAGTCTTCGATAGAGATCTTCGGGGGTCTCATCTTCATTCATCACAAACTCATCGGCTTCATCTTGAACCGCTTCATACTTGGAAAGTTGAATGCTTTTGTTCCCCAAGAACAAGTTATGAAGATTCTCCCAACATTGCTTTGCCGTCGTGCACATACGGATATGCGTGCGATAAGTTGGGCTTGCGGCCGTTTGTATCATGTGCATGGCGGTGGCGTTGAGTTGATGATTGGCCTTCTCCGTTGGAGTCATGTTGTGTGGGTCTTGAGGATGGAAGCCTTGCTCTAAAATGTCAATCAAGAAAACACAACAACTAGACATGTGTGAACGCATAGAGAATTGCCAATTAGGAAAGTCTTTTGGATCAAGCTTAGGAGGTGCGCCCATATTGGCGATGTGTGGCGGAGAGACGTGTTGGTGGATTGTGTTATACACTTGTTCCGGTGGAACATTAGCATACACCCCCGGCGGCTTCCTTGGGGTTGAGTTACCATCCTCGGAGTTCTTTGTTTCGGGATTGGCTTGCGCCTTTCCGTCCGCATTGACAATACCCGTAGAAGGAAGAGTATCTACTTCCCGGGACATTTTCCAAGGAGGGTAAATCAACCTTAGGAGGATCCGGTTTCCCTAGGAACTCCTTGAACATTTCTCGCATCGATTCCTTCATGCTTATGTTGAGGTTGGTAGTGATCTCGGTATTGAGATTCGATATCTCACTCTTGAGTTCACTAACAACCTCACCAAAGCGTTCATTAGTAACCGATGCGAGAGGGTCCACGACGTCCGACATATTCTCTTAGGCGGTGAAGCCTTAGATAAGAGACGAGGCTCTGATACCAATTGAAAGATCGATATGTCGACTAGAGGGGGGGGTGATTAGGCGACTACCAAATTTTAATTCTTTTTCGATTAATTAAGGCTTGAGCAAAGTATAACAAGGTTGACTAGATGTGCACTAAGTGAGCAACCTATGTGATACAAGCAAGGTAAGCAACGTAGCGGAAGCAACAAGTAAAGGATAGAAGTAACCGCAAAGTGGAGACACGGAGATGTTTCCCGTAGTTCCTTCCCAAGGGAAGTACGTCTACGTTGGAGGAGTGTGGAGCCACCTAGGCGCTCCAATAGCACGGATGTGCTCACTCTATTCTCCGTGAGCTTTACCCGTGGGGGTTTGGCTCATCCACTATGAGGTCACCTTGATGGCGTTGACCAAGCCGGTACACAAAGGTCGGGGAACTCCACAATGAGTTGAAGCCTCCCAACAATGTCTCGGACTTCCTCCGAGACTCACAAAGGCACCTCGAGTTACAAGCAACCCAAGATGCAAGTTCCACACTATCCGTGTGGGGGGATTTGAAATTCCTTCGGTGGAGACGTAGATCTAGACCTCCTATGACACTCCTCAAAGTATCAAGTCGATTGAGTGGTTGGAGTGGGAGATCTAGTAGTTTGAAGTTCTTACAACAATGGGGCTTTGGCAAAGAATGGGGAATTAGTTCTAGCAGCTCAAAGAGTCCCAAGGTAGGTGGAGGGGTCTAAATACCCCCTCCCTTTCTTCTGCCCGTTGGGAGGAAAAACCCACGCGAGCGGTAGTACCGCTGGGATAGCCGGTACTACCGCCGCGGTCTTCACGCGCGCCTCCAAACGGTCAACGAGCCCGCTTCAAGCGACGACGAAACCCACCTCGCCGGTACCAGGCGGTACCGCTGGAGGTACCGGAACCGTGGGCAGAACGCCCGAACGACGGTACCGGGAGCGGTACCGGCCGCGGTACCCTTTTTCCTCTGCGCCCCTGGAGATGGCGGTACCACTTGGTACCGCTGGCAGCACCGCTGGCGGTACCGGAACCGCGGGCAAAACGCCGAGAACGGCGGTACCTGCGGCGGTACTGCCCTTCGCAGCTCGCCCAGGGAACTGGCGGTAGTACCGCCTATCCCAGCGGTACTACCGCTCCCTGGTAGCTTTCACTCCTTTGGCTCCTTTTCATCGCGTCGAGATAACGGGGATAAATATAAAACCTGTTTAAACTCATATAAACTTGTTAGATGTAACCTTTGTATTATCATCAACATCAAAACATGATTAAGAGCAACAATGCTCTTTCAAAGTGTCGCCTTCTCCTTCGTGCGGTACCAACAGTTGCATGCATGTTCGACAAGTGTCACAACCAGATTGAAAGTGGGGAGTAGGAGAGAGAAAGGGACACCGGAGGTGGGAAAGCAGTTTTTGCCTTTTATTTTGCAAAACCGAAACTTCAAAACAAAATATCTTGCGAACCGTTTATCCGAATTATGAACCGTTTTCACTTTTGAGCTCCTCACGTCGAGATCTTCAAAACTAGATCTCATGTTCATAGGTTTCGACGAACTTTTTTTTTGTACTACTGGTTATATATAGTTTGTACATCATATTTCTGTTATTTTATACAACCATTTCTGTGTAGTTCGTACTTTTTGTGCTATGTACTTTTGTATGATGAGAGAGAAGAGATAGTAAGATGAGAGGACAGCTTTTCCCTTTTATTTTTCTAAATCAAATTTTTGAAATGAAATATCTTGAGAACCGTTTATCCGAATTACGAACCGTTTTCACTTTTGAGCTCTTCGTGTTGAGATCTTCAAAACTAGATCCCATGTTGGTAGGTTTCGACGATCTTTTTTTTTGTACAACCGGTTATGTATAGTTGTACAACATGTGTTTGTGTAGTTGTACAATCTGTGTTTGTACAAACTGTGTTTGCGTAGTTGTACAACATGTGCCTGTATATTTGTACAATCTGTGTCTGTACAACCTGTGTCTGTTTAGTTGTACAACTTGTGTCTGTACAACTTCTGTCTGTCTAGTTGTACAACATGTGTTTATGTAGTTGTACAATCTGTGTCTGTCTAGTTATACAACGTGTGTCTGTTTAGTTGTACAACGTGTGTCTATACAACTTTTGTCTGTCTAGTTGTACAACATATGTCTATTTAGTTGTACAACCTGTATATGTGTACTTGTACAATTTGTTAGTTGTACAACTTATTTCTGTATAGTTGTATAATTTGCGTCTGTATAGTTGTACAACTGTATAACATGTGTCGTATAGTTTGTACATCTCGCAGTTTTTTAATTCAGGTACTGTACGTGTGGAGCAGCTTTTATACATCCGTGGTGGCAGCAGATCTGTACATCGAGACTAATGATCGGAGCAGCGGCAAGGATTTGTTTTTCTGTCTGTACATGGGCATCGGCCGTCCGGCAGCGCGTGCATGTACAAGGAGTCTGGCTCGTTTCCCGAACGATTGCTGGTGGCTAGCTTTGGCCTTTGCATGGATCGTACTCGTTTTTTAGATGGTCAGCTCGTGACGTGCGTGGGACCTCGTGCCGCACGGACCGGCTGCCGTGTTCGATTTCATTTCGTCCACTGACCAGGTCCACGGAACACAACAGCATACCACGTGGCGCGTTTATAGCATTCTATTTTTCCCTTTGCGAAGGGAACTCTTTTACTAGTGGCACCCCTTCACAAGATCCAAAGGCCCAAATTCCCACCAAGTTTAGTACAAAAATATTAGCTAGGCCCAAACCGCCTAAACCGGCAAACCGGATTTGCCCACCCCTAGTCAAAAGTATAACTATCCTGGGCTTTATAAATATGAGTTTATTTGATTGTTGAGTGACTATTTTGTTGAAAAAGATTGTACTTGTGTCATCTCTTTTTCATACTCATGACTGGGTGTCCATGATAGACCAAAATAAAGAAAACTGTATATGACTAGGGGTACGCAAGTTTGTCCTGATTTGGTAGCACATCTAGACAATCTCGATTCGACATTAAAAACATACAAAAACCTCACGCAGCTTAGGATTTGGCAAAACAAGAAGTGAACTATTTAACATGTAACTTAGTTTCCATCTCATACTTTATACGTTTCCGGCTACAGCTTGTTTAGTTTCAGTCTTCCACTATCTTTCGGGACTGCCAATTTCTTTTTGTGACTTTGATTTGTAGAGCGCGCAACCACATCGTTCGATCATCTCTTTGCTTTGCAGCAGTCGCACGATCTTCAACTGCCAGATGCAACGGCGTAGATGATAGGAGTCTCTCTGCCGACCGCATCCGTGATCCTTTTCTAACCCACACGCCTATAAATGGCCAGGATGCACGTGCCCAATATAAATTCGTATGGACATGATAGTCATGCTACTAACACTCCTTTTATTATTATTTTTACTTGCGTATGCAAATTTCATTTCCATGTATTTATTCATATATCTCGTGGGACTAGATAACGTGAAAAAGTATCGTCAAACATGAAGACAACAGACAATCTGACGGTGTGAAGTCTGAATTGGATATTGTAAGTGGAAGAGGAGGAACACAACAGAAAACGCAACTGAGGTAGGGAGAGGGCTGATTGGTAGAGGAGGCGAGAAGAGGGACGTGGAGAATAAGGTGGTGATCGACCAGACTCGACCCGCCGACTCAGTCTCTCGGATGTGCTTAAAGGGGTAGGGTGTGCGTGTATGCGTTTATATGGGTGAGTGTGTGCGTGTGTATATGGGCGTCTGCGTTGTACTGTGTTTCGCAAACAAACAAAAAACCCAATCATGGGGTAGACGAGGAGATAATTATTATTTTTTAGACGAGAAAATGAGGAGATAATTGGCAGTAGTAATTGTAGTTAAATCCAAAGTGAAGATACTTAGTAGCTTTAAAAAAGATGATGTCACAATTGTGATGAGGTGGACAGTTGGCATGAAAAAAAATATGATCTGACAATTACGCTGAGGTGGATAAATTGCATGTTAAGAGAAATATCTTGATGGGGTGCTATTATTTAGTTATAATAGATATGTTAGTTTTTTGTTTTACCTTGGGCGATTAACTGTTTCTTGCTGCCCATGGTGGATCTTCGTGACAGCTTACAAAAAGAAATAGAAGTTGCCTAATGCTTACCACCAATTACATGAAAATCAAGTAGTAATTGGCCAACGGTGAACTTGGCAAAAACTATTATTTTACCTCTCTTACTTTCTATGTCTAAAACTTGTATATAAATTAAGAAATAAAGTGTATTTTCAAGCTTGAAAATCATCACTTGCTATTACGAGTAGAACTTGAAATTTCCGCCACAGCACATCTACTCCACCTTACACTCAATCTCCTCCTACTCTTTCCTCACTACGCGACACTCCGATCCGTGGAAGTAATAGGAAACACATTACTAACGAATATTTTGGCACTTCGACGGAACTTCTCTGCGCATAGCAGCGCAGCACATCGAGGCTATGTTGCTCTAATCCACATAGCAGCGTATCAATGCACTTTTGCTCTGATCCACATCGTTTGAAGCGTATAAACAATTGGATTGTTGCCAGTGAGTTTGTTCAGACCATTGACTCGGTCCCCAAAATCTCCAGCGCAAATCCTGGTGCTTCCTAATCCCGTACGTGTAGTACTTCGTGTACACGGCGCATTGGCATATGCGATATGCAGCTACAGCTTGGCTCTACTTCTTGTTTCTCCTCCGGTTGGTGTTGTTGTTTGTGAATATAACGATACAAGCTTCAATGTTGTGCACGAGGGAGCACCCACCCCCCTCCCCTTGAAGTAGCTTTCTGATAAACGTTACGACCACATCGTTCATCGGGAATAGGTAGATCTGGCCATTAAATTTCCCCAATCATATATGGATAAAGCGGCCCATATAGGTTGCAATCTATCGCTTGCGAGTGCTACAGCCGTTAGCTAGAGAAAATGTCTCAAGAAACTCGACTTGATATGATCTAGTATCATCCATGCAATCTTGATACTCAGAGGAGAGGAAGGGCTGAAAAACACAACAAAATTCTACCACCGACGCGTGTAGCAATGCCGAATTATGTGACGTTTAAAGTTTTGAGAGCTTCTGGTCTGTAACAAAGAAGGCAAATGTTTAGTTGTTTGGTCACCGATTGACAGCAGGGACTTCGCTTTTAGAATCTCATGACCAACCTAGACTGGAAGATGCAATGAAGCTTCGATCCCCTTTTCGAAAAAAGAAGATGCAACGAGGGGCACTTTTCCATTGACGTACACGACTCTTCTGTTCGGCAAGTATTCATTTTTTTCTTTCTTTGAACTGAATATTCCTATTCTTGCATAGTATAAAAAAAGCTTCCGGGTATCAGTGGAAACATCCGGTAACTGTTACTGACTACTTCTTTGCTCAAACAATATCATCTCTCTAAAGTCAAATTACTGCTAGTTGATTTCTGTTTTTGGTGTAACTACTGACGTCCTATTGTTCATGCTACAAGTAGGAGTCGGCTCTTGGCAGCTCCATCTAATTTAGCCCGCATAAGAGCATCTTCAATATTATACACATATTTTTCTACCCAAATGAAATATGGGTAGAAGAGACGGAAAGCGATTTTTGCACCCGAGATACAGTGCTCCTGCTACTTTATAAATTCGAAAAGTATATTTAAAAGATTCAAATAAATCTGGAAAAATCATGCATATCCTCAATGATTTGTATGACAAGCGTGCAAATTCACAATGCTAAATTATTTATATTATAGTCTACACAAAAATGACAAAATGGGGAGATTTGAAGCTCTGCATTGTTAACTATAATAAGATCTGTAAATTTGTCATTTTTGTGTAGGTCAAAATATAAAGTATTTCGCATTGTTATATTTCACGTTGTAGGATACACCATCTAGAACATGTATGATTGTTTTCAGATTTGTTTGAAACTTTTAAATATACTTTTCAAAAAAATTAAAGTAGCAGGAGCACTGGAGCTCGGGTGCAAGAAATCTCTACTGCGAGACGGAATAGAGAGAGAATGTTTGGGTAGCCGAAATGTTTTTAGCTTTTGTAGCGGTCCCAAATCTAGATATCCATAATTTGAGATCACTTCTTATTAAAACATATGAATCCAAACTCTAAATTCAACATCAAATGCGGATGAAACAAATACAACACCGATTAAAGAATATAGTTCACGATATAATTTAATAGACAAAGTTCTAAACAACATAGTTCGCCACATAACTTAAGATACATAGTTCTAAGCATTGTTTAAACAATATAGTGCAAATTACTCCTCCAGCCACCTCATTTTTGCAACTCATTGTTTTTTACATTTATATGTTATAATTATGAAAACAAAAAAGTCACAGTTACAACCCCACTTGCAACTGAAACATTGTCTTAGTTTTTCAATCTCAATTACAACTAAAAAAAATTCCGCTGAATCTCCACTATGCACTGTACCAGGAAAGTGAACTCCGCTGTCTCAGTTACAATACTGGTAGAGATAATCCACACTCAACATATTTCATGCATGCAGGCGTCGGGCTGCTCTCGATGCCCTACGCACTATCCCAACGCGAATCCATGAGCCTGATCAGTCTTTCTCACCACCGTCGTCATCTGCTTTTATACGGGGCTTCTCCTGCATAGGTGCATTGACTCTGGCTCGCTCGTCCACACCTACCCACACATTGGAGGTCAAGCCTTCGGTTGGAGAGGCCATGTCATCGTCATCGCGTTCATTTATTATCTCGTGCGGAGGCTTACAAAAGGTATATAAAAAGTGATAACCTAGGTCGGCAATTATCAATACCACGGGGGGGGGGGGGGGGGGGGGGCATGCCCCCCCCCCCTAGGCGGCCCTGGCAAGGGCCTCCTCTCCGCTCGGACTGAATTTAGCCTTTATCTGTAGAGCTTCATATAAATTTAGATCACAACTCAGCACTGGCCGTGCTACCGACCACGTAGTTCAGGAGTCTCAACGGGCTCACATAAGATGCCGCCGGTGGTGCGCACACGTCAATCGTCCTCATCGCGGCTGTCCTGTGGGTCTGGGTGGTCAACGGTGTCAGGTTCCACGGGAGGGGCAGGCTGGTGCACTGGGCCGACATGCACATCGTCATGAGCTTGTACTGTTTTGCTTCTGGTAAAAAGCCACTAACTTTGGGAGGCGGCGATTTGGGTAGTGGGTGCAGATGCACCCACTACCCAAAAACATTTTTTCAAATGTTAAAAAAATCAAAAAATATATATTTACATGTAGTCCAACACATTGTAAGTCAGCACAAAAATTGGCATGGTGAAAAAACTTTTTGTGCAACCTGTGCAAAAAAGACAAAATCGGACATGCTGAAATGTACATATACGTGTCAGCATTTTGTCTTTTTTGTACAGGCTGCTAAAAACGTTTTTTCACCATGCCAATTTTTATGCTAACACATCACGGTGTAACGTACACCCGGATTTTTGTGTGGAATTTTTTGACATTCTAAAAAAAACAAAAAATAAAATACCTAACGGGTGCCTCTAGACTTGCAAGCCGTTTTGAATATCCGCTAACTTTGGCGATGTCCTCGTTTCTACACAACAGTTATCATTAGGTGTGGCTAACTTGTCATCGTATTGACTCATTTCTTATACGTGGGTCCCATCACCCAAAAAATCGTCCTAGAGCATTAAAAAAATACTCGTCCTGACCATTATCCTTACAGATGGCACGTCAGTTCTAGACGCCACGTGTATCACATCGAGGATTGAAGACTGTTTCTTTCTCACTCCCCTAACTATTCTGGTCACCATGCCCTCATCCCATCGCCCACCGCATGCACCTCCAGGACGTCCCTTAGCTCGTTGTTCTCTACCATGGCTGCCTCGACACTCTTGTGCTCTCCCTCGTGGAAGTTGTCCCCTGCTCTGTCCCCGCCAAGCTGTGTCCGACTCTACTGGGTAGAAGCCAAGAGTGAGCAAAGACATAGCAAAAGAATACCTTTCACAAAAGATGTGAAGCAGATCTGCATGTGGACATGGATCCAACACGGTAAGAGATCCATGGAAATATATCACTGAAAAGAGCGACCAGAAAGTACTAAAGGTGCATTATAGGAAAAAAGTATGTAAATGGAGAATGCATGCATCCCAAATGAGAGGTGGGTGCATCAATTGATGCAGAGGCTAGGGCTATGCTCCCATTTTGGGAAAATAATCAGGTTGGAATTCTTATTATTTTTAATGTGTTTTGATATTTTATCTTTTAAAACAAGATGTCATGTATTAATTAATTATCCAATGTAGATTAAGATGAAGACCTGGAAACACAACTTCCCTAAAATTGCTTTAAGTGCAACAATTAGAACCTTTATAACCTTCTGGATTGCTAATATTGGACTTAATTGGGTGAGGGATGAACAAACAGTTGGAGCAGCTGCCTTGAAAAAAGTTGTAGGACAAGTCCAATGTTGTAATTTCTTACCATAATTTTTTTGATGTGATATGTGATGTAGCCCACCAACCTACGGTCAATACACCAAGCACCACAATTGGCTTAATGACAAGATCGAGAGTCAAAACCCTCTATGATAAGTTGAACACTCTCCTCTCTATGTGTGATCTCGACACACCTTTGAATGGCTTGCTACTTCGTTCTGATACCTTTTGTATACTCAGATACGACCCTCATGAACATCCCCAAGGAAGTGTTGAATATGGACAAGAGACGAGCCAAGAAGAAGATGATGGAGACTAAGCTCCAGGCAGCGGTACTACCACCCATCACAAGCGATACTACCCTAGCCTCCTGATGATCATGCTGAAGTTGATGAAGCTCCAGGCGGCGGTACTACCGCCACGCCGGAGCGTTACTACCGCTACCTCCAGGATCCGGTACTACCGGTGCCAAGCTACCGCCATCACTACCGCCAACGTCGTTTTCGTCTCTGGATCATCTCTGGTAGTTCACCGGTAGCGACCACATACTACCGCCAACAAATTGATGTAAAATGAATTCGACGTGTGCCACGGTACTACCGCCGTTGCCCAACGGTACTACCGCCCCTTGCCAGGAGTGTTACTACTGATGCCACCAGCGGTACTACCACTGCACACTCCAGGACTCGGGCCAAGGCCCATGTAAACATCCCCAACTTACTCCTTTCGCCCACTAGACTATCAATACCCCCTCCTCTACCTAGGGTTAGGGTTAGATAAGATCAAAATTGACTTTGTTGACATTTGCTCCTACTCTCCTACTTTCCCCATGTGGAAACCATGACCTCTCCTTAGATTCATCTATTGATATGTATCAAGACCTCTTCTTGTAGCTTCTACTTGCCAATTTTTCCCATGTGGATTCTATTGGGCCTGTGGACCGACCGAGTGCGATTGGCTTGGGTCTTGAGAATCGGGGGCTAAAATCGGGGCCGGTTACCGATTGATTTACCTTCGCAAGTATTGCTAGTTATCTCACCTTTGCGCCTTTGCCCCTCGTGTTTCCCCTCGTTCTTCGTGTGCTCTTCATGTTCATCATCTCGCTCCCAAATTCGTGAAGATCGAGACCCCTACCCGTGGCAATATGGCTTTGGACCTCATTCAAGGCAAGTGGAATGAATGTTTCTACATGTTTTACAAATTTAAAGCCGAGGTTTAGAAGACATCATGTTGGAGTGTTGTTGATATTGATTATGCGTTTGAGAGAGGAAGCATACCATTTTTAAGAGTGAAAAAGTATAAGATGATAGATAAACAAACTTCGGGAATTGTTTTGTCTGCCTGCAGGCATGGGTTACGGGCCATACTTGACAATAGGCTCAATTGTTTGACTTTAAAGTTTAGCGGACGTCTTAATACAACAAGTGGTGTACATGCACATAATCATCCATTTCTTGTAGCTCATGCTGTTCTCGAGGGTGCATCTATATGAACAATGGACATGATGCATCGAGAGGCTACGTGGAGCAATAGGTCACCCTCCACTCTTGATGATACACACCGATGCATGTAAGGGGTTAGAGAATGTTGCTGGTGCTGAGCATAGAAAATACATTGGTCACCTTTTTGGTAACTTAGCTAAGAAGTTCAAAGGCAACATATTTGAAGATAACCTGTGTCCAACATCATGAAACTACTACATGAACGGATTCTCAAGAGTATAACTTAGTCTTTAAGAATACGACACCCTGGTGACAGCTTATTTGATTCTTGTGTGACTATTTTATTGAAAACAATCGTCCTCGCAATATATTTTTCACTCTTATGACTAAGTATCCATGCTAGATAAACATAAAGGAAATCGTACCCGACTAAGCATGGACGCAAGTTTGTCTCAGTTTGATACCACCGTGTCAGCCATCACCGAAACAGAACAACACGTGAACATGAGCGGCAGTGGCGGAACTACATTGCTGTGTGTGTGTGTGTGTGTGGGGGGGGGGGGGGCAACCCATTGAAAATCTGCTGGCCCATTGAGAGCAACAGTGCACCTTGCCCTCTTCTGATGGTACTATCAGGAATACCGATCCAACTCCACATATTTTGTACGATCCAATTGTGTGTGAACCAGTCTCTCAAGCTCTTGTTTACCTCCCAGAACATGCTCTAGGAACCAAGACGAGCCGCCGATGTGAGTGACCATGCAGTCGACAAGCTCCTCGTCCCACGCCATGTCCTCGAGAGGACTGTCATTGAACACCTCGTTTGGAGTCACGGCTTGCACAACTGCAGATTTCTTCACATCGGTGTTGTCAAGGTTGCATTCGTCGACCATGCTATGGGTGTCGGCATGCTCAACTTGAGGGCAATGCACGGCTGCTAGCACCTTTGGGCCGGTCGTGCAGATTCTCTTTGTGTGGGCCCTGGTCCCTCTGACCGTGTGTGTGTTTTCGGGGCAGCTCCTAGTCTCCGCGTTAAGCGAAGCATACACCGCTCGCGCACCCCCTCGTGCTTACTGGGCCGGGACCTTTTTCCGTGCGCGTTTGGCGCGTGAGTCAGTTTGGCGTGTTCGACTGCTTCTTGTTCAACTGCTTGGCCCTCATAATATAGTATGAATTGCATTTTGTTTCCTGTTTTGTATATGAGTGTAGGTTCGACTTCTTCATATAATATAGTATGGATTGCTTTTGTTTCCTGTTTCCTATATGAGTGTAGGTTCGACTGCTTCTCATCATATAGTATGAATTGTTTTTTGAGCAATTTTATAAAGTGAATAGAAAATTTGCCGGTTAAACATAGTTGTTTCGAACTATTTTAAAAACTGAAAAAAAGTTGTGAAATGTTTTTGAACGAAACATATTTTTTGAACGATTTCGAAAATTGAACATAAAATGGCACTGAACGAAATCTAGTTTGAACAATTTTAAAAAGTGAACGGAAAAATGGCGTTGAACAGAAATTTTGAACAATTTTAAAAATTGTTCAAAAAGGCCAGTGAAAACAGAAACAACTTTTGAAACAGGAAAAAGTCGATGAACAAAATCTAAATTTGAACGATTTTAAAAATGAATGAAAAAGGTCATTGAACGAAAATCTATTTTGAACGATTTTAAAAAGTGAACAAAAAAGGAAGTGAAACGGAAACTACTTTTGAACATTTTTTAAAAAGTGAACGGAAAATGGCGATGAACAGAAATTTTGAACGATTTTTAAAAAGTGAACGAAAAATGGCAGTGAAATGGAAACTACTTTTGAAATAGAAAAAAGTCGATGAACAAAATCTATTTTGAACGATTTTAAAAAATTGAACGGAAAATAGCGGTGAACAGAAATTTTGATCGATTTTAAAAAAGTGAACGAAAATGGCAGTGAAAACGGAAACTACTTTTGAACAGAAAAAAGTCGATGAACAAAATCTAAATTTGAACGATTTTAAAACTAAACGAAAAAGGTCATTGAACGAAACATATTTTTTAAATGCCTTTAAAAAATTGAACATAAAATGGCAGTGAAACGGAAACTACTTTTGAACAATTTTAGAAAGTGAACGGAAAATTGCGGTGAACAGAAATTTTGAACGTTTTTAAAAAAGTGAACGAAAAATGGCAGTGAAAACGGAAACTACTTTTGAAAACAGAAAAAGTTGATGAACAAAATTTAAATTTTGAACGATTTTAAAACTGAACGAAAAAGGTCATTGACCAAAAAAATATTTTGAACGTTTTTAAAAAGTGAACAGAAAATGACGTTGAAAAAAATCTATTTTGAACAATTTTTAAAAAGTTAGCGGAAAAAATGGCGGTGAAAACAGAAACTACTTTTGAAAACAGAAAAAGTCGATGAACGAAATCTAAATTTGAGCGATTTTAAAACTGAACGGAAAAGTTCATTGAACGAAACATATATTTTGAACGATTTTAAATAATGAACAGAAAATGGCACTGAAACGGGAACTACTTTTGAACAATTTGAAAAAGTGAATGGAAAATGGCGGTGAACGAAATCTATTTTGAACGATTTTAAAAATTATTCAAAATGGCAGTGAAAAACAAAAACTACTTTTGAAACAGAAAAAATTCGATGAACGAAATCTAGATTTGAACGATTCTAAAACTGAAATAAAAAGGTCATTGAACGAAAATCTATTTCGAACGTTTTTAAATAGTGAACAGAAAATGACGTTGAACGAAATCTACTTTGAACGATTTTAAAAAAGTGGGTGTCGGCATGCTCAACTTGAGGGCAATGCACGGCTGCTAGCACCTTTGGGCCGGTCGTGCAGATTCTCTTTGTGTGGGCCCTTGTCCCTCTAACCGTGTGTGTTTTTTCGGGGGAGCTCCTAGTCTTCGCGTTACGCGAAGCATACACCGCTCCGCGCACCCCCTCATGCTTACTGGGCCGGGCCCTTTTTTCGTGCGCGTTTGGTGCGAACTGTTTGTCGCGTTTGGCGCGTGAGTCAGTTTGGCGTGTTCGACTGCTTCTTGTTCAACTGCTTGGCCCTCATAATATAGTATGAATTGCATTTTGTTTCCTGTTTCGTATATGAGTGTAGGTTCGACTGCTTCATATAATATAGTATGGATTGCTTTTGTTTCCTGTTTCCTATATGAGTGTAGGTTTGACTGCTTCTCATCATATAGTATGAATTGTTTTTTGAGCGATTTTAAAAAGTGAATAGAAAATTTGCCGGTTAAACATAGTTGTTTCGAACTATTTTAAAAGCCGAAAAAAAGTTGTGAAATGTTTTTGAACGAAACATATTTTTGAACGATTTCGAAAATTGAACATAAAATGGCGATGAATGAAATCTATTTTGAACAATTTTAAAAAGTGAACGGAAAATGGCGTTGAACAGAAATTTTGAACAATTTTAAAAAATTAAAAAAGGCCAGTGAAAACGGAAACTACTTTTGAAACAGGAAAAAGTCGATGAACAAAATCTAAATTTGAACGATTTTAAAAATGAATGAAAAAGGTCATTGAACGAAAATCTATTTTGAACGATTTTAAAAAGTGAACAAAAAAGGAAGTGAAACGGAAACTACTTTTGAACATTTTTAAAAAGTGAACGGAAAATGGCGATGAACAGAAATTTTGAACGATTTTTAAAAAGTGAACAAAAAATGGCAGTGAAATGGAAACTACTTTTGAAATAGAAAAAAGTCGATGAACAAAATCTATTTTGAACGATTTTAAAAAATTGAACGGAAAATGGCGGTGAACAGAAATTTTGATCGATTTTAAAAAAGTGAACGAAAAATGGCAGTGAAAACGGAAACTACTTTTGAACAGAAAAAAGTCGATGAACAAAATCTAAATTTGAACGATTTTAAAACTAAACGAAAAAGGTCATTGAACGAAACATATTTTTTAAATGCCTTTAAAAAATTGAACATAAAATGGCAGTGAAACGGAAACTACTTTTGAACAATTTTAGAAAGTGAACGGAAAATTGCGGTGAACAGAAATTTTGAACGTTTTTAAAAAAGTGAACGAAAAATGGCAGTGAAAACGGAAACTACTTTTGAAACAGAAAAAGTTGATGAACAAAATTTAAATTTTGAACGATTTTAAAACTGAACGAAAAGGTCATTGACCAAAAAAATATTTTGAACGTTTTTAAAAAGTGAACAGAAAATGACGTTGAACGAAATCTATTTTGAACAATTTTTAAAAAGTTAGCGGAAAAATGGCGGTGAAAACAGAAACTACTTTTGAAAACAGAAAAAAAGTCGATGAACGAAATCTAAATTTGAGCGATTTTAAAACTGAACGGAAAAGTTCATTGAACGAAACATATATTTTGAACGATTTTAAATAATGAACAGAAAATGGCACTAAAACGGGAACTACTTTTGAACAATTTGAAAAAGTGAATGGAAAATGGCGGTGAACAAAATCTATTTTTGAACGATTTAAAATTATTCAAAAATGGCAGTGAAAAACAAAAACTACTTTTGAAACAGAAAAAATTCGATGAATGAAATCTAGATTTGAACGATTCTAAACTGAAATAAAAAGGTCATTGAACGAAAATCTATTTCGAACGTTTTTAAATAGTGAACAGAAAATGACGTTGAACGAAATCTACTTTAAACGATTTTAAAAAAGTGGGTGTCGGCATGCTCAACTTGAGGGCAATGCACGGCTGCTAGCACCTTTGGGCCGGTCGTGCAGATTCTCTTTGTGTGGGCCCTTGTCCCTCTAACCGTGTGTGTTTTTTCGGGGGAGCTCCTAGTCTTCGCGTTACGCGAAGCATACACCGCTCTGCGCACCCCCTCATGCTTACTGGGCCGGGCCCTTTTTTCGTGCGCGTTTGGTGCGAACTGTTTGTCGCGTTTGGCGCGTGAGTCAGTTTGGCGTGTTCGACTGCTTCTTGTTCAACTGCTTGGCCTCATAATATAGTATGAATTGCATTTTGTTTCCTGTTTCGTATATGAGTGTAGGTTCGACTGCTTCTATAATATAGTATGGATTGCTTTTGTTTCCTGTTTCCTATATGAGTGTAGGTTTGACTGCTTCTCATCATATAGTATAAATTGTTTTTTGAGCGATTTTAAAAAGTGAATAGAAAATTTGCCAGTTAAACATAGTTGTTTCGAACTATTTTAAAAGCCGAAAAAAAAGTTGTGAAATGTTTTTGAACGAAACATATTTTTTGAACGATTTAGAAAATTGAACATAAAATGGCGCTGAACGAAATCTATTTGAACAATTTTAAAAAGTGAACGGAAAATGGCGTTGAACAGAAATTTTGAACAATTTTAAAAAAATTAAAAAAAGGCCAGTGAAAACGGAAACTACTTTTGAAACAGGAAAAAGTCGATGAACAAAATCTAAATTTGAACGATTTTAAAAATGAATGAAAAAGGTCATTGAACGAAAATCTATTTTGAACGATTTTAAAAAGTGAACAAAAAAGGAAGTGAAACGGAAACTACTTTTGAACATTTTTTAAAAAGTGAACGGAAAATGGCGATGACAGAAATTTTGAACGATTTTTAAAAAGTGAACGAAAAATGGCAGTGAAATGGAAACTACTTTTGAAATAGAAAAAAGTCGATGAACAAAATCTATTTTGAACGATTTTAAAAAATTGAATGGAAAATGGCGGTGAACAGAAATTTTGATCGATTTTAAAAAAGTGAACGAAAAATGGCAGTGAAAACGGAAACTACTTTTGAACAGAAAAAAGTCGATGAACAAAATCTAAATTTAAACGATTTTAAAACTAAACGAAAAAGGTCATTGAACGAAACATATTTTTTAAATGCCTTTAAAAAATTGAACATAAAATGGCAGTGAAACGGAAACTACTTTTGAACAATTTTAGAAAGTGAACGGAAAATTGCGGTGAACAGAAATTTTGAACGTTTTTAAAAAAGTGAACGAAAAATGGCAGTGAAAACGGAAACTACTTTTGAAAACAGAAAAAGTTGATGAACAAAATTTAAATTTTGAACGATTTTAAAACTGAACGAAAAAGGTCATTGAACAAAAAAATATTTTGAACGTTTTTAAAAAGTGAACAGAAAATGGCGTTGAACGAAATCTATTTTGAACAATTTTTAAAAAGTTAGCGGAAAAATGGCGGTGAAAACAGAAACTACTTTTGAAAACAGAAAAAAGTAGATGAACGAAATCTAAATTTGAGCGATTTTAAAACTGAACGGAAAAGTTCATTGAACGAAACATATATTTTGAACGATTTTAATAGTGAACAGAAAATGGCACTGAAACGGGAACTACTTTTGAACAATTTGAAAAAGTGAATGGAAAATGGCGATGAACGAAATCTATTTTGAACGATTTTAAAAATTATTCAAAAATGGCAGTGAAAAACAAAAACTACTTTTGAAACAGAAAAAATTCGATGAACGAAATCTAGATTTGAACGATTCTAAAACTGAAATAAAAAGGTCATTGAACGAAAATCTATTTCGAACGTTTTTAAATAGTGAACAGAAATGACGTTGAACGAAATCTACTTTGAACGATTTTAAAAAAGTGGGTGTCGGCATGCTCAACTTGAGGGCAATGCACGCCTACTAGCACCTTTGGGCCGGTCGTGCAGATTCTCTTTGTGTGGGCCCTTGTCCCTCTAACCGTGTGTGTTTTTTTCGGGGGAGCTCCTAGTCTCCGCGTTACGCGAAGCATACACCGCTCCGCGCACCCCCTCGTGCTTACTGGCCCGGGCCCTTTTTCGTGCGTGTTTGGTGCGAACTGTTTGTCGCGTTTGGCGCGTGAGTCAGTTTGGCGTGTTCGACTGCTTTTTGTTCAACTGCTTGACCCTCATAATATAGTATGAATTGCATTTTGTTTCCTGTTTCGTATATGAGTGTAGGTTCGACTGCTTCATATAATATAGTATGGATTGCTTTTGTTTCCTGTTTCCTATATGAGTGTAGGTTTGACTGCTTCTCATCATATAATATGAATTGTTTTTTGAGCGATTTTAAAAAGTGAATAGAAAATTTGCCATTTAAACATAGTTGTTTCGAACTATTTTAAAAACTGAAAAAAATGTTGTGAAATGTTTTTGAACGAAACATATTTTTTGAACGATTTCGAAAATTGAACATAAAATGGCGCTGAACGAAATCTATTTTGAACAATTTTAAAAAGTGAACGGAAATGGCGTTGAACAGAAATTTTGAACAATTTTAAAAATTGTTAAAAAAGGCAAGTGAAAACGGAAACTACTTTTGAAACAGGAAAAAGTCGATGAACAAAATCTAAATTTGAACGATTTTAAAAATGAATGAAAAAGGTCATTGAACGAAAATCTATTTTGAACGATTTTAAAAAGTGAACAAAAAAGGAAGTGAAACGGAAACTACTTTTGAACATTTTTTAAAAAGTGAACGGAAAATGGCGATGAACAGAAATTTTGAACGATTTTTAAAAAGTGAACGAAAAATGGCAGTGAAATGGAAACTACTTTTGAAATAGAAAAAAGTCGATGAACAAAATCTATTTTGAACGATTTAAAAAAATTGAACGGAAAATGGCGGTGAACAGAAATCTTGATCGATTTTAAAAAAGTGAACGAAAAATGGCAGTGAAAACGGAAACTACTTTTGAACAGAAAAAAGTCGATGAACAAAATCTAAATTTGAACGATTTTAAAACAGAACGAAAAAGGTCATTGAACGAAACATATTTTTAAATGCCTTTAAAAAATTGAACATAAAATGGCAGTGAAACGGAAACTACTTTTGAACAATTTTTAAAAGTGAACGGAAAATTGCGGTGAACAAAAATTTTGAACGTTTTTAAAAAAGTGAACGAAAAATGGCAGTGAAAACGGAAACTACTTTTGAAAACAGAAAAAGTTGATGAACAAAATTTAAATTTTGAACGATTTTAAAACTGAACGGAAAAGGTCATTAAACAAAAAATATATTTTGAACGTTTTTAAAAAGTGAACAGAAAATGACGTTGAACGAAATCTATTTTGAACAATTTTTAAAAAGTTAGCGGAAAAATGGCGGTGAAAACAGAAACTACTTTTGAAAACAGAAAAAAGTCGAAGAACGAAATCTAAATTTGAGCGATTTTAAAATTGAACGGAAAAGTTCATTGAACGAAACATATATTTGAACGATTTTTAATAGTGAACAGAAAATGGCACTGAAACGGGAACTACTTTTGAACAATTTGAAAAAGTGAATGGAAAATGGCGATGAACGAAATCTATTTTGAACGATTTTAAAAATTATTCAAAAATGGCAGTGAAAAACAAAAACTACTTTTGAAACAGAAAAAATTCGATGAACGAAATCTAGATTTGAACGATTCTAAAACTGAAATAAAAAGGTCATTGAACGAAAATCTATTTCGAACGTTTTTAAATAGTGAACAGAAAATGACGTTGAACGAAATCTACTTTGAACGATTTTAAAAAAGTGGGTGTCGGCATGCTCAACTTGAGGGCAATGCACGCCTACTAGCACCTTTGGGCCGGTCGTGCAGATTCTCTTTGTGTGGGCCCTTGTCCCTCTAACCGTGTGTGTTTTTTCGGGGGAGCTCCTAGTCTCCACGTTACAGGAAGCATACACCGCTCCGCGCACCACCTCGTGCTTACTGGGCCGGGCCCTTTTTCCGTGCGTGTTTGGTGCAAACTATTTGTCGCGTTTGGCGCGTGAGTCAGTTTGGCGTGTTCGACTGCTTTTTGTTCAACTGCTTGACCTCATAATATAGTATGAATTGCATTTTGTTTCCTGTTTCGTATATGAGTGTAGGTTCGACTGCTTCATATAATATAGTATGGATTGCTTTTGTTTCCTGTTTCCTATATGAGTGTAGGTTCGACCGCTTCTCATCATATAGTATGAATTGTTTTTTGAGCGATTTTAAAAAGTGAATAGAAAATTTGCCATTTAAACATAGTTGTTTCGAACTATTTTAAAAACTGAAAAAAATGTTGTGAAATGTTTTTGAATGAAACATATTTTTTGAACGATTTCAAAAATTGAACAGAAAATGGCGCTGAACGAAATCTATTTTGAACAATTTTAAAAAGTGAACGGAAAAATGGCGTTGAGCAGAAATTTTGAACAATTTTAAAAATTGTTCAAAAGGCCAGTGAAAACGGAAACTACTTTTGATACAGGAAAAAGTCGATGAATGAAATCTGAATTTGAACGATTTTAAAAATGAATGAAAAAGGTCATTGAACGAAAATCTATTTTGAACGATTTTAAAAAGTGAACAAAAAAAGGCAGTGAAACTTAAACTACTTTTGAACATTTTTTAAAAAGTGAACGGAAAATGGCGATGAACAGAAATTTTGAACGATTTTTAAAAAGTGAACGAAAAATGGCAGTGAAATGGAAACTACTTTTGAAATAGAAAAAAGTCGATGAACAAAATCTATTTTGAACGATTTTAAAAAATTGAACGAAAAATGGTGGTGAACAGAAATCTTGATCGATTTTTAAAAAGTGAACGAAAAAGGCAGTGAAAACGGAAACTACTTTTGAACAGAAAAAAGTCGATGAACGAAATCTAAATTTGAACGATTTTAAAACAGAATGAAAAAGGTCATTGAACGAAACATATTATTTAAACGCCTTTAAAAAATTGAACAGAAAATGGCAGTGAAACGGAAACTAGTTTTGAACAATTTTTAAAAGTGAACGAAAAATTGCGGTGAACAAAAATTTGAACGTTTTTAAAAAAGTGAACGAAAAATGGCAGTGAAAACGGAAACTACTTTTGAAAACAGAAAAAGTTGATGGACAAAATTTAAATTTTGAACGATTTTAAAACTGAACGGAAAAGGTCATTGAACAAAAAACTATTTTGAACGTTTTTTAAAAGTGAACAGAAAATGACGCTAAACAAAATCTATTTTGAACAATTTTTAAAAAGTTAGCGGAAAAATGGAGGTGAAAACAGAAACTACTTTTGAAAACAGAAAAAAGTCGATGAACGAAATCTAAATTTGAACGATTTTAAAACTGAACGGAAAAGTTCATTGAACGAAACATATATTTTGAACGATTTTTAATAGTGAACAAAAAATGGCACTGAAACGGGAACTACATTTGATCAATTTTAAAAATTGAATGGAAAATGGCGGTGAACGAAATCTATTTTGAACGATTTTAAAAATTATTCAAAAATGGCCGTGAAAAACGAAAACTACTTTTGAAACAGAAAAAAGTCGATGAACGAAATCTAGATTTGAACGATTTTAATACTGAAATAAAAAGGTCATTGAACGAAAATCTATTTCGAATGTTTTTAAATAGTGAATAGAAAATGACGTTGAACGAAATCTACTTTGAATGATTTTAAAAAAGTGGGTGTCGGCATGCTCAACTTGAGGGCAATGCACGGCTGCTAGTACCTTTGGGCCGGTCGTGCAGATTCTCTTTGTGTGGGCCCTTGTCCCTCTGACCGTGTGTGTTTTTTCGGGGGAGCTCCTAGTCTCCGCGTTACGCGAGGCATACACCGCTCCGCGCACCCCTCGTGCTTACTGGGTCGGGCCCTTTTTCCGTGCACGTTTGGTGCGAACAGTTTGTCAGGTTTGGCGCGTGAGTCAGTTTGGCGTGTTCGACTGCTTCTTGTTCAATTGCTTGGCCCTCATAATATAGTATGAATTGCATTTTGTTTCCTGTTTCGTATATGAATGTAGGTTCGACTGCATCATATAATATTGTATGGATTGCTTTCGTTTCTTGTGTTCCTATAGTATGAAACTACTTTTGAAACAGGAAAAAGTCGATGAACGAAATCTAGATTTGAACGATTTTAAAACTAAAAGAAAAAGGTCATTGAACGAAAATCTATTTCGAACGTTTTTAAATAGTGAACAGAAACTGACGTTGAACAAAATCTACTTTGAACGATTTTAAAAAAGTGAATGGAAAATGGCAGAGAATAGAAATTTTGAACGATTTTAAAAAAGTGAACGAAAAATGGCAGTGAAAACGTAAAGTACTTTTGAACAGAAAAAAGTCGATGAACGAAATCTAAATTTGAACGATACTAAAACTGAACGAAAAAAATGACGTTGAACAAAATCTATTTAGAATGATTTTAAAAAAGTGAACGGAAAATGGCGGTGAACAAAAATTTTGAACTATTTGAAAAAAGTGAACGAAAACTGGCAATGAAAACCGGAACTACTTTTGAACAGAAAAAAGTCGATGAACGAAATCTAAATTTAGACGATTTTAAAACTGAACGAAAAAGGTCATTGAACGAAACATATTTTTTAAATGCCTTTAAAAAATTGAACAGAAAATGGCCGTGAAACAGAAATTACTTTTGAACAATTTTAAAAAGTGAACGGAAAATTGCGGTGAACAGAAATTTTAAACGTTTTAAAAAAAAGTGAACGAAAAATGGCAGTGAAAATGGAAACTACTTTTGAAAACAGAAAAAGTGGATGAATGAAATCTAAATTTGAACGATTTTAAAATTGAACGGAAAAGGTCATTGAACGAAATTATATTTCGAATGTTTTTAAATAGTGAACAGAAAATGACGTTGAACGAAATCTACTTTGAATGATTTTTAAAAAGTGAACGGAAAAATGGCGGTGAATAGAAATTTTGAACGATTTTAAAAAATTGAACAAAAAATGGCAGTGAAAACGTAAAGTACTTTTGAAAAGAAAAAGTCGATGAACGAAATCTAAATTTGAACGATACTAAAACTGAACGGAAAAAATGACGTTGAACAAAATCTATTTTGAACGATTTTAAAAAAGTGAACGGAAAATGGCGGTGAACAGAAATTTTGAACGATTTTAAAAAAGTGAACGATAATGGCAGTGAAAACGGAAACTACTTTTGAACAGAAAAAGTCGATGAACGAAATCTAAATTTAAACGATTTTAAAACTGAACGAAAAAAGTCATTGAACGAAACATATTTTTAAACGCCTTTAAAAAAACCGAACAGAAAATGGCAGTGAAACGGAAACTACTTTTGAACAATTTTAAAAAGTGAACAGAAAATTGCGGTGAACAGAAATTTTGAACATTTTTTTAAAAAAAGTGAACGAAAAATGGCAGTGAAAAAGTAAACAAAAAATGACGTTGAACGAAATCTATTTTGAACAATTTTTAAAAAGTTAACGGAAAAATGGCGGTGAAAACGGAAACTACATTTGAAAACAGAAAAAAAGTCGAAGAACGAAATTTAAATTTGAATGATTTTAAACCTGAACGGAAAAGTTCATTGAACGAAACATATATTTTGAACGATTTTAAAAAGTGAACAGAAAATGACACTGAAACGGGAACTACTTTCGAACAATTTAAAAAAGTGAACGGAAAATGGCGGTGAACGAAATCTATTTTGAATGATTTTAAAAATTGTTCAAAAATGTCAGTGAAAAACGGAAACTACTTTTGAAACAGAAAAAAGTCGATGAACGAAATATAGATTTGAACAATTTTAAAACTGAACGAAAAAGGTCATTGAACGAAAATATATTTCAAACGTTTTTAAATAGTGAACCAAAAATGACGTTGAACGAAATCTATTTTGAACGATTTTAAAAATGTGAACGGAAAATAGCGGTGAACAAATTCTTTGAACGATTTTAAAAAATAGAACGAAAAATGGTAGTGAAAACGGAAACTACTTTTGAACAGAAAAAAGTCAATGAACGTAATCCAGATTTGAACGATTTTAAAACTGAACGGAAAAGTTCATTGAACGAAAATCTATTTCGAACGTTTTTAAAAAGTGAACAGAAAATGACATTGAACGAAATCAATTTTGAACGATTTTAAAAAAGTGAACGGAAAATGGCGACGAAGAAATTTTTTGAACGATTTTTAAAAAGTGAACAAAAAATGGTAGTGAAAACGGAAACTACCTTTTGAACAGAAAAAAGTCGATGAACAAAATCTAAATTTGAATGATTTTTAAACTGAAAGAAAAAGGTCATTAAACGAAACATATATTTTGAACGATTTTAAAAATTGTTCGTAAATGCTAGTGAAACGGGAACTACTTTTGAACAATTTAACAAATTAAATGGAAAATGGCGGTGAACAAAATTTTTGAACGATTTTAATTTTTTTTCATCAATGGCAGTGAAACGGAACTACTTTTGAACGGAAAAAAAGTCGTTGAACGAAATCTAAATTTGAACGATTTTATAACTGAACGGAAAAACTCACTGCCATTTTTAACGATTTAAAAAAAAAGTGAACAGAAAATGACGATGAAACGGAAACTACTTTTGAACTAGTTTTCTATTAAGCAGCAGTTCCTATGGTATTTTTAAATAACAATTTTAAAATTTGAACATAATTGGGGGACGAACGGGAATTTTTTTGAACTATTTTTAGTAGATGTTTCCTATTAAGCAACTGTCCCTATGGTATTTTTAGTTGTAGAATGAACCATAACTCGAGAGATGAAACAACTGATATGATTGTGCATATCCATTTGGATTATTGTACAAAAAAGAATGGAAAAGCTCACATGTAATATTAAAAAACTCTTTGTTCTCGTGGTACCATGTCGTTGACATGTAATATTAAACGATAACTAAGTTAAAATATGAACTACAATAATCCCAAGTTATAAAATGACATGTGGCAGCATCTCACTGACGATACACTTGAATTCAAATTTTAGTACTTCAGCTCTCACAACATAGTGAAAACATATTACATCATTGAACCTGGCATTTGCATTGCCTTCCACCAACAAAAAGATGTTTCCTTCAGTATTTTGTTGGATGACAGACAAAAATCTCCTTGCAATGGCAGCGCCGTTATTACATCAGTCTTCTACGCCTAGTGCTGCTTCATCCTCTCAAACGGCTCAACTTCGACATCATTCAAGGTTTAGTAGAACATTGCGAAAGCCTTGGTCATCCTGTATTTTGGGATGTAACTCTACAGCAACAGAGTGATAGAAAACATTAGCTACCAGTGTAGGTAAACATTGTATCATACAATTGAAAAAAAAGAAAGCTTGAAAAAACTACATTACCTGGGTGAAGTTTCCCATAACTTTTCCGTTGAAATTTTCCGCATATAACATGACATAAAATCTAGTCATGCCTAGCAGATGAACTAACAGCAAAGCATGTGTAGGGTAACTTATAGTCCTGCATGTATTGAACTTCTCGAAATTTTTGCAGCGAACTTTAAACTCTTGGCACACAATTTTCAAGTTGCAAACCTGTCGAATGCGAAGCAGGAGGATGCAAACCCATATTCAGGTATGAAAACACTAATAAAAATGTGCGGCGAAAAAACATCTGAAGCACCAAAAAAGACATACCAGGTTATGAATAAGAACATCTTGATGTTTTTCAGATATCATTCCAGCAGGATCGAAAAAATTGGTTGAAGAATAGAGTGGATAAGAACAAAAGAACAAGAAAAAAAAGGTAGAAGAAGAATGCACGCAACAAATTACTATTGAGTAGTCAAACAATAAAAAACTTACCGGGAGAATTCCATACTGTCTGTGAGACTGCCTATTGCGATCTGCATTCTCCAGGAATGTGAAATCTTGATTTCGGATATACTGCATCCTAGGGGTGCGATAATCTATTCCACCATCATTTCCATTGTAGTCAATGAAATCCAAATATCCAATCTATGACATAAAAAGAATTTGAAAAACTATTCAGAAACCATTGACCACTTCGAACCAGGGAAGCATATAAAAAAATATAGCAAAATGCAAAACAATAAAAATAGAACTTACATCCAGCAATGGCAGGCAGCCGCCATTCGATCCTTTCCTATTGAGATCTCCATCACATCTGACTTTCCATGCTCCAATCTCCTCAAAAAGCATGTCAATACAAAGCTGCCCAAAGTCAAGATATTGAATATCGGGCATATCCTTGTCTCTAAGAGCATACAGGAACTCGGGATCAGCTAGGTTCTTTGTGGAAGGGCATAACACGGTGCTTATGAAGTACCAGATGAAAGTCCTAAGGAATTTTACTTCCTCATTGCACCCTAGCAAAATACCCTCAAGATGATGGATGGGTACTTCATTGTTCTTGACATATTGGAGTCGAATAGCTTCAACCTCATTGACAACATCGGGGTTATTGCTACTGAGTGCATAACGATTGGAATCAGATTCGAAACCAAAGACCTTATCGGCGATGTTCTTGGTGAAATGGATTATCTTGTTCTTCTTCTTGAATACACCACTACGAGGGACGGTTGTAATCAACTAGCCACTGCAGCAGGCTTGCGGTAACCATCAAATGCTTTGGTAACTTCATCAAGTAGTCCATGTTGCGGCTGGTGATATAACCCTTCTGAATAGGGTTGAATTTATTTACCACCCTCATAAACCTGAGAGTTGAAAACCTATGGTTGATGGTGGGATTACACCTCTCAACGTCTATCCCAACATCTCCTGGGCATATACAGAAAAAGAACAATAAGAAAATCATGCATCCACCTAAAAGAGGAAAATTACTATATATGACGGGAACCATCAAATGCTACAATAAATTACTATATATGACGTACGAAAAAACAATCATAGACCACTCCCCTCTATCAGATATGGCACATATATCTCCCACACAACGCCAAAACCAAAAAAGAAGACGGAAGACATATCAAGGACATGTAGCACAGTGAGCTACCATATCGCAAAAAACTTTGTACAAATGATGGAATGTTGGCATTTGTCATACTGAATGAGCATGCATTATCAGGGAAGCATGGTTAGCTTCAATGAGCACAATCTCACATATGCTAACAAAACTAACGATACACATTTAATATAGCAGTATCTGAAAGATCTAGCAACATATTAAAAAATAGATATGAAAAAAAATGCATAGTCAAAAAGCATTAACCATATAGTCTAAGGTAAAACAGTAACTAAATGATTAACACTACAAAAAAGCAAAAACATTGCACACCAATAACCCCACGGGACCAAAAACCTGCACAACAAAAAACAGTCAAATCTTGCATGGGTAGGCTCCTCATTAGATGGTGTGTCGATCAGAATTAACACTGTGTCCACAGAGTCAGTATTACCTATAAGCTAGCCATCCATACACAGTTTAGCACCACACAAATCCTATCAGCTAGCTACGATCACACAAAAAGCAGGTGAGCAGCACACAAATCCTATCAGCTAGCTACAATTCACAAATCTCGAAAAAAGACGAGATGAATCAGGAACAAACATTGCAGCAAGTTAGTGCGATTTGGGCAACGAAGAAGATGAACATCAATGACTACCGCGCAAAATCCTAGAGAAATAAATCCTAATCAACATCCTAACATTGGAAAAACACAACTCGAAAAACACTAGATCCCGTCAACATACAGAGCTAGAAAATCGGTTAACCCTAGCGGCCAGCTCGTGCGATTTGGGTGACGAACAAACGGAACCAAGTAACGGAGACAGATACCGCCTGGACGGGGAAAAGGGAAGACGAACCTTGAGACACCATCGACGGCGGCGAAAAGGGGGGACGACAGTACGACGCAGCTGGATCTGAGCCGCAAGCGAAGCAGAGAAAGAAATAGTCCAAGCTGCGTTGTGAAGGTCGGGAGAGAAAGAATGAAGGAAGTAAGTAGAAATTGGGCCAGGCCCAAAAGGCGCAGGGGAGTACGCGGGAGCGAAACGCTCCCGCGGTACGCGGCAACTAGGATTTGCCTTTTTTCGGGGGCAACTAGCTGTTTTGTATGGGGCCTCTTTTTTGTGATTTTACGGGTTAGTAGTGATCTCTATTTCTCTCAAGCTCACAAGGCCCCGCAAGACAGTACTTTAATTTTTATTTTATTTTTTTTATAATTTTAAAAATATAAAAATCTTAGTTGAAAATAGGTTTGCAACTAAGATTTTGTCAGTTACAACTGGGGTTGTAACCGATTTTTTTCTCAACTGCAATTGGAGTTGCAACTGGCTCGTTTTTTAGTTTCAAGTGCGGTTGCAATTATGTTTTTCTTTCAATTGCAAGTGGGGTCGAAATTTTTCAGTTCCATGTGAGGTTGTAATTGAGGTTTTCCAGTTGCAACTGATAAAAAATGTTTTTGAACGTCAGATGTGTATCTTGACTCGTTCTACATGGGAGTTGCACATTGGTTGCAACTAAGTTCGGACTAGTTTCAATTTTTATGCTCAGTAGCTTTGTAAGCATTACACAAAAAAACATGGAACTAGCCCGTACTGACACACGATCCTCTAGCTGACAGACCATTCTCTAGTGTATCTTACGGCTGAGAATTTTTAAAGCCCAAAGCGGGAAAGCAGCGGTCGCAGCAACTGAGAAGTGAGAATTAGATTCTCAGTCAACTGAGCGTTAGGCAGACCGAAAAATAAAGTTTCAATAACGCAGTATCCAGGAAGGAACGTCACCATTACAGTACAAGAGTTACTAGTGTTTTCTCCACAACTACGAAACAGGAGTTACTGGTATGTTATCTGCACGCAGGGCTGTAAGTTTCTTCAGTTCGCATCCAGCAAGTACCAGACAGCCGCGCAAGCAATTGAGAACCGCATCAGCACATCCCTATGCCTGTCTGTTAAGAATCGTCTTGGATTTCTGCAGGGAAGAAAGAGCGTGAGAATCATGGAGCACAGATTAAACTAATGCTTGTTTCGTGGCCGGCTTTCGTCAAAACAAGCACTACAAATCAACTCATTCATACCCCTGATCATGACCCGCCTATACGAGATTGTCCACTTCATCCAGCCGGGTAGTAGCGTTCCTTATCGCAGCCGCGAGGTCTTTGTCGTCTTTAACATTGTAGAAGCGTCCTCTTTCCTTTGCATCGGCCACTAACTCCTGCCAGATTGTCATACTGCTCGACAACGTAGTCGCATTGCCTAGAATCCAAAGGAAGTGCCTGCAGAAGAACATAACATAACAATGTCGTCGTTATAGTTTATATAGTAGCAAGATCATGGATGGCCTAAATTGTCCCGTGTGACTGAACTGAAGAGATTCTCTGAGCCAGCGAGTCACTCACTTGGCCCGTGTCAGCGCGACGTTGGCACGTCTCCAGTCGGAGAGGAATCCGACCGATCCACGGGTGTTGCTCCACACGGCAGAGAAGATGATCACATCCTCCTCGCCACCCTGGAAACTGTCGACGGTCCGAACCTTCAGGGAGAAATCGCCACACTTGTAATCCGGCCCAAGCTTCTCTTGGATGGCATGGACTTGGGACTTGTACGGTGACACCACGCCCACACTGAGCTTCCCTCTGGTATCAACTGACTCTACACATCAGAAAATTAAGGTCAATCGAGACGTATCGTGGATAATAAAAAAACGCAAACCTGTTTCATGCATGTATTGCTGATCAAATTTCAAAGGGGCAGGCACCTTTGTGCAATCTCTGCACAATCTGGGTTACCGCAGCGACCTCAGCAGCATTGCTCAGGCTCATGTCATGCTCGCCCAAGCTTTCCATCCCATCTTGGATGTTGATGAACGAGTAGGGGGGCATCCATACATTAGGCTAGCCAGGAGCTTCTTCTCGTAATCTCTGTGAAGGACGTTGGGGCCATCTATCACCTTGCTACGATAAAACCTCGTGAGAGGGAACTTGCTTATTTCTGGGTGCATCCTGTATTGCACATTAAGAAGGTGCTTAGGGTGTCCCAGGGAACTAAGCCTCTCAAACAGACTTCTTCCATAGTCAGCCTCGGCGCTTAGCTGTGACAGTGAAGTTGTAAGCATTACTATTTGTTGTTATACCAGGACTGACACGTAAAAAAAATTTATGTTCAGCTAAAGTAAGAATAAGATCACCTTGCTTTTGACTAGAGCTGGTAGCTGGCAGTCGTCGCCGATGAGAACAGCACGACGGATACCACTCCGTAGAGGTATTAGCAACTCACACTCCCTCAGCTGCGCCGCCTCATCGACAACAAGGAGGTCAAGCGGACGAAGCCTCGTAAGGTTACGGCGCTGGCTCAGTTGGGACGAGCTACAGGCAGTGCAGAGCATGATCTTGGCATTGTTCAGTATGTACTCCTCGCATCTTGCATAAGAACTTGGAAGGTCGAAGTGATCGGGCAAGTGCTTTAATTTGTCAATGCACAGGGCTTTCGCTTCCTGAAACTCTGGCCACTCCAACGAGTTCTTGAAGAACAGTTTCCGAGTCAGCCGTTTCGGATCAGACTGCATGAGTTTCCCCAAGGCTCCAAGCATGTGCAGAAGCTCATCCATGAAACCGAATCTCTCTGCAGACGTAGCACATCGGGGAAGATCGTTGCCGAGAACCTCGACGCAGCCTCGCAGACATTCCTCGTTGTATTCGTAATTGTCTAGGAAGAAGTCTTTGAGTTTCACATTCTGCTGTTCTTGTCGCAGGCTCTCCCTTTCAAGCTTCCCCCGCCCCTCCATCTTCCAATCAAGATCCATAATCCCTGTCCTAACGCTCCGGAGATACGAGGAATGCTCAGTCAAGGGTTTCTCAAGAAGGCCTACTAAGCAGCTCACATAGTGCTGCCAGTCTGCACCCTTGAGCCTGGAAAGACGCTGCTCCAAGAACATATTTGCGAGTTTTTCATCCACATTAATCCGGTCCTTTGTGCCAAGCAACACGACATCGCTCAAGGAGAAGTGTTTTCCCCGCCACCGTAGGAATCATCCTCCAGGAGACTAAGGAGACGAAATGCGACCTCCGCCACCGCGGTGTTCGTGGGGGCACAGGCAAGTGTCCTGTGGTTCTTGATCATCATGGACCAAAGGAGAGACACGATGGTCTTGGTTTTTCCTGTCCCAGGAGGCCCACAGATCAAACGCACCCAATAGGACGTATCTTGCTCCATCGCTGAAACACAGTCAAGTACCCCGTTCTTTTGTGAGGTGTTGAGGTCGAATTTTTCAAGGCCATCAAGCGCCTCATCTGGTAACTGTGAATTGGGTAGTTCCGGCAACAGTGAATTGCACTCTTGGCTAACCTGTCATCACTCATCAGAACAGAAAACATACATAACCATCGCAACATAGTGAGAAACTAAATCATGTGAACAAGAGAGCAGGGAAATGGAGAGCATGCATACCGCTGGAGCATACTCTGCTATCTTCCTAATGAGCCTAGTGTCCCCGATCGCAAGTGTTCCCAGTGCATCCAGTATACGATTGGACGTCTTCTCATTGATCAGGAACACCGCGAAAAGAGGCGATCTTTCCACGGGCAGCGTACCTGACAGCAGCTCTACCGTGGTGATGCCTTTGCCATCCTTGCTCTCTGTTCCGCCTCTAACTATACCTGTGACATATGGATTCAAGTCTGAGGAGTGGGTCGGTTTCCGCCGCGTGAACACGAGTATATCCTCGTCCTTTGGGGAATAGAAACGATCTGGTGATGTGGCTGCCTTAAACCAGACACGTCCCTCCTTGATCTGGACAACTTCCACTTGAGCCATCGGTGCCTGACTGATGTCTTCCAGCGCAGAGCAGAGGTCGGCACGAGTTTCTTCCATCAATGGCACCTTGAATGATCCCGTATAGTTCCATTGCGAAGTGAAAGTTGTTGGGATTTTCTTAACCTGAAGAACATACAGATTAGCAGATTGTTTTTTTTGTGTGCAGAGATTAGCAGATTGTTAATTACTTAAGAGCAACACAATTGAGCTAGCGATGCGCGCGTGGTAACAGCAGCACATCTACTTCTTTTTTGGCCTTGACAGGCAGAAGCATCATAGTTTGGAGGAAAACAATGGAACTAAGAAATAGAGATCGACGTGAGTGTTTGGCTTGCCGGGGAAAACAAACCAAGACTCGCCTTGTTCTTGAAGAAATCCGGATTAAGCAAATCTTCGAGTTTCCATGAAAACCTCGTCTCCTCCGGCTCCTTGTGCTTCCCCAGATCCGGCTTGCTGAAAATACTCGTCTCCGTCAGCCACCGGACTCCGCCGGCCGGGGAAGCTCCTGGTCGCAAACGCCCGATGGCGGTTGGGTTCTTCCTTGCTGCCGAGGCGAGGCGGCGAGGAACCAGACGGCGGCACATAGCCGCCGCAGCCATACCCGGCGGTAGGGATGGATAAGTTCTGCCGCACCTCTCGTGGATAATCTGGCAAATGGTTTCGAGATTCAAGTGTGGAGTGTGGTACTAGCGCTAACGCGGCGCAGGAAGACGGAACGATCTGCGTTCTACTCGCGTGGACTAGTACGGAGTACTAGTTTGTTAATCAAAAATGAAAGCTGAAAATTCGCAAAACGTCCCCTTGTCTTCGGATGTGGGCCAACAGAATACGAGGAGGCCACAACGGAAGTGAAGATACGGACCCTTGTTTTAACTAGCTGGGCATGGGCGGGGCGGCACGCAGCGCTGTGCTGGTCACACTCTTTTTTTTTGCGAGATAGATCCGGTTACAACTCCAGGAACTTACAGAACAAGCAAAGGATCAAAGAAGAAAGTACAGAGATCTGCAAGCTGTCGAGGACGCCGTCGTCGAAGAAGACGTACCGCGGCGCGCCGCCGCCGCTCCTCCTCAAACCTTGGATCAGCAGGAGTCCCCTAGCGGACGGGAAGTCGACAGAACTCGGCTCGAAAGAGCCTCAACCTTGCGTCGTCGCCGTCGCCCTCATCCTGGAAGTCGTCACCTTCACCACCATGTCGAACGAGCTCCAGATCTGCCGCCACCGCAGATCTGGCCGGGGAACTTGGCACGGCACGGATCCACCGATCCGCGGGTGCGAAGACGGCAGGCGCGCCACCACGGAGCTCCACGAGCGCCGTCGCCGGAGAGGACGCACACCTGCACAAAACGAAACTACACCGACCCGCGCCACCACCTCCATAGCGCCGCCGGCGAAACCCACTCACCCCTACTCTATATACACGAAGAGATCCGGGGATCCCCCACTCACCCGCCGCCGGAGCGGACGGGGAGAGAGGGATCCCACGGATCCACGACGGCGAGAGTGTGGCGACCAGGCAGGATCCAAGAATATCGCCTCCTTTACTGTAGCGGTGGGAGGGGAACTCGTCCAGGGTCGAGTTTGTGCTGGTCACACTCACTAAGGTATAGTAGACATAAACCCGAAGGTAAATCTTATTTGTAAGTCAAGTACAACAATATAGCAAGTAAATTATTGTCAATATCATTGTAACTTTGCTGAAAGGGCATGCAGAAAAAAATCAGCATCAATGAGTATCATATTTCCTTATGCAGAGTCAGGTTTTGAATAAAGAATCAGAACTGAAATCCCGTAAATGAAAATAATTCATAAATAAAAATGATGAATGCTACAATATATTCTGCTATACCCGGTAATCTTTAGCATTGATAGTCAAAATGGCAGCATTAAGCTTCTCATTCGAACAATCGCAAAAAAATTCTCACTCATTTTTCATGAAATTCTAAATATCGCCATCTCTTAAATTTCTAAATAAAATGATGTCCGAGGGGGGAGAAACCCCTGACCTTATGTTAGAAGAGTATGTGTCAACCCAAGCAGTTGCCGAGCCAGACCCAAAATGATGTGGGGTCATACAGTGTATATAGTAGGGATCAACACATAAAAATGCACAAATTAGAGGGACTTTCTAAAAAAACAGTGGGGTCAGCGGAGCCCACAACTAACACCTAATTCCGCCACTGAACCCAATAATGCGAGCATGGAGGCTCGAACCTGGGCGAGCGAGGACGCAATAACTCGTTCTTACCATCATGTCAATGCCTAGGTTCACTTTCTTAAGTATGTAACGACCTCTGGTGTCCGGTCGTGGTAATTGACCATCTTGTGAAGACGAAACATTAACATTACCGTCAATGCTAACTTCTCATCAAAGATTTGCTCGCTTCAGTTTCTTGATCCATCGTCACTTAATTCTTGAAAGATCTTCAGGTGATCCGCTATCATTTGGGGAAATATCAATGGACATAGGTTTTGTATCCTAGGACTTTCCAAAAATGAACAAAAAAGTAGAATTTGTGCAAGAATTGGCCAGATAAATTCAAATTTATGAATATATACCAGATGAGTCCTTCCACCTTCCACTATCCCTCCTCTCGTTGTTAAAAAATTGAGCTATACAACTATAGTTATCTTGCAAACCACCGGAGTGGAATTCAAGCTTGAGACATGTTACATAACCACAAATTATTTAAAGTTGTGATACTACATGAATCTGAATCGATTCTAACAGAGTTTTATAATATGTATTATGGAATTTATTTTGCACCACGATTTAATATCGCCCCTTATACGTTATGATTTTACAAGGGCTTATAGTAAATGTACATGGGATTGTTGGGGAGGGGAGGGGGGCTGTGCCCCCCTTCACCCAACTTACCTTATGCACTCCGCCAGTGCATATCAGGTATATGTGGGGACACACGGTAGATTTGTTTCTAGGTTTGCTCCTGGGTTTCACGAAAGAGGCATGCTGGTGCACTCGGCCGGCATGCCCAGCGCCATGATCTTGTACTCCTTAGCCCCATGAGCTTGTACTCCTTCTGCTTCAGTGGACATGCCGTGTTTCCGATGATATACAGGGGATGAAAAACAATAAAAAGTTCCCCATGGTAGGTTCACTCATCGACCATTGGATTGTTGTTACAATTATATAAAGATTTTTTGTTGAACCATCGAAACTAATGTCGTCAAGATGTGATCATGCCCTCATTGACTATTTTCTCAGTACTAGAAAATATGCATACAGAATGTCGTATACTTACTCTGTTTCGAGCGAAATTTCGTCACAAAAAATAACATGACTTTATTACGTTGATCATATTGTTAGTTAACAAAACTCTACACTCATGGCCTTGGTATCTTCGTGTCAATCTATACAAATGTCCAAACGCCCATCGTTTCCCTTAAAAGTCTGTGAAAGCCAACCCAGGTAATGTCCGTGCTTCACCATGAGCACACTCAGCTACGGCTTCATGGGCGTCAATGGGTACCTGATATACGGTGATAGGCTGAAATCCTAGATCAGCCACAACCTCCCTCCGGCGAGCGTGGGCGCCAAGGTGGCCATAATGACAACCCTGGTGAACCCTCTCACCAAATACGCTTTGGTGGCCGCTCCCGTCGCCGAAGCAGCTGATGACTGTTGGGAACCCCAAGTGGATCGATATGATGAAGTGCATGAGCAAATTTCTCTCAGTTAAGAATCATGGTTTATCGAACCAGTAGGAGATGGAGAACTAAGCAAAGTTGAAGTGGACCTACAAAAACAAATACATAAAACTCTTTGTCTCCAACATTACTGGAAGATGGTCAGTCTTCCCGTCTCGCTAAAAACAAAGGATTAAACGTATAGTGTGTAAGATAATAGTAATATATTAATACGAAAGTAAAAACGGACCAGCGAGCAAGTAATGGTGAAAATAAGTAAATGAGGTTGTAAATAGTGTAAAAGGATGGACCGGGGGCCATAGTTTCACTAGTGGTGTCTCTCCTTAAATAGAAAACATTGTTTGATAAATAAATTATAGCTAGGCAATTGACAGAATTATGATCATGACATTGTGACAAAAAGTACAAGGCACATATTTGTAATATGCATCACGTCAAAATATATAGACCGCGCACCGACACCTCATCTATACCTAAATACTCCACTTCGATACCACTTACCAGCAGTGCATCTCTAGTAATTAAGTTGTCAAAACAACAAAGTATTCATTAAACTCGGCACATGATGTAAGCAACATTAATTATCAAAATTAGACAAACACTGTTGTTTTACCCTTAGTAGCAACCGCACATATACCACACTTAGTCGTTGCTCTCACTCGATTCCAGGGATAGGCAAGGCAAGAACCAACTATCGAACATATACTCCCTCTTTAAGATTTAAACTACTACTTGGTCAAAACAATTATATAAATCGGAGAGCATGTAAGACCGTAAATAAAGCAGTATCATATTTAATATAGCATGCACACAATCGGATCATAACATCACAATTCATCATACCCCTACAAACACAACAATAAGCATTACATCAGATGAATCTCGATCATGTTAGGAAGCTCACAAGACTATCTTATTGAAGCACAAGGAGGAAAATCGCCATCTAGTTACTGCTATGAACCCATAGTTCGTGTATGAACTAGTCACACATCATCATGGAGGGGAAATGGTGGTGAAGATGCCTCCGAAAAAGATTCCCCCCTCTGACAGGGTGCCGAAAAAGGATTCCAGGATCCCGAACTAGGGTTTCCGCGACGGCGGAGGCTCGGTTTAATCTTCCGCAAAATATTTCTCCGTCCCCAAGGTTTTTAGGTCAAGGGTAATTTATAGGCGAAGGCGGCGACCATGGCGGTGCCCAAGATGTGGCCCCAGGTGGGACCCCGGGTCCACCCTAACCCGTGAGTGGGACCCGTGACTTCTGCCTCGTGGCTCCCGTCGCGTCGCCCTTTCGCTCCTGGTTTATTTCCTCCGATAAAAAATCTCGGTAAATTGGCGGAATTTTCCGAGTTTATTTCTTCAGCAGCTTTTCTAAAATACAAAAACAGCAGAAAGCAGGTGGTGGCACTAGGCATCTTGTTAATAGGTTAGTTTCAGAGAAATGTCACAAAATGATATAAAAACCATAGAAGAACATGTAACAATGATATAAAAGTAGGATTGAATAATCAAAAATTATATATATGTTTTGGACGTATTAGCAGCCGAGATGTGAACATTCATAGAGAGTGTGGAGGATTGCATATGTGTAGTTTCTACTTTTGCAACGAAAGTTAGATCATAATATATCACTGAAAAGAGTGAGGAAAATAGTCTAATATTGTATTGTAGGGAATCAAAATGTGTACGTGGAGATTGCATGTATCCCAATGATATGTTGTTATTCATTTCAAGTTGTATTTTTTTAATTTTATGTGTTTTCATATTTTATCTTTTGAAATGTGATGTATTAATTGACTAACCAATGCAGACCAAGGTGAACAAACAGAAATACAACTTCTGTATACTACTTTAAGTGAGAAAATTAAACCTTATTTTTAACAAAGTGGGTTGATGCTACTGTATTTGATTGGGTTAAGGAGGGTCAAAAAGTTGGAGCAACGCATTGAGAAAGAAGCAAGATGACAAGTTCAATGTGTTAATTCCTTACCATAAAATGTTAGATGGGAAGAAGATGACTTAATTTGGACCTAATTTAAGACACGTGGAATGAATTTTTCCACATGTGTACAGTTTCAAAGCCTAGGTAGAGAAGGCATCACTTGTAAATGTTGTTGACATTGATTTTCAGTTTGTGAGAGGAAGAGTAAAAAAATTAAAAGGTAAGAATTATATGATGACAGATAAGAGATTTTCAAAAAAAAATATTGCCTGACTGAAGGCATGCTTAAGGAGGTTTCTAGATGGTTGCATGCCCTATTTGGCACAATAGACTCAACTTTTTTGATACGCAAGTTCAGAGGGAAGCTTGCTATAGCAAGTATTGTAGATTCCCATAAATGTTTACCTTCTTTGGCTCTTGAGGGAAAATACTAATGAAAGTTGTATGGTTCATGGAGATGCTGCATGGAGTAATAGGTCGCCCCAGGCTTAGTTATACACACTGATGCATGCAAGAGGGTAGATAATGTTGTTGATGATGTCTTTCCTAGAGTTGAGTATAGAGGATGCATGAGGCGCCTCTCTATTAACTTCATGAACAAGTTCAGTGGAAAAACTTTGAATATAACTTCTGGCAAGCATCATATATATACTCAGCCATGTGCTATACTCAAGAGTAGGTGGAAACATTAACGTATCTATCTTTTCGCTCCCCTCCTGCCTATCTCCTTATGGATTTTATATATACACCCCAAAGACATACATGTAGAACATGTAGACACAAGCAAAGATGGAAGAATACTTTGAAGAACATCACACCAAAATATGGACTGGAAACAAGTACGATGAGTTAAACAAGTTGGATTATGTTTGCAACAATTTGACACATATAGTTTCAGTTCAAAGATAAGACACCTTAAAACACTTGAAATGGTAAATTTTGCCACGTGCAACAATAAAAACCATAATGGTGAACATATATTTTTGGCAAATAAATTGTACGAGAAAATTTGTAGGCCATAAAATAGTGCCAAAGGTGGTTTTATTACTGCAAGGACCCCAAAAATAAGAGGAATAAAGATGATGATGACGACGACTATGGTGATGATGATGATTATAAGTTCCAACACATTAGATGAGTTCTATACAACCAACAAGCATGAAAGTCAAAGGAGATATCCTATAGACATGGCAAGCATGACTAGTAGTGGAAATATTGCCCTAGAGGCAATGATAAATTGTTATTATTCTATTTCCACGTTCATGATTAATTTTATAATGTATTATAGAATATTGTTAGTTGGAGAATGTGAGATTCAAAGGAGAGCGTAATTTCATAAGTGGAATAATAAACACCAAACAGATCCCTAGCTAGGCATGTGGACTCACGTATTTTTGATGATCTGGTTTTGCTGATCCTGGGCATTGCTAATGTAACAAGGATGACGATAATAATGGAAGCACGTCTTAGGGTAAAAATTGTGTTGGATGTACCCCTTTACGAGATATTGCAATATCATTATGTGAATATATTGTCGGCAACTTATCATAATGTGTTAATGTTTACTTGCATCCTTAGATCATGAGAATATTGCAGACTTGGATAGCACATGGTTTCTTTGGGATTGTCAAATGTGACTCCACAACTGGGTAATGATAAGGACAACATCGAGAAGTATGTCGTGGTTCTAGATATGTCAAGGGTGAGCTTTGCTCCACAAGCGATGGAGAGACGACACACTCTTAGCCGATTAGGTATTGCGTTGTCCAAGAATCGCCTCACCAAGTATTGTGACTAAGAGCATCTTAAGCATATTCGGGAAAAACGCAAACCATATAACCACTTTCGGGTTTCACCGTAAAAAGTTTACAGCATAAAAAATTTGCTTTCCCGGAATAGATATCATTAAAAAAAAACCTAAAACCCACTGGACCCACAAAAATTTGCTCTCAAGAGGCCTCATCGGTGATGGTTTTTGACCTCTGTTACTCATGTGAGCCTTCACATCAGCATCGGGGGCGGGGACGCAGACCGTTTCTCCGTTTCCGAGGTGTCGTTTTGTACTAGTGATAGCGCGTTTCCCAACAACCTTTTCATACAGAAAGTGGCAGATTACTAGTTTGGCATGTCACCATGCTCTATACTTCATCTTAAAACTTCGATGTGAAGGTGATGAAATAGAAAAATTGGTTGATAAGTATTTTTCTATGTCCAAGTCTGTGCAATATATGCAGAAAATGTACCACCAAATGGCAGAGGCCTAGAAAGTTTAGGACCAAAAGCTCCCTTGAAAAGTTCAAGTTTAAGAGTAAGGAAGAACAAATGCAAAAAGTTGAAGGATTTCGTCATATCAAGAGGTTATCAAAAATCATATTCCACTTGATTTAGGAACACCAGGCTCGCGTAGAGCCCTGCTTTGAATTAACAAAGCCATCAACCGGCCAGGGAATTACACAAGGCCACCATTACAACAACCGAACCTTACAACACATACCCCACAAGGCAGCTACAAGATTCTGGTGAACAGCTTACAACACCAAGAACAACAACAAACACTAAACAAGCCTAGCTAGAAGTCTTCGATGTCCTCTACCGCGAACGAATCACTAGGTGAGCGGCAAAGGTAGAACCTTCGCAGAATGCATCGAGATGAGGCAAGACCTTGTCTGTTCTAGGTGAGCCAAAACCTAACCATCCTCTTACATAGCCGAAGGGGGCCCCTACCCCCTCGCCCTGGCTCGAAGGGCGCGTACCGTCGGACATGGAGATGCTCACCCTAGAGCAAAGGAAGGAATAGGAACTGACAAAAGGACCAGACATATAAGCTGCCACATAACTGCACTGTCCAGGAGGACACTCGCCGTCGACCACGGAAACACCCACGGAGAGAAGCTGCTTGGTGGGGATGAAGATGAAGAAGCTGCAACAAGGAGGAGCTGTAGCAGCAACGCCGAGCGTCGAAACAGAACCTGTAGGAGAGAGACCAAGCTATTGCCATCCAAAAAACACCGCTCCAAACGGGAGAGAGGACCATCCCCTCCCTGCCCAGGTACGAGGGCACCGATCCGCCGGCGAGTAGGTGCGAGGAACCAGTAGGGAGCATCCATGGGAGGCTGCAAGCAAACTGAAACACACGAACCGACACTGATACCACGGCTCAGACCACGGCGCCGACCGCCGTAACTAGATCACATGCACACCCCTCTCGTCCAAAACAGCACCTTCAAGAAGGTGACGGCGCCCAGGGCGCCACTCAATCCGGAAGGATTTGGGATTTCTCCTAGGCAAAGAGAGGGGGAGGGAGGAAGGGGAACCTCAACGGCGCACGCAGGCGTCGCCACCTTCTCGGCTGGCAAGACCAGCCAGGGATTTCTCCATGTTCACCCAGCCTCCAAACCTAGCCCTGCACCAAATCCGGGACTAGCGGCCACTGGAGCACAGCCACGGGGTAGGGCACATCGGGAGGGGAAACCTCACCGTCAGATCTGGATCAGGGACAGGGCGCAGCCGCTCCAGCACCACGTCCACCACCGCCGCCTCCACGCCGTCCACACGGCCGAGGAAGAGGGCCAACACCTGCACGCGCTGCTCGCCGCAGAGCCAGCGCCGCCTCACCACCTGAGGCCGCCGCCTCGGCATCTTGAGTCCACCGCAGGGCGCGGCGCGACGCGAACCTCGCCGCTACCTTCCTCAGCGGCAACACCCACGGCGGTCTCCTCTGGTAGCGGCGGGGAGGGGAGAGAGCGAGGGGAGGGAGCTGGCGGCGCTAGGGTTAGGGACGCCGCCCCAGTCGCCCCAGACAGAGCGACGCGGGATTTAGAAGATGTCCCTGTTCTTATTGACGAATATGCAAAAGTTAAAAATCCTCCTTCCGGGAAAGGGAGGAAAAGGAATGAAAAACAGAATGGAAGAAAAAATGGGGATAAAATGGGGAGAAGAGGGAGGAGAAAAAAAGATATATAATTTAGAAAGTGCAACAAGATGTTGAAGTTGAACCTTCTCCATAAGAGAAAGGGATGAAGAAAAGGAAAACCAAAAGAAAAAACATAAGGGGAAGGAAAAAAAGGGAAATACAAATGTTGTTACTGAGAAAACTGTAGGGACTATAAGATGAAAACGTTGCTGGGATGATTGGCCTAGTTTGGCAGCAAAGTTTTTTTAAAACCAAAGTATCTCAAAACTGAAGTATCTGACTGCCCGGGCAATGAATACTGCAGTTTATTGATACAAAAGTATTTCTCAGTTTTAGCAAAACTGCAAGGTCGTTTGGCAACTATTGTTTTACTGGTGCTTTGACCGAGTAGTACAATGCATGCATAGTCCATTTGACTAATAATGCATGGTCCATTTAACTGTTTGCGTATACATAGCAATTAATCACACGCCCACAATTTTTTCTTAGTAGTATATCTCTCTACTATGCTGGTAAAGTTGTTGATGTGAAGAAATTTACGTCACTGGATGTGGGCATCATTAGCTAGTCCATGGTAAAGGTTATTTTAGACGAGATGCCATTGCAGCGAGGAGTAAACACCATTAGCTAGTCAGATTGGTGGCCATCTGTGGCACACTATATGGGCTGGCAAAGGATTGGACGAGATAGCATTTCTCAGTTTGAGAAAAAAGAGGCCCGGACCACTTTTTAGAAATCTGCAAAAATAAATACTACAGTTTATAAAACTGCAGTTTCAACTAGAGCCAAACACCTTGAAGTATTGAAAACTTTGTTTTTTCTAAAAACTGTGGTATTCACAGAATACTTCAAAAATACTTTGTTGCCAAACACACCCTGAGTATGTCGCTGATCCTGTTATTTACAGCAGGAAAAGAAACAAATCCTTCCGTGTCGTCCCAAACGGACCGACCTCCCTAATGTTCCTCCCAAGTCTGCGACAGGGTTGTAGCTACTGACGCTTGTTCACGGTATTTGATGTAGCTTTCTATACTAGTATCTCCGCTCGTCATATTGATCGGCGCCAAAATATCGCGTGTTCAGATAATAAAACGCATGACTTTTGGTTGTTAAACTCTTGAGCCGTGTGTAGCAGCTCACTTTGATTCGGGGAAGCTTTATCCATCGGCAAAATTATGCATGGTCGGCGCTAGCTGTTTCCTGTTCTAAGATCCCGGCCACTTGCAGCTGGCTGTACGTAGACCGAGTGTGGGAACTAGGACGATGGAGTACACGCGGGCGGTGGCCGATCCGATTCGACAGCTCGGAGAGGCCAGCGCTCGCGATCGCGCGTTTCGGTGCTTTTTTCGGACCACAGTTTAAAACCAGGCAGCAGGAGAGGAGCCTTCCTTTCTTAGCGGCGAAGGATTCCCACATTCGGATACACGACCACTAGACGTACGTTAGTCTTAGAAGAGGGGCTGGTTAATTTAGTCCTCCTCCTACTTATGCTTCTCAAAAGGGTTTTGGATCACATGCTGTTCTCTCCGATGAATGTTCAGTTCGGCACGCACTCTGCCATCAAAGGTGAGAATGCGATTAAGCAGCAACAACAACAACAAAAAGTTTGCCTCGATACGGCAAATCGTACCGCGCATTCTCGATGGAATGGTCGTAAAATCTCCACGCAAGTACATGATCAACTCTCTGCTAGCTGTCGTTACAACAACGTGCTCGAGGATCTCACTACTTCAGTAGCTATAGCGGAAACAAGCGACTGGCTATGCACATGTATATATATTTTTTAGTTTAAGGTGGTCGATATCCACCCAGTTTATAAGGGAAACCGGGGCGAAAAACATACAAACTGTATAATGACATGTTTATGAGGAAAACAAGGCCAAAAAACCGCACCGACGAAGCCACCCGCCGCCCACACGACACAAGTCGACTAAATGCCACAACACACACCACCCATTCCGGGGATGCCGCCCCGGCGAAGCAACCAGATCGACCTTCGCATTGCCCGAAAACGATCCAGTCATGGTCGACGAACCCTCTGCCCGCGCAGTCTTCATCCAGGTCGCCACCAAAATCACCATGTTCCGGGGCCGCCGCCCCGGCGTAGTAACAAGATCGACCTTCGCATTGCTCGAAGGCTATCCAGTCAGGTCGACGAACCCTCTGCCCACGCAGTCTTCATCCAAATCGTCACCCAGACCCACGCTAGTCAACGGCTCTGTCTCATAGAACCGTCGTAGCGTGGGAGACCGAGGCCGGCGCCTTGACATCCACCACCATCCGGAGCCGCCGCCCCGACATCCGCATCCCCCCGACCATAGAGCTATCCTGCCCATCCATCGCGAAGCCTGTAACATCCCAGAATTATAATCAGTAATGTTATCCAAAAATGTGGGCCAACAAAAACTTTTGTTAAATTATATGTGTTGTTATGCTTGTTGCTTGTGGTAATTATTTCTTGTTGCTTGTGTTGTTGTTTGCTTGAATTGACAATTTGAAATACAAAAACAAAAGTGGAAACAAGAAATAAATAGAAGTGGCAAGTGACACACAAAGAAATTAAACTTTCTTCCAAACAAAATTCAGAGGAGTGGTATAGTAACCACTCTCATTTCATCCTTACTACTTATCTCTCTCAAATAATATTTTACACCTATTTTAAAATTCAAAAGTAAAAACAATTGAAATAAACCAAAATACTATAACTAAAACTTTATGAACAAAAAGTTTTCAAAACATTTTATTTTGAAATACCAAATTTTGTGGAGCTACTACATGCTATGTGGAAGCCTCACAAATATTTGTGAATTTTTCTAAATTGTTTAAGTACCCCGAATAAATTCTAGAAAATGCTGCTGGACTGAAAAAAGAAATAAAAGAAAACAGAAGAAAAAGGAGGCAGGGGGTTTTGGCAAAAATGCCATCCCCTACCTCTCTCCCTAGCTCGCTGTAGCGCGCCGTGTCGCCGTGGTCGTCGCCGCGCCCAGGCCCCCCCCCCCCCTCCAGCTCGCACCTCGCCTCTGCATCCTCTGCCCCGCAGAGGAGACCTCTCGAGCACTCTCGCTCGCCCCGACGCTGCCCTGTCCCCTGATACGTTTCAAACGTATCTATAATTTTTGATGTTCCATGCTGTTATTATATCAATTGCTACATGTTTTGGTTACACTTTATATCATTTTTATGCATTTTCTGGGACTAACCTATTAACAAGATGCCACAGTGCCAGTTCCCTGTTTTCTGCTGTTTTTGGTTTCAGAAAATCTATTAAGGAAATATTCTCGGAATTGGACGAAACAAAAGACATCGTCAATAATATCACGAGGAGATCACGGAGTCCAAAGGGGAGTCGGAGCAGACCCACCAGGGGGCCACGCCACACTAGGGCGCGGCCCAGGGTGGGCCCGCGCCCCCCTATGGCGTGGTGGCCCCCCTCGGCCACCGACGCCGCCTCTTCGCCTATATATTCTCCGCGACGCGAAAACCCTATTACGGTCGATCATATTCCACGAAAAGTTCCGTCGCGGCCGTCATCGTCAATCTCAGATCGGAGGAGTTCTGAAGCTCTTCCCGGCACCCTGCCGGAGGGGAGATCATCACCGGAGGGCTCTACATCACCATGCCTGCCTCCGGAGTGATGCGTGAGTAGTCCACCCCTGGACTACGGGTCCATAGCAGTAGCTAGATGGTTGTCTCTCTACCTTGTGCCTCCATGTTTAGATCTTGTGAGCTGCCTAACATGATCAAGATCATCTTATTGTAATGCTAGATGTTGTGTTTGCTGGGATCCGATGAATATTGATACCATGTTTATTCAAGTTGTTTATCTATGTGCTCTTGATCTTGCATGCTCTCCGTTGCTAGTAGATGCTTTGGCCAAGTAGATGCTTGTGACTCCAAGAGGGGGTATTTATGCTCGATAGTGGGTTCAGTCTCTAGATATCTGGATCAGTGACAGAAAGGTCTAAGATGGTAGATGTGCTGTTGCTACTAGGGATAAAACATTGGTGCAGTGTCCAAGGGCACTTGTATTGATTACATTACACACTTTACTTCATGCAATAATCTGTTGTTAGCAACTTAATACTGAATGGGATGCGGATGCTGCCTTGAAGGTGGATTATTTAGGCATAGATGTTGTTGGAATAACGGTCTATGTACTTTGTTGTAATGCCCAACTAGATTTCATAGTAGACATCTTGGCATGTATTGCATTGTTATGCCCTCTCTATTTGTCAATTGCCCAGCTGTAATTTGTTTACCCAACATGCTAGTTATCTGTTCTGAGAGAGACACCACTAGTGAACTGTGGACCCTGGTCCAATTTCCTCATACTGTTTACACAACCTGCTGCAATCATCTGTTTCCTGTTACTTGCTGTTTTTCCTGCTGTTTTCCACACCATACGTTTAACTCTTTGTTTCTGCAAGACCGGAGAGATTGACAACCTCTCTGTTTCGTGTTGGGCAAAGTTCTGGTTTGTGTCTGTGCAGATTCCACGTTGGTGCAAGCTCCCTAGCGCCAGGGGGAGTCAACATCAACAACCTTCCGATAGATCGTCAAGTCCTACTGGATTGATAACCTTGGGTAGATTTCTCAAGGGAAAACTTCTGCTGTCTACATCATAACCTTCCTCTTGGGGTTCACCAACACGTAGCCATCAAGCTGTTTTCTGGCGCCGTTGCCGGGGACTTGGAGGCTATTGGAAAGGGGAGTCTCTCAGTTCCAATCTCTTTACTTTTTTTTTGTCTTGTTTTATTTTTGTTTTGCTTGCTGTTAAAAATCAAAAACCCAAAAAAATTAAATTCCTGCATCTAGTTTATTTCGGTTTGCTCATCATGTCTGGTTCTTCTTATTTTGTTTCATCTCCTGAGGTTGAGGTTCGAACTTTTAAGCAACAAGGGGGAGAAAGTTTAAAAGATGCTTGGTACAGAATTAGTAATGCTCATCATAGGTGTGCTAAAAAACATTCCACTACAATCCTTCTTAGGAACTTTTATGTTGGCATTACCAATTGGTATAGATATGTTTTGGACACTTTGACAGGGGGTAACTTCCTAGGAACACCTGCTCTAGAGGCTAGCTACATCCTTGAAAGTCTAGTAGGAATACCACCTGTTAATGAAATTAAAATTGAAGTCTCTCTTGAGGATGTTATGAAAAAGCTTGAGGTTGTAGAGAATCTTCCAAGTATTGATGTTAAGCTTGAAAAACTACTTGAGAACACTGAAAAATTTGATAAATCCTTGGAAGATCTTAATAAAAGAATTGTTGCTCTAGAAACTTGCTTTAAAAATCATGATCAAAACTCTAGGATTGAGGAGATAGAGGAAGTCATTGACACCATGAGTAATACTTTTTCCTCTTTCAAAACTAAGAAGCAAGGGTATATTCTAGATAAAGGAAAGAAATTCATGTATGTACCTAAGGGGCCTAAACCAAAACTTTCAACTTCTGATGTGCTGGATAATGGATTTTATGAATTTACTAATAAAGCTTGCAGTGGGCCTCTCAAGTTTTCTTCTCAAGAACTAGCTAAAATGAAAACCCCTCTTGTTGTGAATTATGATTTATCTGAAGCTTTTGGGAACCTTGATGTTTCTGGTCTTGACAATACTTGATGCATCTCTTCATGCCTAGCTCAAAGGCATTAAAGAAAAGCACTTCTGGGAGATAACCCATGTTTTTATTTGCTGTTTTATTTTTGTTTTCTTGAGTCAAGGATGCTTGTTTACCTCTGTAGCAACTCCTTTGTATCTTTTATTTGCTGTTTTGTTGTGCCAAGGAGAGTTACTAATGCAAAGTTGGTTTTTATTTTCGGGACTGCATTGGGACAGATTGCTGTTCGTCACCGTTTAATTCAGTAGAAAATCAGAAAAAATCGAAAAATGCTGAATTTTTGTGCATGTTCCTGATGATGTTACGCAACTTTCATTATTTCAAAAGTTTTTCATCTGAGCATCGTAAGTGCCTCGAAAAAATTCGTCAATACAGACTGTTCTGGTTTGACAGATTCTGTCTTTTATTTTGCATTCTCTCTTTTACAAGTTTTTAAGTGGTTTCTTTTCGTGTAAAAGTGCCCACTTGAGCCTAGTAACAGTGGCTAATGTTTAAAATAGTTGGCTTGTGAGTTTGTCTTTGCTAGAACTTTGAAGTATTATCTTTTAGTGCACTAACCTGCTAATGAGAAAAGCTGTTAAGTTTTGGTGTGAAGGAAGTTTTCAAGTGTTGATAGAGGAGAATGATATTACATGATCAAGAAGAGTGAAGAGCTTAAGCTTGGGGAGGCTTACCTCCCCAGCATATTTCAAGAAGACTCAAGCATCTAAGCTTGGGGATGCCCAAGGCATCCCCTTCTTCATCTACAAATTATCAGGTCATCTCTAATGGTGCTATATTTTTATTGCTTCATGCTAGTGTACTCTTCCTTGGAGCGTCAGTGTGTTTTTGTTTTCAGTTTGTTTTATTTTGTTTGTTGTGCTATACTTGTTGGATCCTAGCATTCATGTTTGGGAGAGAGACACGCTCCACTTTTTCATTAGAATACTCTTGTGCTTCACTTATACTTGTTGAGTATTCTGTCTAGTTGCTGTTATTGCTGTTAGCTCTCAGTTTTTCAAACATCTCTTGTTAGAGATTTCAGTTTCTTTTGAAGAAAGTACTCTCTTGCTTCACTTATATCTGTTTGGAGAGTTGTCAAATAAGTTGATTGGTGTTTGGTTGGACCAGAAAAATGCTATGCATGTGGTAGTGGTATAAAATGCTTACATGAATCTTTTTAGATCGTTGTCTTGAGTAATTTGATGCTTGCCAATTGTTTTGAGCTATCAAGTAATAATCTGTTGCATGATTGGAAGTCCATAATAGTCTAGATAATTTTTGGATGAAAGCTATGTGTTAACAAGGAAGACAGTGAGAGTCTATGGTTCGTCAAACCTTGTGTTTTATGTACATTCTTGCTATTCCAGTTGATAATGATGTTTGCTTATAATAACTTTGCTAGCCTAAACTCTGTACTAAGAGGGAATGCTTCTTGTACATCCAAAACCTTGAGCCAAATCCATGCCACCTGTGTCCACCATACCTACCTATTATGTGGTGTTTTCACCATTCCAAGTAAATTTCTTCATGTGCTATCTACTAACTACTCAAAACAATTATCCCTTTTTGCGTCACTACTTGAAAAGGTCATAAGAACGTAGTAGTGAGATTTGTCATCTTCCATGCTAATTAATTTACAAGGATTGGCAGCTTCATCTGCTTCTCCACCTTTTATTTTGTATTAAAGAGCTGGTTAGTTCACCCTATAAATAAATAAATAGACACTCCTCCATGGTGAATGTTGGTGGGCACCCGAGGATTCGGTTAGCCATGGTTTGTGGAAAGTAAATGGTTGGGAGGAGTGTCACCAATAAGTGCTTGTTACAAGTGCAGTCCTAAAAACTCTCGGAACCGCTCTAAAAGTTAGTTAGCCATGGAAGATGACAAGTACCTGCTATTTGATTTGTTGACACCTGTATACACCATTACCTTACAAAACAATATTTTATGCTCTCTATATGCCTTTGGGAACTACAGCTCTAGCACATGATGTTAATCCCTGCTTCCCTCTACGAATGGCCATTCTTTTACTTTTATGTTGAGTCAGTTTTCCCACTTCTTTCTGTCTACTTAAGCAAACATCATTGTCAACTCCAGTATAACAGTTTTTACATAACTTTGTGTTTGGTTGATCATATTCTTTGCATTGACATTATCTATATGATATACATGTTGAAAGTTGAAGCAAAAGCTGAACCTATTATCTTCCTTTGTGTTGATACAAACACTCTCATGTTGAGAATTATTGCTGCTGTGAACTAACTATTATGTTAGACTATTATATCTCTAAATGTTTTATAGTGTTATTCATGAAAGTTTGCACTTGTGTGATCACTTATGTTTACTCTTTATTTACTTGCTTGCAAACTATAGACCATTGGCTTGGATCACTTCATTCAGATCATGTGCATTACATTGTTATTTGATCAAAGATTGTGTTGGTAGCATGTCACTTTAAAAATTATCTGTTTTTATCGTTTACCTACTCGAGGACGAGCAGGAACTAAGCTTGGGGATCTTGATACGTCTCAAACGTATCTATAATTTTTGATGTTCCATGCTGTTATTATATCAATTGCTACATGCTTTGGTTACACTTTATATCATTTTTATGCATTTTCTGGGACTAACCTATTAACAAGATGCCACAGTGCCAGTTCCCTGTTTTCTGCTGTTTTTGGTTTCAGAAAATCTATTAAGGAAATATTCTCGGAATTGGACGAAACAAAAGACATCGTCAATAATATCACGAGGAGATCACGGAGTCCAAAGGGGAGTCGGAGCAGACCCACCAGGGGGCCACGCCACACTAGGGCGCGGCCCAGGGTGGGCCCGCGCCCCCCTATGGCGTGGTGGGGCCCCTCGGCCACCGACGCCGCCTCTTCGCCTATATATTCTCCGCGACGTGAAAACCCTATTACGGTCGATCATATTCCACGAAAAGTTCCATCGCGGCCGTCATCCTCAATCTCAGATCGGAGGAGTTCTGAAGCTCTTCCCGGCACCCTGCCGGAGGGGAGATCATCACCGGAGGGCTCTACATCACCATGCCTGCCTCCGGAGTGATGCGTGAGTAGTCCACCCCTGAACTACGGGTCCATAGCAGTAGCTAGATGGTTGTCTCTCTACCTTGTGCCTCCATGTTTAGATCTTGTGAGCTGCCTAACATGATCAAGATCATCTTATTGTAATGCTAGATGTTGTGTTTGCTGGGATCCGATGAATATTGATACCATGTTTATTCAAGTTGTTTATCTATGTGCTCTTGATCTTGCATGCTCTCCGTTGCTAGTGGATGCTTTGGCCAAGTAGATGCTTGTGACTCCAAGAGGGGGTATTTATACTCGATAGTGGGTTCAGTCTCTAGATATCTGGATCAGTGACAGAAAGGTCTAAGATGGTAGATGTGCTATTGCTACTAGGGATAAAACATTGGTGCATTGTCCAAGGGCACTTGTATTGATTACATTACACACTTTACTTCATGCAATAATCTGTTGTTAGCAACTTAATACTGAATGGGATGCGGATGCTGCCTTGAAGGTGGATTATTTAGGCATAGATGCTGTTGGAATAACGGTCTATGTACTTTGTTGTAATGCCCAACTAGATTTCATAGTAGACATCTTGGCATGTATTGCATTGTTATGCCCTCTCTATTTGTCAATTGCCCAGCTGTAATTTGTTTACCCAACATGCTAGTTATCTGTTCTGAGAGAGACACCACTAGTGAACTGTGGACCATGGTCCAATTTCCTCATACTGTTTACACAACCTGCAGCAATCATCTGTTTCCTGTTACTTGCTGTTTTTCCTGCTGTATTCCACACCATACGTTTAACTCTTTGTTTCTGCAAGACCGGAGAGATTGACAACCTCTCTGTTTCGTGTTGGGCAAAGTTCTGGGTTGTGTCTGTGCAGATTCCACGTTGGTGCAAGCTCCCTAGCGCCAGGGGGAGTCAACATCAACAACCTTCCGATAGAACATCAAGTCCTACTGGATTGATAACCTTGGGTAGATTTCTCAAGGGAAAACTTCTGCTGTCTACATCATAACCTTCCTCTTGGGGTTCACCAACACGTAGCCATCACATCTCGCTTGTTGAGATTCGCGAGAATGAAGAGAAGCTGCTGGAGGAGAAGGTCGCTCTTCTCGGGAAGAGGGCCCAGCTGAGGAGGACCATCGCCCAGCTCCGCAAGAGGGTGGCGGAGTAGGATGAGCTGATTGAGGACATGGAGCATCAGGCCAACGAGATGGAGGAGGAGGGCGAGGATCTCCGCAAGGAGAACGTCGCTTTCCTTAGTGACGATGAGGACTTCATGGAGGAGATGGATTACGAGGAGGAGGACGATGAGGAGGAGTTATTTGACGAGGACGAGGACCCACTCGAGGCAGTTCTCGAGGACGAGGAGGAGGACCCAAAGGAGCCACCTTACCAGTCCGACGCTGAGGTCGCAGCCGAGCCTGAGGTTCCACCTCAGTAGGCGAGTGACTTGAGTACTACCGCAGGATTAGGTTGACCCCTATCGCTAGTCGAGTCGAAGTAGTGGTTCTTTTGGAAACCAGATATTATGAATCTTAGATGTAAGCTTAATGTTGTAAGCTTGATGTTGTAAGCTTGAGGTTGTAAGCTTGATGTTGTTGTGAACTCCTTAATGTGATGTTTGAGAAATATAAGTATGTTTGTCTTGTTTGATCTGTGTGAAATATTTTCCATAAGCAGTAATTAATCAACCACTTCGCGAAATCGCCTTTCCCTTAGTTGAACCTTTTTGCCTTGCCTCTTATACCCGGTGTGCTTCAGGATGCCGCCCCGTCGTGCGGATGGAGCGCCACCACCACCACCGGACCCAACCCCCGCCCAGCTTCTCGCGATTATCATGGAGGAACGCCAAGCTGTCCGCGAGGAGCGTCAAGCTAATCTCGCTGCCCTGCAGCAACTCGCAGCCGCTTATAACAACAACAACAACAACAACAACAACAACAACAACAACAACAACAACAACAACAATGGTGGCAATGGCAATGGTGAGAACCAGCGATCCACTTTGAGCGATTTCCAGAAGACCAACCCACCTACCTTCTCCAAGGGACTTCACCCACTGGAAGCCGATGATTGGCTTCTCACCATCGGGAACAATCTGGAAGTTGCTGCTGTAGGAGACAATGAGAAGGTGCTGTATGCAACCCACTATCTTGCTGGACCTGCACGAGCTTGGTGGGAAGCTACCAAGGCTCTCCAGCAAGCTGACCACGTCATCAACTGGGCTGAGTTCAAGGAGAAGTTTCGCAAGAAGCACATTTCTGGTGGACTCATTGATAGGAAGAAGGATGAATTCCGCAAGCTGAGGCAGGGAAGTAAGATGTAGTTGGCTATCTTGATGATTTTACCGACTTATCTCGGTATGCTCCAGATGACACCGACAAAGAGGAGAAGAAGATGGTGCATTTCCTGAATGGGCTTCATGATGAACTGCAGTGTGCTTTGGTTGTCCATGACTTCCGTGACCTGGAGTCACTTGTGGACAAAGCCATCCAGCTGGAGACCAAGCGCAAGTCTATGTATGAAGGTCGCAAGAGGAGGATGAATGCTCAGGAAGGTTCGAGCAGTCAGAAGCCTCGTATCTTTCAGCAAACCCCAAACCTGCCTATCGACCACCCCAAGCTCCACGCCCCAATTTCCCTAACCGCCCAAACAACTTCAACCGCCCCAATGACAATAACCGTCCCAGAGGAAACTTCAACAACTTCAACCCCAATGCCAATGTTGTCTGCTTTGAATGTGGCAACAAAGGTCACTACTCCAGAGAATGCCCCAATCCTAAGAGGAATGTTCAGCGCCCCAATGCACCGAACAATGGTCAAGGCCGCAATGGAAATGGTAATGGCAAGAATGCCGCACCCCGCGGAAATGTTGCTGTTGCCAAGGGTCTGCACCACATCAATGCTGAAGAAGCTCAAGATGCGCCAGATGTTGTGCTGGGTACGTTCCTTGTCAACTCAGTACCTGCAACTGTTCTGTTTGATTCTGGTGCAACACATTCATTTGTTACCGAGGAGTTTGTCGCTAAGGGAGGATTAGTAGAAGGCTTCCTAACTAAAACCTTGAGTATACAAATCCCTGGCTCCACCATAGAAACCAAGAGATTTTGTCCAAATACTGCCATTGAGATTTCAGGCGAAAAATTTGCAGCCGACCTAATTATTCTAGGAACCCAAGGCATAGATGTCATACTCGGTATGAATTGGCTAGCCAAGTACCATGGTCGAATAGACTGTGCCAGAAGAGCTGTATCCATCACCACCGACAAAGAAGTAGAAGTGGAGTATGTGTCTGAAACCAATCACTCCAACCAGGCTGCCATGAGAGCATAGCTCGACCCACCTTAGATGAGATCCGTGTTGTTCACCTATTCCGAGATGTTTTCCCTGAAGAATTGCCTGGTATGCCGCCAGACCGGGATATTGAGTTCATAATTGAGCTTATCCCAGGAACAACCCCTATATCCCAAAGGCCTTATCGGATGAATCCGGAAGAACTGGTTGAGTTGAAGAAGCAGTTGGCTGATATGCTCAGCAAAGGTCTTGTTCACCCAAGCACTTCACCTGGGGATCACCCATTATTTTTGTGGACAAGAGAGACGGTACCACACGCCTGTGTGTGGATTATCGCAAGCTAAATGACGTGACCATTAAAAACAAGTATCCCCTTCCCAAGATCGAGGATCTGTTCGATCAGATGAACGGAGCCCGAGTCTTTTCAAGATCGATCTTCGGACAGGTTACCATCAGTTGAAGATTAGAGATACAGATATTCCCAAGACCGCCTTCACCACCCGATACGGTTTATTTGAATACATCGTCATGTCCTTTGGTCTGACCAATGCCCCAGCCTATTTCATGAATCTCATGAACAAGATTTTCATGGAGTACCTCGACAAGTTCGTGGTAGTTTTCCTCGATGACATCCTTATTTACTCCAAGACCGAAGAAGAGCATGCTAACACCTGCGCCTAGTTTTGGAGACTCTTCGAAGCACCAGCTGTATGCCAAGCTTAGCAAGTGTGAGTTTTGGCTAGTGAAGTGGCATTTCTCGGTCATGTATATCTGCCGGAGGAATTTTGTTGACCCCGAGAAGATTCAAGCCATTTTGACTGGAAATCCCCATCAGTGTGACTGAAATCCGAAGCTTTCTCGGACTAGCGGGTTATTACCGCAAGTTCGTTGAAGGATTCTCCAGTATAGCCAAACCCATGACCCAACTGTTGAAGAAGGACAAGAAATTTGAATGGACTCAGAAGTGTGAAGATAGTTTCCAAGAGTTGAAGAAGAGACTAACTTCAGCCCCAGTATTGATTATGCCAGACGTCACCAAGAGTTTCGACGTGTATTGCGATGCATCACGCCTCGGACTTGGTTGCGTTCTGATGCAAGAAGGAAAGTTGTGTCATCTCTGTCCCGACAGTTGCGACCGCATGAAGAGAATTACCCAACCCATGACCTGGAGTTAGCTGCTGTTGTTCTTGCTCTCAAAGCATGGCGTCCCTATCTTGCGGGACATCGTTGCGAGGTCTATACGGACCATAAGAGCTTGAAGTATATTTTCACCCAGAAAGATTGAACCTAAGGCAGAGGAGATGGATGGAGTTAATCAGGATTATGATATTGGAATTCACTATCACCCCGGAAAGGCTAATGTAGTTGCCGATGCCCTTAGTCGCAAACCTTGCACCCTGAATGCCTTGATCCAAGCCGAACAGCCAGCCTTGTTTAAAGAGTTCGAAGATTTGGACTAAAGCTTGTTAGCCATGGTATCTCGCCAATTTAGAGTTAGCCCCAACCCTGATGGATCAAATCAAGGAAGCCCAAAAGGTCATGAAAGCATTGAAGGAATTAAGAAGAAGATTTCTCTCGGCAAAGCACCCGGTTTTACCGAAGATGCTGAAGGAGTGCTGAAATTCAATCGTATCTGTGTGCCCAATGTCACGGAACTTAAGGAGTTAATCCTGAAGGAAGCCCATGAGACCCCTTATTCAATCCACCCCGGCGGAACCAAAATGTACCAAGACCTTCGAGAAAGATTTTGGTGGCATGGAATGAAGCGAGAGATTGGTTCTTTCGTAGCCAAGTGTGATATCTGTCAGCGAGTCAAGGCTGAACATCAGCGACCCGCTGGATTGCTTCAACCTTTGAAAATTCCCGAGTGGAAGTGGGATGAGATTGGAATGGATTTTATTACCGGACTTCCAAGATCCAACCGAGGCCATGATTCAATCTGGGTCATCGTTGATCGATTGACCAAGGTTGCTCATTTTATACCTGTCAAGACCACTCACAATGGAGCCAGTTAGCAGACTTGTATATTTCCAGAATAGTAAGCCTGCATGGTGTGCCTAAAAAGATTGTATCTGATAGAGGCACGCAATTCACCTCAAGATTCTGGAAATCCCTTCATGAAGCCCTCGGAACCAAGTTAGCGTTTAGCACAGCTTATCATCCCCAGACCGATGGCCAAACTGAACGAGTGAACCAGATATTGGAGGACATGCTTCGCACATGTGTTTATCCTATGGTTCCAAGTGGGAAGATTGTCTTCCGTTTGCAGAGTTCTCGTACAACAACAGTTATCAGTCTAGTCTGCAAATGGCCCCTTTTGAAGCCCTTTACGGCAAGAAGTGTCGTACACCCCTGAATTGGTCCGATACCGGAGAAGCAAATTGTTTGGACCCGATACCCTCCGTGAAGCTGAAGAGCAAGTTCAGCTTATTCGTGAACGCCTCAAAACTGCCCAATCCCGTCAGAAGAGTTACGCTGACACCAAGCGCCGTGACCTCACCTTCAACGTCGGAGATTATGTTTATCTCCGAGTGACACCCCTTAAAGGAATGCAACGTTTCCATGTCAAGGAAAGTTAGCGCCAAGATATATTGGACCCTTCAAGATTATTGCTCGTCGAGGAGAAGTATCCTATCAACTGGAATTGCCCCGGAGTTAGGAGATTATCACGATGTCTTCCACATTTCCTTGCTCCGGAAGTGTCTTGAAGTTCCTGACCAGCCTGATGTTTTCAAAAACATCGACCACCTCTCCATCGACCTAAACCAAGACTTGACTTATCGTGAGAGACCCCTCAAGATTCTTGAAGAAGATGTTCGTGTTACCCGAAGATGCGCAATCAAGTTCTACAAAGTCCAGTGGACTAACCACTCCGAAGAAGAAGCAACTTGGGAACGCGAAGATTATCTTAGAAGCGAATTCCCAAACCTCTTTAGTACCGAAGCCTAGCAAATCTCGAGACGAGATTTATTTTAAGGGGGAAGGATCTGTAACATCCCAGAATTATAATCAGTAATGTTATCCAAAAATGTGGGCCAACAAAAACTTTTGTTAAATTATATGTGTTGTTATGCTTGTTGCTTGTGGTAATTATTTCTTGTTGCTTGTGTTGTTGTTTGCTTGAATTGACAATTTGAAATACAAAAACAAAAGTGGAAACAAGAAATAAATAGAAGTGGCAAGTGACACACAAAGAAATTAAACTTTCTTCCAAACAAAATTCAGAGGAGTGGTATAGTAACCACTCTCATTTCATCCTTACTACTTATCTCTCTCAAATAATATTTTACACCTATTTTAAAATTCAAAAGTAAAAACAATTGAAATAAACCAAAATACTATAACTAAAACTTTCTGCACAAAAGGTTTTCAAAACATTTTATTTTGAAATACCAAATTTTGTGGAGCTACTACATGCTATGTGGAAGCCTCACAAATATTTGTGATTTTTTCTAAATTGTTTAAGTACCCCAAATAAATTCCAGAAAATGATGCTGGACTGAAAAAAGAAATAAAAGAAAACAAAAGAAAAAGGAGGCAGGGGGGTTTTGGCAAAAATGCCATCCCCTACCTCTCTCCCTAGCTCGCTGTAGCGCGCCGTGTCGCCGTGGTCGTCGTTGCCGCGCCCAGGCCCCCCAAGCCCCCCCCCCCCCCCCTCCAGCTCGCACCTCGCCTCTGCATCCTCTGCCCCGCAGAGGAGAGCTCTCGAGCGCTCTCGCTCGTCCCAACGCTGCCCTGTCCCCCTCTGCTCCGCCGAGGTGAGCTCGACGGCGCCGGCCAAATTTGGCCCCCTCTCAGCTCCCCGACACGCACCTCTCGCCGTAGCTGCTCCTAGAACGCGCCCGGACCCCGGAAGACCTCACAGCGACACGTACCTCGCACCACCGCCGCGGATTCAAGCGGAGGATCCCGCGGGAGCGCCATGGACGCCGTCCATGCTCCGCGACCACCGTGGACCATCCTCGCGCTATAAAACCACCCCGAGCCCCTCTGGACACTCCACACCATCCTCACTCCCTCTCCCCCTCTCCAATTTCACCGTGCACCGCCAGGAGGGCGTGCCCTGCCGCATCCACGGCCGCCGTCAAGGTCGACCATGGCCACGACGCCACACCCTCCCTATTTCTTCCAGCTTGACTGCACTCTCTTCTCCACCCTCACCGCACTCTCACGCCTCGCTTTTCCCTCTGTTTCGTGCACAGGGGAGGAGCCAGGACCTCGCCGGAGCTGCGGGAGTTGGCCGTGGAAGCGGAGGAGCTTGCCGTCGACGCTACCTGCCTCCCCAGCAAGTACAACTCGCACCACCGCCTTCCTCGAGCCTTAGCCATTCTCCAGCACCCTCGCCACGACTTTACGAGCCCCCTAGGTGAGAGATCCATCCACCTCGCCGTCGCCGGCGCGGCAGCGCCGCTAGTTCTTGGTCGCCGGAGTTGCGACGCACGCGAGCCATTGGATCTTGATCCAACGGCAGCTTACCGTTTCGTTTAGAATAGGAGTCACTGACGTGTGGACCCCACGTGTCAGGTTTTTATTAATTTCCCTCACGCACCCAGTGTCGCTGACATGTAGGTCCCACTAGTCAGAAATCTGAACATTATCCATAACTCGAATTTCTGTTATTAAATTGAAATACTGAAAACAGTACTGGACCTAACTTAGAAATTCAATAACTTGAGATCTAGACATCCAAATAAATCAAATCCAAATGGTCTGGAAAGCTTATGAAATTGTTTAACCAACCCAAGTGGTTTCAATTCATTTAGATAAATAATAAAAGTGTAATATTAAAAATACCACAGAAGGTTTAAAATCTAAACTTGTTTGTTTCTGATACTCTGTTAATCCAAATAATTCCAAACCAATTTTGTTAGCTTAGTACTGTGATGTGTTAGCTTCCCTAATTTTGGTTGAATTATTTGTGTAGCAGTAATTGTTTAGTTTAAAGATGAAGTTAGAGACCCCTTCTGCACTAAAACAATTAAATAAGTTTAATGGTTAACCCAATTGAATTAGGACCAATTTTTTTAGCTCACATACATCCTTGGTTACTTACCTATAAAAGGAATTAATTTTTGGAGCAATATAATTTAAATGGTAGCCAAAACTTGATTATTAAGCTTATGTATTAAAACATTTGTGTAGGGAGTTTGGTAACTCCAATTGATCCAAATCAAATTGTGTTGTCTTCTACACATCAGTAGCTTTCTATAGAATTTTAGTTTGTATTTTTGTGAGCAACAAAACTCAAGTTGTGGATTTAAATGTGTTCAATAAGTTTCTGCCATAATTTAGACTTAAATGAATATTGTTTAAATCAATTAAATTGAAACCAAATTGCATTGTTTGATGTATGCAGTGGCTATTTATAGCATTTAGGATTGTAATGTTTTGATGTTGCTGGAGTAGTTTAGTGATTGCTTGTATTTGTTTATTTATAGATTAGACGAGAACGTTGCTGGAGTTATCGAGGAGGGGGAATTTGTTGAACCTGAAGATCAAGACCAAGGTCACTTTGCCGATTAAGGCAAGCTACTCTCTGAGCTTGCACCTAAATATATATGCATCTACTTTGATCAAATGATTTACTCTTAAAGGCAATGGTTTACAAAATCTTTTCAAAAAGTATATGGAACTTATTTTGCCACCCTATGTAGTTGTTTATATCAAACTTTAGGATGGGAAACAATGTTGTTTATTCAAAACTCCTTTGGAAATACTTGTGTGGATGTGAAATGCCGAGATGTCGGTGTTGAAGTGGAGAAACGGAAAGTGGTGATGTTTATGAAAAATGCACAGTGTCCTAGTACTATGACGACCAATCTTACTCTGTGCGACCACATTTACCACATATGGGAAAAGGCTTAGTCATATAATTTGCTCTTATTAGTATGGGATACCTCATCGACGGAGATGACTCCGTTATGCATGAGGGGATGGTTAGTGAACTCCCCTGACCTGGGTCCTCGCTCAAACTCTATGGAAAGATAAGGAGGAGGATTGAAGACTTCTCCATGTGGTCGCCGGGAAAAACCTATGAGTCCTCACGCTTAGGGTTTCTGACGGGAAACCAGACTGAGTGTCGAGGGAAGGTGTCATTGGGGCAGGATCCTATACTAGCATGAGCAAAGGAGAGGTTATGGTCAGTGGCTCAACTTCGCATACACCTTGTATGGCGGAACGTGGCTGACACGATGAGTTACCGAATGGATGTGGGCTGAAAGTGTGCTACCTCTGCAGAGAGTTAAAACTATTCGAATAGCCGAGTCCTCGGATATGGACAATTGGGAGGCTGTCCTAAGACCATGTGCAAGTTTTTGGAAAAGCTTTAAGTTTAAAAGAAACTGAAATGGAGATGGTGTTACACAGCTATACCAAATGGAGTGGTATGAGTTGGTGAAATAAATGGACCATGGTGAGCTATGGTCAGAAAAAGGAGGAATTTTGGAGAAAACAAATAAAATGGTGATTTCCTTAAAAAGATAGTTATAAAACTCTTCTTACCTTTTTCAATAAAGATATAGAGATGTTTTAAATAAATAAAAGTTTGCAACTCAAATTAAACTAGTGCATACTCATGTTGGGATAGTTTGCGAGTACATTCAAATGTATTCATATTGGTTTCGTCCCTGGCTATTGTCCTAGCCAGACTACGAGGAGGAGCACTACACCGAGCAGGAGTATGGCGACTTCTATGCGAACTAAGGATCTCCATCAGTCAGCTGCCTGTCGGGTCATTGTTAGAAGTAGTGGTCTACTACGCCTTAGCTTCCGCTGTATTATTTTGGTTTGGCCCATGAAGGCACCTAGGTAAGACTTGGTCTGTATGACCATTTATGTAAGACTTTTATTCGGTACTGTAATGGATGTAAACTTTGGTATTCAGTTCGGATTATGTGCAACGACAGACTGATCACGGGATCGTTGTGTATGCATAATCGGGTATTTCGGACGGCTAGTCCGGGGTCCCCACAAAGCCATCGCACCGCGAGGGTCAATAACTCCAAGACGACGCCCCCAACAAGGTAGGTGACGCGTCCGTCACCGTCGCCCGTCCCCGACGGGGCTTAGATTTTCATCCGGAGAGTCTTGAAACCACTTGCGTCGGACCGGGTCGAGATTCCACAACGACGCGATCAAGAAGGGAACGACGCCCGAAGGCGCCGCCATCGTTGGCACAGACTGGAGTCCGTGCAAGTTTTCGCCCGGAATTCTCCCCGTCCGCGAAGCTCAGGGAGCAGCCGTTGGGAGCATATCTCCGTCGCCACCACCTATCTTCTCCGCATGCTGCAGCCACTGTGGCTCCTCATGCCACGGCGGCAGCCCTGCTGGCCGCGCCCCTGTCGCAGCCGCTGGTCCGGGGCCGCCGCCCCGGCTTCCTCTGCCCTCTACCTCCTCCGCACCGCCAGTTCCTAGTCAGCTCACGCCGGAAACGCCCGCCAGAGCGCAAGCCAGAGCGCCGCCCGCGCGGGACCGCTAGGCCCAGATCGGGCCCGACGGGCCCCAAATCCTGCTCGCGAGCGCCTCGCCGGCGAGGCCTTCGACACCGGTGGCGCCCACCGTGCCGCACCGCCGCCAGAGGATCCGTCGGCCATCACCTCAGCCGGAGCCCGCCAGCCCGACATCCGCAGCCCCGGCCGCCGCCGCCCCACGGGCCGGCCACCTCCTACGAGCGCGCGAGGAGCCCCGACCACCTTTTTGGCAGCGGGGGCCGCCGCCACCGCCGCGGCCGGAGCCGGCGACGGCAGCGGCTGGGAGGCGCCGGACGAGGAGGGCTAGGCGGTGCGAGTTCTTCTCCCCTGGTGCCGCCTGGGGGAGCGGCGCGAGGGGTCATGTCGATTTGATTTAAACAGAAACTAGCTAAGCTAGCCACCCACAACACGAGTCCCTCACATTGAGCGCACTACGTACGGCTAAAGTGCAAAAGCCAGAAACTTGCGAAATTGTAATATAAAGCCGATCTACACCTCACCATGAACTTTCTTACACAATCAAGGAATTGAAACTACTCAATCAATCTACGAGACTAGGACTACTGATAAAAGAAGCTAAAGTTTTTTCTTTGAAAGGAAAGCAACGCAAGGCTAGCCTCAAACATTTCACAACTGTGGCGCACGAGCCGCCGGCCTTCTACATTAGTTATTTTCAAAATAAAATGGCGCCACGCATCGATCCATCAACTTTTACTCTCTCTGGTGTCTCTCTCTAATACTTTTGCATGCATGCATTGCTTGCCCACCATGTCTAGTCACTTTTGCTTTTGGCATTACACACCCCATTAATTTATTTTCCCTTATGCCCATTCCTTAGCGTAATTGCAAACCCGCTTTCGTGTGATGCTGAAACTTGTAGCTAGTAAGTCATCCACTTGGTCTTGCTCACTCCCACAGTCCCACCCCGGTTCCTCTGCTATATATACCAATGGCATGGCACTGGCAAAACTCCATGTCCAAGCACCAAGTACACACACATTACACTGTACAAGAACAACTAACACACCCGCAGCTAGCTGACGTACAGCTTTGTCGTTGCGAGCGCGTGGGCTAACTAAGATGAGGAGCAAGGCGTCCATGTTCCTGAAGCAGATGCTGTCGACCATCGTGGCCGTGGTGAAGGCCAAGTCGACGGCGGTGCACGCCAAGACGAGTACCCTCAAGACGCGGCTCCTCGTCCTCGGCGTCCTCCGCAACAAGAAGCTCCTCGTCAGCGCCATCAACCACAAGATCCACGCCATCATGGGCCAGCAGCACGACATCGCGCGCAACGACCACGCGAGCGCCTCCCAGCAAGAAGACGGCGACGAGGGCAGCAACAAGTCCATCGTGCTCTACACCGCGCCAAGCTACGTGACGGAGCGCGACGTCGACGACGCCCAGGAGGAGGAGGAGGAGGACAGTGACGACGAGTACCTCACGCACTCGCTCTTCCGCGGGCAAGACGACGATGACGACGAGCTGGTGAACGCGCCGGGGTCGGTCATCGACGTGGTGCGCGACGCCAAGGAGAAGGAGGGCGACGGCGCCGAGTTCAAGCTGGAGGACGAGATCGACCACGTCGCCGACGTCTTCATCCGCCGGATCCACAAGCAGCTCAAGCTGCAGAAGCTCGAGTCCTTCAAGAGGTTCTGCGAGATGATGGAGAGGAGCACCTGATTCATCCATCCATCGGTCTACAGTGATTGATCGATTTGATTGGTCAGTATGCATGCATGGTGCTACTGCTGGATCTCTCCTTAAGCCAACATTATAGTACTGTATATGTTAACGTAATTGGGGAATCCACGCATGTAAGTAGAAATAATAGGTCAAGCCAGGCAGGCAAGAAGATGATTTTCTTCTTGTAATAGGGTTTTAGTAGGGACGCCAAGGCTCACTTCAATCATTACTTATGTTCTTTTGTTCTTCAATTTGATGGAAGTTGTTAACGTTGCCAAGTTTTGAAAAAAAAACAATAGGAAGCAAATATATAGATCTCAGAGCTTTCAACGGCTACAACATGGTGACCCCCCAACCCACCCACCACAAAGAGCCGGATTAGTGTTATAAGTAGTTGGTTTTGCTTTGTTTGCATGGGTTTTCGGCATATTTTTTCCTCCCCAAGACATACCCCCTCTGTACTCGGTTTGATTTCCCTCCCTCTTAATAAAAAGCCAGAGTTCGTACCAGTCAGTGTAGTATGAACTGTATACTCCATGTATGGCACCTAAAAATGGAGCTAAAACCAAATACCCTTCTGAGTTCTGACAGGAAGCTGAAAATGCAGCCTTGAACCCTTGATCACAATAATCTTGAAACACAAACACAACTACTAGTGACCAAGTATTGGCCCAAGTGGGCTTTGCTGCAACACAACAGACCATATCTACTACTCCCTCTGATGTACAGGGCTGGCAACAATAAAATCGGATCGGAGGGAGTATTCCGAGAGGAGATTGCAATACAGTTCCAGCACAAACAATCATTAAGAAAAAGCAGAATCTACTTTTTTTTTTGCGAAAGGAAAAGCAGAATTAACCTGATGACCACACATGGCGAAGAAAAGGCGCTCTTCAGTTTAGTCATTTTTTCTTCTTTTGGCCAAGAACAGAACACAGCTGTACAGAACAGGGCATGTGATGACCGGCCAGTAGAACACATTTTTGTCACAGTCCACACCGCGCAACTCATCTTTTGGTAGTTAGGAGCAATTGTAACCCGTATCAGCCTCGACGACGCTTTGCATTGCGCCAGGCCAAGTTGACGTTCTTGGGCAGGGAGACCGCCACCACGTCCTCCATTGCCTCCTCTTCGGCGAGACGGAGGGAGAATTTCACGGGCGGCGCCGGATTCGCCACGGCGTTCCGCTGTGTCGCCGCTCGCCCCTGCGGCCTCTGTTCCCGCTTGGCCTCCCGACGGAAATACTTGGCCACCTCGGATTGCAATGTCTCGGTGTCCATCTCCATGGCTGCCTCAACTCCCAGGTTGTACAGATCGTCATCGCCATCTGTGTCACTGGGGGGCTCGGCCGCCGGATCCAAAGAAATATCCAGACTGGTTTCTTGCGCGGGAACCTGAAGATGCTTTTTGACGGCCTGGTCGTCTTCGCCGGCAATGACGTCTACCGGTGGCGCCGTGGGCGGTGAACTGATGGCGAGATTTAGAGACCTTGGTGAGACGGGAGCAGCCTCCTCGACCACACTCGCATCAGTTTTCTCCGGCGCCAGCTTGACTTCTTGTTGGTTCGCCCCGTCACGGGCCTTCCGGCTGACGTCCAAGGCGTTCGCCTCTGACGCCGGAAGAACTCGCCCCGAAGAAGCAACTTATTTCCTTTCAGGTACCGACAGCACGTAGGTACGTACAGATCCGAGGGCACAAACCGTGTGATCGGAGTGGATGTTGTCGTGGTCTGAATCAAATTCTCCAGGACGGGCTGAATCCGCGAGCTCCTGACCGTCAGTTTCAGTATCGGCGACGGCAGAAACAAGCTGGCCCGTTTTCTCATGCGGGACGGGGATCACCTGGCTGCTCATTCCGGCCTTCTTCTTCCCTCCGCCTTCTTCGGGCGGCGTAGAGGCCACGCGATCACGGACGATGCTGTTGAATTCTTCCAGGCGCGTGGAATCGTGTGGCTCCTCGAGGTGCTTCCAGACGATCCGATGGCTTAACATCAGCGACGGCTTCCTGTTTTGAGCGCGCACGAGCTGAGCGGCCGCCGACAATGGGGACGGCGACGTCCTGGCGAGTGGATCGGTTCCAACTAAATGGAATCCCCGGCGGACCTCTTCCATCGTTTCCGCGCTACGTACTGCGAGGCAGGGCACGCCATCGTTTGTACTCGAGGATGGAGGGTGGTATGTGGTGCCCGACTCACGCTACAGTTCGACTCAAGTGCGTCAATCGTATCTGGTAAGGATTCCTCTTCGAGACGGATCACGGGATGAGGGGCAACTGGGATATTCGTATAAGGCTGGAAAGGTCTATCGACACGTACTCAAGTATAATGTACCGGGAAGGACTACTTTTTTTTTTACTTTTTTTTTTAGGAAAACTTTTTTTTCACTTGCCTAGCGTTTGGTCGACCGAGAAATACATCCACTCACTGGCGGACCCAGAGGGTGGGCCAGGCCCACCCAGAATTCTGAAAACTTGTTTTTTACCTACTCTGAATCAAAAGATTAGAACGTCTGCACATGGCCCAATAGGCCCAAATCATGCTACTTTCCTGTACCAGAACAAGAGGGACCAGCTCGTGTTCCCTCGATCTACCCAGTCCCCTCCCTGACTGCTTGATCGCTAGTTTGCTTGTGTTAATTGTTAATGTGTACTGATATTGTCAAAATCCCCAAATTAATTTCTAATTTTTGCTTGTGTCTGTGTGTTGTAATTGTAAAATGGATTATGATGAGGCATAGTGATATTGTGGCTCGCTTTTAGGTGATGTGCTCGCTTTGTTCATGTTTTAAACTATTTGCATTAGAATCATACACATTTAAAACATATGTACGAACTAATTGCGGTACGATTTTTATATTATAGCGAATCGATTTGCTATTTACAGTATCCATTTGGCAAAAAAAAATCGCTGAGAGTGTGCCCACCCATCAGCTTTTTTCTGGGTCCGCCACTGCATCCACTGCCAGCCTAACCGCACCGCACTCCTTCCTGCCGACGACAACTCGACGCCATGTCCCAAGCTCCTCATCTGCCGGTCCACCGCCACCGGCCCATCCTCTAAATCCTTCCACCCCCGGTTGTCTTTTCCAAGCCCACACCCCCTTCCCCTCCCCCACCCCCCCCCCCCCCCCCCACACACACACACACGCGCACCACCTAGTTAATTTGCTTCCTCTCCTCCACCGCGTCGTACCTGGCCGCGTCTGCGGCGGCTGTGGCTCGCTCTGCCTCCTCGCTCTCTCGCTCTCCCCCTCCCTTCTCTCTAGATTTTTCACTGCAGGGATCGACCGAGCGCCAAATTAATTCTTCAATCGAGAGCTACCAAAAGCCTGTTTTTTATATCTCCATGAAGGATTAGTATGCCACACTGCACGTCTGCCACCCACGCGCGGGTAAATTTCTTAGGGCATGTACGATGGTATTATCTTACCAATAACACGTAGGATAATTGTTAAGTTAGAGTAGCGAGAAACAAAAAAAAATTGACTTCTCTTAGCAAGAGATGATCTCTTAGCAACAATTGTCATATTTTTAAGAATATTTAGTGCTAGAGATAAGTATTTTGATGGCTCCCGGAAGGATTACTACGCCACACTGCACTCTGCCACCCACGCGTGGGCAAGTTTCTTAGGGTATGTAAATAACACGTAGGATAATTGCTGAGTTATAGTAGAGAGAAACGGAAAAAGAGTTTTCTCTTAGCTAAGAAATGATCTCTTAGCAACAATTATCTCACCACGTATTTAAGAATATTTAGTGTTAGAGATAAAACTAACAAATAACTCATTGTACATTTACTATCATATATTAATTCCGTGACAATTTTAACATAAGACTGTTTTATCAAAACCATTATACATGCCCTTACATCTCGAAGCCACAGAGCCACCTAACTCCCGTGGAAGAGGAGGGGAGGTGCGCTGCACTGGCTTTTCCCACAGTCGCCCCGCCGCTCAACTACCACGGTCGACGGCCCTGGTGCCTCCCCAGGAAAAGGAGGAGGAGGCAAGGAGGGGTGCGCCAGCCGGATTTTTTCCGACAACCGCTGCCCGATACCCATGCCCTAAATTTATTCAAAATTCAAAATTAGAGAATAGTCAACCTCGACCCCTTCCAGAGTCGGTCCATAGACCAGGCAAACATGGCCACTGCTCCACGACCCGAGAAGACGTGAAACTCAAATACTAAATCAAGTTTGTAACTCTTATACTATTATCCGTCACGTATAAGATAATGTTGACTATTTACAAACAATAGAAAACTGACCTTAGTTTACATGAACAAATTACACGCGACCTACCAATATAATATACCACGTAAGAACAAACCAATTAGATTGGTGGTGACGCGTTTAGTTTTTTCTGCTAATCTGTTCTATGGATGCGATAGACATGTCATATTAAATGTTTTGCTAGATACATTTATAATGTTTAATTACGTGCATAACTTCCTATTAGAAACTACCATGGGCATTTGTATACACCCTATGATACGCGTTGTGGTGAGCATATACACTAATTTAATTTAATGTGTGCAAAAATAGTGGAACCCGTATAACTTTATGTTTGTCGTTGATTACTATATACAATGCTATTTCAATAACAAGTATAGATTTTCAACATAGTATCATCTTATTATCGAATCCATTGTAACCTATAAGACACATTTGATTATGGAAAATTTTCATGCCAACTGTTCAACTTATACTCTAGAATGTTCTACATATTTTTTTACATAACCATACACTACACCCATATATTAAGATTTTTAAAGGTTGTATACTTTGCAATCTCTACAAAAAAATATTTAATAATATTAAAAACAGAGAATAACATTTACACAAATATACACATATGTTAGATAATTCATGGGATTGTAAAAATAATAAGGGCTTGTGTTTTTTCCAAAAAAAATCATATTTAACGTGATTTTGTATCGTGTCAAGTTAATATCTCACATTTCCAAAAAAAGTTAATATCTCACAAAGGAAAAAAAATCTTGTGCAACTCGAATATATTTGCAATGATATACACTAAAACTTTATAACGGAAAATAATTTAGAAAAAATATTTTATGGTTAACAATGTTAACTAAATAGTATGTAACCTATATTTTTTAAACCACAATTTGCTTTAAAAGTTAAGAAAACATCAACTTTTAGTATAACTATATTTACTTAAACTCGCCCCGGGTCCAGATTTTAGTTGGAACTGTCCCTGGCGAGCACGAGGGGATGCCTCCACGGGCTGGTCATGTGAGCAGGGTCCAAAATAAATCAAATGAATCCTCAACGGGGATATCACCAACGCTGTGAGCAAGTTCTCGGTGCAGAGAATGTTCATATGTGCACCCGTGGTGCTCAAAGAGAACTCAGGCTTCGTCCAGCGTGCTCAGCGTCGTGCCGAAGTTGCCAACGAGGCACGCATCTTTGATTCCCGCTCGCACCAGCATGAGGGAAGGGTGGCATTTGACGGCCACACCTCCGAGCAGCTGTACGACATGCCCAGTGAACGAGCAGGGAAGGGCTAGCAAATTTTGGGGCCATGTGCCAAATTCAAAAATCGGCCCTATAAAATATACTATAATAATATTCAACAATAATAAATACTTTTCATGTTAGCACAACACGTTCATGTCTGGAATAATTGGCTAGCTGGATCGCGAGCACTATATCTCATCCTTTGCGAGTTGAAACACCGCCTCGCCTGCACAACCTCCGACATGGGCCAGCCAATTTAGGCCTTTTTTCGTTTTCATTTTTCTTCTTTTGTTCCTTTTTCTTTGTTTCTTTTTTTTTCTGTTTCACTTCTTTCCTTTTTTTATTTTTCAGTTTATCTTGAAAAAATCACATTTGAAAATGGTTCATATTTTGAAAAAATATTCATTTTTTTAATGGTCCAGTTTTTTATAAATTCACATTTGAAAAATATTTATTTTGAAAATGGTTGAGATTTTGAAAATGTTCATTTCAGAAAATCGTTCAGATTTTAAAATGTTTATATTTTAAAAATCTGCATTTTAGAAATGGTTCAGATTTTGAAAATGTTCATTATTAAAAAATGTTTTAGATTTGAGAAATGTTCATTTCTTAAAATGGTTATCTTTTAAAATGGTTCAGATTTTAAAAAGTTTGGATTTAAAATAATCAGGCATTATACAAGGAAACAAAAAAAAAGATAAAATAAGTAAGAAATAAATCATACCTATTAATGGCCGGACCAAAGCCGGCCCAAAATAGAAGCGTCGGGCGAACATGCGAGCAAGGCGATGACCTAAGCCTAGACACAAGCCGGCTCCGTCTTAGCCGTGCTTTAGATCACTCTTGTTTAGCTCGGCTTGGTCTGACAAGCTAAAAATGGTGGAGACCGTCGGTGATGGTATGTTTTGTCAAATCTGGCCCTTTGACGAAACTAATGTCAAGTCTGCCCCCCGGACAAAACTATTTTTAGATCTAGCCCCCTGAGTTCGGCGCCAACGAGACTGAAGTCGAACCTGTGCAGGTTGGCGCCAAATCCTGAGCAGAACCAAGGTCGGCGCCATGTGCATTATCGCCGAACCAACTGACCATCAATTGTTAACATGTCTTTGCGCCGAACTACACAAGTTCGGCTCCATCTTGTTGATGCCGACCTCAGGAGCCAGTTTTAAAAATAGTTCGGAGCAGGGGCTCGACTTGGCATTGGTTTCATCATAGGGCCAGATTTAGCAAAAAGAATACTCGGTGATGTGGCTAGATGTATGGGTATCATCAAGCTATCCTTCGTGCTCTATGTCGTGAAGTGGATGGGCGTGCCAAGGAGTGCACAGAAAAGACACAGGATGGTAAAAAAAAAATTATGCTTTTGCAATCTGGAGCATTTCACGTTGTTTTGGTTGTAGTTTGGAGTATGTTTCTTTGCTGGCTGGGCCTCTTCCTAGACAATCAGTAGAGTTTGCTGTTGCAATTTATATGCTTGGTTCAATAAGATTGTTGGCCAGACACCACAGCTGAAAATCCGGGAGTCGTGTTTACCAATGAACATCACTGAATCTGATCTGTTTATCAATTTCACGATTAATAAAATAGGGAGGGTGATGCTCCTTTTTGTCAAAAAAAAAAAACAGCTTGAAATACAAATGTTGTGTGCTGCCTGTGTTTATGTGAATCACCTACTCTCGCGGCATCACATTACACAACGCTTTAGCACCGGCGGTGCCCCACATCACCACCTCATCCTTAATCTTTTGAATTAGCATCGTCACGGTGGTGAACTTGTTTTGGAAGACTCGGGCATTTCGCTCCAACCAAACTTCCCAAGAGGCAAGCATTCATGGAGTCACCATACAAAACACTCTATTTGAGGACGACTTATAGCAAGGCTGAACCGCACTATTCTTTTGTTCTTGGGTTTAATTTCCCACATTTTCTATATATGCATTTTTAATGAGCTAATCATTTTATTTTTGTTGTTTTCTGACTGCAACGTAAAAAGTTCCAGTCCGGGCCCATTATTAAAGCCGCTAGGCTTTATCAACTGAATGTTCTTTGAGCCCTCTGCCCTGGTATAGTTTTATAAACAAAAAGCAAGAAAAGAAAGAAACAAACAAACAAAATTAGAATTAAATGAAAACGTTGACATATACTTGGAGGTCATCGATCGGTTATTATAAGATCGCTTAACTAAGCCTCACAAAATGTTTATCGTTCAACAGAGAATATGAAATTATGGATTGGTCTTTGATTGCCTAAATGAGTCCGTTATGAAATGATATCTGAAATGTAATACAGACATTCAGTGAAAATGCTTACTGTAACTGAAGTACTGAACGTTTTGTCTCTATGACAAAAGAAATTGAAAGAAAACAAACACAAGTTCTATGACCGCGTACAACTACAGAAAAAGTTTGCTCCCGAAGATGGAAAGTCTGAACCTGTGCAGAGCTTCTGGATTTGCCCGATCGATAGTACTCACGATTTCAGATGATGATATCGAATGACCGATGATGATGTTGTCGCGTGATCCATCATCGTCCATGGTTGCCGAGCACAAGTAAAATCTGGAGACTCGGCGCCGCCGTCGAAGCTCTGTTAGAGGTTAGAACGTTCGCTGGCAGCCGCGCTCGTTTACTTCTTTGGCACTGGGCATGGGCAATACGTACCCCATTAGCCTCCTCGACGTCGCTTTCTGCTGCGGTGCCCCGCCGGCGCATCTCGTTCGACCACCTCGCGAACGGAGACGGCAGCAATATCCTCCATTGCCTCATCGTCAGATAGCCGGAGTGAGAAGCGCAGGGTCGGCGGCGCCGCCACCACAGGCGCCCGTCGCCTGGCCGCCCGCCGCTGCCGATCCGCGCCGAACTGCCTCGCCACCTCCGAACTTATAGCATCTTCATCCATCTCCATGGCTATCCTTTGTCCGAGCATGTACAGGTCGACGCCGCTGCCGCCCGTGTTATCAGCCACCGCAGGCACGAAGCCATCTGAAGATACCGGAGAACTCGAGGCCGAATCTTGGTTGCCGGCTCCGACGTCGCCGCCGCTTGCCGGTCCGGGCACATGGAGATACGCTTCTAACGGACTGGCCAGGTTGGTTTCGGTCCTCGCGTCATCGGCGGAAGCGGGCGAGTGCTCCTCCAAGGCCTCGGCGCGCAGCGAAGGGGTCAGATCAACGGAAGATTCCGGAGAAGAGCTCGGACCGGTTTCCTGATCGTCAGCGCAGACTTTGCCGCTTCTCGGCGTCGACACCTGGTGATGCTCTCCGACGGCCGGAGCAGTCTGTCCGCCGTCGCCGAAGACGACATCTGCCGGCGCCGAGGTGGTCGGCAACCTACTGTCACCACGTCCATCAGTCATCTCCGGCCGCGCGCGTTCTTGTCCGTTCTCCGCGTCAATGCTATTCGAGCAGAGGAAGGTCATGCGACAACCTCGTGCAGACTTCGGCAGAGAAACATCAACTGAAGATTCCGGAGAAGAGCTCGGACCGGTTTTCTGATCGCCGGTGCAGACTATGCCGTTTGCGGGCGCCGACACCTGGTGCTGCTCTCCGATGACCGGATCAGCATGGTTGCCGTCGCCGAAGATCGCCGGTGCCGGGATGGACACCGACCGAATGTCGTCGTTCGAAACCCTTGCACACGCGGAAGCGGCCACGTCACCGCCCGCACGTCCACCCGTCTTCTTGAGCGACGACGCGCGATCGCGTCCATCGCGGTGCTTCCCGTAGAGGAAGGTCACGCGGCCAAATCTCGCCTTCTTCTCCTGGCCGCCGCCGCCGCCGCCCCCACCAATGTCGGCGTCCACGGTCTCCGACTGCGCCGCGATAACAACCACGGAAGCAACCTGCCCAACCTTCTCCGGCGCCACCGCGGGAACCTCGCGGCAGATCTTTCTGGCCTTCCTCTTCTGCTCGACGACGTCGCTCGCCGCCACAGAATTATCCATGTGATGATGATGATCCGACTCCAGCATTCGGACGGCTACGTTGAATGCTTCGAGACGGCCGGAATCGGCCGGGTCCTGGAGGTGCTTCCACGAGAACTTGTGCGTCAGCAGCAGCGGCGGCTCGCGGTCCTCAAGACCAGTCCGGACTACGGTCACCGACGGCCTGCGGAAGAGATCGGCTCCTACAAAATGACCTACCCGGCGGTGCGACTCTCCCATCACGAAGCCAAAGGAGAGCAAGCGAAAGCTTTTGTGCCGGTCGGGGCCGGCCGTATACTTATGGAATCTCCTGATGGCGTACGGCAGGGATCAGTCCGAGTTCGACTTGAACTGTCCGTCGAAACCTGTGTTTCAAGCGATTCCGGTCGGGGAAGCTACTCCTGCTTCGAGGACATCCCGGTCAACCTCGCAAGGTAAGTATTGATCGGAAAATCTAATTCTTGGCAACGCACTATCTCGCGGATACGTGGTTAGCAACAAAAAAAAAGTGTCCACGTCTCTCACGTCGGATCTCCATTGTGTGGTGTGGCTTTCTTGCACGAAGCGGACGAACATTGTGAGGCAGCAGGGCCGTCTCCAGGATTTGGGGGCCCCGGTGCGAATTGTCAAATTGAGTCTTAATATTTTGAAATTGTATAACGAGTAAAACCGATACTTCCACTTAACTACTCCCTCCGTACTAAAATAAGTGTCTCAAGTTTGCACAAAAGTAAATGTATCTAGACATGTTTCATGTATAGATACATCCACTTTTGGACAAACTTAAGACACTTATTTTGGACGGAGGGAGTATATAAGTTCAGTAAATGTTACTCCCTCCGTATCAAAATATAAGTCGCACTAGTCACTTACCACACACATGTATGTAGACATGTTTTAGTGCAAGATTCATGTAAGTGACTAGTGAATCTTGCACTAAAACATGTCTACATACATGTGTGTGGTAAGTGACTAGTGCGACTTATATTTTGACACGGAGGGAGTATTTCGCATGATATTCAGAAATATATCAAATATTATGAAAAAGAGTAAATGTGAAACTAAAATGATAATCAAACCTCATGTTCTAACCAAAAATCATTGTCCGTCGAAATATTTCATCAAATAAAATCTTCAATTAAATAGTAGTTGCTACTATACCTGGATCTGCGATGTGCGTTGGGTGAACGGCAAAAGCCAAACTGTCAAACTGAGGCAAACAACAACGCCGAACATTAAATGGATTGGCGGAATGATTTCTCCGGTCGACTATCGGGCGTCCGTGCTAGCCTCGCAATCAAATCACGCAACAAGCTCACAGGCTCACAGCATCACGTCGCCGGGCCTGATTTTTTATCACCGCTCCTCAGCTCCTAGTCCCAATTCTCTAATCCCACTTCTTTTTTTAGCAACCCTAATCAGAATTCGCGTAGCAATTACACAGTAGGACACCTGATGGAGCTGAGCAGGAAGCACAGCCCACGCGCAAAGAGGTACCGGGCTAGTGGCTGCCTTGCTTTGGCCCGCTAGTGCTTGGAGCAGCAGGACTACAGAAACGGTAAAAAAAAACAGGACTGGACGAGATACACTGTAACATGGCGTAGCTAATCGGGGGCCCAAATATTTGGGGGCCCTGTGCGGGAGCACAGTTCGCACGCCCTCTTGGACGGCCCTGTGAGGGAGCATTCAAATTTGAGCAAAGGAGCCAGGGCCTAGCTCGTAAGAGCATCTGCACCAGCAATCTCGAAAAGTGTGTGCGCCGACCCTGAAAATGAAACGGGCTGACGCTTTGGTGCGTCCGGACACTTGTCCACCCCGATGGGGGTGGATGCCCCGGCGGTGGCCCCAATCTTTAATAAAAAACTATGCATATTGTCACCAATTATGAGACTAGTATATTTAATTTATTGCTATGTAGTATGGCTATTTTTAGTGTAGAACTATGTTTCGTTATATTAGAACCGTGTTCCTTAGATTATTATATATGGCTATGTTTATGTGGTTTTAGAACTTTGTCATTTACATTATGTAGTGCAATGTTTTTAACTATGTATGTTTCCTATTTAGAACTATGTTTACGTAGTAATTATATCAACTATTTGTTTCATGGTTTATGGATTTTATTTTACTTGTTTTGAAATTATTTTTGAGCAATTCGAATTGCATGCTATAATGGGTGTGAGCACCACAAGTTGTTTGGGTAGCCAAATTTTGGATCTTCTCTTGGAGATGCTCTTAGACCATCCAAACTATGTGTGAAAAAAAGGTTTAACCTGGCTATTGAATCAGTTCAACACATAGTAGGGCGTCGATTCAAGCCAGCTGACAAGAAAAGCTCACCAACTTGTTGGTTTGACTCATGATATTAAAAAAGAATTTTTGTATTGCATGGCTCGGTCCGCTTGCAGGAAGAAGGGGGAGTAAATAGAACTTTTTCTCCCAGCAGGGGACCACGGTGGCAGTGGTGCGGTTCAATACCTTGTAGACACTAGTTGACATGTACGTGCAACGCACGTCTTCACAATTACAGGATACAATTTACAGGTAGAAAAAAACCATAGCAGGGCCTATGTGGATTATTTTTTGCAGCACATATAGCTCAACAATATGGTACCGTATCTCAACGCATGGAGGTTGGATGCAGAGGAAGCCATGGATGGAAGATTGCGATGGCTCCATCGGCCAGAGATCGAGGTGGCGACGGTGGCTTTTGTTCCGCTCGGAGGAGTTGATTGACCCGGGAGAGTTGAGAAAAATGTTTTTTTGGAGATATTACCATAGGGAGACGTTGCATTTATTTTGTCATCTTCCCCTGTATGTATACGGATCGAAATAACAAAAACGGTTGGACCGGTCAAAATTATCTGGTGCTCGGCATTCGAACAATCTGGATCGTCGTTTGTCAATTGAACACTTTAAAATTAATGTATCCCAACATTTTTGCTATTTTATAAGTAGTATAGTTAAGTATAAATGAGTTGATCATGTCATATCATGCATTATTCTTGCACTAATAAAAAAATTCATTTATAAATAAAGAAGGAATCATTAAAATGACATGCTATATTTTTAAAGGTGGTTCAGAAAACTACAAAACAAAATTCAAAATGAAAATGTGTGGAGCTTCCCTAATATATATTGAAGTCGGTTGCCCATTGCAGCGGGCCCAATTCCCTGGCCCAGCCCACAATAGCCTAGTGTATTGAAAAAAAAAAATTGCATGTGTACTATTTGAGAATTGGAATATGAGATGGAAGGAAGTTTGTGTACGTATGGAGTATATTGAAGGTCGAAGCATGAAATATTTTCTAAGGAAGCACTATTTTGAAAGTGAACAAGGAGAAGCACATGTCATACTTGTATATAACATATTAAAACTACATTAAAAAGTAACTTATTAAGTGCCTTTTTTATTCGCAGGATAGGAAATTCAATCCGTTAGAATTTCTAAGGAATTCAATCCTTTAGAATTCCTACGAGTAGCGTGTGAATCAAAGAGGCCCTTAAGAATGCCATTCAAAAGAACCTAAACAAGACCTAAAGTTATATTACTTCGACACAGTCAACAATGGAATAAGGAAACCAAACATTATTCAATAGTCAGAGCTGCCATAATACTACCACTATGCACATAAATCTTAGTTACCCGTTGTCATGAACCGCTCTGAAATCTTTGTTTTCTCTGTTGAGATTGCGAATTCATCAGCACAATACAAATTAAATCATCTCTTCACTGGGAAGTGACAAAATCAACGTCCAACAGATAATTGATCAATTAAGAAGTAAGGCATTGATTAATGGATCCGCCGCTCAAAGTGGTACTCCGATTTTGTCACCCTTTAGGATGACTCCAACGGGGCGACGCAAACGGACGCGCGTTTGGTCCGCGTTTGGTCCGTTTGCGTCGGCTACAGGATGCGCGTCCGGCCCAAGTCCGCCCCTTTCCGGCCACTGCCCCCAACGGGGCGACGCATCGAGTCCGCCCTCTGTTTTTTTCCCCAGGTAAGCAGGCCCTATATGGGCCATTTTCATTGATACTAGGGAGGTGGGCCACAAACGGCCAGGGTTTTAGATCATTCTGACCATTTTTTTGCCATATATACTCGAGCAATTATCAAGCACAATAAAATAAGTTCAAATAGCACAAATAATACAATTCATAAAAGCAATCTGAATAGTTCATCAAGTACTTATTATTACAATCCAAATAGTTCAAACAAACACAAACAAACAGTTTCAGAAATAATAAATTGTTGCATGCATTACAAACCAAATAAATAAGACAAGTAGTTCATCAAATGGAACTACTGCCCCTGATCACCCTGGTCACCCTAGTTACCGTAGTGCTGCCAGACATGCTCCACCAAATCATTTTGGAGCCGAACATGGGACTCCTTCTCACGAATGTCACGGTGGAAGTCGAGGAACTGAGCAAATGTGGACGGTCCCTAGGGCTGAACCAACTCACCCCGGAACTGCCATGCCTGATCATTCAAGCCCTCGTCGCGTTCGTCCTCCACGATCATGTTGTGCATGATCACGCACGCTGTCATCACCTCCCACAGCTGGTCCTTGTCCCATGTCCGAGCAGGATGGCGCACAATAGCCCATCGGGACTGTAGAGCACCGAATGCACGCTCTACATCCTTTCTTGCGCTCTCTTACTCCTTGGCAAACCTCTTCTTCTTCTCATCATTGGGATTGGAGATTGTCTTGACAAATGTTGTCCATGTGGGGTAGATCCCATCAGCAAGGTAATAGGGCTTGTCATATTGGTTACGATGAGAAGCCCCTCATACTCGTCCACAAGATCGCCGGCAATCCCATACGCAAGCATGTGAATGGCGGCGGTGCACTTCTGGTACGACGAGAAGCCCCTCATACCACATGCATCGGGCTTGCACATGAAGTAGTCATCAAAATGCATCACGCCCACCCGGATGCGGTTGAACAAGGACCTCCTCATCCGGAAACGGCGCCGGAAAACCTTGGGAGGGTATGTGGGCTTGTGGGGACGAAAGTAGTCCCCATACAGCTGGATTTGGCCAGCTCGCCGGTTCCGGTCAAGAGCAGGAGAACGGCCCGGCAAGGAGCCAAGGAACACCGGTCGCATCCTCTCTATGTACTCGTTGACGATGAGGGTGGCAACCAGGCCGTCACTGTCATCAACGTCGGAGGAATCGTCCGAGGATGAGCGCTGCATGATGTGGTTCTTGTAGAACCATTCATCTGAGCTATCCATGGCCGAGGGCGTACCTGAGTAGCCGGGGCGAACGGCCGAACACCTTGTGGGCGGCGTGTCTATCGCGGGGCGCTGTGGACGCTCCTGGCCGCAAGAATCACCGGTGACGGTGGGGAAGCACCTGCTCCGGTGACGGCGGGGAAGCACCTGCTCCGGTGACGGCGTCCCCGGAATGGCCTGCGGTGCCAAATCGAGGGTGCGATGGCGGGTGGCGGCGAGAGGGGCGGAGGAGGAGGAGATTGGGGTGGGGATGGTCTGATTTGCGGGCCAGGGGCGGACTAGGGGAGGACACAAAAGAGCTCCGTTTCGCGTCCGGGGCCGACGCATCGGTGGCCCAAATTTGGGCCAGGGATGCGTCGCGGCGGACCAAAAAACGGACCGCGGTCCGTTTGCGTCGCCCCGTTGGGCCGTGTTTTTGGCCCTCGCGGACACGAACGGATGCGCGCGGACTCGATGCGTCGCCCCGTTGGAGTCATCCTTATTTAGCTCTAGCTTCCCAACTGATCCGCTGCTCCACTGTACGTCCTCTTGATCCGCTTCATTCCCACTTCCCAGTGATATATGGGGTTCATGGTCGTGCAGGCGCATATGGTACTGACTTTTTTTCTTTATTCACTGTTGTGGAAATTGCAGGAGTCGTCGTCCGCGCATACATCCTGCAGCAGTACATGGCGGCGTCCGGCGGCTACAAGATATTGCAGTCGGTGCGGAACGCCTACGCCATGGGCAAGGTGCCAACGTGCGGATGGTTGCGTCCGAGTTCGAGATTGCCACGCGCGTCGTCAAGAACCGCGGACCGAGCGGCCGCGGCGCCGCCGCCGTCGAGCAGGGCGGCTTCGTGCTGTGGACGATTGCCCCTGACATGTGGACGGCAGCGAAGTCCACGCAGGCTGCAAGCCTGCAACGGCCGCCTCGTCTGGCGCCACACCCCTGGCTCGGCGCCCACGCTGCTAAAGGCCCCGTTCGTGACCCGCATCCAGCCGCACTCGGGCGGGCTGGGACTCCCGTGTACTGGGAGACCACCATCAGCTCGTCCCTGGAGGACTACCGCGTCATGGAGGACATCGTGATCGCGCACGCGGGCCTGTCCGCCGTGACGCTGTTCCGGTTCGGCGAGGCGGCCATGAGCCACATCAAGACGCGCATGGAGGAGGCCTGGAGCATCCAGGCAGTGGCGTTCAACGTCCCGGGCCGGTCGGTGGACTGCTTCATCCCGCTGAATCCGCGCGCAATCGATCTGCCGGTCACACCACCACGGCTCCCCCGCGCAATCGATCTGCCACTGCCCCCGGTGAATCTGTGCGAGACAACATAAGGTCGACGGGTCTACGGCGGCCGGCGGGCAGGTGCTTGGTTTATTCTTTTTATCGGTGGCAATAGGTGTAATTATTATGAAACTGAAAATGTGTGTTGAGTTGTCAAACATTGGAGCGATCTGGGTCATTGATCAGATGTTGAATGGCACAAACTTAATGTATCCCGAATATGTTTGCTCTTTTAATAGTAGTATAGAAATGCATAGCGATTCAAGTCCGACAGCTTTTTTTTGCGGGAAAGAAAAAATGATATTACAACAAGGTCCTTACAGATAGATCTAGAACAAAGAGGAAAATTACAAACAAGTCCAGCTGGATCCCGATGTCAACGACAACGAAAAGGCCGTGCCGCCGCTGCTCCTCCACTGCACCCTTGGACTGGAAGGAGACCCTCTGCGGACGGGAAGTCGACGAACCTTAGCTCCGGAGAGCCTTCACCCTGCACCGCTATCGCCATCGCCTTGCGCAGCATCACCAGATCTTCAATAGCTTCCAACGCCCTGATCCGCTGCTCCTCGGACTCCGGTGAGGAAGGGCACGCATGGCAGCTCCTACGAGCTGCGAGCGTGAGCAAGACGGCAGATCTGCGGCGGAGCACCGAAAAGCACCACCACCAAAGAGGACGACCGCCGCCACCAAACACCACACCGACCGCGCCGCCATCTCCTCAACGCCGCCGGCAGGGAACCTACTCGAGCCTACACTATGTACACGACGAGATCCGGGGTTCCCCCACCCTCCTGCCGCCGGAGCAGCCGACTGAGAGAGGGGGAACCAACGAATCGCCGCCGGCGAGGTGGTTCGAGCAGGTGGATTCAGGAATCGCCTCTCCGGCACTGTAGCGGGGGAGAGAGACGGGTCCAAGCTCTGTTTATAAGTCTGACAGCTTTTGGCATTGAATCGACGCTACATTGTGTATGGCCTTAGGATATTGTGACAGAATGAATCAATGATGCATGTCCAAAAAATGCAATGTGTATGGTAAATGCACTAAAACCTAGTGATGAACAAAAGAACAAAACATGGTTCTTTTAATTTCTGGATCTTGAACATATTTCATGCAACCGGTGATAATCCTCAAAATACTTTACCACCCAAGACCAAATAAACAATTTATTGCAGATCATGATCATCAAGTCATGGGTAATGAAACGTCATAGATGTAAAGATTCAGTCCATATAGATCTGGCCCGACCTAACCTCTCGACCTCCTCGCGCCGCCACCCCAGGGCGTCGCCAGGAGGAACCCATCCTAGCCCCGCCCACACCCACCTCTCGACCGGTGAAGCTTGCCGCCGTTGCCGCCGGCCTTGGCCGCGGCGGCGGTGGCGCCCAGCGCCAAGGGCGATTAGGGCAGGAGGACGTGGCGGCGGCTCCCGGATGCGACTGGGGCGTCTCGGGCTAGGCGCTACGCACGGCGGCCAGGGCGGCCTCCTGGTCGTGTGGCGACCTTCGGCGGCTCCAGATGGGCAGCGGCGGCGGCCGTGGAACTGTCATCTCGGCCAGTTCCGTCAGCGGCAAGCAGCGGTTCCGGATGGGCGGCGGGTGGTCGTGGTTCTAGCCGGGGCGGCGACTTGGCGGAGGAAGCGAGACTCTCCATGAGGTCTCACCCGACGGCGCGACGGCAGACCTAGGCTCCGGACCTCGGTCCGATCTGGTTAATCCAGCTGCCTGGGTTGGATTTCGGGGTGGCTCTGCGGCCGCCTCCTTCACGGATCCGACCGGCGGCGTGGGGGCCTGCCCGGTGTGCTTGAATAACGGCGGCGGTCCTAGGGTTCTTCTCGCATCAAGGTTTCAATCGGCCGGATGACTATCCCCATCGATCTGGCTGGACGGTCGTGTTTCGGAAGGCTCCACCGGCGAACTCCACTGGGCGACTCATGCCTAGAGATTGTTGGATCGGATGGTATTCGATCGTGTGCACCCGTGTTTTTTCTCTGACCGTTTGGTTTCAGAGGGAGCGCTTCGAAGCTCTGCTGGCCGTTAATATCATGGAGCACGCTTTCTCGTTCCATGGTGCTGGCGGAGAATGACATGGAAGGCGAGATCTGAGGACTGACAATGGTGGTTTGATTCCTTGTGCTGATGAGGAATTGGCTTGGTGTTTCATGACTTGGAGCAGCGGCATGTAAGTGGGGGCGACAACATACGTGAAGTCCAGAGTCCTACTTTTCAGGATGAAAATCCAAGGTCTGGCCTTAATTGGTTGTGCCTGACAGTGGTCTTGCTGAAGACATTGTTTTGAGAGCGAGGACTATCTTCAGGGTGAAAATCCAAGGTCTGGCCTTAATTGGTTGTATCTGGCACTGTTCTTCTTGAAGGCGTTGCTTTTGAAGAATTGGACATCAGGTGTTGTGTTGGTGGTGGTTGTGCGGCGGCTGTAAGGACTGTAACTCTGTAGCGGGACTTTTCTTTTTATTTCTTCTTCTTATTGTCTTTCGGCTGTGTGCATCCGTAATAGTTTTGGTTATTGCGTTGTTGCAGAGGTTGGGTGTAATTTGTATCTCCGCGATATTAATATACACTCTTTATCTAAAAAATATAGATCTGGCCCAGGTTGTGGTGTGCCCTCCTACCTTCATCCTCGTGCATGACAAACTATCTAAACATGCTTTTTTTAAGTAACATTATGGTGGGGAGCTTTTCCCGTGATTGTTTCAAAACAAAAGTGTGCTAGATGACAATTTCGAAGTTATATATGCATGGCGTAGATTACATGAAACCAATGAGTAATTAATAATTGCGTCCCTAGCGCGTGAAGTGGTGTAGATTTCTTTTTTCGTGAAGGGATGCAGTACAAAAGGTACTCCTTCCATTTAGCTTTATAAGTCCTCTACGTATCCCTAGGTTATAAATTTGAACAACATAATGTGATTTATATATTGTAAAAAATATATAATTAGAAAATTCAGACTTTATATTTTCTAATGGTATAATTTTTGTATTTTAATTTTTATATTATATTATTTAAATTCACGACCTAGGGATACGTAGAGGACTTATAAACCTAAACGGAGGGAGTAACAAAGATGGTTCCAATATTATTATTTTCGACATAGTAAGATGTAACAGAAGATAAAACAAGCTGATAATATTAGAAAAAAGAGGCAAGTCATTGTCGTGCATATTTCCTTGTAGTCACAACAAAATTAGGTTATCTAAGACCATCTACAACGCAAGGTGTTTAGAGAGGTGTTTATAAACATAGCCAGTTTTACTCAGTGTTTGTTTCTATAGTACTAGATGTGCTAATAAAAGCTCTACTATATAATACTGCGGTTGTCTAACGACCGTACGTACGTCGTGGCACAAAAACCCAGCACGGAATGGAAATTGGTAATCCTCACTAAAAGAACCAGCGCGCAAAAAACAACAAAGTAAAACCGGTCCACCTCGCACCGTTACACACGAACGCCCTCCTTTCGCATATCGAACGCATGCACCTCGCACCGTCGCGACGGCACAAAGGAACACCGTTGAAAAGGATTGGAAGACATTCAATAGACGTGGTGCTGGTCGTGAGTCATGACTTGTGACTTGTCTTAGGTTTCCGTCAGTTTCTCCCCTGGTCTTCTAATACGATCTACTTCTATGATAGATTCTGGTCACAGGCCGGTTGAATTTTCAGGTGAGTTTTGCAGCACTGCATCTATTCATATATTTCACTCTACTATCCTTCTTATTTTGCTTGTAACTAGCAGAGCAGTTGCCACCTTTGTCGTGGTTATTTTTGTTTTGAATTTCCAAGATAGAAGATAGCATGTATTACTATTAAATAATTATTACACAATACTATATAATATTGCCTAACGACTTCGCGACACAAAAATCGAACGTGGATCGGAAATTGGTAATCCTCGCTAAAAAAAACCACAAAACAAAATCAGTCCACCTCGCACGCACGCACACCCTCCTTTCACCATCGCACCTCACACCGTCGCGATGGCACAAGGAAGCACCGGCGAGAAGCAGTGGAGAAACCACATAGAGAGCTGTGTGGTCAATTGACCACACAGCTTTTCCATAAATTCTTTGTATAGAAGCCTAAACCATGAAGAACTTATAAAATTCAAAAAATTACATGTATTTGACATCACAGTTTTAAAATGACATCACAGGTTTCAAGTTCTGGCACCGCCACTGGCGAGAAGCATTGGAAGACATTCAATAGACACAGTGCTAGTCGTGAGTCGTGACTTGTCTTTGATTTCCGTTTGTTTCTTCGCTAATTTCCTAATACTATCTTCTTCTTTGATAGGTTCTTGTCCCAGGTTGAATTTTCAGGAGAATTTTCCAATTTTACGACACTGCATCTATTCATATATTTCACTTCACTACCCTTTTTATTTTGCTTGTAACTAGTAGAGCAGGTGTCATCTTTGTCGTGGTTATTTTTGTTTTGAATTGCCAAGATAGTAGATAGCAGGTACTATTAAATAATTATTACACAAGATGACATGATAGTGTTTGTCTCGGGAAGCAACTTACATCGTACATGTCGTTCTGTTTTTCCACTTTCTCGCAACAACATTATTTATGGAATTAGTTTGAGCAGATACGGGGAGACATAGAAACTGCAAATAACTCCCGAGCCACGGGGAGCTCATTTTTTGAAAAAAAAAATCAAAATCAGCACTTTTCAGTTTCCAAAAAATCGATTAAAAAAAATCCTAGATGAAGATTGTGTCGAGATTTACAATCATGTAAAATTTTAACTCAAAATTCATTGTATTTTGGGCTGCCCAAAAAAGATAAATCAGGAAAAATTTCAAGTTTTTGAAACTGTGTACCGTTCACCACCCATTTGTCATGTATAATCTGATTGAAAATGTGTGTCCCAGGTACTGGTGTCGCTACTTGGAGCACAACATACATGAGTTCCCTCACCTGCCTCCATGTACCTGCATCTGCATCTGGTACGTAGCGGCCGGTGTCCTCGCCTTCTTGGGCTCAGCGACGAGTGTGTCTGTTGTGTACTTTAGCACATCAGCGAGGGAATACGCTGCTGAGTACTGTAATTATAGTATCGAGGTTAATTAGTTAAGTTATTTAGCATTCAATGGAGGCTTAGTATTACTTCCGGGCGTTGGTTTTAGCACTAGGCGCGTTGGGGTATCCTATTGCGGCTGTACATACTTGGAGAGGAGAGCGAGGCGGAGGGGTGACTTAGCGATGGCGGAGAAGTGGAAGGCGATGGCGGGAGATCTGTCTATTATTGACGGCGGGGGGCCAAGGCCCCCCTTCCTCCCAAACACGCATATGAAAGTTTCAGTTGAATAACGATTTGCATATTTAGCGGTGGACCCTCGGTAAGTAATTTAAGAAGGCCCAATGGCTAATATCATTAAATTTGAAAAATAATTCAGGCTAGCTCCATCCATATTTCTAAGGCTCACCTCGGTGTCGACTCAGCTTGGTGCCCGTCTCAATCCAAACTCACTAGCCTACATTGTCTCTGCTGCTATTAGGGGAATGAGCATGAATGACTAGTAGTAAGCAATATGTTCTATGGGAATTGGGTCCGAGATAAGCCTTACCTTCTCTACCACGAGGTATCATGTCCTCACAAGTTCTTCAACTGCTAACTCAACGGCTGCTCAGTTCCCTCGTTCAGGAACAAACACTTTGCCAAATTCTTTTGAGTCCTGGCCCGGTTTTCCCCGCTAACCAATTACGTTACGATCACTGAACAAACTTGGTTGACGGACATGGTTTATGCGCCGCTAATCTAGCGGCTTGTCGAGCTTTGACAAACCTGATCCCTTGCTAGATCTGGCAGAACTACTGACGGCGCGTCTTGCATGTTGAGCTCTCTGACATCTAAGAAAACAGTGCTATAGTTCTATTGTTTTAAAAAAAACTCACTCCAACATCCACAAAATCTAACTGAGCTGTCCTCGCTACAACTTGGAATGGAAGTCTAGGTCTCTACCTCTATCTATCTCTAACAATAGATCTATACCACTGTGTTCAAGTAATCGAGTTTCGCTTCTTTCCATTATTTAACTCTCGCCCTGGGGATAAGCCTCGCTACAGTGCAGAGAGGCGAATCCAGAGGCGACTCGAAGTTCCTCGCTCCCGCCGGTGATCTCCGCCGCTCCCCTCCTCCTCCGGCTGCCTTTAAGGCACTACGAGGTGGGGGGGAGCTCCGGCAGCTCGCCGTGCGTGTAGATAGGTTTGTAGGTGTGCGTGCCAGGCTGACGGCGTCGAGGACGGTGGCTGTCGTGGTGGGATCACGGCAGATGCCATAGGTATGGCTAAGATGGGGCCGAATGGTCGTTGGGGAAATTCGGGGAGGGTTTATGCACTCAAGAAGTGCACAGGCAAGAATACGCAAGAACACGAATGAGAAACCAAGCAACCAAGAACACGAAGCACACCACGATGTACCCTGCTTCGGGGCCCTCTTGTGGAGGTAACACCCCTACTGCAGCACTATCCTACTTGGTGTATATCTCCTGGTGACACGTACAAGCTGCTCCTCGATCTGTATGATGATACAATGGTGAGAACTTGAGGTAGAAGATGAAGCTACAAGGGGGGAAGAAAGGACTCCGAGCTTCCTGTGCGTGCCTCCGAGGTGTCTCCCTTGTTCGTCTCTCTTTCTCTCTATATCTCTCTCCTCCTCTGCCCCTCTATCTCTCCAGCAGGAGGGGTGAAAGCCCACTATATAGGCCAACCGAGTTACCGTTGTGCCCCTCGCTGAACACTGTAGCCATGCCTCTGCTTTGGTCATCATTGTACTCCTGTCAGGGACAAGACATGGCCTGCCCATCCCCTGCATCACCACAGTAGAGCTAGGATGTCCCCTCTGACTGAGACAGGACGTAGCCTGGCTGAGCTACCTCGTAGCCTTTTCCCCGGATCTCGCGTGGTCAGCGGTCAGAGGCGTGCAGCCCCGCCGAACCCGGGGCACGCCTCTGCCAGGCTCTGTGACAGACGCTCCCGTGTCAGGCGGAAAGTGACAGGAGCATTGACTCCTACCCGACCTACGACCTCCTGCCTCGGTTAGCCCGGGTCTTGCTCCTGCTCCTTACATCGGGTCTTGTACTTAAGCTCCGACCAGGTCGGACATTACTTCCTTCAAATAGCTTCTCCTGCACTCACCATAAAAATCATAGCACCGAGGTAGTTAGGTCGGCTGATCATAGCTCGGATTATGAACCTCGGCCCATGCCAACGGGATACCTCGGATCCCTATGGGCCAAGACAGGTCGGCCTTTATATTTTCCAGGTCAAGATGAAGCTCGGATTCTCCCAGGCCCAAACAGGTCGACCATTTCCGTACCTCGGCACACCTTTTAACTCCACTTATGCCAAGCCTTGACCCTACCCGGGGGTAGCCCCCCGACATTAGTCCCGAAGCTGGTGCGGTCCTACAACCTCGGATGGAGGGCCGTAGCAGGTTCAAAATAAGCAAGGCACCACCTCTAAAACCGACCTCAAATATAGCTCTGCCGAGGTACTTCCCACAGACCATAATCTAATCCGAGGTTGATACGCAATCTGAACTTTCCGAGCTGTCTGACTCAGCACAATCTTGCCTCAAGATTTTCCGAGGTACGTGGCGAAGAATCTCTACCCGGACCTCGAAATCCGGACCTTTGAAAGACAGGTCCTAGCCACACGCCGCCTTCGTCAGCCGGACCCACCAAAACAGTGCACACGCGCACTCGAGTACTTGACGAACTTGACCGCCCACGACCCCTCGATTCTCGCGCTGACCAGCACAGAAAATCCGGTGCTGGCGGTTGCCGTCCTGTGGCCCACGATATGGCCGATCGTGCGGCCACAACTGCCGCAACCGCTCGCTCGCCCACACACGATCCCGCATCCTCCCGGTAACCGCGCGGTAGTGCGCAGTTACCGCACGCGGTTATAAATAGGGGCCCAGGGGGAGTTTCTTCTTCTTCCCCACTCGCCCACTGCTCTGTGCCCTCTGCCTCCAGCGCCGCCATCGAGCCCTTGCTGGTGACGCGCACCGCGCCTTGCGCCGCCACATCGCCATTCTGCAGCACCGCTCCGCACTGCCGTCAAGCGCCTCGCCGCACCGGAGTACGCGCACTGCGCCGTGCGCCGTTGACTCGCCGCCGATCCTTCGCGTTCTTCACTGGTGAGTTCCTCGTTTCCCCTCCATTGCCATGAACGTGTTCATCAGGATTTTGATGAATCCGATGAACTTGAGGAACCCGATGCTCTACCTTTGCACTCTTTTAGCCATTTTAGATCTCACCTAGACTTGTTTCAGACGCACCCGTAGCATTATCCCTTTAGGTTTGCCCCTTGATGAACTCGAATTTATTTCCCTTTTTAGCTCACCGGTAGATCTTTGCTAGTATCTCGCAGTGGTAGAAACATGTTTCCCGCCTAAATCCTTTAGCCCGGCTATCCCGCATGATCCGAGGTATTTACCCCGGCTATCCTGAACTGTCCGAGGTACTTACCCCGGTTGAACCTCCCTCTTCTGCAGGAAAGCGTCAACATGTCTTCTGCCTCGGATCCCGCCGAGGAAGGAGCACCTGGAGAATGAGGTAGCTGGGAGGGATCCGATGTCACGGAGGTCGACATTAAGTGGCTCCGAGATTCACGGCGGATCCCGGCCAATCTCATCTGCCGGGTTCCGAAGAAAGAAGATATCGAACCCGAGGTGGAACCCGGGGAGCGGGTCGTGTTCCTGGATCACTTCGAACGTGGCTTCGGGCTCCCGGCCGGGAAATTCTTCCGGGATTTCTTGGACACCTTTGGGCTACAACCACATCACCTGCCCGCCAATGCCATCCTCCAACTTTCGGCCTACGCAACCTTTTCCGAGGGTTACCTCGGATTATGGCCAAGCATCGAGTCCTGGGCCAAGTACTTCCAGCTCAAGAAGCAAAGTGTCCCGAACAAGAAGGTCGTGGACAAGGAGATGACCGCTTGCGGGGCGGCCTCGATTTCACCTCGGCGCCTCTCTGAGTTTCCTCGGATTCAGGGCCTGGACTCCTGCCGCAAATGGCAACGCTCCTTCTTCTATGTGAAGAACCCGGGCACCGAAGACCTCATCAACTTGCCGGAGTTCACCATTGGAACCCCTGCTGCCCAACTCCACTGGGATTATGAGCCTGCACCCGACGCTCCCGAGGTTCTACTGATCCACCAAACCATGATGTCCCTCCAGGAGAAAAGCTGGGGGGCAGATGACATCTTGCGCACCATGATCACCCGCCGAGTTAGCCCTTTACAAGCGCGGGCCCATAAGATCTGCCACATGAGTGGCCGCTACGATCCCACTCGGCACAGCACTTTTGAACTTGACGGGTCCGAGGTGAAGAGGCGCATCCGGGCCATCGCCAAGACCACCATGCCCGATAAGTGGAAATGGGGTGTCAAGCCCTATGACCGAGATCACCTTCCAGCTCAAGTAAGTGTACCTTACCCGACGTACAATATTGCTCGGTTTCATTTTCACCCCGACCTTGTATTGATTCTTGTGTTAACTCGGTTTTACCTTTCCACCTCTGCAGAAGTTCACTCGACAGGAAATCGAGGATGGCCCTCTTTCTTCTAAGGAGTGGACTCCCGACCTGCCTATTCCGGCCGCCGCCGAGGCTGAAGATCCGGACAATGAGGATCACCTCCCTATTCCCAAGGCCACCTCGGGTAAGACTCGTGGTTTCACATCGCACCGCCCACCAGTTCGTTCGTCCATCCAGGACTGGCCCGATGACGACGATGACGATTGCCAAATTCTGGAACCTGTCAACGTTATTCCAATTTCATATGCTCCTCCAACATATAAGAACTTTCATCCAGCGTCTGCAGCTTCCCGGAAGCGCTCAGGACCCGGTACCTCGGATGCCGAGGCTTCCAAGACCTCGGACTGTGGCGCCCAAAGCCAAGCGTGCCAAGAAACCTCGGGGAGGCACAAAAACGAGGCCCCGTGGAGGAAGATGCGTAAGTCACCTTGCTCCTTTTTACCTTTCACGCTGTTCTGAGGTTAAGCTTTTCCCTCTAACTTAATCTTTTCTTTTTCGTCTAGCCCGGCTCGGCAGATCAAACAGAGCCACAGCTCGATACATTCACCACTGCCTCCAGTGGGTGAAGCTCAGACAACCGAGGTCGAAACTAACCTCGGTAGCCCCGCCAGAGCCTCTCCTCCAGAACGGTCCGTTGACCTCAGCAGCCCGGAGAGGACCATCTCCTCCCCGGTGCGCGTTACATCCGCCGAACTCCCACCGCCGAGCTCTGACTCCGGCCTGGGACACTCCGCTCCCCGCCGAGATCGGACTCCTCCGCGTCCTCAGAAGGATGTGGAGACAGATCGCGCCAAGACTCCGGCTAAGACCGTGCTGGAGCCTCGGCTCTCCCCCAAGTCTCAAGCTGCGCGCAACCAGCAGCAACAGCAACAGAAGAAGAAACAACAACAACAACAACAACAACAACAACAACTGCAGAAGCAAAAGATTCAGCAGCAGCAGAAAGATTCAGCTCGAGCTGCTGAGCCCCCCAAACAGCCACAACAAACTCCGATGCCGCCACCGCCACCGGGACCCAAGGCTGCGAGCACCCAACTGGTGCCACACGTCCCTGCGCCGAAGTCCACCTTGACCAAGACCGCGCCTTCGAGCTCTCAGGTCGCCACCTCCCGAGCTCTTTTCGCTGCTACATCCAGCCGAACATCAGCAGCTGGGAGGTCGGGCAACTCCGGACCAAGAGCGGGAACAGCTTAGGCTCGGAGAAGCACTATGACATGGACTGGAACTCGGCTGATACTGCCGAGGTCTCCTCAACCCACCTCGAGCATCCAGTTGGACCTAGCGCCGTGCTCCAGTCCATCTACAACATGCAGACTGCGGTCCTTGATTGCAGCAAGAAGGCCTCGGTAAGTTTCTTTACGCAATTCTCTTTCTTCCTTTGAAACCAAATGACAAACATACACTATTCCCAGTCCCCGAGATTCGGGTTGAGCAATTGACACTCCACCGAGTTAAAATTGCTCGGCTTGAATCTCAAAAACTTGTCATTTCTCCCATGCTGAGTCCCCGAGGCCAACGCCGAGTCCCCGGGACTCAATTGGGCCTCGGTGCTAAAAAGACCTCGGATTTCTTCGAACTGATCTCTCTATTTTTTCAGGAGTGCAACAATGCTCGGACAAAGATCTTCAAGAACCTCCTGCTGGATCACAACAAGCTGAAGAAGTCTCACCGGACTCTTCTATCCGCAAAGGAGCAGAGCGACAAAGACTATGCCTCCAAGTTGAAGACAGCCGAAGATGAAATAGCTCGGCTGCAACAAGAGCTGAACCGGGCTAATGAAGCCAAAACTGCTGTGGAGGACGCTATGAAGGTCAAAGACCAGGCCCGAACAGCAGCAAGAGCTTGCCAAGACCCTGGAGAACCGCGCCACCTCGGCCGAAACCGAACTTATGCCCTCCGAGCTATATCGAAGCTGGTTGTCCGAGCTCACTCGGATTAATCATCAAATGGATAGTAAGTTTCTTTTTCCTTTTCCTTATTTTCTGCCGACCTACACCCCGTGCCACAGTATGCCTTATTCAGCGACAGCCTTTTTGTCTTCTTCAGAGCACTTCGAGCACTCCAAGGACAAGCTATCCGAGAAGTTCAAGCAGCTCGGGCAAAGAGGGCTGAGACAGAAACCCTCGGCGAAAGCTGGGATATCCAGGACCACCTTGTTGCCCTTAATGCTCGGATCAGGCCGCTCAGGGCCATTGGAACTAAACTGGTTGATGCTGCCATCGAGGTCCACCGTGCCCTCTGGCCCAAGGTTAAGACTCCCACTTGCATCGACGAGCTCGCCACGAAGCTGAAAGGAGCCGAGGCTAGACTTCGGGAGTGGAGATGCTCATCAGCTCGGGCTGGAGCGGACAAGGCCCTGGTGTTCGTGCTGTCCTGGTATGAATGATGAGATCCACACGGTTACCTCCCTGCGCAGGGCTCTCCTTGGAACACCACTCCTGCTGGCATTGAGAAACGCCAAGCAGCAGCCGACCTCTTGCTAGTTATGCAACACCCGGACCTTTGATGAAGGGCGCCTCTATTCTGAGGATGAAGAGAGCTCGGACGAGGAAGAAGAGTCCGGTGAAGAAGGCTCTGACGGCGAGGAAATTGACTTCGACGAGCCTGAGAGCTCCAAGGGCAAGGCCGGCAAAACAACCGAGGTGGCCGGAGATTCTGATGATGACTTCAACTTCGACGAACCTCCGAACCCCAAGGGCAAGTCCGGCAAAGCCGTAGCCACCGAGGTGATCTCCCCCGACGTGACGGACACCCCGGCATCCACTCCAACAACCGAGGTTGCTTCCGCGACCGAGGTTGTTCCTGCGCCCGAGGTTGTTCCTGCGCCCGAGGCTCCTACTACCACCACTTCGGCGACCGAGGTCTCTGGTTCCGAGGCCTGAACTTGTCTCAAGCAAAACATTAAATCCCCGGTATGCCGGGTGCAGATGTAATATACACTTAAGTAGTTTGCCTTGCTACCAGTACTATTATCTTGCTATCCGAACCATGCTTTTCTAAAATTTATGCCGAACCCTTTTGGAACGAGTCCCCGAGTTCACTTTCGTGTTTACTATACTTGGCATTCTTTGCTCTTGTCTACCATTTTGGCGTTCGACAGTCGAGTCACAAGATTGTTGTTTATAGCATACAGTACTTAGCAAATGTCGAGGTGTGTTTCAAAATCATCCGACATAAACGAAAGGTAAAGACAGGGGTTAGTAAACGACACATGCCGAACTATATTTTGGACCGAGTCCCCGAGTCCATTTTCATGTTTCCCACGTTTTTTCATCTTTGCTCTTGACTACCATTTCGGCGTTCGTCAGTCGAGTCACAAGATTAGTTACACAGCATACATTACTTGAAGTTTGAGACGAGGTTCAAAATAGTTCGGCATATGAACGAAATTGACAAACAGAAATAAAACACAAGCACAAGAGCGAGGCAGTCCCCGAGCTTCAACCTCGGAGTGCCGACATTTCATTAAGGATTAACCGAGGTACATACATTGCGCCCTTCATGAGTAGAAAGGTCGGAGTAGAGCTATATTCCATGGTCGCCTGACCTCTGATCCGGGGTTGTCCAGCCCATCTTTCCTTGGTTCCTGCGCATCTATAGATAGTACGAATCATTGAGCAGAGCTCGGCTCACAATGAACGGTCCCTCCCATGGAGGTGACAACTTGTGCCGACCTTTCTTGCGCTGCACCAGCCTCAGCACCAAATCTCCCTCGTGAAACACACGAGGGTTGATACTCCGGCTATGATAACGTCGGAGACCTTGTTGGTATATTGCTGACCGAGATGAGGCCAACTCTCTGCTTCCTCAAGCAGATCTACTGCATCCTCCCGAGCCTCTTTTGCCTCGGCTTCAGTGTACATTGCCACTCTGGGCGCATCATATTCGATGTCAGTGGGTAGCATAGCTTCTGCCCCATAGACCATAAAAAATGGCGTATAGCCAGTTGATCGATTTGGCGTGGTCCTTAGACCCCACAGTACTGCTGGTATCTCATCTATCCAACACCCCGGCGTTTTCAGCAGTGGTTCAATGAGCCGAGCCTTGATGCCGGCCAACACTAGAGCATTTGATCTTTCCACTTGTCCATTAGACTCCGGTGTGCCACCGAGGCTATGTCCAGCCGGATTCCCTTGTTCATGCAAAACCGAGCAAATTCTCCAACAGCAAAGTTGTGCCGTTGTCCGAGATAATGCTATGGGGGTATCCATATCGCAGAATGATCTCCTTCAAAAAAGTCACTGCTGAATGACCATCCAACTTCCGGATTGGTTTCACCTCGATCCACTTGGTGAACTTGTCCACCATCACCAGTATGTGCGTCATGTTACCTCGGCTGGTTTGAACTCTCCCACCATATCCAAACACCATACCGCAAACGGCCAAGTGATAGGAATTGTTTTGAGCGCCGAGGCTGGCATATGCGTTTGCTTGGCAAACCTTTGGCATCCTTCACATCTCCGGACTATGGCCTCTGCATCAGCAAGAGCAGTGGGCCAATAGAACCCATGCTGAACACCTTGGCCACCAGAGCTCTTGTGCTGCAATGATGACCACACTCTCCTTGGTGGATCTCCAAAAGCATCTCCTTGCCTTCAGCTGGCTCGACACACCGTTGCAACACCTCGGTTACGCTTCTTTTATAGAGCTCCTTGTTGATGATGGTGTACGCCTTTGCCCTCCTTTGGATTCTCCTAGCCTCGGTTGTGTCACTTGGCAAGCTTCCCTCTGTTATGAACTTCATGATTGCTCCGCCCACTCCGGCACTGGGTGCAAAGGAAAAAGTTTCTCGTCCACCTCCATTGGTTCGGCCACCATAATCTCCTCCATTATTTCCTCCACCATCCTGCGACCAGTCCCCGAGTCTTGAGCAGTCCCCGAGGTTCGGTGCGCAGTCCCCGAGGTTGGCGCAGTCCCCGAGCTCTGCCACGCAGTCCCCGGGTCCGACCAAACGCATCCGACGTCTACCTCCATTGGAACAGGTCCGGACTCTTGCTCCGCCGGGATGAAAATAGATTCGGATTCAGGAGAAGGTTTGATTGAAGGAGTTCGCAAGTGATTCAGGGCTACTCCAGGTGGTACTGCCTCTTTAGATGAACCGAGCTTTGACAACACGTCGGCAGCATTATTTTCTGTCCGAGGTATATGCCTGTATTCACACCCTTCAAAGAACCCGGATATCTTTTGCACATGGAACCGATATAACGCCATGTTGGCATCCAGAGCATCCCAAGTTCCAGAAGATTGTTGCACCACCAGGTCGGAATCGCCGAAGCATTCCATACGCCGGATACCGATCTCCTTCGCCACATTGAGTCCATGGATTAAGGCCTCATACTCCGCCACATTGTTTGATGCTGAGAAATGAATCTGCAGCACGTATTTCAGCTGATCTCGCTTCGGCGAGGTGAGGACTATTCCAGCCCCCAGCCCGATCTTTGTCTTGGACCCATCAAAATGCATTTTCCAATAATTATAGTCCGGCCTGGGTGGCTCATACTGCATCTCGGCCCAATCACAAAAGAAGTCCGGCAACGCCTGGGATTTAATTGCATCTCTTCTCTCATAATGTGGTGCATATGGAGACACCTCAATCGCCCATTTGGCAACTCGGCCAGTTGCATCTTTGCACCCGATGATCTCCGAGATTGGAGCTTCGCACACCACCGTCATGGGATGCTCCTGGAAATAATGCTTCAACTTCTTGACCGCCAGGTAGACACCATACGTCATCTTCTGGTAGTGAGGGTAATTCTGCTTCGAGGTAGAGATCACCTCGCTCAAGTAATACACCGGTCTCTGCACCGACCTGCCACCTTCTTCGCGCTCCACCACCACTGCCACACTTACAACTCGGTTTGTGGCCGCAATGTAAAGTAACATCGGCTCATTGTGCAATGGTGACGCCAACACCGGAGCGGTGGACAACATCTTTTTTAGCTCATTGAACGCCACGTCGGCCTGCGGGGTCCATGTAAACCCGGTACTTTTCTTCATGAGCTGGTACAAAGGTAAGGCTTTTTCTCCCAGCCGACCTACAAATCGGCTCAACGAGGCTAGGCACCCTGTGAATTTCTGCACATCTTTCAAACACTTCGGTAATTTCATGTTCTCAATAGCTCGGATCTTGGCCGGGTTAACCTCGATACCTCGGCTAGACACCAGGAATCCAAGCAACTTTCCAGCCGGGACACCAAAGGTGCACTTGTCCGGGTTAAGTTTCAACCGATATTTTCTCAAATTCACAAATGTCTCCTCGAGATCCTCGAGGAGAGTACGTTTCTCCTTAGTTTTGATGACGATATCATCGACATACACTTGCACATTTTTGCCCATTTGAGAGTGCAGGCATTTCTGCATACACCTCTGATAAGTTGCCCCGGCATTCCTCAGACCAAAACACATGACACGATAGCAATACGCCCCATACGGGGTAATAAAAGCAGTCTTTATTTGATCCTTGGGTTCAGTGGTATCTGGTGAAAACCAGAGTACGCATCGATAAAAGACAACAGTTCACAACCAGCAGTGGAATCGATCACTTGATCAATCCGAGGTAATGGAAACGGATCTTTCGGGCACGCCTTGTTGAGGTTAGTGAAGTCAATGCACATGCGCCACACCTTGACCACGGCTGGCTCGTCTTTCTTCTTTTCCACCAAGACCGGATTGGATATCCAGTCCGGATGCAGCACCTCCATAATGAACCCGGCTGCAAGCAACTTAGCCAGCTCGTCCAGCACCACTTGTCTTCGGTCGTCTGAGAGACGACGGGTCGGTTGCCTCACCGGTTTCACCTCCGGCCTGACAAATAAAGAGTGCTCTGCCAACTCCCTCGGAACACCAGGCAGGTCCTTAGCCGACCATGCAAAGATATCCCGATTCTCACGGAGGAAGTGACAGAGCTCGCTTTCCTATTTCTCGCCCAGCCCGGTCCCAATGATGGCCATATGCTCTGGGTGCTCCGGGTCAATGGGGATCTCTTGGTCTCCTTGGGCACCTCGAATGCTGCAGTTGAGTCCGGGCTCATCAGTCCGGACATGCCGAGCTGTGTTGACTGCGCCATTGCCACCACTTGATGCAGCTTCTTCTTCTCGCGATCACCAAAGCTCGGCCAGATTAGACCCCGCCGAGGCACACTGAATGGCTCGCTTGTAGTCACCCGAGATGGATATGATCCCATTAGGCCCGGCATTTTCATCTTCAGGTATGCAACATGGGTGGAAATCATGAACTTGGCCAGAGCCGGCCTTCCAAGCAATGCATGGTATGCACTCTCCAAGTCCACCACCTCGAACTCGATACTCTCAACTCGGCAGTTATCCTTGGTTCCAAATGCTACATCCACCCATATCTTGCCCATGGGTGCACAGGAAACGCCAGGCACAATCCCATGAAAAGTACAACTGCTCGGCATCAACTGATTTGGCGATATGCCCAATTTCACCATTGTGTCTCGGTACATGATGTTGATGGCACTGCCATTGTCCACCAGAACTCGGGTGAACCTCACATTGTTTGTAGGCCCACACAACGTCGGATCTACCACCAGGGCATACTTTCCAGGGCTCGGCATGATCCGAGGTGTATCTTTCCTGCTCCAAGTTATCTCCTGCTCAGACCAGTTCATATAGGTCGGTACCACCGGCATTACTGCATTCACCTCCATGGCACGCCTCTGCACACTCTTCTTGTCAGTTGGCTCGGTCACAAAGACCACATAGCTCGCATGAGCCTCTCTATAGTCATTTCCGGGTGGGATCACGGCAGATGCCATAGGTATGGCTAAGATGGGGCCGAATGGTCGTTGGGGGAATCCGGAGAGGGTTTATGCACTCAAGAAGTGCACAAGCAAGAATACGCAAGAACACGAACGAGAAACCAAGCAACCAAGAACACGAAGCACACCACGATGTACCCTGCTTCGGGGCCCTCTTGTGGAGGTAACACCCTACTGCAACACTATCCTACTTGGTGTATATCTCTTGGTGGCACGTACAAGCTGCTCCTCGAGTTGTATGATGATACAATGGTGAGAACTTGAGGTAGAAGATGAAGCTACAAGGGGGGAAGAAAGGACTCCGAGCTTCCTGTGCGTGCCTCCGAGGTGTCTCCCTTGTTCGTCTCTCTTTCTCTCTATATCTCTCTCCTCCTCTGCCCCTCTATCTATCCAGCAGGAGGGGTGAAAGCCCACTATATAGGCCAGCCGAGTTACCGTTGTGCCCCTCGCTGAACACTGTAGCCATGCCTCTGCTTTGGTCATTTCCGGGGTATTCATACTGCTGATTTGGTCCGGTACCATTGTTATTGTTATTACCTCGGACATTCACAACCTTCACGGGCCTTGCTGCCGCAGGCCTCGGAGGAGGTGCAGTGGTTATCGGGGTAACATTGGCTCCGGACAGATTTGGGTGGGACCTCGGCTGAAATCTCTGAGGTGGTCCTCCTCTGTTTCCTTCGGCCCTTGCCCCTTCTTCCCTGATTCTGCGGTTCCAGCTGCACTGCCGGGTTGAATGGTTGGCTGGCTTACGCGGGTCGATCGTATGTTAACGGCAGGGACCATCTAACATTGCTTCATAAGTCAAGGGTGGCTCCGGGTTCTGACTAAATGCCGGACCATTGATTTTCGGCCTCTGGACACCTCCAGCTCTGGGCTAATCCGGGTTCACCGCTGCAACTTGGTTCGTGGTGTATGGGTAGTCCGGCTCCCTCCTCTTGAGTCCGAACTCTTGGCGGTCATTACACCTTGGTCCGAGTCGGTTGTTTACTGGCTCCCTCCTTCTGTTACGTGCCACTGCCTCTGCTGCTGGCTGTATCGGATCACCAAGAGCATAAGAATCAGCAATCCGGATTGTCTCTGCTAGGGATTTCGGCATATCTCTTTGGAGCCTCTGCCACAGCATGCTACCATGTCGGCAACCATCTGCAAACCAGGAAATAGCCTGTGCCTCAACAACTCCTTCACATGAATTCCGAACATTGCTCCACCGAGTTAAGAACTCTCGATCAGTTTCATGATCATCTTGCTTACATGCTGCCAGGAGCTGAGGTCGGCTTGGCCTCTTGTATGTACTAGCAAAGTTGCTGTTAAACGCCAGCTCCAAGTCTATCCAGGAGTTGATACTATACTCCGGCAAATTATTCAGCCAGATCCGAGCTGGACCTTCCAACATATGCGGGAGATACCGGACCGCCCATCGGCGATTGCCCCCCGCTATGTGCACCGAGGATACATAATCTGTCAGCCAATCTTGCGGCTTGGTGCTCCCGTTGTATGGCTTGGTGTTCCGACCTAACTGGAACTGAGATACTGGCGGTGGTGGCTCCTTCATGATCCGAGGTCCGAAACATGCCGGACCAGGAGGGTCTTCCTCCTCCAACTGCTCGGATAATTAGATCCTATCCAGCTTGCTACGAACATCGCCCGGAGCTAACATCCGAGCTCCTATCCGAGGTCCCAACGCCCCATCCACTCTGTGGTATCCGGCTCGCGCCATGGCCGAGTCTCCATCATCGTATCGGTCATCGCCTTGACCGACATTCTGAGGTTGCTGAACATACTCCTGCTCTCGCTGATATTGCTCCTGCGGCCAGGGTTGTTGCTGATACCTCGGGGGCGGAGGTGGTTTACCTCGGCCAGCCGACGCTGCTTGCCCGCCATTCTGATTTCCCTGACCGGAGTTACCCTTAGCCCGGCTTGCATTACCTTGGCTGGGGTTTCCCTTAGCCCGGCTAGCATTGCCCTGGCCCACCTTCTGCTTTCCTGCTAACACCGGATCATACATCTGCATCTGCAGATGCTTGTTCTGACCCGAGTTGACACTCCGGGCTCGATCGGCTCCTCCAACGAGTGGAGACAAGGCTTGCCCCTTGGACACCTGACTAACTGGCCTAGCTGAATAAACCATCTGTGAATCCCCAGCCCCGGCATATGCTCTGCGGAGAGCCTCATTCTGCTGGTTAGCTACACACACTAATTCATTGACTCGCTTCTGCTGCGCATGCCATGCATCTCCAGTCAACCCGGATAGCTCGGCCCTGCCTGCCTCGGCAGCTCTGAGGTTCTTAGCAGGGGAACTATACACCGGCCTTCCAGTCGACACGCGACTTTCACTCCTAGCCGAGGTGGTAGGTCGAGCCTCCCTGTTCATCTCATCATTGAGCCCCTTGCCTCTCTGCCGCACCTCGGCTCCCTATTTGTATCAGCTGCTACCGGGGTGAAACCATTCGCTGCATTGTACTCACGCATATCTCTATTGAACTCATCTCTAGCTGTCATCATTGCTACAGCCTCCTTTTGCAACAGGACACGCTTCGCCTCTAGGTCGGCCACAGTCACTACCACATCCACTCCTGGATCTACTGGGTTTGCCAGTGTCTCCGTTATCTCTACTAGGGTCGCACCTCGGCGCTGCACCCCGGGGGTACCAGGCAACTCTTTCTCTAGCCTGGGCTTTGCAGATCTCACCTTATCAACAACCTCGTCCGGCTTGGGTGTGCTGGCATCTCCTTTGCCAGCGGCATCAACCGGACCGGTCATCATCACCTCCACGCAGCTCCCGGGGCGAGTGATACGCCGACCTAGAGCCGCAAGGAGAGGAGTTTCGTCGTCCATGGGCACCTGCTCCGGGTACTCGCGAACAACCTCGACAGCAACGTAGGTGACGAAGCTGCCAAGCATCATGGTGAAGCCATGCTCGGGGAAGGGCTTGCCGGCGAAACACCCCGCATTGTCGCTGACGAAGTTGAACTCACCGATCTTGGCGATGAGCCCGGAAAGAACACGCTCGCCTGAGCCCGTCCGGATGTAAACTCCCTCCAACGCCTCAATCTGCCCCACGGTGGGCACCAACTGTCGTGGTGGGATCACGGCAGATGCCATAGGTATGGCTAAGATGGGGCTGAATGGTCGTTGGGGGAATCCGGGGAGGGTTTATGCGCTCAAGAAGTGCACAGGCAAGAATACGCAAGAATACGAATGAGAAACCAAGCAACCAAGAACACGAAGCACACCACGATGTACCCTGCTTCGGGGCCCTCTTGTGGAGGTAACACCCTACTGCAGCACTATCCTACTTGGTGTATATCTCTTGGTGACACATACAAGCTGCTCCTCGAGCTGTATGATGATACAATGGTGAGAACTTGAGGTAGAAGATGAAGCTACAAGGGGGGAAGAAAGGACTCCGAGCTTCCTGTGCGTGCCTCCGAGGTGTCTCCCTTGTTCGTCTCTCTTTCTCTCTATATCTCTCTCCTCCTCTGCCCCTCTATCTCTCCAGCAGGAGGGGTGAAAGCCCACTATATAGGCCAGCCGAGTTACCGTTGTGCCCCTCGCTGAACACTGTAGCCATGCCTCTGCTTTGGTCATCATTGTACTCCTGTCAGGGACAAGACATGGCCTGCCCATCCCCTGCATCACCACAGTAGAGCTAGGATGTCCCCTCTGACTGAGACAGGACGTAGCCTGGCTGAGCTACCTCGTAGCCTTTTCCCCGGATCTCGCGTGGTCAGCGGTCAGAGGCGTGCAGCCCCGCCGAACCCGGGGCACGCCTCTGCCAGGCTCCGTGACAGACGCTCCCGTGTCAGGCGGGAAGTGACAGGAGCATTGACTCCTGCCCGACCTACGGCCTCCTGACTCGGTTAGCCCGGGTCTTGCTCCCGCTCCTTACCTCGGGTCTTGTACTTAAGCTCCGACCAGGTCGGACATTACTTCCTTCAAATAGCTTCTCCTGCACTCACCATAAAAATCATAGCACCGAGGTAGTTAGGTCGGCTGATCATAGCTCGGATTATGAACCTCGGCCCATGCCAACGGGATACCTCGGATCCCTATGGGCCAAGACAGGTCGGCCTTTATATTTTCCAGGTCAAGATGAAGCTCGGATTCTCCCAGGCCCAAACAGGTCGGCCCTTTCCGTACCTCGGCACACCTTTTAACTCCACTTATGCCAAGCCTTGACCCTACCCGGGGGTAGCCCCCCGACAGTGGCGATGGCGTCGGTGTGTGAGGCGAGGTCCTTCCCCTCCTTTCCCCGTTCCGGCAGCGTTTTCGTCGCCGAGGAGGCCGTGAAGGTGTTGCGTCCGGTGGTTCTTTCTGCTTCTGCTTCTCTGGCCGGCCGTGGCGGCGAGGGGAGAGGTAGCTGCAGCTGGGAGCTCCGGTTTTGTTGGTGCAGGTGGTGGTGGTCTCCCTCCTTGTCTTTGCTCTGGCCGGCCTTGGCGGCGAGGGGAGCGGTGGATGGAGGTGGGTGGGCGTTCGTGGTGGCTGGCCTGGGCGTTGCCGCGTCGGCTGGAAGCTCGGTGGTGCTGGGGAGAAGGCGTTGTGGCCGTGCGCGTTCAGCGCGGCTAGGTGCCGTCGCGCAGCGGCGGACGACTTCTGCGGCCTCCTACAAAGTTTGGCGGCGCTCTCTCCCGGGGGTTGGAGGTACGGCGACGACGGTGGTGGCTAGGCTCTTGGGCGCCGGCGTTGGATCCGATTGAAGCTTCTCCAGGTTGCTCAGGGTGCTTAGTGCAATTTACAGGGTCCTTTTGTGTTTTTCTTTCTTGTTTGGACCTTATTGTAAGTTGTTCTGTGTATTCTGAATTTGAATCGGATCCTTTCCTCAAAAAAAAAAGATTTTCGCTTCTTTCCAGTAAGTTAGTCGACATTGATTTGTTCTCCTCTCCCTTTATGTTGAAAATAAGAACTCTATGATTCAATTCTTTATTCCTTTTTTATTTTATTATAACACCTGTGTTTAAGAAAAGCTGGTTGATTTTTATAATCACCTGTTCACCTTTCGTTGTAGATGGCCTAGTTGTCGACACGGTACCGATCTGAACAGGGAAAGACACGGAGACACCAAGAAGAGAGGAAGAGATAAGCGTGCTTGATCGATCGATTATGAATGTGTGTCGCCCCCACTGGTATAGTTATCCTACGCCCGCTGGCTCCCTGGTTCTCCGACGTAGCGCATCCGATCGAACCTTCGAGATATGCTCGAATATTAAATTAAGCCCAGTCCCACGTCAGCTCGCGAAGAGTAGATAGGAAGAACGAAGGAAAGAAGAAAATCAGTGGCCGGTCTCGCCACATCACCCCGGCTTCTCGATGGCCCCCTTCGCCGCAGCGGTTTTTCTCTTCGCCAAAACCAGACCCATGCACAGGCTGAATCACTACCGGTGCCAATGACACGTGGGTCCCAGCCTTGGTCTCGGCCCCACCTTTCAGTGACTTTATGACGCAGAGAGACCACATCCATCCATGGGCCCTCGTCGCAGTAGGATGTGACTCTGTTCGTCCCCCTTCTCCGTTGACACAGATAAGAACAAAGACACACTGCACTGCACTGACTGCAGAGTGCAGTCTTATTAGTAGCAGCTGATTCGCATCCATCGACGCAGCAGTTAGCCAAGAGTTCGTCCCTAGAATTTACACGCGCGTAGGAGCAACCTGCAACTGCAACCAGGAGAGTAAAGATCGCAGAAACTAGGTAGAGAGTTGTTGGGAGAATCCAGGAGGGAGGAGGGAGAGGAACTGGACAAGAAAGAGGACAAGACTGGGAGAGGACGCCGCGGTGAGGAGGAGTTTGGAGGCAGCGGAGAGGCGAGGAGATGGAGACGGATAGCCCGAGGAGCCCGGAGGCGGCGATCGGGCACCGCGTGGAGGACCTTTGGGAGGTGGCGCAGCCTCAGCTCTCGCCCTCGGAGAAGCTCAACTCCTGCTTCGAGGACATCCCCGTCGCATCCTTCCCGCGAGCCCACCCCTCACAAGGTAAAATCCTGGCTGCTTGATTCCTTCGTTCTTTCCTGGATCTTGATACAAGAACAGTAGCATAGCATTTGGGTCTGAATGTGGCTGCTTGTGAGCAAGGTTCCTGAAATTTTCTTGGCCGAGATCGATGCGACAAGAGCTGAAACCAACAGATTCTTTCGATGCCAATTCGGCCCGTATCGTTGTTTGTGCGGATCATTCTCGTCATTTTATTTTTGCGACGTGGGTGCTCACTGCTCTGATATGGCGTGATACTCTTTCCTCTGACATCAGTACCACTGTTTGCGTTTATCAGTCAAAATGCAGTGGAGGTTAGTTTGAAGGCTTCCAAGTCTTCCGAAGTCTCAACACATTCAACTGTTCAGGCTAGGGGCGAATTGTGGTTGCTCTGGTTGAAGGGTCACTTTCATTTCCTATACCAACTAAACAAAGAGACGTTTAGGACTCTCTCTGCTTTATGTCATTAATAATTTTGTGATTGATGTGGATATCAGCTTACAAAACTAAGAAATTAATGTCTCCACTCAGTGTCATGACTAAAATAAATATCTCGATATATTGTACAAAGAGGCGTGGCTTTGCCTGATATCAACTTTTTGCACCCACGTCTATTTCTTTGTTGAACTCACTCCTCCACAATAAGTTTTTTTTAATTCAATGGTGCTAACATGAGCCACTCTCACTTTATACATAGACTTAAGAGTTGGTGATGACAAGATCAGACCTCCAAAACTGGAGTGAACTTGCGAATTTCATGCTAAATGTTCTCAAGTGTTTCCCTTATAGCTATGTGGCTAAACTCATACTTTGACTGAATGATTCCTATTGGAGGAAGTTTATAGGGATATTGAATAACTGTCCACTTTTACGAGTCACGGTATTCCGAAATCCCAACACATTCAACTGTTTAGGCCAGTACAGCTATAGCTACAACTCTGCATCTGAAGAATCCATTATGCTTATATCCACAATAGGTGGCCTTGGTTGCTACAGACAAGCATGTTTAGTTTTTCTCTCCATGTGTATGCAAATCGAAGCAGACAGCTATAAAAATCGAAGCAGGCGACTGTACATACCTAATCTATGTACATTGATACAAACTAATTCAGTCAAACAAATTTTAAGAATGTCATGTAATTGGGTAATCATACTATTTTTATTAGATAAAAATCAAAATATAACATTAAATTTATTAGTTCTTTATGCTACAGGTGGTTTTATGTGGCTATATACTATTTAGACTTTGGGGTTATATCATATAGATTCAGACAGTTGCATATTATTAATAATGGGAGCACACTTTTCAAAAAGAATATCTCAATGTCTGTTAATAGCTGATGTTTCTCTACAGACATATATCTACAGAATTTATGATCTTCCGCCACATATGCTTGATAATCATTATGAGTTCTAAATGTCTTCCATGATGAATCCTTGTGCAGTAATCGAGATACCCTCTGATGCCAGCCTTGCTGATACTGTTGAAACGCTATCCAAAAACAAAATTTTGAGTGCACCAGTAAGAAACGTCGATGCACCAGAGGATGCTAGTTGGATAGACAAATACATTGGCATTGTGGAGTTTGCTGGTATTGCCATGTGGTTGCTTCATCAGGTTAGCAAACTCTCTCCCTCTCTACCACTGAATTTTGTGATTTTTTTTAGATAAAGACTGAATTTTTGTGATATATCTATTTTCTATGTGATGGACATGAATCCATAATAACCATAATATGTTGACATGTTGCAGCTTTGATTAACATTCCTCTTATTAGTCAGACAAATTTCACTTATGCATACAAAATCACAATGCTGGATCTAAAACTAATAAGATCAACAATCCTTTGCAGTGGGGAAATATATTTGTGTACAGAGATAACTTTGGAAGTTCTGATTTCAGTAGTTCAGCACTACAGCTGTTTTTATTATATTCCATGAACATTCTTATATCTGACTTATGACCAAGATGCCCACATCTCCATCAATAGAGCTTTTTTATTTCTTTCGAGCCATGATTGATATTTGATAGCATACTCAGATATATTCTTCAATGCTCACTAACTGCATCTCGAGATTTATGGCTACATTTATGTGATAAGATTTTGAATACACCCACATAGAAGAGCCTTATCCTAGGCCTAGTTTTATTTGGACTGTCCATCAATTGATTCACAATAGTTACTTAATAGGCTTTTGTTGAAATGTGTCTTCACAGCACATAAATGTTGTCGTTGAAGTAGAACAAATAAATTCCAAATGAGAAGAGAGGTAGGTAGTTCAAACAAGATAATTTGATAGATTGTTGTTATATACTAAAATGTGTTTTTAAGACGGAAAGTCATTTTGGCTCCCGAGCTCTAGTGATCTCGCTTTTTTAAATCAAAAAATGCATTTAAAAGTTTAAAAAAAATCTTTAAAAAATCATGCATGTTCTCAATGATATATTCTACAAACGTGCAAAATCTCAATGCAAAATACAATATGTTTTGAACTACACAAAAATGACAAAAGTTGGAAATTTGAAACTACATATTGTTCACTATACTCAGATCTGTACATTTGTTAATTTTGTGTAGCTAAAACCATAAAGTATTTTGCATTGAGATTTGGCACGCTTGTAGGATATATCATTGAGAACATGCGTGATTGTTTTAAAAAAAATTATAAAACTTTTAAATATTGCTTTTGAAAAAATCAAGATCACTGGAGCTTGGGAGCACCAAATCTCCACTCCCTATGCCTTATTGAACTGATCGTTCTCACACTTCTCGCATTTCTGACAAGAAATTGCTTCTTTCGCTCTCTGGCAGACGGATGCTTCACCTAATGGGACAGCTGGTTCTGCAGTTGGATCACCTGTAGCCAATCTAGCAGCTAGGTTAGGCTCTTTCACATTCAGAAGAACGTCATCTGGCAGGGTAGAAACCACTACATATTCAGAATCAGATGAAGCAGCATCGGTGGGTGGAAGCTTTTTCGAAACCCTTACTTGCTCTGAGTTCTATAAGAACACAAAGGTGACTCCTCACTACAGTCAAATGCTTACATATTCTCTTCTAGTTATTACCCATCCGTGACACAGTTGGCGATGTTGTAGGTTGGCGATATCTCAGGAAGCTTCCGATGGGCACCATTTCTTGCTCTGCAAACATCTGACACGTTCCTCACCATGTTGCTTCTTCTATCCAAGTACAGGATGAAGAGCCTCCCAGTGGTAGATATGGGGGGAGATCACATTGAGAATATCATTACACAATCTTCTGTTGTGCACATGCTTGCAGAGTGTGCTGGACTTCCCTGGTTTGAAAGCTGGGGAACGAAGAAACTCTGTGATCTGGGTCTTCCTCTGATGAAGTCATACAAACTCGTTAAGGTACCTTCGAATAGCTGAACTCTGCCAACATTCATGTCACTGTAAGCATATAAGGAGGAGAATCTTGTTACAACCAGGGTGCTTTAACAAACCTGCTTATGTGGGTTGTGTGCCCTGTGGAAAAGAAGCGTGAGTATTTTCACTTGTGTGCAAATAGATCATACGTCAACCTCTTATCGACAACTAAGAAAAGGAAACCCCAAGTATAAAAATACATATGCAACCTCTATACTTACTTTGCTATTCTGTGTGCAACAGTTATACAATTGAACAACCACAAATTGTTTTATCTGCAACTGAACAGAGCAGAACTCAAGCCTAAAATATTTTACCTCCAACTAAACAAATAAAAGACAATGTTGCCTATTTCTTTATTGTTATTGACCGCTTAAATAATACCTACAACTGCCCTCTCCTCTTTATAGGTAAACGAAGATCAGACTGTCCTAAAAGCCTTCCAACTGATGAGGGAGAAAGGAGTCGGTGGTGTGCCTGTTATGGACACAAGTGGAACAAGAGTAATTGGTAATATTAGCATCAGAGATGTCCAATATCTTCTGAGTGCCCCCAAGATATACAAACAATACAGGTTTGTAACACTGATGCATACTTGCACTCAAGCTTTCTTATCTTCGCTTACCTATGCAAATCCGATAGAAATTTGCACTTGCATACTAGAATGACCATTGCACCTCATGTTGCTACATAAATGTTCCTTATGGCCTTATATATCTTTGAATGCATCTACAGGACAATCGCAGCGAAGGATTTCCTTGCCGTGGTCCGGCACCATCTTCAGGATCAACACGAGGCGTCACCTTTGTTGCACGACGTCATCACATGCAAAAGAGACGACGAGATCAAAGACATCATACTGAAGCTGGACTCGGAGAAGATCCACCGGATCTACGTGGTCGATGACGAGGGGAACACCGAGGGGGTAATCACTGAGGGACATAATCTCCAAGCTGGTGCACGAGCCGCGCCACTACTTTGGGGACTTCTTCGACGGAGTTGTTCCCTACCCGCAAACAGCACCGTATGACTAGCGCAGCTTAGATCGCGGCGCCCGCGCTCGTGTAATATGTAAATTATCTCTGGCTCCCTTCCCTTTCTTTTTTCTCAGGTTGCAGTTGTTGCCTGGGTAGTTCCTCTATCTCCTTGGGTGGACAGACACTTGTCCACCAGGAGAACTAATGGATGACAGTGTGCGGTTAAATAATTTGAGAATTACCTGAGCTTTGCGATGAGAGTGATGCCTCTTCTTTCTTGGTGACGGTTGCATAACCTTTGGAACTGTTTCATCTTTCGTTTGTTATTTGCACAGTTAAGATGTTGAGACATTCTTGGTCTTGTGTAAGGCCTTAGTCTTGGGATACCACAAGTGATGAGTAGGTTGAATCCAGCTAAGCTGTGTGTCACAACTTGTACCGACATTCCATGCTCCACTCCAATACCAAGGTTAGCGTTCCACCATACCAAGGAGTACTCCGTCTGACGGTTCATGGTGAGTGGCACCAAGAGAGCACTAGACAAGATCCAAGGAGTGGATGATAGCAGTTAGCTCAAAACCACTTCCTCAACCGCAGTGACAAGTGAAAACATAGTGGATTTGGTCATTCAAAATACAACACCTTGCGGTTCTAAAAATGACAAAAGCAACGATCCAGTGCGTCATATAAAATTGCAGTTTACAAGATGGACGGTTCCTCAAAAACTGGAGGGGACCGGTTCCGGTTCATTAGGTGATTACAGCCCTTTTCACGCCACCGGGCCAGTCACCACTGGTTCTCAGAAACATGATTACAGTGGTACATTGCTTCCTAGGTGACCTCAGGATCCCAGCCTAAAAAGTAATGACTAGCGGAATCATGGCGGTAAGAGGACACCAATGCATATGCTATTTTTTAGAACACTGGGAATTCTTGTGGGGTGATTCAATTTAAATCCTCCTAGCTCATATGCAGTGCCTCTCATGTTTCAGATCTTGAAGTAACGTGCAGAATTTTTTAAGTTACAGTAGTACATTACAACAATAAAGAAAAGAAACTGACTAACTGATATGGAAACAGTGCATAGAAGAAAAACGTACATGAATGCAGACATAAAAAATTACTCTTAATTTTGCAGGGAACAAGCAGCACTATGATGAAAATTAATGCAAGAGGACAAAACCAGTAGTGCATACTAACAAAACAGTTTTAGTTGAATAGCTCACCAGCTGGGAAATATGTTCTATTCTTGCAACTAGTTGCTACTTATAATGTGCTACCCTTCAGAATGCTAATGAACACAATGTGGCCTCAAGTCTTGAGATGTACTTGGTTGTAAATTACTTCATATTCATTTCTGTGCAACACCGCAAAGCTAATATGCCAACATGGCCTCAAATGGTCATACAGGGCCACAAAAAATTATCAATTTTAATGAGATGAATAAACAAGGATACCACTACAACATCAGGTGAACCAAGCTGAATACCTAACCACGCCATGCTCAGGTAGTTCAAGAAGCGTTATCAAACAAGGGAGGCACCAAAAAAAAACCTTGATCTGTTGGACTTAATTTAAGAAACAGCAAGTATAATCAAACTATTTCTTACACAAAAAGTTGTCTACTTGCTTTCACACCAATCCTCGCATTATAGAACACAATTGTATGAACTTAGAATGTAACAGGGATCTACCAGAATGTAAAAAACCATGTTTTCAAAGCAAAGACTTAATTACTTCTGGTTTTCTGCAGAATCTACCAGAATTCTAGAATTCACCTCATATGTATAAGTAACTACTGTCTCCTTTTTACCTTTTAAGGCATATTTTCGTCTTGCACAGGGATTAATGGAGCCATCAACAGTAAAGGGAAACGATCATCGTAGTCCTGTTTTTCTTGCCTTGTGAATAGGAGAGAGAATAGTTAGTATTCCACCCAGTCCTCTGAAAGCTACCGTTTTGGAGATCAACTGTCTTCAAAGTACAACTCTGACCATTAATTCATAATCTCACATTTCTAATTCAAAGTATCCAATCTAAATACTCATAAGGAGATTAGTAGTCAAATTTTACAAGTTTGACTCTGTTCTTGTCCAAGACAGCAGCTTTTCCAGGACCAGAGGGGGTTTGTGTGTTTAACCATAAATGATTGAAAAGAGCTGAGAGAGTAAAAACTCGTGAATTCTAAATCGCATGCCTTATATTTTGAAATGATGAGTACTAACTGTAGTCTTTCATAATTTTTTAACAAACAAAAAGCACTGAAATTCAATGACCCAGTGTGCTCCCATATGGACAGTAGCTGTCACATATCTTAAATTCTATCCTGCATTCTTGAAATCCATTTATGAGAGACATCAATGTGCCTTTTGTCATCCCTATGTCCCATACAATCCAAAGAATTCCACCACAACGACCTAATTTGTAAACTGCCGATCGCATCTGCCTTCTGAAGTATAACAACGATGATGAATAGTATCGAACGGAGGAGTAAAATCAGTTAACATAGATATATCATTATCTTGCATGATAGATATGCAAAGGTTCTGGCCCAAAGAATGATAAATAAACATCATTCTTAAATTCAGTTTATTAAGTATATGAGCAATATAATAGTGCCAATAAATAATGAGCCCGACGATAACGGTAGAGTTTAGTTGTCAAACATTGCAAACACCAAGAGAAGTCCTAACAGTAGCAATGAATAACTATTCATTTCAACAAGAAATTTAGCCAAACAACTCACCGGTAAGACCTTGAAAACAGCAATGCTGGACAGTATGTTATATAACTTTGTCAGTAACAAACACAGATGTTGAATCGCACTTTTAAATTAGTATTGCCTGAATTCTGGTATCATTAGTACCTTGTAGCAACACCTTACCTCAATGTCTGATTAAACAACCTTTATTTCAGACTCTGAAGATAAAATGTGTTTAGTTCATACTAGAGAAGCCATAACCATTCTAAGGTGACACATGTGAGTGTAATATCAGGAGTACTTATTTTCTTGAGCACTACTATGAATCGGATTCTATACCATGGTCACTTTTGTCATCTCTAGCTTCAAGGATTTCAATAGACATGTTTGTGTCACTTCATTTTCTCTAAGCTTGCAAGTGACAAACTCTGTTTCTTTTGGTTTGGGGCTTAAACACGACCTCTTTCCACACCTTCTGAATTATGTTACTCCAACAGTTAACACGTAGAAACATGTTTAATGTATTCCAAGAAGTGGGCTTCTACAGTGTGAAATCCTAAATCTTGGGATACTGAAGTGTGCAAGATATGAATTCACTGTAAAAACAATACATGTATATTATTTCTTGGTACACATAATCTGACTGAAACCAAAGGATCCTTCTGTGGTATTACAGCACCATAACAGGGAACAAGCACCAATACAATACATGTGATGCGATGACTCCAGCAGTTCAGCAATATGCTGACCCTTGTAACTACACATACCTGTAACCAAATTCCGTCAAAGGGAACTACAATCTCCTCCTGGAATGGTTGGCAGAACCTAGTGACCCTTCGAATAGATCAGACAGTTGATTCTCCAAGTCCTCCGCGGTGTACTTCATGTATTTACCTGAACTCCTTCCATTATCCACTAGACTACCATATCTCCCCACAAAAGCTCGATATGCTGGAATCACATTTTCAGATATAGATATCTTGAGTTCTTCACGGAGTTGAGGATCCGGTACCTTCCATAGTGTTTGAGTCCGGTAAATCTCATCAAAGGAAAAGTTGAAGTTCTTAAATTTCTCTTTGATCCTCGAGCTCGAATTCCCAAGGTACTTCCACCCCCGCTGCTCGAATGTCCATCATCCTTGAGATAGGACAAGACCTTGGTCCAGGATATCCTAAGGTAGCTCTTTGAAATTTGTCGAATCTTTCCGCGGCGCCTCCTCGCCCAATGATCGCCTAAAATCCTCCCAAGCTCGGAATCCTTCACCTTTTGGACAATATATAGTGTATTATTCATGGTAAATATGCACTGCAGCGCGCCGTCCTCATAAAGTTTCGATTTTTCCTCCAAATTAGCCTCCAAATACGACATGAGCTTCACCAAACGACGTCCAAGCGGGGTCAAGCTCTGCAGATACTCCTCATCCTCATCGGCACCTCCATTTGAAGCATTATGATCCGCATCTCTGGCAGCATCGTCATCCAATAGTTTGTCGAGCGTATCACTGTAAACGACCAGCAACCTAAGATAGTTCATCACATAGCGTGTGATTGGGTGGATCACACCGGCCATCATAGGCCGTCGTGATGACTCCTGCTGAAGAACCTTCCCAAACTCAAGAAGGTTGCCCTTTACTGCATCCCCAAGCCTCGCAAGGACCCCTTCCAAATCATAGATCACATCATCCCCAGGAGTCCCAAAGAAGAGTTCTTTCAGCTCAGGAATCACCTCAGCAAGCGCCTCGTACATGTCAAGAATCCGGGAAACCTTCTCGGGCGATCGAGGGCACACAGCCACAGCATCCCCAAAGTTAAGAATCTGCATTATGCAAACCTTGGTAGACTCAACAAAGCACTCATCCCGCAGCTCATCGGACACAGCGAGCACCTGATCGCAGAGCCGGCGCTCGCCCGTGAGCAGGGAGCGGACGACGGTCTTGACCCCGTGCACCCATTTCTTCATCTTGTCATTCAGCTGCTTCCACTCGACGCGCTGAACCTCGTCGATGCTGAGCCGCTCGACGCCCAGGACCGAGAGGCACTCGTCGAGCAGGTCCCGTCGGATGCCGCAGTAGACCTGCACGAGCTCGCTGGCGTACCCCGCGCGGCTCATCCGCTCGGCGATGGCGCGCAGCTCGTCGACGGCGTCGGGCCGGACCAGGTCGAAGAGCTGGTCGTCGAAGGGGCTGGGGGAGATGCTGGCGCTGAGGGCGGTGTCGGGTCCTCCCCCTTCCTGGCTGTGCGGGGTGGCGGGGTCGAACTCGGAGGAGGTGTCGAGGTCGTCCATGGACTCGAGCGAGAGGCGGCGGAGCGAGCAGTAGAGGCCGCTGGCGTCGAGCGGCACGGCGTGGCGGAGCATGAGGTGGCGCAGCTCGTCCTCGAGGCGCGCCATGGCGAGCTGCACGGCGACGCCGGCGCGGCCCGAGGCGGTGGAGGCGGCGCCGGCGGCGAGGTGGTCGACGGCGACGTCGACAGCCGCGAGGTAGTGCGCGGCGTCGTCGTCGGGGGCCTCGAAGACGAGCGCCTCCGGGGTGGTGTCCCATAGGTGGATGAGCTGCTCTGCGGCGTCGAAGGCGGCCAGGTCGTCGTCGGAGGGGGATTGGGAGTGGGAGGGGGAGGGCGAGGGGAAGAGGTCGGAGGTGATGGTGGAGAGGCGGTGGTCGAAGCCGGAGAGGATGCGGATCATGTCGTCGGCGGCGTTCTTGGAGGTGGCGAGGGACTTGACGATGTGCTGCGCCGCGGCTAGCACCTTGTCGTTGCCGACGACGGCCACGGGCAGCACGGCTTCCTCCGGCAGCGGCGGCGGCGGCGGTGGCGGAGGCGCCGACATGGCCGGCTAGGGTTTGGTCCGGCGGTGGTTTTCGCTCGCGTCGCCCGCGGCTCGCGTGGTTTGATCGGGGAGGGAAGATTGGCCGCGGTAAACAGTGGAGTGGTGGTAAAGAGAGAGATCTCTGATAGCAAAAGCAGAGCAAAGGGGACGGACGGATAGAGGCGGGGGAAGAAGGGGCCGGCTGTGCCGTTTGATTGATGGCGAGCGAGCCTGCCTCATTCACGGTGCACAGCTATAATTTGCTCTCACTCAGTCACTCTCCTAGAGTCCAACTTGCCGACCTCTTCTTCCTCCTAGCCTAGGACCGACCCCTAGCTACGGCACTAGGCATCTCCCTCTTTGGAGCACTCACATGTTTGTTCCTCTTCTCTTTGCGTGCTATCTCTGACTAACGATTTACTCATCTTGCCAAGTAGAGCATCGAGCTTGACGATGACATGTTCCTTCAGAGATTAAATCGCCCGTGTAACTTACATTTCCAATGGAGGAACCATGGGCTATCGCTGTCAAGCTTTCGTTCATGTACCAGTATCTTTGATCAATTGATCCCCCTCCCTCACGCTTGTTCAAACTTTATACTCCACTGTTATGGTATTTATCCACGGTTGCAAATCGTTTATGGTTTTCCCTCCTCGTATAAGAATATAAGATCCCATCAACATCGTTGACGAACCTTTGCATCATTGCATGCCTCCTAGGGAAATCACGGTTCATGGATGTCCGATACTTCCTTGTGTTGCTTTCACTGTTCACTTCCTGTCCAAATGTGCACTGAATCGAAGATGGCAAGAACGATCTTCTCGAAGCTGACTTTGTCACCTACTATCCTTGTGTCGAAATGGCATTCGCCTTTCAAATGTTACCGGGTTTTTTTTTTACAAAACAGGCAATATGGCCTCATTTTATTTCAAAAAGAAGAAGAGAATTGACCAGTTACTTAACGAAAACCAGCCTAAAACCGATATAGACACCCTCGTGGACCGTCATGGAACACGACCGCCTCGAGGGCACACACACAACGAACTTGGCTACCAACACAAACTACACAGACACAGCCGAAACGAGAACCGTCGTCGAGATTGCCCACCAGTGGCATCGTCATCACTCATCGTCGAGCCAGTTGGCCTATGCCAAACAGTCGACCCTTCACGTAGAAGGCTAGCAACTCCGATTCCGATGACGAGCTTCGAAGAGGAGATATGCAAAACCCGGGCCAAAGAAGATCTTCAAGACAGGTCATCGTCGCCGCTTGAACGTGACAGCAGCTCCGACTTCGCATCAGAGGAAGACCAACACAAAGAACTGTCGAACAAAGCCGACTACCAAAGTCTTGCCGCAACCAAACCTCTCGTCAATGTTGTCGTTGCTCCTCGTGGGTTTCTTTTTCTACAAAGCGCGCTCCTCTCTCTGCTTTTTCTTCTTGCGCCCGCAGCCGACCGGGCCTGTCAGCGCCTCTAGTGCTCCGCCTCGTCCGATGCTCCTCTCCCTACTTCTTCCCCGATGCTCCTCTCCATGATTCTTCTCCGACGAGTGTGTGTCTCCTCCTCTGCATCAAGGTGTAGGAAGCCCTCCCAAGACGGATGTTGGCGTGGAGCATAACCTCCATGTCGATGAGCTCCTCGAATGGCACCATGGGCTACGGAAATGAGTAAGGGCTCCCCGGATCCACAACATGGACGGGCCTCCGGCATCACCGGCGAGCCTAGATGGCGAGGTTGATGATCCATATCGAGATTATTTTTTCCCAAATTTTCGATGTTGGATGTGTATTTCTCACATGTTGCAAATTCTTGTGTTTTTGTTGCGAAACCCACGAGCAAAATGTTCTGACGATTCTAGACGTCTGCTGCAAATATCACTTCAATGTTCGAATGTTTTTTAGAGAAGCTGCAAAAGTTGTCCTCCCATGATGTATTCATGCGTTTTTCTCGCAAATTTGCTATGACGGATGAGAATTTGCTGCATAATCATTATTTGTAATTCAGAATTTCTGTTATTCAGAAGATCGTGAAAAGAGGTGCAGCCGCATAGGCACCATGGGCTACCTGTTGCGTTGCACCATGATCACGTTTTTGGGCTTCCGGCGGGAGTGTTCACGCATTGCGAACAAAAAGGAGATCGATCCGCCCGTGACATTTGGATAAGAACACACGGTCTCTCTCAATTATTCGATGAGCTGGCGTCACACTTGTGCTCCAAGCATCCACACATTGCCTCTGGTTGGAGTAGTGAAGAGTGGTTCTCTTTGGTGGATTTGGTTTCAGATCCTGCACTTGCTAACAGTATAATAATACACCAAAAGAAATCTAGTGCTAACGCTGTACCATGTGGTTGTATACGTAGTGTCGACAATTCTGATTGCCCAACTCCCATGTGCGCAGGTAACTGGAATGAAGTAAGCGCACGCATCACTGGCGACAGTTTGTGATACTATACATGGCTGTAGACAGGCGGTATCGAACAAAACAACAAACCAAAGATACCATCCATCCATGGAGTTGTTCAGCTCAAAAGAGCCTGCTCGTATTATCGACGGGACCATCGGATTTTAGATTTTCCCCTGAAGTTGACGGGCATCTGTTCTCTCTCTGCTTGATACTATGCGTCCTGTGATTTGTTTTTCCACCAGGATGGGTTGAAAAAATCATAACAAAAAACACCACCATTTTCTCGCCGTGGACCTTTTTACATGACACCTCTGTTCATGTACTGCTATCGGGACTCCCGCAATAGGCCTCAACAGAGTAAAATCATAACTGACAGTCAACCAGATAAGAAAGAAAAATATAACGGAGGATTGACAACTAGGGGAAAATACAAATGGGAACCAACTCTATGGAAAAAATCATATCCTCCACGCTGAAAAGAAAAGTAACAAGTGTGCGACAAATAATAGTTTGTGGTATATACGTAGGGCTATGCAAGAATGAGACAATTTTATATTTTTGGAGAAAAGCAAGAATGGTAAACATAAGGATCAAGATACGACTGGTGCAAACTGACAAGCCTTGTCGGGGGAATACCCAATCGAGTATTAGCCGAAGTATGAACTTATCAAGAGATAATTTGATGGAGACTTATCAAGACATAAACTGACGGAGGCTTATCAAGAGATGAGCTGGTGACGAGCTTATGAAGGGATGAGCTGACCTGCGAACTCATGAAGAAATAAGCTGGCAGAGACTTATGAAGAGATAAGCTGGCGGAGGCTTAACCAGAGATAAGTTGACCGTGACTTAACCAGAAATAAGCTGACGGACGACTCAAGGCCCATGGTGATTCAAGGTCTGTGATGACTCATGGTCTGCGGTGACCATGATCCCAGATGAAAACTCCAAAACGTATTCAACTAGAACTCATGTAAATCCTGACTTGGTCGCCTATATAAACCAGGCAGGGGCTCCTCTTCCCCTTGAGGGACAAGCAATTTAGAGGTTAGACAACCAAGCTCGATAAGCTGGAAGACGTCCATAGAGACGCTCATAGATCTCAAGGGAATAGACACAATGTAACTCTAGAGGATACGGAATAAGACCTAGACACAAACAACATGTAGGGTTATTACCGAATGATGTTTTCCGTGGCCTGAACCTGTATAAATCTTTTTCTTGTGTGCAATCTCGCTCCCGGTAGATTCCAAGTCACCTAAGTTCTACGATCTCACAAGTCATCCTACGATAACATCTGCCGTGACAATCTCACGACAAGCCTCACAGCGCAATCAAACCAGAGTAAAATGGACAAATATGCTCTACCGCACCCTGGGAGAACATTTTGCAAAAGTGATCAGAAGTACAAGACCCTAGTGAGCCAAAAGTGGACAAACGTATCAAAGAATATAGGAGAACGGGATGGCCCAAGAGACACAACAGTTGTCCTAATCCTTGAGGTAGTAATATATGAAAGGGACCAAAACCTCTCTTTGCGAAGCAGCTACAAAGAATATTGTGCAAAATAGAACCACTTCATTTTCACTCAAATGAGACCACATTTTCTGGATGAAAGTGACCCTTCCCACTTCCGAAAGCATGTATGTGTATATCAACTTGTATGGCTGATAGGGTAGCAGGTCATTCAGAAAACTACCAAGACCTTTGTATATTCGTGAACCTCTGTCCTCTGTAGTTGCATTTCAAACATATTAATCCAGAGTAGTAAATGGCAGAAAAAGACCAAGTAATGGACTAAGCACTATCCTGACTATTTTCACACACAATGATTACTGAGAACAAGGTGTGGATCAGTTCTTCAGGGCACAACAGAATAAAGATATGGAGTAAACTTGCACTAAGCTTGTAGATTTCACGCTGATGAAAACAATTATAACAGACCTAAATGGCTTCAGGCTTGGCAAATGTTCGACGACACTTTAACAGGTCTGCACCATGAAACATAACCTAGCACTTCCAAAGTATGGGCAATCTTTCCTTCAGAGACTAAGTAGCATGAGCGAGCAGCTGCAACCTGCATCAAATAGCTCTGTAAGGTCAAGCGTGTTTAGTTATGCTTGACTGCTTGAGTCGACGACACAACCACATATGTAATGGAGAAAGGTATGCCAGCCAACGGTAGGGATGTTGCTGAGAGCAAACAAATACAACTCAACTCACTTGATGTAAGGTTTTCCAGGCTGGTAACTACAAGCCTTTAAATTATCTCTTATGTTATGCTACACTTACATACGTAGGACGTCTAAACAAATGTTTACTATTACACTATTCAGTTTTGAGACGAGATGTCATTAGGACATTAAAAAGGCACAATTGAAAAATAAAATAAAAATGGAGATAGAGTAGTAAACCATGACCTGCTTTTGCAACAGTTTATCACTCAAAACACAAAAGCTATTTCAGAAAGAAGGAAAATATCCAGCTTAGAAGAACTAGAGCAAGTAACCAACAAATTGGATAAAAGACGCACCACATGCCTCACATCAGGAACAAAAATGTGCACCATTCTCTCCTCACAGCTAACTTGGCTCTTAATTTGAAGTACACAACATGCCTAATACTCCTGTTTTTAAATTCTGCAAGATTCTTTAAATACACAGTATCCAACAGTCAGTACTTGGATGTCTAGAGTAAGATTTAACTAAAATAGATGACGGAGGCCCGATTGGTTCCCGGGAAAATAGCCAAAATAGACCAAAGCGACACGTAAAGTTTACGGACCTCTTTAGGTCCCGCTAAAAATGCTGAGCCCGCGGCGTAGGAATTTCACCTCCGTAATCTGAAACTCCAAACCAAGCGAGGCCGAAGAGATGACGCTCGGTACAACTGAGAAAAGTACCGCATTCCCTTACATGTTCAGACCATGTGTCATCTCTTGCTAATGTATGTTCATTCTCTTTTCTCCAATTCCAGCAAACATGCCCTCAAGAATATATTGTAACCAACACAACTAAATCAAGTTTAAAAGAGCATCAAAGCAGATATAAAATAGAGGATGGTACATAAGACTTAATGTCCTAAAAAAATATGCCAATGGATAAAGATTATGTGAGCATCTATATCGACAGACAGTGTTAATATGGAATACATTTAGCTTAAATGTATGGGAGCGATTACATGGTAATGTCATAACCCTCTTTAAAGTTACCTTATAAACTTCATTTACCATATAAAATGCCCTCTGCTTTTCAGCACCATAGCATACAAGCTTCAATTTCCCTCGACTGTACAAATACCACGGCCTTAGAAATATCTGTTACGTAGTGCTAAATGGGTAGACAGTCAAGAAAAATGCTGCTAGCCAACTACTGCACTATTCAGCTTTGAGATCAGATGTCCCTAGATAAACTATCATCCAGTAGGCCATCCAAAAATACAAGAGAAAAATTAACGTAAAAACTGATACAAACAACTAGTAAACAATTACCCGCTTTCACAAAAGTTAATATCTTGTAAACCATGTTATTGCAGGAAGAATAGAGTAAGCAAACAACATACTAGATCAAAACCGTACCTTTGGCAGTTCACCACATTGTGATAATCAACAAATACAAACTTATTCCCGTGAAAATAAGTCCAAAATTTTCGCCCAGTTAAATTTCAGAGACTTCATATCATCTGCCAAAATGAGAACCTTCTTTCATGGAAAGATAAACTGAGGTTTATGAAAAACTGGAATGGCCATTTCACAACATAAAGATAATAGAGTGCAGATATACATATGAAATGAGGATGGACAGTATCCTTTCTTCTCTGCCTACTACTGATGTAACGGGCATACCAGGAATCACAAATCAGTTCATCAATTTCATCCTGGATTACCAACAATCAATGAACATGTAACCAGAAGACATACACCACTTAGTTAGGCTAAAAACACCAGATCAGGTCTTGTCAGCCTAATACACCGTCTTAAAATCGGTTGTGCAATAAGCAGTTACCAGTTTCATACCCATTCTTGGCTCATGCAAATCTGAATCTAGTTGGCACTTCCCCTCTACAAGCGGCAGCATAGTCTTCAGCGAGTTGTGGCACAGCTGCACTGTGAGGGTATATGAACCTCTCCGTAAATACCTTTTCGGTTGCCATGACTGTATTATAGTAGTCCTGGTGGCGGTCTAGCAATCCATTTTCCTTTAGAAACATTACAACGTAGGACCGCGGCCTGAGCCGGCCCTCTAAGCTATAGGTGAGCATATTCGGCCGATGAGCGATGTACGCAGGTTCCAGCCCGACCTTGGAGATGAGGAACTCGGACCTTCGCTGCAGTGATTCCTTTGACTTCCTCAGCAAATTCGGAGCCTTAGACACAGCAATGCGTATCTCAGCATCTGACCACCTGAACGTGTTCTTCAAGTACTCCACTCTGGCAGCGATTGTCTCCTCAGAGAGAAATTGTACAGCCAGCAGCGCTTGCCTGAACATCCCAGAGCCACGGGGCACACCTAAGCTTTCGGCGCGCGCCACCATCACCTAGACGCGCTCTATTTTGCTGTTAAGCATCCTCGGCAGAAATCTGCACAGCTTGGCGATATCGGAAGCACATAGTCCACAATCCATCAGGAACGCGACATTGGGCTTTACCACCCTCTCAGTTTGAAAAAATCAGGTGTACATCCAGATATTATATATCCGCACATAAAGTTTGCGAAAAAAGACATTTCTTATGGTCCATGTAAAAACGACAAAACTCTCGTTAAAAGTTATTTTGGAGCGCCGAAATTTATCTTTTTTTACACAAGTTATAAAGAATATTCCCTCCTATCCGTTGTTTATGTCGCTAGGAAATAACGAAGTATAACTCGGTAGCTTAACTCACGACATTTTTTTGGGACCGGAGAGAGTATATTCTTTTCTTCATACTTGGTGTGTGAACTAAAATATCCGGATGTACACCTGATTTTTTTGTTTGCTGCGGTTATTAGTTAGTGGTTCATCTATGCGTACAAGTTAAAGCAGATTTCCCTTTCCCTCCTAATTAAGTATGTTGTGCCAGTGCCACATGAGTTTTGTTGTTTAACTCATTTTAGAGCACTGTTACATAGCCTGGAAGTATTTTTTTTGTTGTACCTTTTCCCATGTTCTACCTACTCTCCGCGCCCATAGATTTCCTTCTCCTATGTCTGTCAAGTGATGACCCTATCTTTTTTTTGCCGTGCTAACTTCTCGTCGTCTTCTTCTTCGCCTATGTTGACGGAAGGCAAGAGACACAATGAATTCAAAGGAACATACTGTACTTTTTTCATCATCACAATGCATTCTAAAAAACAGTAACTCGGCAACATGTGATTAGAGCTAGAATTAATGACGATCGAGGATCAAGCATAAGTCAGACGAATTATGTTGCATCGTCACCTTTTCAAATACCCTACGAGCAGCAGGGGTTTGATTTGAATTAACAAATCACAAGACGTTCAAGGAGAAGACCACAAGTTCCACACCGTAGTTCTACAATTAGTAATGAAGAGCAGACACAACATAGTATCTAATCACATCACAGGACAACAATGAACTCTGTTATGCGTTTTCAGAGACAACAACAAAAATTATCTCCAAAGAAAAATATACCATGACAAGGGAACAAGTATACAGACAGTACAAAAAAAGAAATATAGATTATCTCTCTTCCGTTCATTTCTTTTCTAGAAAGGAAAAAAATGAGTAGGTGAATTTGCAAACTTTCTGCGAATTTTCTGTATACGATGGCATACACATCTGTGTTTTCTCACATGTAAAAGAGCCTGCAAAACACTCAATTCTCACATGTAAAAGAGGCTGCAAAACACTCAAAACCAAGGCTCCTCGATTTTTGCAGTCTTTGCGGAGTTTCATTCAAAACCATTGTTCAAGATATCTTCCGATATTCCAATTTATCGCTTATCGGTGTCTGACCGATAAGATAAATTTGCCGATATGCCGATAAATCGGCCGATATGCCGATAAACCGGCCGATTTATCCCTTATATTGGATCGACCAATAAGTTACCGATAAGCGATATCCCCAACATTGTTCAAAACTAGAGAGGTCCATCTCTGTACTGTTCCTCACATGATTTAACCGCGGGTTGCCAAGGTTGAGTGGATCTCCGATCATGGTGAGCTGTTGCCCTAAAATTTGCACGTGGGAACATAAATAGGATCAACTTAGCATTGCTCGCTGACATGAATAACTGAACAAAGTGGCGGTGATTTGGAAACAACCCCCATCGTCTTCTGCAGTCCACAGCCAATCAAACCAAGTCGTGAATAATCATCCAATCCTGATGCACTCCTCTGCGTGTTATCGGAGAAATAATACAATATGAAAGTAAAAGTGAGAATTAAAATATCTTCCTCGCCAAGCACCCACTAATAAGAATCTGCTACCTCTCTCAGTTCCGCACCTTCACAAAAGCTTGGCAATACACAACAATTATTGAGAACACGATGTGGATCAATTCTTCAGTACACAACTGAAGAAAGTTTTGGAGTAAACTTGCACTAAGCTTAAAAATTACGCAGGTGATGAAAAATATTATAACTGGCCATTAAAAATGACATGAAAAAAACAAAGACAAACACATATACAAACTACTAAACAATGACCTGCTTTCACGACAGTTTATCACTCACAACACAAAGCTACTTCAGAAGAAATTAACTAGAGCAAGTAGCTAATAAATTGCACATCCTCAACTGTGATCCACATATTGTAGCCTTCATCCCCCGAAAAAAGAACAAGTCTGAAAATGTCGTTCAAAGAGAAATATTATGAGTTCATTTCAAATGAAATTCTCTCACATCGGCTAAGCTGAGAACCTTCTTACAAGGAAAAATAGATTGAGGATTGCACTGAAAACTGCATTGGACATTTGAGATATCCAGAGTGCAGATAGACTCTACTCGCTGATTTCCAAAGGCCTGATCTCACTCTTTTCGTTCCGATATATGTCACAAGGATGAAGAAGTTCAGAGCCATGCTGTGCTTGCTTCTCTAATGGATTATCCAATGGCCACATCATATACCAGGACTCATGAAACAAATTATCAGCTTTCATTTAGCAACAATCAAACCAACATCTAAGAGGCATACTGTAGCAGAAAATCAACACCAGTTAGGCGCCCAAACAGGAATTATGAGCTTACTACAGAAAACTTTCTTTGTGCAAAGCCCCAGCCATTGTCTTCTCGAAGAAGAGCACCGTGCATCCACATCTAATTTCAGCACATCTTCCCCTGGAAAAAAGAAAAAACCATCAAGCGACGACATTCAGTAAATCAGTCAGTAAGGCTTCTATTTATTGCCCGGCCACTTTTTGTTTGAGAAAATATTACTCCTTTAATTCATGCCCACCCACATCTTCTATTAGCCTGGTAAGTCACTTCATCAAACATGTCAACCCATTCCGCTCGCCTGCATTAATCTTGTTTCTATGGCTCCACAAGCTAGGCACCGGAGAAGGGATGCACAACTGATCATCAGACCACAGTTTTTTATTTGCCAGTATAGTCCTTCGCGTTACCGCAAGCACGCAGCTGAGATCTAACTTCTTCTAGCTCCAGCAGCCTCACATCAGGAACAAAAAAAAAGTGCAACATGCTCTCCTCACACAGCTAGCCAACTATTCCTATGTCTGGAACTCTGCAAGATTCTGTAAGTACGCAGTATCTGACAGTTAATACTTGCATGCCAAGACTGAGACTTACCTACAAAGGTGACGAAGAGACGACACTCTGAGAAAGGTACTGCACTCTGTTAAATTTTCAGACCACGCTTGGTTAAGTCTCTTAAATGTTCAGACTTAACTACGAAGAGACCATGCTTAAAATGTTCAGACAACTCTGGGATCATCTCTTGGCTAAGGTAACAGTCTTTGACATCTTTTGTTTTTTTTTCCTCCAACTCCAGCATATATGCTTTCAGAATATATTGCAACCAACAGAACTAAAGCAAGTATAAAAGAGCGTCTAGAAAAGCAGATATGAAGTAGAGGATGGTGCATATGACTTACTACCTTAAAAAATACTCCCTCCGTTCCAAATTAATTGACTTGCTTTTGTTCAAATATGGATGTATCTATACTTGTTAGGTGTTTAGATACATTCGTGTGTAACCAAGTGTGTGTCAATTAAATCCGAACGGAGGGAGTATATGCCAGTGGAGTTGTGAGCATCTATATAGACAGACAGCACTAATATGGAGTAAAAACTGCTAAAATGCATGGCAGAGCTTACATGGTAATGCCATAACCCTTTTTAAGGTTAACTTAATACGTTCCTTAACTGTATGAAATCCCCACTGCTTTTCAGCACCATACTATACAACCATCAATTCCCTCGGTTGTACAAATACCAGGGCTTTCGAAATATCTGCTACATAGTGCTACATGCATGGGTAGCCGTCAACAAATATGCTACTAGCCAAATACTGCACTCTTCAGCTTTGAGATAATATGTCCCTAAATAAAGTAAGCCAGTAGGCCACCCAAAGGTACAAGAGAAAAATAAATGAAAAAAACTGATACGAACAACTAGAATGACCCGCTTTCACAATAGTTTATATTTGTAAACAAAGTTAGAATGGAGATTTTCAGAACGAGCAAGCAACCAACATACTAGATCAAAACTGCATCATTGGCAGTGATCAGCACATTGTGATCATCGACAAATACAAACTTGTACCCCGTGAAAAAAGGCCCAAGATTTTCATCCAGAGAAATTTTTGGGACTTCATATCATCTGCTAAAATGAGAGAACCTTCTTTCATGGTAAGATATACCGAGGTTTGCAATGAAAACTGCAATGATCATTTGAGAACATAAAGATAGTGTGCAGATATACTACTCACTGACATTTGAAAGCATTTGCAGAATGCCCTGAACTGTGATCTCACTCTATTAGTTCCAATATGTGTGTCGACAGGAAATGAGGATGGACAAGATAGTAGTGTGATGTTTTCTTCTCTACTGAATGATGTAATGAACATACCAGGCATCACAAACCAATTTATCAGTTTCATCTGGGATTACGAACACCCAATCAACACGTAACTACTAACTAACCTACATACATAGCAGATATCCACAACATTTAGGCCAAGAACACCAAATCATGAATTGTCAGCCTAATACACAGAGTTAAAAAATTGTTGTGCCACAAGCAGTTACCAATTTTCATAAACGTTCTTGCTTCATGTACATCTGAATCTAGCAGGCACTTCCCCTTTGCAAGTGGTAGCATAGTCTTCAGCGAGGTATGGTGCAACTTCATTGTGAGGTGATATGTACTTCTCCAAAAATACCTTCTCGGTCACGCTGGTAGTGTAATAGTAGTCCCGGTCATGATCTAGCAATCCATTTTCCTTGAGAAACTTCACAACATAGTACCGGGGCCTGAGCCGGCCCTCCAAGCTATAAGAGAGCAATACCGGCCGATGAGCAATGTACTCCGGTTCCAACCCCACCTCAGAGATAAGGAATTCTGATTTGCTCTGCAGCGTGTCCTTGGACAGTCTAAGGGCCATTGGAAACTTACAAACAGCAATGCCCACCTCAGCATCCGACCACCTGAACGTCTTCTTCAAGTGATCCACTTTGGCGGTGATCTTCTCTTTGCTGAGGAACGCAACAGCGTGCAGTGCGTGCCTGAACATCGCAGACCCACGGGGCGCAATAAGACTTTCGGCGCATGCCACCATCGCCTGGGTGCGCTCCAAGTTGGTGGTGAACAGCCATGGCTGAGCGATGCACAGCTTGGCAATATCACAACCACTTAGTTCGCACTCACGTAGGAACGCGACATTGGGCTTGACCACCTTCTCCAGGCTGAATACCAGAAGACTGGAGCTCTGCTTGAGTGCTGGGAGAAGGTTCTCGTAGGAGCCGTAGAGCAACAGGTAATACGGTAAGTTGCAGACGATAGATCTGCGACGGAAGCTGTTGGGGGCGAACGAGACGAGGCGCGCGATGTCAGTATGCGAGAGGCCGAGGCCGGTGAGCCCGACGACGTTAGGAGCAAGGACTGTCTCCGTGCTGGTGCAGAGGAACTTGGGGTCCTTGGCGACGTCGGCTCTGGCGAGGCCGAGGCCCGCGAGGAATGTAAGGACGGCGCCGGGATTGGTTGGGGACTTGACGTGGGAGAGCTTGGTGGAGGCCTTGAGGGCTTGCGCTCGGGTGAGGCCGCAGGTGTCGACGAGGCTCCTCGATGGCGAATCTAGGGCTTCGGACAATGCGAGGGGCGGTGGCGTAGAAGAGACGCTGGACCGAGAAGCTAGGAGAGGTGGAGGGAGAAGAGAGGAGGTGGACGAGGATGGAGGTTCGGAGACGGAGCATGGCGCTGCAACGGCGTAGCGGCGCCGGCGGCGAGGGGAAGAGGGGACGGTCGCCGGCGGCTGTTTGTGCGGAGTTTTTTTTTTTTTTGAGATTCGTTGTGCGGAGCTAGTGAAGACTGGTGGTCTACTGGTCTGATCCGAACAGTGCAGCGACGCAAGCCCAACGCGTGAGCGCTCAAAAAACCCAAAAAGTATTGTATGTACGTACCATATTGCATCAAGATTCGACAGAAAAAGGTTCTGAATGCAAACAGCAGTGCCAGCACACGGTCTCACTCAATAATTCGATGAGCTGGCGTCACGGTTGTGCTCCAAGCATCCACACGCACTGCTTCTGGCTGGAGTAGGCGAGTAGCGAAGAGTGGTTCTTTTTTGGGATGCTTTTTTTTTTAGCAAATACCATATATATTTTTAGCAAATACCATATATATTAAACCAGCAAATAGTACATGATTACATCGATTATAAAAATAATACTAAAAGAGACGAGAAAATCTTTAAGATCTTCGAGCTCTTTCTTCTTCCGTGACACAATCTTGTAATTTTCTGAAAGCAGCCGTAGAACAACGAAGAATACACCAAACCACAGACCTGTGAATACCAACGAATGTTCTCCCATACTTTTAATTTTGAGCCGCAATGCCAAGCCTTTGTGCACGCACACAGCCATTAAATTAATCAAGCAACATCGGCAAGAGCACCAACACTGATATTCCAGGGACAAACAACCGAACAACTTTGTCGACGTCGTTGGGAGCCGAGAGAACGAATCACCATTGCTAAGGACGTAGTAGCCGGACAGATATTGCGAGGACAATCCTCCTCGCGGCAACCATGAGAAACAATTCAAGATTGATCTGGCGAAGCAAGATCTGAAGAACCATACCTAGACAAATTTAATCTTCCAAAACCACCATTAACGTCGGGAAGGAGATCTCGCCGTCGAACGAAGGCCGGAAAATTGCTTATTGTAGAAGAGGTCATCTCCATTGATGAAGACGACGACAACCAAAACCCTATATTGAAGCACTACTTTTATTTAAAACTCCACTCATAGATCAGATTCCCCACCCCTCCCGACGCCGGCAAGGCAGGCCGTAGGAGGGGGAACCGATCTACGGTGGAGGAGGTGAAGTGGCGGCGGCGGCTCCGTTCCTACTATGTCTTTTTGGGGGGGGGGGGGATGCTAATTATCGAACGTGCCAGCCTTTTCGAACGATTTCTAATCGTAAAACGACAAACTGCCAGAGAGGAAGACAACCGCCGCCGCAGCCACCCCGTAGCCAACGCCGGTCGAACCGACGTCTGCCCCGCTCGTGGGCGACACACTGCCGTGATGCCTCGCTGCCCCGCCCTGCCCCGAGCACCTCCTCCGTCGGTCCGCCGCAGCCCTGACAATCCCTCTAACCCCACCCACTTCTCTAGCGTCGGCAACCCCGCACCCCCCACGATAAGTCGCGTAAGGAAGCTTTTCTGGTTCTCTTTGGCGGATTTGGTTTCATATCTTACACTTGCTAACAGTCAATAGTATAATATACCACCAAAATACTCTATCGCTAACGTTGTACCATGTGGTGGTATACGTAGGTAGTGTCGACAATTCTGATTGCCCAACTCCCTTATGTGTCTGTAACTGTCATCCACGAGACCATCGAATTTTCCCCCGAAATTGACTGGCATTTATTTGCTACTATTCTCTTCGTCTCACAATATATGACGTTTCGGCTTGCTAAAACAGCTTGTATTATGGTTTTTCACAAGGATCTCTTGAAAAATTAAGAACAAAAAACACGACCTATTTCTCATTGTTGACCTTTTAACGTGACACCTATGCCATGCGGTGGAGACTACATCACATCGGCCCCCTCTCCTAAAGCTCTCGTCCTTCTTAGACTAGCCATAGTGGGGTATCATAGGTAGTGTCATGCATGTCATGTTGGTAAAAAGATGGCATGTCATTGCAATTAGTGATGAGAGAGATGATAGTGTTATCATAGGAAGACACCGTAACATAGCGGATTCCAAAACAAGATGAAAGCACTGTTATGTGATACCACATATGTTACTACCCAACCCATTATGAAAGTGATAAATAGACAACTAGTATCATATGCATGATACTGGTGTACCTAGTCTTATAAAGCATAGCGAAAGAGCAAGAGAGCAAAACGCTCTATTCTAGAGATGGGGGCAGCAGGCTCCGATTCTCATGTTCAAACTTTCAAGTGAAGGGAGCAAGCAAAATTCTAGAGATGGGGGCAGCAGGCTCCGATTCTCATGTTCAAACTTCCAAGTGAAGGGAGCAAGCAAATGGGTAATTTCATGTACTGCTCCTAGGACTCGGGGTTCCATGAATTGATACCGCAATAGGCCGCAACAGAGTAAAATCATAACTGACGGTAACAAGAAAGAAACATATAGCGAACGGTTGATAGCTACAGGACTAGTAGGGGGAAATACAAATGGGAACCAACTTTATGAGAAAATATGATCCTCCACACTGAAAAGAACAGTAACAACTAACTAGTGTGCAACAAACAATAGTTTGTAGTATACACGTAGGGCAATGCAAGCGACAATTATATATTTGGGAGAAAAGCAAGAATGGTTACCGCTGGTGCAAACTGACAAGCCTCACGGTGCAATCAAACCAGAGTACAGTGAACAAATATATGCTCTACCACAGCCCCGCGAGCACATTATGCAAAAACTATTCAGAAGTACCACAGCCCTGGGAGCACATTGTGCAAAAGTATTCAGAAGTACCACAGCCCTGCGAGCACATTATGCAAAAGTATTCAGAAGTACCACACACTTGTGAGCCAAAAGTGGACAAACGTATCAAAGAATACAAGGGAACAGGATGGCCCAAGACACACAACAGTTGTCCTGATCATTGAGGTAGTAATGAAAGGGACCAAGACATCTCTTTGCATTTCCCTTCACTTCCCCGCTCAAATACAAAAGGCCCAATTTCTCAGGTCCTCTCCAGAGCTTCCTCATTGACTTGGTAACTAATGACAACCACATTGCTGCATCATACAAATCTAACCTTGCAGTCACATTTATATTGATAGATTAGACCGACTACAACACTTTTCCAGTTCAGCATTTACCATGATAATGAGGGATCACATATAACACAGCATACAATAGCTAAATCATTTAGGCAAACAAAGAAGCTAAACCTGCCGGGTTCCTCCGAACAAATCTCTACCACTTCTGAAGTTTTACTAATACAGGACAGACAAGTTGTTTCTACACCAAATGGCGCTACAGTAATCTTCACCTCAAGAACCGCCAGCACCTGGGCCATCGTTGCTGCCAGGCGGTTTACGGTTCAAATATCTTATAACAGCATCCTCAACCCTATTAATTGGTGGGCCAAAGAAAATTTAATCAGCATATGTACAAAATTCAAGCAGCAGATGCACTAAGTAGAACCTAGGGACATTGCTTAAGCTTACCATGGTTGGTTGTAGAAGTCCGCACGTCTTTCCCGTTCAATATTCCTATTCGCCTCACCAGCAACAAGCTTCAAATCTTTACTCTGGGATGCTATTAACGCATTGATGAACTCCACAGGGGACTGGCTGAACCCAAGAAAGAACGCCCTCCTCCTACGATGCTCATGGATCTTCTTGATTGAAGCAGATATCACCTCATCACATGCCTCAATGTCCTTGTGCTTCTCCGTATTGGCAAGAAACTGTGTCATCTCCTTCTGCAGCGGGAAAGGAACATCTACCAAAATATCATAGCAAGCACTAGAGCTTGCTCCATTCCCTGATAGCTTGATCTTATGCTCCAAGTTGATGGGAGGTGGAGGTGCGAGATGCTGTGATATCTTCTGCGACAGCATCGCAAACCTCATCTTGTCCTCCCCAAATACCTTCTTCAACTGAGGATCACACATGAAGTAGGAAGCATCACTTGGATTCTGCAGCTTCTTTGCCTTGATGTACTGCCAAAGAGCAGCGATAACCCTTGCACGAGTGTCCACCTCAACCCCAAGCACCTCCATCAGTGGCTGCGACAGCTTGAACTTCTCCGGGTTGTAATTCATCTGCAGCTGTATATTCGAAAGAAACTCCTTATCCCCTTTCCGCTTGACCTCAAACCCTTCCTGCGGCGCAGCAGACCGTGCATTCTCCCAAACGATCACTGGGTTCTCCGGGTAGAGTGACGGGTCGAGTCCAATAGTCACCCTCTTAAAGAAAGAAGAGAACTTCGGATACATTGGGTTGTGTTTCGGTACGACACCGGCTGGGTCCAGCTCTGCGCCGTCCTCGAGCACACGGCCGATGATCTTGAGCGACCAGGTGGGTGGCTCGGCAACCTGGGGTGGCTGGATGGTGCGGGGCGCCTGGTTGCTGAAGGTGTTGAAGATGTAGATGCGGAGCGTGCGCTGGAGGGATGGTGGTGTCTTGAGCGCCTCCTGGATGTCCACCTTCTTGCGAGCGAGCGCTGCGTCTACACGGGCCTCGAACTCGAGCAGCTGCGTGTAGAGCGCGGACTCTGGTAGCAGCGCCGCGACGCGGTCGGGGAGCTGCTTCTCCGGGAGCTTGCGCTTCTTGTTGCGGCGCGCGGCGGGGGTGAGGTCGACGTTGCCGATGTTGGCAGCCTTGTACGCGGCAGCCACGGACGCTGCGGCGGCGGCGGAGGTGGGTGCCGGGGGACGCGAAGGGGGCTTCTGCGGGGGGCGCTTGGCCGAGGCGGCGGCGGAGGCCGCCGCGGCCATTAGAGGGGTCTGAGGGGAGGAGGCGGCGCCCATGTGAATCTGGAAGGCGGGATTGTGGCTAGGCGGGGAGTGGAAGAGGCCCTGGAAGCCCATAGATGGGGGGCGCATGTGGCCGTGCGGGGTCGCCGGAGAGCTCCCGGGCGGTGGCTGCTGCTGGCGGGGCTGGCCGGGAATGGCGTTGGGGTTTGGGTTGCCGCCGGTGGCCATGACGGCGATGGGTTCCGGGCTGGGAGGTCAAGATCCGATCTCGGTCGGAAGGGGATTTGGGAGCTAGGGTTTGGACAGGGGGAAGGTCGACGACTGAGAAGGTTTCTGTTCTGCGGAGATGGTATTTGGGCCTTATTTGTTTGTGGGCTGGCCAGATCTGAGGAGCCTCGCGCTTTAAATTTCTTCTGTAAATTCCTCTAATAAAAAAGTAAATATGCTTTAATTCAAGAAAATCAACAAGAGAAAGGCAATGTGTCTGAAATTGAAGAGTAAGTAGATATTGGAGGTTTATCACGATGTTCACTTCCCTAAAGGTGTTAGGCGTCGACTGCGAGCTTCCAATCTCCGGATCACCACAACCTAGTTTATGAAGTTTTTTTATTTACTTAAAATAAACTTAAAAGTATCAGGTCAATCTAGTGAGCTTGGCTGGCAGATAGGTGTCATGCGGACGTCCCGGATTGGGTGCCGCTTTGCATCCCTACTGGTAGAGAAGAAGAGTTTAGTCCGAATATTTTGGTGCTCACGTGCATAGACGTAGATTTATTGCAAATAGATGAATTTCGGAAATACATCGGCGTATATGTCCACTTTATAGTTCATGTTTAGTGCCTCTTTGGATTGAAGGATTTTCATAATAAATTTGGAGGATTCCAATCTATAGGATTCTTCCCAAAGGAAGTCCCTTGGATTAAAGGAATGACACCTCCAAAAAATCATGGGTAGCATTTCTACACCCCTATCCCATAGGAATTTTAACATTCACCGTGACCCTCTTTTTACACTCATGCGCGTAGGATCGAGAGACTTTTCTTGTGTTCCATCCAAATGACTAGTACCGCAGTTTTCCCCTGTTTTGTAACCCTGTTTTGCATCTGCAATCATGTCCAATTCTTGTGTTTTTACAATTCTTGTGTGTTGTTATCATGTGATCCAAAGAAGCCCTTACAGTTATTCGTATTGCTCTGTTTTGTAAGACTTAGTTTATATCTTACTATATTTGCTATGTTTCTTTTTGAATCATGAGTTTTAGCCTATATCATATTTTCTATATTTTTGTTGCCTCAAAATCTGCTACTCTACACCTCAACTTGATCTTGAGGCCCATAAACTTGCTCTCGTTTTAGATTACTCGGTTTTATTAGAGTAATTTTATAAACTCGTATTCAACCCCCCTCTAGACATATATCTTCACCACCAGCCTAGGGCCACCACGTCGTAGTCTGGGCTCGATTGCACGGAGACGACCGAAAGACCCCCTCCTAGCTGGAAGTGCATGTAACCCCATGTGTGATTTTGGTAATTAATAACAATCATTATGGACTAATGGTTTCATTGAGTTATATTTGAAGGGATTTTCGATATGTAATGATATAAAATCCATGTGTTGGATTCAAGGTTGGATGCCATGAAGACAAATATATTGTTTGAGGCATCAAGATCATCAATTTGAAGAGATGAATATGGTGTTATCAATGAGAAATGATGATGGTGTTCGCTCTAACTTTATGTGTTAAGCCATGTGAAAGGACATACGTTTCCCAATCTAGTTTTGGGTGTTTGTTAACAACATAAGTGATGATCTTACCGTGTGTTAAAGTACTAGTACAGTTGATGAAATGCACATGGCAGTGGTTGACCCCTCAAAAAGGAGAAAAAGGATCAAGCCGGTGTCCCGAAGGCTCAATTTATTTAGTCATAGGGGTGTCGTACTATCAAGAGGGGTTACTCTTTGGAAAGCTTGGGGAAATCATCTATCTTGCTCTCAAACCCTATTTGACATCCCTCAGCCTTCCTACAACACTAGTGGAAAAAGATAGGAATTAGATCTACAGAAAAATAGGCCAAACTGGACGAATTCCGAGTGGCTCGGAATTCATCCGGAATTCCGAACGAGTCAGAATTTTCTGGACTGATTCCGAACTGGTTCCGGACCAGCCCTTCTGGGTACTGTATGTTCCAGATTCTGGTTCGGAATCCAGTTGGTGGATATCCGGATTTTTTCGAACGTCCGGAATTCCGGATGGATTCTGGATCCATTCCGGACCACACGGGTTCTGTCTAAACGGCTAGTTTTTTGTGAACCTATATAAGGCACCTCTTCTTCCCCAAGAGAGGTACCCGACCAGGATCTTTCCCCCCCCCATTGTTGCAAGCTTCATCTTCCTAGATCTCTCTCCCTACCCACTCAAACACCTTGTCCTTTTAGGACTTGGGAGAGTTGACCTAGATCTACACTTCCGCCAAAGCGATTTGATTTCCCCATCCATTCCATTGAGGAACTTGTTACTCTTGGGTTCGTTGGAACTCTAGACGATCGTGGTCGTTCTTGTGGCTTTGGAAGCCGCGGGGACTAGCCGGGAGCCTCCAATTGAGTTGTGGAGTCGTGCCCCAACCTTGTGATTCTTATGGCTTTGGGAGCCGTGGGAATTTGGTGAGAGCCTCCAATTTGGTTGTGGAGTGTGCCTTATCCTTGTAAAGGTTTGTTGCCAACCTCGAGGGCATTATATAGTGGCTCGTGGATCTCCTCATTGGAGGATAACACGAGGGAGACACGGTGTGCCATATCACGACTATTCGGGGATCACTTTGTCTCCGCACCGCTCCAACGGAGACGTAGCTTTCATTGGGGAGTGAACTTCGGTGAAACACCTCTGCGTCACCGTGTGGTTATCTCTTAACCTACCTTTACTTGTATTGCTAGCTTATCTTGTTAATTGTATCTTGCTAGCTTGTGTCTTGCTCATCATATAGGATCGTTCACCTAGTTGCATATCTAGAGAACTTATATTTTGAGCAAAGCCTTAATTTGTTAAAGGAAAAAGAAAATTTGTAGTTGCCTATTCACCCCCCCCCCCATCTAGACAACCTACTCGATCCTTTCACCATGAGTGATCAAAATCTTGAGAGTTTTATTTCAAGGGAAGAATTCAACATATGGCTCTAAGTCTAGGTCATGATGGACATGTGTTGAACCCTAGTTTACCAAGGCTTGGAGCATGCAAGCAAGTGAATAATTCATTGTGCATCTCAATATATTGTGATAGAGCATGAACAAGATCAAGTGATGGCAAAAGTGGTGTTCACTGTGTGATACGAAGAATGGTCATGTGAGAGTTGAGCCTTTGTCAAGTTTGTCTTGGATAAATGAAGATTGTGTGAGCATCCATGCTTACCGACATCATCATGATGAAGTGAGAAAAAAGATACAAGGTTGATCAAGACAAAGTACAAAGATTGGATCCAAGTTGATCAACTCACAAAACATATATGATGTACCAAGTGGGGTCAAGTGATCTTGTGGTATCTTCCCATGGGCTTGCATCAAAAGGAAGATTTCTTATAACCCATGAGAGGATGGCATCAAGTGTGATCGTCATCAAGGCTTACAAGTGCAAGTTCAAGATGGGCATCTCGGAAATCACATGCTTGAAACTTGTTGTCCGTTTTGTGTTGTGGACATGTAAATATTTTTCTAAATAAGCCTTTCCCACAATGGAGTATGGAGGAGCAATTTTCAAGTTTTCACCAAGCAAATGAAATCAACAAAGGTGTTCCATCTTGAGGCGGGCATGATCGTCATCATCTATCTCAAGTGTACTGCACAAGACAAAGGTATAACCTTGATAGATTTCTATTTTACAGGTCTCAAGTTGGTTGTTGGGAGACCGGGTTATAGAATTGACAGTGGTACTATCAAGGGGGCTCTCGGGTGAATAGCTTGTTCGCATCTTTAATAGTAAGCTCAAACCTTTGCATCTTTGACATTATATTTTTTTCTCCACATGTGATTTTTTATAACCTGTGGTTATATTCATGAAAATCTCACTTCATAAAAAGAGATTGCGTATGAAAATTTATCGCGTTTTTTTTGGTGTTGGAGGTTTTACCGGTTCTTCTTTTATAGAGAGGTCAAACCTAACCCCGTTTGGTTTCATCCCCATTTGTTTCAATTTGATGTTTCTCTGCGTAAGGATTTATAGCTTGTTGTTAGCTTCAAAGCAAACCCAAGTTCATCGAAAACGGACTCCGAGTTCTCAAGATATTGTGTTTTTCGTATGAGTGGTTTTTCTGTTTTGCCGGTTCGGTCTCAGGTTTGAAATTTTCCGGGTGTGGCACTGATGGTGTGGAATAGCACGCTCGTTGGGAGACCCCAAGTGTAAGGTTTGATGTAATTTAGCAGCAAGTTCCCCTTGATTACAAAACCAAGGTATTCAATCCAGTAGGATTTGGAGAAGGCTTTAGAGAGGTGTCAACGGCGCCGTTTACGATAATTGACGTGGACCTGCGCACACACAAACAAACTACTTTGTCCCAACGAAACAGAGAGGTTGTCAATCTCTCCGGCTTACTGAACACAAAGAATTAAATGTATGTGTGTAAACATTGTAAGAGCAAAAATGACTAGCGAGCAAAACGACTTAGAAAGGCTATTAGACGGTTGTAAACAATATAGGAAAATAAGACCGGGGTCCACAGTTCACTAGTGGCATCTCTCCAAAAGATAAACATATTGGGTAAACAAATTACAGTGCGGCAATTGACAAACATGGGCGCAACACAATACTATCATGACACAAAGTTCACCGTTTCATTTAATATGGGCATTACGAAAAAATATATAGACCTTATCCAACTGCATCTATGACTAATAATCCACCCCGGGATCGCTATACAGTCTGTTACCCGAAAGTAATAAGTTGCAAGCAACATATAATTGCAATAAGCATGGTGCGTAATGTAAGCAATGTAAACAACGTAAACAGCATAAAGCAATGAACACCGCTGTTGTATCCCTAGTAGCAACAGCACATCTCAAGTCTTAATCGTTTCTATCAACTCGAGCTCATACAAGAGAGGCATGAACCCACTATCTAGCATAAATACCCTCTCTAAGATACAAGCAATTACTTTGGCCAAAGCATCCACAAGCATCGGATAGCATGCAAGATCATAAATAAAACATATGAATAAATAATCTAAACAATAATGTCATGACTCCATAATTTATCGGATCCCCGCAAACACAACATTTAGCATTACATAAAGATGATCTTAATCATGTAGGCAGCTTATAAGATATAAACAACGGAGCATAAAGGAGAAGAGACAACCATCTAGCTACTGCCATGGACCCGTAGTCCCGTGGTGGACTACTCACGCATCACTCCGGAGGCAGGCATGGTGGTGTAGATGCCTCCGGTGACGATCTCCCCCTCCGGCAGGGTGCCGGGAAGAGCTTCAGAACCCTCCCGATCTAGGGTTGGCGACGGCGACGGCCTCGGAACTTTTCTGGAAAATATGATCGGGTACCAAGGGTTTTCGGGAGGATTAGAATTTATAGGTGAAAGGACGACTCGAGGAGGCACCGGAGGGTGCCAGGTGGGCCCCAGCCGCGGCCAAGCCCTGGGCCACGGCTGGGTGGTGTCTGGGGGTTGTGAGCCCCCTCCAGCTCCCCTCCCGGCTCTGGCTTTGTTTCCATGTAAAAATAATTCACGTAATTTTTTAGGCGATTCGGAGAAACTTCCCCGACTAGCTTTTCTGAAACAAAAGGACAGTAGAAAACAAGAACTGGCACTGGGCATCTTGTTAATAGGTTAGTTCCATAAATCATGCCAAAATGATTTAAAAACATTGTAAAAAACATGTGGCAATGTTATATAACAAGTATGGAACAATCAAAAATTATAGATACGTTTGAGACGTATCAGCATCCCCAAGCTTAATTCCTGCTCGTCCTCGAGTAGGTAAATGATAACAAGATAATTTTTGTGGTGACATGCTTCTAACAGAATCTTGATCAAATAATAATGTAAAGCACATGAACTGAATGAAAGTGATCCAAAACAATGGTCTATAGTTTGAAATGAAGTAAACAATAATTAACCATGTATAACATCTAAACAAGAACTTTTCATGGATAGTACTTTGGAGACTTGAAAATTATAAAACATGTCATACTTGATAGCTCACAAAGCAATATACTTCTGAAATAGGTGTTCAACCAACACAGAGGAAGATTTAAGTTTTCAGCAAAAGCTTCAACTTGTAACTTACTTATCACTGGATAATGTCAATACAAAAGTTTTCACAGTTAAACGTAAAGATAAAATGTAGTAGACTTGCACCAAAATTGATACTATGAGTTTGCTTGAGAGATAAAGATTGGAAAGAAAAACCGACTCAACATAAAAGTAAAAGAAAGTCCCTTCGCAGAGAGAAGCAGAGATTAATCATGTGCTAGAGCTTTTTGGTTTTTGAAAGCATATAGAGACATAAAAATATTTCTTTTTTTTAGAGTGGTGCATACTATGGTCAACGAATGGCAATAAAGTTCTTGATATCTTCCATACCAAACAAATTTTAAGAGCGGCTCCCATGAGGAACGTTATTTCTGCAGCAAGGAGATCATTCCTCTATCTCCTTTGTTTACACATACAGATGTTTTACTGAATTCTCAGGAACAAAATGTGAGGAGAGTTTTTTGGTGAAAGTTGTAATTTATCTTTTGTGGGGCTGGGCACCCCGCTGCAAGCTCTTTTTGCAAAATTAATGGACAAGTAGATGAATCATACAAGTCCTTGGATAACTTATTTAGCATGGAAGATATCAAACCCAACTACTACTTCCTCATGAGCTTGAAAGTAATGGCACAAAACATGAGTAATAACATTTTGAATATTTAAAGGTAGCACACGAAAAATTTACTTGGAGTAGCTAGGAAATACCACATGTAGGTAGGTATGGTGGACACAAATGGCATGGATATTTGGCTCAAGGATTTGGATGCACGAGAAGCATTCCCTCTCAGTACAAAGTTTTTAGGCTTAGCAAGGTATCAAGCAAACACATATCATCAACCCAATACATGAATGACCACAAGATATACATTAAACATAACCATTAGACCTCATACCGTCTTTCTTGTCAACCAAGCATGCTTTTACAAAAAGAATATCTAGACTTTGAGAAAATACCAATCAAAACAAGTGTCATAATTTATGCTTTACGGTATTTCTCCACTACTCCATTCTTAAGTAAATGATTCACAAGTTTAAACATTTAATCTAATTCATCTCTCAAGACAATTGACAAGTATCAAATGATTCAAGACAATGACCTACAATATTATGTAAACTTCTTTCTTTTACCACTTCCTACATGATAGTTTCCCTTTCAACCAAACACCAATCAACTTATTTGAACAAACTCTCTAAGCAAATACGCATGAAACACAAGAGAGTACTTCCTAACTACAAGAAACTAATAGCTCTGAACAAGAGATACATGAAAAACAAGAGCTAAAAGCTAAGATAAATAAAAGCTAAACACTCTACACATATAAGTGAAAACAGGAGTGTACATGAAAAAGCGGAGCATGTCTCTCTCTCACACAAGAATGCAAGGATCCATTATTGAAAATGACCAGCAAACAAAACAAAACAAAACTGAAAGCAAAACACAAATGACGTTCCAAGAACAACACATCACTCCAAGATCTAAGCTCCCTAGAATTGCTGGCCTGTGGTGCATCCACGATATGGGCCCACAGGTCAGTGGCCCATGGATTTTGTGCTTGGGACCCCACCTGTCGGGCCGGTTTGCTTTAGACCTAGACGGTTCAGTCACGACACAATCGTAGGTAGGTTTATTCGATCGATATCCTTATTGGCCGCTCCACCCGTGGGTCATCCTCCTCCTCCTCCAATCCCCTCACGCCGCCTCCTTCTTCCCAATATCGCAGCCGTTCTTCAGTTCCGACCGCCATCGCCGCATGCACTCCCCTCTTCCTTGTCGTGTCGTGGTCACCACTATCAACATCCAGCGCGGACCGGCGCCAGATCTAGGCGTGGTGGCCGGTAGCCGGACTCCCGAGCAGATGAAGGAGCGGCGACCAGGAGCTCGCTGCTCGACCATGGCGACCGCCGACCGGGACTGCACGAGCTCGACGAGGCGGCCGTTGCCTCAACCAGGATCTCGACCACGGAGGGTGAGACCGTGAGACCATGACCAGAAGCTCGAATATGATGGCCGTCACAAGGCCGACAACGTCGCCCCGTGTTGATTCCACGGCTGGAGCGGAGGACGGTATTTGGGAAGGCCATCCCGGGTTCTGGGCTGTGTCCAGCCAGCATGGAGGCGTTGGCCTTACACAGCGACGCCGCTCCTCGCACCGTACGCGTCGGCTTGGACGATTCCGCCCACCTCCTCGGCCTAGACGTCGCCGTCCAACTCCTGGGGACAGATCGTCGGCCTCGACGCTGCTGATGTCTGCTGTTATCTCTGGATTTCATCGGTTCAGTGCATCTATTTGTTCAATCCCCACATCCTCTGGAGTTTTGACTGCGGCAGTCGGGATCGATTTGGCAGCAGAATCTTTCAGATCAGGTCGGAAGGTTCTCCAAGGCTGCCGATTGATTGTATCTCCGACTGCATCTTTAGAAAAAAGGAATTGAACTGGGTACCTACAAATTGAAGGTGCGCTTGATTCTCTACCTTATCTTGCTTAGCCAAGCCAGATTAATCTAGCCCATCTTGGCATTGTCAACAGACGCAAGCTTGGTTAGCACTAGCTGTAACCACGATTGATAGCAGTTATAAGACTCTCTTCACTGTTTGCCCAATCTAGGGAGCCAATTCAGCTTGCCCCCTTCGACGCATCAGTTACCGGCTAGATTACCTGGTAAAGTAAGATTTCTAAGTGATACCAACCTTGCCTAGCTAGGGTATTACCGTTCTAGCCTATCCAAACACACTAAATGATTTTAGAAAATAGTGGAGGCAAACTTTAAAAATAGTGGATGACCAGTTTTATTTCTTATACAAAAGGTCAGCACAAAATAACTACTCATTCATATGATTGATATGCATTCATTGGAGTACAAACGATTGACAAAATCGCTGAGTTGCCTTGCCTGGTTAGACCTGAGAATAGCGGCTAACAATAGTTATGGAACTTGAAGTTGAAGCGATTGCAGCGAGTCTGGATCTGATTTTTTTTATTTTTAGTTTTCAGTCACGAATTTCTACTCTGAAGTCAGCCTAACAACATGTTCCCCTTTGATGCTTGCAGATTGTAGCACAGTACAACGCGCTGTGACAAACTGACCTGCTACAACAGGGAGTCCTGAAAACCTTCTGGCACTTAAATACACGCTTTAGGTGTTGTTGTCATTCACTGAGTATCTTTCATGCCTTTTACATGTTCAAGGGTTTGTCCTCTTGTTCCAGAAACTGCTTTCGGTTATTGATAATAGGCTTGTGAAATTCAGAGTAGTTAAGAGCCTCTCGAAACTGCAGTTGAGATGCTTTTGTGCGCCTGCATTTTCACTTGACAAAAACTAGGATTGAATATTAGCTCATTACTTGAGTCATGTCACTTGACAGTTTTTTATCCCTAACTGACAAAGGCCTCGAGAGATCATCTGGACTTGGCCTGCCCGACAACTTATAGATTTTTTAACATGGCAAATTACATGGGACATGCAGATGCAGGGAACTGAAAATGAGCCCATGAGCTTCAAGAGACAAAACTATCCAGGAGTGGATCATGTACTACATGATGAACCCTTTAGTTTCAGATGGTAAGTTGAGTTCTTTGTTGTTCACGACTTCACGTTGTTGTATTCGTAAATGTGGTGATTGGAAATTTTTATTAATATCAAGTCTTGTTGAGACCACAGATACAATATTGGGATGCTAAATGTGAGTTGTTTTTGCTTTCACATTACTAATCATGGTCCTTTGGACTTCTTTTGATTTCATGTTTTTCTGTCCAGTTCATGCTGATTTCTTGTGATGACTACAAAGTCTATCTACCCGTATTTTGGGGTTCATCCTACGGAAGCATTGACTGCCTGTAATGCAGCAAATCTGGTACTAAAACATATCAGTCTTATTGGCACATCTTTGAGATTACATGCACAAATTGTTGCGCCTCTTCTACTGGTCATCCTTTGCAAGTACAACATGGACAAAGTGATGGAAAAAATACCAGAGTTCACCTATGGTGAACAACCTTTTGATGCTATTTGCTTTCCTGATGCCCACTATCTTCTCTGATAATATTGGAATTGGTGTCTACATAAAGGCTAAATCTTCATAAATTACTACTGGCATTGAAATGCTAGCTGGGCTACTCATGTTACATGCACTCTTTCTTTCAGACAATGTTTGCGGCCTGGCTCTAAACTTGGATATATTGCATGTGACAACACAATGGTAGACTAAGCCTACTCTACGCCTTGAGAAAGAAGAAGCCCAAAACAGGAGCTTGAAGTACCAATAGGATTCAAATTTGGAGACTAATGCTCTAGCACTATGTGCCAGGATGATTGATGGTGCTGCCTAACTCCTCACTAAAATTTTTGTAACAATGATAAATGATAAATATGTCAATGAAAGTTTAGTTTTGAGGGTTTGCCTTCGATAGAATTCTATGCTTTTATTTGTTCAGCTCAACTACAGTCGATGTTTGACAGCAACTTATTGTGTAGAGACAAGCCCTGCAATTTCTCAGCTGCTGCACCTTGCTAAGTTATATGCTTGCTGTTACAGAAGCTCGCGCTTTTTCTATGATTCTAATCTGCTTTTGTGGTTGTGACACTGAAAGAATGAGATCCCAAATGACCGATGAACCAAACAATCTAGCAATGTAATAAGCACGTCCCACAGTCCCACTCAAAGAGCATGGTTTAGCTGATATACAACACGCAATAAACTTTTTTATTTGAATGTGTCATGTTCATAAGAACAACTCATATTGCTTCCAGAAAATCATCAGTTTGTTAATGGAAATCATCGTATAATTTAAGTGCGTATGTGATGATGTGGATCGCACGTTCGTTGGGAGACCTCAAGAGGAAGGTATGAAGCAGTGTAGCAGCAGTTTCCCTCAGTATGAAACCAAGGTTTAATCGAACCAGTAGGAGCAAGAAATCACTTCTGAAGGTTGTTGGTGGCGCCGTTTACTCGATCACCAACGTGGAATCTGCACACAACACAATCAAACTACTTTGCCCCAACGAAACAGTGAGGTTGTCAATCTCACCGGCTTGCTGAAAACAAAGGATTAAACGTATGGTGTGGAAAACAGTAGTAAATTGCAGAGAATGAAAAGGAACAATGTTTGCAGTTGGTTGTATTATCAGTGTAAAAGAATGGACCGGGGTCCACAGTTCACTAGTGGTGTCTCTCCATAAAAGATAACTAACATGCTGGGTGAACAAATTACAGCTGGGCAATTGACAAAATATTGAGCGCATGACAATGCATATATATGACATGATGATTACTATGATATTCATGTGGGCATTACGACAAAATACATAGACCGTTATCCAACAGCGTCTATGACTAATAATCCACCTCCAGGTTGTCATCCGAGTTCCCCGTTGGTATTAAGTTGCAAGCAACGGATAATCGCATTAAGTAATGTGCGTAATGTAAACAAATGCATTAGACCTAACGGCGCACCCTTAAGCTAAGCATCGGTTATTTTATCCCTAGTGGCAACAGCACATCCACAATCTTAGAAGTTGTCACTCTCCCAGATTACCGGAGGCATGAACCCACTATCTAGCATAAATACTCACTCTTGGAGTTACAAGCATCTACTTGGCCAAAGCATCTACTAGTAACGGAAAGCATGCAAGATCATAAATAACATATAAGATAGATTGATAATCAACTTGACATAGTATTCAATATTCATCGGATCCCAGCAAACACAACATGTAGCATTACAATAAGATGATCTTGATCATGATAGGCAGCTCACAAGATCTAAACATGATAGCATAAAGTGGAGAGACAACCATCTAGCTACTGCCATGGACCCGTAGTCCAAGGATGAACTACTCACGCATCACTCCGGAGGCAGGCATGGTGATGTAGAGCCCTCCGGTGATGATTCCCCTCTCCGGCAGGGTGCCGGGAAGAGCTTCTGAACCCTCCCGAGCTAGGGTTGACGGCGGCGGCGTCTCTGGAACTTTTCGTGGATAATGGCTCGGGTATTAGGGTTTTCCGTGAGAGAATAAATAGGCGAAAGGGCGGCGGCTGGAGACGCCCGTGGGCCCACACCACCCCACGGCGCGGCAGGGGGGCCGCGCGCCCCATGGTGTGGCTGCTCGTGGCTCCCCTCCGTCTCTCCTTTGGACTCCGTGTACGTGTTGGAAAAATAGGAGGTTCTGTCCAAGTTTCGTCCAATTCCGAGAATATTTCCAGACTAGCTTTTCTGGAATACAAAAACAGCAGAAAACAGGAACTGGCACTGTGGCATCTTGTTAATAGGTTAGTCCCAGAAAATGCATAAAAATGCTATGAAGTGTATATAAAACATGTAACAATTGGTATAATATCAACATGGAACATCAGAAATTATAGATACGTTTGAGACGTATCAAGCATCCCCAAGCTTAGTTCTACTCGTCCTCGAGTAGGTAAAACGATAAAAAAAAATAATTTCTGAGGTGACATGCTACAATCATAATCTTGATCAAATAGTATTGTAAAGCACATGTTATGAATGAAGTGATCCAGGTCAATGGTCTATAGTTTGCTAGCAAGTAGATAATGAGCAAACAACTGAATCATATAAGCAAAAACTTTTCATGAATAGTACTTTCGAGACAAGCATCAAAGAGTTTTGCATAAGAGTTAACTCATAAAGCAATAGATTCTAAGTAAAAGGTATTTAACCAACACAAAGGAAGATTTAAGCTTCAGCAATTGCTTTCAACTTTCAACATATATATCTCATGGATATTTGTCAACACAAAGCAATATAATAAGTGCAATATACAAGCATATAAAAATTGTTGCACCAAAGTTGACACTAGTGTTTGCTTCTAGATAGAAAGAAGTAGGAAAACTGACTCAACATAAAAGTAAAAGAAAGGCCCTTCGCAGAGGGAAGCAGGGATTAAATCATGTGCTAGAGCTTTTTAAGTTTTTGAAATCATATAGAGAGTAAAAATAAGTTTTGGAGGTGTTTGTTAATTGTCAACGAATCAGAAAATGGAAAGTACAATATGACCCCTGCCAACCAGACTTTTAAGAGCGGCTCCCATGAAGGACGTTATTTCTACCAGCAAGGCAGATCATCCCTCTTCTCTTTTGTTTACACATGCAGATATTTCACTGTTTGTCATTGCTTGACTGATAAATCAGGGCAAAAATGTGAAGAGAATTAAGCGGTTAAAGTTGTAATTAATTGGGACTGGGCACCCCATTTGCCAGCTCTTTTTGCAAAATTAATGGATAAGCGGATGTATATGCCGCTAGTCCGGTGGTAAAGTCTGTTTGACAGTTGACATAAAGACATCCACCCCGTCCTCATGAGCTTGGTAAACATTGACACAAAAAGGAGTAATAATTTTTGAATAGTTTAAAGGTAGCACATGAAAAATTTACTTGGAATGGCAAGGAAATACCACATATAGGTAGTTATGGTGGACACAGATGGCATGGATTTTGGCTCAAGGTTTTGGATGCACGAGAAGCATTCCCTCTCAGTACAGAGTTTAGGCTAGCAAGGTTATTTGAAGCAAACACAGGATATCAACCGACACAGCAAGACTTATATGAAAACATATTGCAAGCATTATAAGACTCTACACTGTCTTCCTTGTTAACCAAACCCTTTTACTAGAAAATATCTAGACCTTAGAGATACCAATCATGCAAACCAAATTTCAACGAGCTTTACGGTAGTTCTTCATTAATAGGTTTTAACTACATGATACAAAAGCTTAAACATGAACTACTTGATAACTCAAAACAATTGACAAGTATCAAATTATCCAATACAGTGATCTACAAGAATATGTAAGCTTTTTCCATTATACCATCTACCACATGCAACATTTTCTGTTCCAACCAAACACCAATCAATTTATTTCAACATAAACTCTCCAAACAATTATAAGTGAAGCAAGAGAGTACTTTCTTTAAAAGAACTAACAGCTCTGAATAAGAGATGCATGCAAAACAGGAGCTAAAAGCATAGCAATAGCTAGATAAGAATACTCAACAAGTATAAGTGAAGAATAGGAGTATTCATATGAAAAAGCGGAGCGTGTCTCTCTCCCAATCAAGAATGCTAGGGTCCAATCAAGTTGACCATAAGAAAAATAAAATACTGAAAATAAAAGCACACAGACGCTCCAAGTAAAGCACATATGATGTGAAAGAATTAAAATATAGTTTCACTAGAGATGACCTGATAAGTTGCTGATGAAGAAGGGGATGCCTTGGGCATCCCCAAGCTTAGACGCTTGAGTCTTCTTGAAATATGCTGGGGTGATCCATGGGAGCATCCCCAAGCTTAAGCTCTTCACTCTTCTTGATCACATTATATCATCCTTCTCTCTTGACCCTTGAAAACTTCCGCCACACCAAACTCAGAGTAATTCTCATTAGAGGGTTAGTGCACAATCAAAAACTCACATGTTCTATAAGGACACAAACATGACCGTTACTTTTAACATTAACTACTGCCACTGATGTTATGTGAAGCTCTTCACCCTAAAAAAGAATTCCACTCAACACTAGTAAAAGAGAGAATGCGAAAAATAAAAGACAGAATCTGTCTAAACAGAACAGTCCGTAAAGACGAATTTTTTCGAGGCACTTACGTTGCTCAGATCGAAAAACTTTAAACTAACGAAAGATGCGTACATATCTGAGGATCACGCACAAAAATTTGCAGATTTAAATAATTTTTCTGTGATTTTACAGAAGTAAAACGGTGAACAGCAGAAATCTGTTCCTGCGCAGAAATCCAAATCTAGCATCATCTTCCTATTAGAGGCAATACTTGGCACAACAATGCGATAAAATAAAGATACAAAGGAATTGTTACAGAAGTAAACAACTCCTTGACTCAAAAAGAAAAGAAAAATTGCAGAAATAAAATAATGGGTTGTCTCCCATAAGCGCTTTTCTTTAACGCCTTTCAGCTAGGCGCAGAAAGTAAGAATCAAGTGTTTCCAAGTGAAAGCATCAATAGAAAGGTTGGAAGTTTTCTCAACAATGCATTGTATCTTATCTATATAAGTTTCAGAAACTCCTCTTTCATTACTTTTAGGCACACTATCCTCATCAAATAAATTTTCAGGAACAATCCAATCAAAATTCTTTTCTAGTGCCTCATGCATTCCTACAAGCTTAAAAGGTATTGGTATTTTGACTTCTCCCTCATAATTGGGTTCATTAGTGTACTTAAGCCTATCTTTTTCAAGCTTCTCAAGTGTATTAGCAATATCAATAAAATAGCCAAGCATCTTATAACGAATGAAAACTTTTCTAGCCTCCCCAGCAACATCACCAAATTCTTTAAGAAGAGTTTCTAAAACAAAATCTTTCTTTTCACCCTCTTTCATATCATGAAGTTTAAGAAACATTTGCTGCATTATAGGATTAAGATTAACAAACCTAGCTTCCAACATGTGAACCAAAGAGGCAGCAGCAATTTCATAATTAGGGGCAAGTTCTACCAAGGATCTGTCTTCAAAATCTTTAAGTCTACTAACATGACTAAAGAATTCTTCAATGTTATCTCTTCCAATGATAGACCCACTTCCCACCGGTATATCTTTTAAAGTAAACTTAGGGAGAAGCATGATGAAATAAAAAGAAAGTAAACCGAAATAAGGTAAATGCAAGTAACTAATTTTTTTGTGTTTTTGATAAATAAAGCAAACAAGACAAATAAAAATAAACTAAGCAAGACAATAACAAAGTAAAGAGATTGGAAGCGTGAAACTCCCCTTGCAGAAATCCTCTTGCTCCCCGGCAACGGCGCCAGAAAAAGCTTGATGACGTGGATCACACGTTTGGTATGAAGCAGTGTAGCAGCAGTTTCCCTCAGTATGAAACCAAGGTTTAATCGAACCAGTAGGAGCAAGAAATCACTTCTGAAGGTTGTTGGCGCGCGCGAACGTGGAACTGCACACAACACAATCAAACTACTTTGCCCCAACGAAACAGTGAGGTTGTCAATCTCACCGGCTTGCTGAAAACAAAGGATTAAACGTATGGTGTGGAAAACAGTAGTAAATTGCAGAGAATGAAAAGGAACAATGTTTGCAGTTGGTTGTATTATCAGTGTAAAAGAATGGACCGGGGTCCACAGTTCACTAGTGGTGTCTCTCCATAAAAGATAACTAACATGCTGGGTGAACAAATTACAGCTGGGCAATTGACAAAATATTGAGCGCATGACAATGCATATATATGACATGATGATTACTATGATATTCATGTGGGCATTACGACAAAATACATAGACCGTTATCCAACAGCGTCTATGACTAATAATCCACCTCCAGGTTGTCATCCGAGTTCCCCGTTGGTATTAAGTTGCAAGCAACGGATAATCGCATTAAGTAATGTGCGTAATGTAAACAAATGCATTAGACCTAACGGCGCACCCTTAAGCTAAGCATCGGTTATTTTATCCCTAGTGGCAACAGCACATCCACAATCTTAGAAGTTGTTGTCACTCTCCCAGATTACCGGAGGCATGAACCCACTATCTAGCATAAATACTCACTCTTGGAGTTACAAGCATCTACTTGGCCAAAGCATCTACTAGTAACGGAAAGCATGCAAGATCATAAATAACATATAAGATAGATTGATAATCAACTTGACATAGTATTCAATATTCATCGGATCCCAGCAAACACAACATGTAGCATTACAATAAGATGATCTTGATCATGATAGGCAGCTCACAAGATCTAAACATGATAGCATAAAGTGGAGAGACAACCATCTAGCTACTGCTATGGACCCGTAGTCCAAGGATGAACTACTCACGCATCACTCCGGAGGCAGGCATGGTGATGTAGAGCCCTCCGGTGATGATTCCCCTCTCCGGCAGGGTGCCGGGAAGAGCTTCTGAACCCTCCCGAGCTAGGGTTGACGGCGGCGGCGTCTCTGGAACTTTTCGTGGATAATGGCTCGGGTATCTAGGGTTTTCCGTGAAGATGAATAAATAGGCGAAAGGGCGGCGGCTGGAGACGCCCGTGGGGCCCACACCACCCCACGGCGCGGCAGGGGGGCCCGCGCCGCCCCATGGTGTGGCTGGCTCGTGGCTCCCCTCCGTCTCTCCTTTGGACTCCGTGTACGTGTTGGAAAAATAGGAGGTTCTGTCCAAGTTTCGTCCAATTCCGAGAATATTTCCAGACTAGCTTTTCTGGAATACAAAAACAGCAGAAAACAGGAACTGGCACTGTGGCATCTTGTTAATAGGTTAGTCCCAGAAAATGCATAAAAATGCTATGAAGTGTATATAAAACATGTAACAATTGGTATAATATCAACATGGAACATCAGAAATTATAGATACGTTTGAGACGTATCAGTATGCTAGCACATAGAAAAACAGAAAGCTCATGGTGAGCTCGCCAAGGGCGAGTAGAAAAAACATTGCTTTGGTAATGGCTTTTGAGTGGTAAAAAACAAACGGGCGCGGCAAGGCGCGCCTCCTCCTTCTAGTATTATGTAAAGGAATAAAAATATAGTTTCATGGGATTGACCTGATTAATTGTCGATGAAGAAGGGGATGCCCAAGGCATCCCCAAGCTTAGACGCTTGAGACTTCTTGAATATTTAGTGAAGCTCCAGGGGAGCCTCCCCAAGCTTGAACTTTTATCCCTTCTTGATCTTCTTTCATCACCTCGTTCTCTCAACACTTGAAAACTTCCTTCACACAAAACTTCTCACAAACTGATTAGAGGGGTTAGTTCTCGAACAAAATAATCCACCTTCAATTCTCATTTGGCATATTGCATAAACTTGTTCCTAAACATTGGCTACTGGCACAAAGTTTTAAGTGATGTTCCGTGGATAAAAGAACTCCACTTTGCGCATAAAAGAAGCAATGCAAAAACGAGGACAGAATCTGTCAAAAACAGAACAGAACGCAAAGATGATTTTTTTCGAGCTACTAGGACACCTCGAATCAGAAAACTTAAAACTAATGAAAGATAGACGAAACCCAAGATTCTTGCTGTCAAAAAACTTCAGCTACAGATCATGTTCTGTGATTTTTTAGAATTTTATACGGTGACGGACAGAAATCTATTTCTGGACAGCAACTCAATTTTTTTACTTTCCTCCCATTGGAGGCTATTCTTGGCACAAAAACCAAAACAAAAAGGATACAAGGGAGTTGCTGCAGAGGCAACAACCCCCAAAACTCAACAAAACCAAAAATATAACATAAGGTAAAAATAATGGGTTGCCTCCCAGAAGCGCTTTTCTTTAATGCCTTTTAGCTATGCACAATGGCAAAAGTCAAGTATTATCAACATTGGCATTCAAATCATCACTTGACTTAACAAAAGACCCAAAATGGCATCATTCTCGTCATAGGGAAATGTTCCATCCCTTTCTTAAGTGGAAAATGAAATTTAATATTTCCTTCTTTCATATCAATGATAGCACCAACGGTTCTAATAAAAGGTCTTCCCAAAACAATAGGACAAGAAAGTTTGCATTCTATATCCATAACAATAAAATAAATAGGGACATAATTACCATTAACCATAATAAGAACATCATCTATTTTTCCCACGGGTTTATTTAAAGTATAATCAAGATAATAAACATTCAAAGGACAGTCTTCTAGTGGTTCCAAATCAAGAATGTCATATAATTTTTTAGGCATAATGGAAACACTAGCACCAGGATCACACATAGCATTGCACTCAAAATAATTATCTTTCATTTTAATAGTTGGTTCCCAAGCATCTCCTAATTTTCTAGGGATAGAAAATTCACACTTGATCTTTTCTTCCCTAACTTTAATCAAAGCATTTGTAATATGTTGGGTAAAAGCAAGGTTCAACTTACTAGCATTAGAATTTTTTGCAAGCTTTTGTAAAAACTTAATGACTTCAGTAAGATTACAATTATCAAAATCAAGATCATTGTCATAAAAAATAACAGGAGCATTATCTCTAAAACAATCATTATCATCAGGATTAATTTCAGCACTTCTTTTAGAGGCAGTTTTAGCACTATTGGAGAGCTTTTCATTTTTAATAGGTGCAATGGAAATTTTTACTACTCCAATTTTTTTTACCATTAGCATATTTAGGTACTGTAGATGACTTATGAGCACTTGAAATTTTAATATCATCATCGATAAAAATAGTGCACACATTAGCAATCTTACTAGTTTCAGCAATTTCAGCTTCCTTTTCCTCTATTTCCCATCTAGCATGTAATTCGGCCAACATCCTTATGTTGTTATCAATTTTAATTTGTATAGCATTTAAAGATTTGTGTTCCTTAATATCAATGGGCAAAACTTTTATTTTAAGAATCTCAACATCATGAACAAGATTATCAACTTTAACACTAAGAACATCCAGCTTTCCTAGCTTTTCCTCAACAGTTTTGTTGAAAGCTTTTTGTGAAGTGATAAAATCTTTAAGCATGCATTCAAGATCAGAGGACACATTTTTATTTTTGTTGTAAGAATTACCATAAGAATTGCCAAAAGAATTACTACCACCTGGAGGATATGGCTTATAATTATTATTACCAAAGTTATTCCTATAGGCATTGTTGTTGAAATTATTTCTAATGAAATTTATATCAACTTGCTCTTCTTCAGCAACCAAAGAAGCCAAGGGAACATTATTAGGATCAATAGGAACTTGTTTACTTGCAAGCATAGACATAATCATATCAACCTTATCACTCAAAGAGGAGATTTCTTCAACAGAATTTACCTTCTTACCACTAGGAGCTCTCTCGGTGTGCCATTGCAAATAATTTGTCATCATATCATCCAAGAGCTTTGTTGCTGCATCCAATGTGGTGGACATGAAGGTACCTCCAGCGGCCGAATCCAATAAATTCCTTGAAGAAAAATTTAAACCTGCATAAAAAGTTTGGATGACCATCCAAGTAGTCAGTCCATGAGTGAGACAATTTTTAACCATAGATTTCATTATTTCCCAAGCTTGAGCAACATGTTCATTATCAAAAAATTTAAATTTCATAATGTTACTCCTCAATTGCATAATTTTTGCAGGTGGATAATACTTCTCAATAAAAGCATCTTTGCATTTAGTCCAAGAATCAATACTATTTCTAGGCAAAGATAATAACCATTCTTTAGCACGTCCTCTCAAGGAGAAAGGAAAATGTTTCAGTTTTATAATGTCGCCCTCTACTTCTTTATATTTTTACATATCACATAACTCAACAAAGTTACTTAAATGAGCGGCGGCATCATCAGAACTAGCACCGGAAAATTGCTCTTTCATTACTAGATTTAGTAAAGCAGGTTTTATCTCATAGAACTCAGCTTGAGCAGCTGGTGGAGCAATTGGTGTGTATATAAAATCATTGTTGTTCATGCTAGTGAAGTCACACAACTTAGTATTCTCAGCTGAACCCATTTTAGCAAAATACAAACAAGAACTAAGCAAAACGAAAAGAAAATACTTGCTGGAATATTTTTTTTTTGTGTTTTTGAGTTTTAAAGCAAACGAAAAGCAAAACAAGACTAACAAAAAATACTAAGCAAGACAATAACAAAATAGAGTGTAAGGACGTGCGAAACTCCCCTCGCTGAAGCTTCCGAATCCCCGACAACGGCGCCAGAAAACTTGCTTGATGGCGTGGAATAGCACGTTCGTTCGGAGACACCCAAGTGTAAGGTTTGATGTAATTTAGCAGCAAGTTTTCCCTTGATTACAAAATCAATGTTTTCAAGCCAGTAGGATTTGGAGAAGGCTTTAGAGAGGTGTCAACGGCGCCGTTTACGATAATTGACGTGGACCTGCGCACACATGAACAAACTACTTTGTCCCAACGAAACAGAGAGGTTGTCAATCTCTCCGGCTTGCTGAACACAAAGAATTAAATGTATGTGTGTAAAATATTGTAAGAGCAAAAATGACCAGCGAGCAAAACGACTTTGAAAGGCTATTAGAACGGTTGTAAACATTATAGGAAAATAGGACCGAGGTCTACAGTTCACTAGTGGCGTCTCACCAAAAGATAAACATGTTGGGTAAACAAATTACAGCGAGGCAATTGACAAACATAGGCGCAACACAATACTATCATGACACAAAGTTCACCGTTTCATTTAATATGGGCATTACGACAAAATACATAGACCGTTATCCAACAGCATCTATGACTAATAATCCACCCCGGGATCGCTATCCAGCCTGTCACCCGAAAGTATTAAGTTGCAAGCAACAGATAATTGTAATAAGCATGGTGCGTAATGTAAGCAATGTAAACAACATAAAGCAATAAACACCGCTGTTTTGTCCCTAGTAGAAACAACACATCTCAAGTCTTAATCGTTTCTGTCAACTCGAGCTCAGACAAGAGAGGCATGAACCCCTATCTAGCATAAATACCTTCTCTAAGATACACGCAATTACTTCGGCCAAAGCATCCACAAGCATCGGAGAGCATGCAAGATCATAAATAAAACATATGAATAAACAATCTGAACAATAATGTCATGACTCCATAATTCATCGGATCCCCGCAAACACAACATGTAGCATTACATAAAGATGATCTTAATCATGTAGGTAGCTCATAAGATATAAACAACGGAGCATAAAGGAGAAGAGACAACCATCTAGCTACTGCCATGGACCCGTAGTCCCGTGGTGGACTACTCACGCATCACTCCGGAGGCAAGCATGGTGGTGTAGATGCCTCCGGTGACGATCTCCCCCTCCGGCAGGGTGCCGGGAAGAGTTTCAGAACCCTCCTGCTCTAGGGTTGGCGACGGCGGTGGCCTCGAAACTTTTCTGGAAAATATGATCGGGTACCGAGAGTTTTCGGGAGGAATATAATTTATAGGCGAAAGGGCGACTCGAGGAGGCACCGGAGGGCGCCAGGTGGGCCCCAGCCACGGCCAAGCCCTGGGCCATGGCTGGGTGGCGTCTGGGGGTTGTGGGCCCCCCATGCAGCTCCCCTCCCGGCTCTGGCTTTGTTTCCATGTAAAAAGAATTCACGTAATTTTTTAGGCGATTCAGAGAAACTTCCCCGACTAGCTTTTCTGAAACAAAATGACAGCATAAAACATGAACTGACACTGGGCATCTTGTTAATAGGTTAGTTCCATAAATCATGCCAAATTGATATAAAAACATTGTAAAAACATGTGGCAATGTTATATAACAAGCATGGAACAATCAAAAATCATAGATACATTTGAGACGTATCAGGCACCGGGGCCTGGAACGAAATACGGTAAGACTCCTGGCGTAATCGGTGCAGAGTCTTGTAGTTCCAGGAGCTATTTTGTACACCCGGTCTCTAGTCCTGAATACCTGGATTTGGCACCGGACAGTGTAAAAATTGTGCAACGGGAAGATTTCTTTTTGCCCTATATCTAAAGGTCTTATTATGCAAAGATTTTGTAAGCTTTTTGACTATCTTTCACCTCCATTTTTTCTATTGAAAAAAGTTTGCTCCCTCCTCATCCCCTCCTACGATTCTTGCTTGTTTCTGAGGGAAAACATAGAGGGGATCTCGATCTTCAACTCCACAAATTATATCCTCTTTTAATTGAGGGGAACCCTTTCGGTCTAAATCTTGGAGTCATTGGTTGATCCTCCTCCACTATTCTTCCTCTCCCACTTCTCCCTAACATTTGTTACTTTGGTGGATGACTAAGCACTTTTGGTGTTCTTGCTCTTGCATTTGGTACAGTGATTTGTGTTCTCCACGTTGATTCGTTCGAGTCAGAGTCCGTGAGCTCGTTACTCTTGGAGGTTGATCTCCTAAAAGGTTTGGTGGTTGTGACCACGGTGACCTCTTTGTGGAAGATCGTGAAGAGGCCCAGGTCTTCTCCTTCGTGGGGATTGCGAAATGGTTGTGGAGCTTGCCATTTCCCAAGTGGAGGAAAACCTAGCAATAAGGAAAAGGAGTTGTACTTCGTGTGGGGCTTAGAGAAGAAGGTGAGCTTTTGTAGCCCCCGGGGAGTCCTTCGCGGTGACCCGCAACTCTCCAACCGACTACGTTTCTTCGTGGAAGATAACACCGGGCTATATCTTCGTCTCCGCATGTCTCGGCTATGTCTATACCCAAATTTATTTCCTCGTGATGAACGAGCTTGAAGTTATATATATCTTGTTTGTCACTTGTGATATATCTCTTGTTTAGCTTAAATCGTTGGTGCACTTAGTTGAGCCTAACATATTTATGTTTTGTGTTTGGAAACTAAACGAGTAGTTTATTTCCGCACTTCTTTCAAGTCAAAACCGCAATAGTTTTTAAAACTCCTATTCACTCTCGCTCTAGGTGACATTTCGATCTTTCACTAGCTTTGGGAGAGTCCCACATGAGTAGGGACTATCAACGTGAAATGATCTAACTTCAAACCTGAGCCACGCGACCTCGAGGACGAGCAGTTTCAACTTGGGGGGCAAAATTGCATCGATTCATGTTTTGGTGTTAACGAGTGTGTATGCAAATTTACGAGTGTTCCTAATTTTTTTTAGCACGGATGTGAACAAAAAGTATGTATACAAGTGTCAGTTCATTGCACTTTAAGGTTGAAAGATAAATGACACCATAGGTTTCGTCATGAACCAATAAGGGTATGTAACATACCACCATCGGGGCGTTGACATGGGGCGTGGGTGAACTAAAGCGGAAATTTTACGGGGAGATCTAGCCAATTAACATTGGCCGGTTGATGGACGGGTTAGCAAATCTCCGCCGTCGCTTCGGGCCGGAAGCCCTCGTTGAGAAGAGCCGCCATCACCCACAGTTTCACCGTTCGATCGCTGATCATCACGTCCTCCCTTGGTTCACTGACCTGCACACATTTACACGAATACGTTCAGCACAATTCGTTTTGGAGCTCGAAATTCGCACAGAAAACAGTAAAATTTCTCAAACAAATCCAGGTCATAATAATGTATCAACGAATATCATACACACAGTTTGATTTGATTCCAGGTGCGTGTTGTAGTTAATTAGTGGATACCTTGAGCGTGAGAGTTGACACGACGCGGTCCGACTCGCAGCCCATGGTGGAGCTCTCGACCCGGAAGCAGTCCAGGGACTCGACGGCCGCGCAGAGCGGCGCCGCCACGCCGCCGACACGCTGCTCGCACTCCACCGTCACGAAGAACCGGCCCTCGCCGACCTGGACGGCTCCGACGTGCGTCACCCTCGCGCCGCCGCCTCCTCCTCCTCTCGAGCTGCTCCCCTCGTCGTCCTTGTCGCCGTTGCGGCCGTGCTGCCCCTGGCGTCGGCCGGCGACGAGGCGGTCCTTCTGCTGCTGCTGCTGTTGCCGCCGGGCGGGCATCCCTGGCCGCGCCTCGAGCGTGGCCACGTCCTCCTTGAGCTTCCGTGCGTGCGACTGCAGGTTCCTGACGTACTCCACCGCGTCGGCGATGATGGAAGCCTTGTCCATCTGCACGTCGTAATTCAGGACGACAGTAAGATCATTGATGCAAGAAAATTCAGATACTCGTCTCTGTTTGTGCGTGTGCCTCGATCGATCACGGCAAGAGATAGAGGATACTGTAAATTACCTTTGTGATGTTTGGGACGAGGGACCTGAGCTCGTAGAGCTTCTCCTTCATCCGGAACCTCCTCTTCCGCTCCGACACGATCGTCTTGGACCGGTCCCTCCTCTTCCTCGTCCCCGACAGGTCGCTGTCGTCGCGGCTGCGCTCGCAGCCCGCGCCTTGCTCCCCCGAACCCTCAGGGCTGAGCACGTCGTCGTAGCTGCCCGGCTGGTCGTCCGGCGAGCCGCCGTCGCACTCCTGCTGCCACGCCTGGTCATCACCCAACATGTCGTCCACGACGACATCGTTGTCCCCGGTGCCGCCGCTTCCGCCAAACAGCTCGTCGCCGAGCTGCATCAGGTCCTCTATCCAGGCGCTATCATCGACGACCACCGCCACAGCCGCGGCGACCGGCTCCACGAAGCCATCGTCGACGTCGTGGTGGAAACGCAACGGGTCAACGACGTCGAAGAACCCGGGGCTGAGCATGAGGTGCTCTTGGTGTGGCGACAAATGCAGCAGCCGCTGGTGGTGCTCCATTATCGATTCGGTAATCGATATTGTATTTGGTGGTGGTTGTCTCAAAAGTGATTGAGGCACAGGCAGTAGCTCCACTGGTGCCGCGCTTTTTATATACCTCTCAGGCTCTCACCGCCATCAGTATCGTGGAAGGAATCTGAGTTGGATTAGTTGTCTGTGCTTTACGGGAGGAAGTAACTGTGGGGAAGAAGATGAATGGTGATTGGAGGGGATTATTAAATTACTGGAGTGTTTAGTTAAATTATACCGTGCACGGCTAGTGGTTTGACACGAAGCCAACTGTATATAGCCAAATAAATTGGTGTGGGTTAATTTAATTAAGTGGCATGAACTGAGCACCTCGATCGATTAGATGCAGGTTGATTAGGACCAGAGTTGCGTTTTCTTGGTTAACTGCCAGTGGTGCATGGGAATCGACACTAGACCTCTTCCTAGGTTTATCTGAATGACCACTTGGAAATATATATACTTGAATGAAGTTGTACCTAGGTAGCTTCTGTAAACTTGAATAAGTGTGTCACTCGATTGGTTCGCCGAATTAACTTTAGGAATTGCAGGTGTCTAGCATCAACCTTATGGGAACATGACAATTTTATTGAAGCATCAAACTTTAGACTGGTCACATGAAAATGTTACTTATCCGACTGAAAATAATTTGATAACATGACAGATATTTTTACTTGCATACTCACATAAAGACTAAATCAAAACTGCATATTGAGGACCACGTGTTCAGAACGGCATGCACTATGTTTCCTTTTCAAGACAGAAACGCCATGTGTTCTTCAACATGAGTGGCTAAGAACATGTTGGACTTTTGTTGTCAGACAGTCAGAGTCATACAAATTGGTGTCCCCGGTGTACCATCAAATTTGGGGATAGAGACAAACCCTGCTTTCTGTGTGATCTTGTCAGCATGCTGGAGTTGCAGTTTCAACTTGAGGGTAATTAGTACCTAGCATCACAGTAAATTTGGATGGGTTCCCCTTTTTTCCCTCTCTAAAATCATGGCTGTTACTTTTCACGTTGAAGATTGACCAGAGTAAATTACGTGGAAATCCTGCAAGCTTTCCTGATTCTCACTTTAGGTCATCGATCCTGACTCGGAGGTTCTTGAAAGTTCAGTTTTACCTCAGGGAGAGTTAGAGCTAACTGCATCCTGACATGTGGTGAACAGATAAGATTATATGGAATCCACCACCATGAGGATATGCTCACATTCGGTTCTGGCTCATTGCTTTGCTGAGTGCTCGCGCGAAAGGCCGGTCAGAACTTCAGAAGTGGTTGCCACTGCGACACTCAGCAGCTCCGGTCGGAGAATACATCGGATAGATGAACCGGCTGCGAAGTTCACCTGGCTTTTCATCGCCCGCTTGTTGGATCATCCATTCTGCGCGTCGTCGTCCACCGAACAGGCGGTTCCTCGGGTTAAGTTCAAACTGGCTTTGAGCACCCAAAAATACAAAAGCACAACTAGTTGGACCCGCACGGTTTATCACCATCCATCTCTTTGAGATTTGTGTAACAATTTCATAGTCAAAACTCTCAACTCTCTACATACATTTATTTTGATCCCCTAATAATTTGTAAAATAAACCTCGCATTGGGATTATGTATTAACAAAAAAAATTGATCACACATTAATACAAAAATTGGGATGGCTCATTCACAAAAAAAATGAATGATGCATTAACCAAATATTCGGATCACACGTTAACAAAAAAGTTTGGAATATGCATTAACCGTTAGAAGTAAAGATTCTAAATACCACTGTTGGATGTGGATTGAATGGTATAGATTTTTTTCGATAAAAGGAACTTTATTATTTAAAAAGTATTAAGTATTACACCCGACCTCTGTATAACTAAGATGCACACAACCCCAAAGGTTTCACAAGCCTCAACAAAACAAAGATAAAAGGCTAATTACATATCATAATGAGAAATTGTAAAGATGTCCAAGGTGACGGAGGATAGATCCGAAGATTATGTTGTCATCCAAGCTGGAAAAATAACTTCTTGGCCGCAGCCTCCAAGCGCGAAGCCACCTCCGAAAAAAGGTCCCGATGCTCCACATGCTGAAGGGACGACCATAACCGGAGCATAGCTGTGCATGCACCGATATATTATCTGCATAACAGAAGAATTTTTATCGTTAAAAATCTTGTCATTTCTACATAGCCAGAGCGACCAAATAACGGTAATCACTCCCACCCTAGTAAGAAGCTTAAACCTAGAATCCACCCCTTTTAACCAGTTGCCGAAAATATTCGCAACGCTACTAGGTGGATATAAGGCAGAGCATACCTGGATGGCTGACCATATAGATCTAGCAAACTTGCACTGGAAGAATTAATGTTTTATAGTCTCGTCATGATGACAAAATACACACTTTTTACTTCCGTGCCAATTACGTTTAGCAAGGTTGTATTTTGTAAGAATTACCTCACGACGAAGATACCACGCAAATATCTTAATTTTTAGTGGGATCTTCATCTTCCAAAACTTACTATTATTATTATCAACTGGTATATCAGGTTGGGTTAGCACTTTATACTTGAAATCAACAGAGAATTTTCCATTATTGCAAAAGTAAAGCTTCAATGATGCTTGCCTAGGGCCAAATAGACTTCTTCTGAACGAAACAGTCGGTTGGGAGGTTCCCATGCCTTAGCGATCGTATCACCTTTGATCGTACAATACTGTACAAAGCCGGATATTGTTCTCGGAGTGTGGACTGACCTAGCCATATATCCTCCCAAAACCTAATTTCCGACCCATCCTTAATTGAATGGTATAGATAAACCATGCAGGTCCAACTAGGTGTGGAAAAACCGCATTGTTTGAGCACCCCCGGTCCTTCGAATTCTGACGAAAGATGGAGAAAGTTTGATTGGAACACACAACCAGACCCAAACATGGGCACCCACACAATTCGTTATTAAGTGAAAACTGTCCTTACCATGAAAACCCATGTAAATCATGTCGAGTTTAAAAAAAGTGAATTCCAGTTTTACCTCGCAATTGTACATATGTGACATCTATTTAGTGAAAATTTCTCCAGGTTACCCCAATTAGCAAAACTTGTTCCTGATCTTATCTATTTTAAGGATTTTCTGCATTCCAGGTGACGGGTGCGCTCAGTCGGAACATAGCCTGAAGGCGTACTACTCTTGATACTTCTGACATGACAAAAGAGGATATTTGTGTTGGACAGATAATGTCCTTTCATGGAAGCTTGTGGTGGGGACGTTGTCTACGTGGGACCTCGTGTTGGCATGCGACGACACACTACACGTAGGGACCTTGACGCTGCATAACATAGGTATGGATTTCAGACTTTTTTCGAGAGAGAACGAGCCAACAGCTCCCAATTTTCATTGCAGTGAAAATTGATAATACAAGGTTTTCCACACACCAGGCTAACAGATGCTTAATGCACTTACCCAGGTCCAACAAATCCTCAGCAACAAGCATAAAGACGTTATCATAGGTATATTGAAAACCTGGTGACTCCCATTTGGGTTGGCCTAATGGCGGCAAAGAAACATTTCTTCCGCTTTGGAGTATTTAAAATTAAGGACGGATCGGAGATAAGATTCTGGGAGGACAAATGGTTAGGTAATACCACCCTCCGAGAACAGTATCCGATACTATACAATATTGTTCATCATAAAGGGGATATCATAGCCACAGTTATGCAGTCATCACCACCTAATGTGACATTCGGGCGAGATTTAATCGGGCCGAGACTCGCGTCTTGGAATGCCTTGCTGGCCGGTTGACATCGATTCAACTACCCAAGGTCCCGATGAGTTTCGCTGAAATTTATGTGAGAATGGAAAGTTCTCGGTAGATTCCATGTATAGGGCGATAGTCCATTATGATGTTCCAGTCGATGATAATAATAATAAAATATGGCAAATGAAGATTCTACTAAAATTAAAAGTTTTTACATGGTATCTTCGTAAGGGTGTTATTTTAACAAAGCGTAACCTTGTTAAGCGATACTGGCATGGAAATACAAAGTGTGTTTTTTGTCCACAACAGGAGACAATAAACCAATTATTCTTTGAATGTAGGTTTGCACGTTCTATTTGGTCATCTATCCAAATAGGTTCTAACTTGTATCCACCCAAGTCCGTTGCAAATGTGTTTGGCAATTGGTTACATGGGATTGATAAAAAGTTAAGAATGGTTACTAGGGTGGGAGCGATAGCCGTTATATGATCGCTTTGGCTATGTAGAAATGACAAGATTTTCAATGATAAATATTTCTCTCGTTTGTAGGTACTCTACTGTTGCACAAGTACTCTCCGTTCGTGGTCCACATTACAATGGGCGGGGTATTGAGGCCTCTTTACGGAGGCATGTGCACGACTGGAAGAAGTGGCGAGAGATATTTTTATCCACCATGGATGGTCGCTTGATCATCGGATTGGTCCTCCGTAGGCATAGTCGTTTTACCTCTCTACGATTGTAATGCGTTTATTGCTACCTTTTATTTTGTTGGAACTTTCGGTTTGCGACTGTGTGCATACTTGTTATGCAGAGGCCGGGTGTAATGCTTAAACCTTTTAAGTAATAAAGCTCTTTATAAAAAAATGAATACACTACAACATATCTCAAACAACATAGACCAAGCAACAAAACTTTAGCTCAAAGGCTGCAACACGAAGCCAGTCTACCAAAACACCACCATCTAAAAAACTTTTATGCAGTACATCAGCACCTAGTTAACCAAACCACCAACGGACCCCAACCTTGTCTTCGGACTTCGGTGGAAGAACTCAGTTGCCACTCGAATTAGAAGCTTTGCTCCTCCTTGCTGCTGAGAATTTGTAGGGCTTTAGGACTTAGGTATGTAGTGTTTGGTGTTGTGAATTTTCTTGCATATACGCGTGTACATGACTCTTGTGACGACACGATCACTCTATGATAATTGTGGGATTTAGAATTTACATATAGGTCGTCATGCCACAGTAGGTTGTCACAGGCCGGGTGTAATGCTTAAACCTTTTAAGTAATAAAGCTCACAGAGGCCGGGTGTAATGCTTAAACCTTTTAAGTAATAAAGCTCTTTATAAAAAAAATGAATACACTACCACATATCTCAAACAACATAGACCAAGCAACAAAACTTTAGCTCAAAGGCTGCAACACGAAGCCAGTCTACCAAAATACCACCATCTAAGAAACTTTTATGCAGTACATCAGCACCTAGTTAACCAAACCACCAACGGACCCCAACCTTGTCTTCGGACTTCGGTGGAAGAACTCAGTTGCCACTCGAATTAGAAGCTTTGAACCTCCTTGTTGCTGAGAATTTGTAGGGCTTTAGGACTTAGGTATGTAGTGTTTGGTGTTGTGAATTTTCTTGCATATACGCGTGTACATGACTCTTGTGACGACACGATCACTCTATGATAATTGTGGGATTTAGAATTTACATATAGGTCGTCATGCCACAGTAGGTTGTCACAGGCCAAGACAAGGTCATGCACCGCCACAAGCTTTTTACCATGACATCATCTATCAATGTATAGATATATGTTGAGCTATCATGGAACTACACTCCAGGTTGTACACCGAGTCAGCAAGACACTCGTCCAGGCAAGCGGGTTCCACCTACTAGAATTCGAAAATGCTTAAAAGAGGTAAAACCAGGTACATACTATTTAAATGGGGTAACCTAAAAGCTTTTATGAAAATTGGGGTAATCGATTTCACAAATGTAAAAGTAGGGAGTAAAGGTGAAATTTACTCTAAAAAAATGCTCAACAAGTATCATGTCTAGATACATGAATATTTTTCAACTTCAAAATTTGTCCGTTGTTATTCATTCACATTTTCTCCTTTTTGTACCTCGCAAATGACATATTGAGAGTATTCGGGGTGAAAGTGGATGTGAGCTTTGGCCTCTTCATTGGTGCTAACGGGTAGTTACCGACACGGGTAGTACACCGCTCATCACTAGTGTTGAAGAATCCACTGCGATGGGAGGGAAAGTGCAGTGAAGAACAACCATGAAGAACAACCGTTAGTAGTATGTTGGCCAAAGGCTGGCTAACCCTCACACTAATGATGGGCGACACAACAACCGTTAATGGTGCTTTCACGAAGCTCTCATCGAGAAGTAATCACTAACGGGCATTATCTTGCATGTAGCATCTACGAGATATCACAATCCAAATTGAGTGGACCAATTCCATGACTCTAGTCGATAGGATTCTTACATTGATGATCCTACAAATTTTACAATTATGATCAAAGTTTTTGGAGACAGCTCGGCCAGAAGCTACAAAAAGCTATAGCGGAAATAAGCCCCTTCAAAGTTTTTCTTAAGTCATGATTTTTTAATAAATAAACATACAATCAAGCATCATATATTATATATCACACAGAGAACTGACATACACATGTTGACACATAAAAAACCAAGCATTGATCAGGCATCATGTGTTATATTTGTAAACAAGAAGGGATACTATGATAGATGGATGACTTTTATGAAACTCAGTTGCATCCATCCTCTAGCCGCAACGGCTTAGCGAGCTAAATGAGCCTTAATTCGGCGCTATAGCAGGATTTAGTGAACTATTGGCGTTATTTTTATTTTAGCGGGTAAAAGTGCATAGATTTAGCGGGAGGGCGGCCCAAAAACTATAGTGACACAATAGTGGAGATATAGTAGGCTACTTCAAACATTTGGTATGTTCCCACGATTCTTACAACTATGATCTACGGTTTGCGATCCTATTATAGAGGTTCCAGTCAAATTCAGAATCGCAGTTCTGACAACCTTGACTGGTACAAACTAACCAGTGAATAGTATGCTATTTGAACGTGCATGGTTTGTCATTTTAGTTACCATTAAATTTCATCTCATAGTAGTAGGCATCCATGGATGTGGCATATCATTTTGTAGCAAGAAATAGAACATAGAGTCGAACTCAACAGAGTGACTCGCAACCTAAGTTGAGAAAATAGTCTATTCTATTCCGAAACTGAAGAAATGGTCTTCCTTTCGAAGGGAGATACCACTGTAAGTCTTGGTAAGCAGATGCAAGGAAACTATTTTATCGACTAGCCATGTGAATCCACTCTTTGTTAGTGTAGTAGCTAAATTGATGCTTCTCGAAGTTGTGTTTGTTTCGACAATGAAAAACTGGAATCAAACTTGGTGTGGGGATAATGAGAGATGGTTTTCCCCGTCTTTACTTTAAGACACAACTCTTCTCTTTCTCGGTGAAATGACTTGCGATAGTCTACCTTGAGTAGGACCATAGGGATCTTATGTTTGTGGCGAAAGATAAAATCAAGAATGACTAAATCTTTTCTTCCAGTAGCAAATCCAGTAGTACTTTGACCTTACTAAGGTAGAGAAGTCCCCGTCGCTTCTTAATTAAGTTCACGTTAGTTAGGAAAGCAAGAATAAACAAATGTTGCTAGAACAGAAGAATGTTGAAGTAAAGTTAGAAGAGTGAAGAGAAACATCACATGCAGAAGGCACACACTCACCACTATTTTATAGCTCTTTAGAGGAGGGGCTACTGGCTCCTTGATTACAAGCTCTTGATAATTCCCATGTGGCAACTGTAAAAAAGAAACTTTGTTTGTCACTAAACCTACAGCAGAGCACATCCAAGTAGACAGGAGACGGAGCATCTGATGGGAGGTAGGAGGAGATGCACAATCCCAGCATCCTGCAATAAATTTAGAGAATAGTTTCAATTAGCAGATATGAAGCTGATATAAATATAATCACACAAGTGGCATACAGATTTACGTGGAAACCTTCTCAACGTGAGGAGGAAAACCCATGGTTGTGTACCAATCGGTCCACAAAATTTTCAATATGAGCAATATGGGTACATAATTTCCTCTAGAACCTTCAGAGATTACAACACAATTCAGCTCGTTGCCAACCAGTAACAATAACAACAACTACAAGAGGCAAGATTACAACAAACGAGAGATACCACAATTTTTCTCTTCTTCGATAATCAGTGAACTACTTTTAAACCATAGGTGCAGACTGCACGAAACTTGGTAGACAAGTATACATATGTGTTCCCAACATACTCAGAAAATATGAGCTCAATCAGATAATGTTTGACTGCCCCAAACTGTTTGGCTAAGAAAACTGCTCTTTGCTAAAATTGCAGCACGGAGCGGATACAGACAGAACTTAGTGGTGCCAAATTTGTTTTCATATATATTTTGCGGAAGCGGAAACAAATACAGAAACCTCGAAAACAAATACAGAAACAAATATTGTTGGAAACAAATATGGACTGAATACGGTGCGAACACAGAACAGAAAGCGGATGTTTGCCGGAACTAAGAGACCCCTTGAATAATGCAGGAAAACTTAATCAAACCAACAAACTTGTCAACTTTCTAAGATGAAATAAAGTATAACGAGATATCATGATTAAATAATAGAGTGTGCATAAGTTATCAAGTTTGGCAACATTAAAAAAATATCTACTATCGTCCCTAACGATAGTGCAACGTTGAACTATCGAACTGGGAACGACTCGAGACGAAGATGATATGCGAGTACATATGGCCTAAACATGGTCGTTTCTGATCCTTTTATTTTTTTTAATTCATATCATGGATCGTGCCTAAATATCTCCACTATAATTACTGGGCCTGCTGGATTTGGAAACCATGACATAGCAAAAACGAAAGTTCTGTATAATCGGAAGCGGAATGTTCGTTTCCATGGTCATTCCGCCAAAATATGTTGTTATGTTTCCATTTCCGCATAAAGTTTCATTTCCATTTTCGTTCCGTAAAATTCCGTTTCCGTTTTTTTTTCAAAAAAGTCGGAAAGATTCCGTTCCATTTTCATCCCTACTTGTTCTGTTGTAATGTACTACTTAAACCATGTGAGGTGTCTTCTGGTAAATAAAGTATGTTTTACGGTGTTTGAGCAAAGAGCGACAAACAAATGTGTCGTCTTCACGCGCTTGCCACGAGCCTGTCAAATATCTGAAGTCGGCTGCGCGCTGGCACACGGAAGTGAACTCTCAGGTCGCTAGCTACTCGATGCCAACGATCCAGACGACTTGCCTGATTGTCGTTTCCATGGATCTCGGTCGAGAACGCATGAAAGCTGCCCAAAAACACATCGTTGTCCGTCTTCCGTTTCACCCAGGTAGATGTGACCTTCACCTCGCCAGTTCTCTAGCGAGTAAACTACTCGGTGAAAGATAATATACCTTAACCTTCACCCCCAGGTGGCAGCTCACGCGGCCGCGTAGTCGCGCTCCGGCGCCCGCCTCCGGCCGCCGGTGCGCCGGAGCGTGCCGTGCCCGTGGCCAGGGCGCACGGCCACGGGCGGGAACGTGATGGCTTAATCAACTCGGAGAAAACCTATCCCCAGACGCGATGCTGGCGTCGTGCGTTCGGTACACCGCCCTTTGCGCCTTACCTACCTGTTCCTATATCTTACATTTTTCCTTAGTTAATTAACCCGGAGAGAGATGCTGCTTTGATTTGAGTATGCTTTGTAGCTCCGGCGAGAGGAGCTAGAAAATTATACTCCCTCCGTCCAATAATAACTGTCTTAGATTTGTCAAAAAGTGGATGTATGTAGACATGAAACATGTATAGGTACATTCACTTTTGTACAAATTTGAGACACTTATTTTGGGACGGAGGGAGTATATGGACCCAATCATCACGCCATGACGTGGGTGTTTTTTCTCTCTTTTGTCCCTGTCCTTTTTATGCCCTTTTTGTTTAGAGCGGCAGCAGTGGCAGTGCTGCTTTAGGAACGCAGTTTTAGCAGGTTTTTCTTCTTCTGTTTGTGATGGCTCCTGGTGGAACTTCTTCTGCTTGTCTCTTTCCGCAAACGAAATGGTTAACCACATGAGATCATGGTTCTATTGTACTCTACTTTTCTTGTTGTTAACTACTCGTACCACAGGAATACAGGATATTATTCTGAGACTTTTGTTGTTTTTGAATACAGTACTGATTCCAAACACTTCACAATGTAAAGCTTGTTGAGTGCTAGTAACCCATATCATACCTAAATTGCTTCCCGAGATGCCATCTCCTGAAAGTGGGTTTGAATCTGGAGAGAATACCAGTCTAGCTCGGCGGATTCAGTTTCAAACTTCCTTTCTCGGTTCGAGCCGGACAAGATATGAACGGCCAGTGGAGGCTAAATGCGTACTCTTCTCATGTCTTGTGCTTCAAAACAGGATTTTGACCACTTACATACTGGCTTCCAAGGAATGGCTTCATGGTTAAAAAAAGGGATGGTTTACCCGGGGGCTTCCAAGAATCAAACAATGCATTTCATATTATTGAAAGAATGTGAACACGGCAAGTTCTAACAAAGATACCTAGGCTAGATTTCTATTCTGAAGGGTTGAAATTGTATACATTTTATTTTATAATTAAGTCATGTTCGGTTCAAGCCATCTTGAGTCGTTCGTTGAGATGAGCCAAACCTAAATGGTTGGGCAAAATTTGCACGTCAAACTTGGCCAAAGTTTGTACAAAAACTTGGAAATCCTAAAGTGATGGAAAATGGCGTGCCCATATTACAAAGGGTAGTTTGTTTCATTACTATAGTTTCTCATTTTCTTGTGTACGGTTTAAATTTTCACTTCAAATCTGGTTTACAAATATCTGAAACTCTATGCTGTAATCCTGTAGCTCCCAGGCAGCACACATCATGAAGCCAGGTCTCAAACGTAAACACTGGTTCACAAACTAAAAAACCAACACCTGAAGCTCCTGAGAACATCTAACAACACACCAGCCAAGACTACAACACAAACTAAGCTTCTGTGAACTTCAAGATCAGCTTGTAAACTTGTCTAGTTCGCTGTATGCGGAAAACTGCTATTTTGCTTTACTTTTGGCTCTTCTAGCCGGTAGCCTAGCGCTGATGGGGTTTTAGCTGTAGCTTCCCCCCAGCAAAAATAAGACCTGAATTCTACTTTTCTTGTTGTTAACTACTCGGCAAACAATGCATTTCATATTATTGAAAGAATGTGAACACGGCAAGTTCTAACAAAGATACCTAGGCTAGATTTCTATTCTGAAGGGTTGAAATTGTATACATTTTATTTTATAATTAAGTCATGTTCGGTTCAAGCCATCTTGAGTCGTTCGTTGAGACGAGCCAAACCTAAATGGTTGGGCAAAATTTGCATGTCAAACTTGGCCAAAGTTTGTACAAAAACTTGGAAATCCTAAAGTGATGGAAAATGGCGTGCCCATATTACAATGGGTAGTTTGTTTCATTACTATAAGTTTCTCATTTTCTTGTGTACGGTTTAAATTTTCACTTCAAATTTGGGCGAATTTTGAAGGAAAAAAAATCAAAACTCCTAAATGGCTCAGCAAAATGACCTTAACATTTCCCGAATATGCATGGTATCCAGTTTTATTTACAATAGTTTTTCAACTTTTTCTATGCAACTCTATATCTATCCATGTTTTTCGCTAAACACTATTTGGCTCGCACAGCTGGCTCAAGTCGAGTTCAAACCGAGCCATCATGATCTGTCAATGAAAGATGGGTCACTTGGTCAAATTTTCAATCAATTAACTGACCATCGGTGTTACATACCGTTAAAATCCCCTGAAGTTGTAGTCTTTTTTTGTTACTCCATCTCCTGAAAGTGTGTTTGGGTGCAATTGACTCTAAGACAAAATCAAAAGCACTAGCAAGTACTTTTGAATACGAATTTAATGGCATTAATTTAATGCCACATAAACTAAGTATACTACTAATAGAGTAATAGTTGATAGAAGTTTTGTCTTAAACAATCAAAATACACCACAACTCCAAGGAAGATTTAGCTAAACTGCCAAGCGTTAACCGGGCGATGACTTACACTATTGGATATGTCCTCAAAAGAATCTTAGCGGCCACTTCTGCGCACACATTGTCTAAGAACCTGAACATATAGTAGGACGACACAAACTGATCAGAACCACTAGATGGACACTGACTCAGCGTTACAAATTTAATAGTACCAGCCCCATTATATGTACCCTTGATAGTAGCGTCCTACCGAACTTGATAAGAAGCTAATATGTCTCCTAATCTTCTAGTTTTTTTAGGAAATAATTGTCCATTTTGGCCAGGGGCGGAGCCAGGGGGGTGCTAGCAGGGGTCGGACCCCCCCCCCCCCCCCCCCAATGGTTCGCCCCCCCAACAAAAACTACACGTAATCGTACATGTATACCATATATTTGTAGTGATTGCCATCGCTAATCACGTATTTACTAGGACTAGAGCCCAACGCTGGTATAAATCAGTGATCCATTTAGCTCTGGTATTCACGGAAGCCCAATAGGCAGAAGCCCATCTCCCTCTCTACCCATGTTTAGCTGGTTAGGTTAGTCGATCGTCCTGCCCGGCTGGTTTAGGCTGTCTGTTCTCGCCTCTCGGCTTTGGATCAGATCATAGAAATCGATCTACCGCTTCCAGAGTCCTTACTGCTTAAGGATCTTACCGCTTTCAGACTGCATACTGCTTAGGGATCCTATCGCACCAAGCGTCCAAGCAGCAGCGGACGGCAGAGCGGCCGCTGATAATCAATCTCATCGCCGGGCTTGCCGGAGGTACGCACCGCCGGATAATTTACCAAGTTACCTTATACACTAGATCTACTACCTATTCTGATATATCTCTAGTTTTTAGTTTAGCTATGATTCGCAGTCATAGAAAAAGAGAAATGACGAATTACCTTGGAATCTGGCCTTGTATGTACAATTCAGATGTGATTGTTGGTGTCTATTAATAAAGTGGTTCCAGCATCCTTTTTTTGTTTCTTTTCTCAAGGTTTCTTAATTATCAGTTCAAAAAAAGTTTCTTAATTATATATCAATGTTCATGTTTGGATGAATTTATATTCATGCAATATATTCCTGAACATACATTGATATGCTATTTTCTTTAACTAAAATCTTGATATACTGCGATCGTCGTTTCGCCCCCCCTATACTCAAATCCTGGCTCCGCCCCTGATTTTGGCAACAGTTCTCATATTGCAGACGCCTATACAGAATTGACATCCTGCATCAAACCTAGGACTACCCATGAAGTAACTACAAACTGGCTATGTTTGGAACGACTTATTAGACTGTGCTGAAATGTTACAGATCAGTTTCTCAGAGAGATTATTATGCAGTAATGGGTCTCAACTTATCTAGAACCTTGCTAAATTCATAGGAACACCTGCTCCGGATGCCTGCAAGTGCAAGCAATGCTGTGCAATATCAAACAGGTCTTTATCTCTTGGCCATCGCACGGCTGACAAAAAACAATGCACAAGATTCCCTGGGTGGCTGTCATGTATTTTGTACTATTTGAAGTACAAACTAACTTCTGACCAAACTAGTGGTGATGATAATCAATTTGCAGTATGTTTAGTCGGGGATTTGTCTCATCTTGGTTGCTTCTCAAGATAATGCCTTCCATTTGATTCCTGATGTTGTCAAATACTATTAGAAATGGTCAGACTAATGATCATATACATACAAAACATTTGTACCAACTCGAGCCCTGCATCACTTTTCTCAACTTGAGCAACGTATAATCTTCTGCACATGATGGACGATTAGTCAAAATAAAGACAGCTCAAACCTGGTGATATATTGTTCTTACCAACCAAACCACAGGTCGTTAAAAGGGGTAAATGACGTTGATCTCTCTGACCGTTATATCATTGGACAGCTGCTATTCATCCGTGGATTAGTGGTAGCCGTGCATATGCGCATAAGGGTCAGGTCTCGGGTTCGAGTCCTCGCTTCTAGCTTAATGACAAAACCGAGGTGGAGTCCCCCCTCCGGTCTTGTTATTTTCTAACTGATGCCTATAGGCATCCAGGACTTCTGAGTCCTGCCTTCTGTGTTTCTCATGTCACTCTAACTTATTTGCCTATTTTTTCGAGAAAACTCAAAAGACCTTTGCATTTCATTTAATTCAAAAGATGGAGTTTCGAGTTACAATCCTCCTAGGAGGCAGGGTACATAGAAAAAGAAAAGCATCAGTGAACGTCCCAGGTTGGTGGCACCAACTCTAGCCCATAGAGCAGCCTCGTCTTTGATCCTGGCGACCAAGGCGCTAATCGATGGGCGGTCTCCGTCGAAGATGCAGCTATTGCAGTTGTTTCTAGATTATCCATGGGATGAGCAGGGTCGTGGACGCTAAGCCTTTGTGCATCGGTTTTGGGGTGTTCTGTCTAGCAGAATGCCACCAATCGACAAGTGAAGCCTCCTTGTTGGGCGACAGGTCAATCTCAAGCCAAACAAGGACCTTTGGATAACAAGTTAATGTTGTAATTTGTAAACACAAGAAGGCAAAGTATGTGCCGCTCTTATATTCTGCTCTGCATGACTGCGTCCACAACCACGAATAGCCCGTCCTAATGGACGTTTGGTTTGCATAATCAAACATTCTTCCTCTTATCTTATAATCCTATCAGTCTAAATACTGTTCAGACACAGCACCCAGAATAAAGGTTCTCTAGATTTGAAAACTGCCAAGAAGTTTCGCAGTAGCTCAAACTGCCAAACACTGGGGCTGTTTGGAATGATGTAAAATTAGTGCACCCACCGGTATTCAGCTCAAAGTTGAACTAAATACCGATGGGCATGTTGAAATATAAATATATTTTCTAACCCTATCTATCAGTTTGGACTTTTGAGATAGTTGGTAGTGCATCAATTCTATATGATATCAGAGCCAAGAGGTTTCAAGTTTAGGACCCTGCTCACGCAGTATTGAAAAGAAAAAGAAAAAGATTATGTGCAAGTCTATAGGGCACACTAATTTTACCCCATCCCAAACACTGTTGGTCTCCAACACTGTTGGTCCAAGGTCCACTGTGAGCCGAACAGGCTAGTCCAATGGTAATTCGATTGATGCCTGCAGGCTACGGTGATACTTCATAAAATCGACTATACACGGATATCTCATAGAAGTTCAGAACGGCGCTGCAAGAGATTGGGAAATTTTGCATCTCTACTTGGCTTACTTTCTTCTCCTTACTGTTTGGTCATACAAAACAAGCACTAACCGGTCTGACCTTCACCATCTGGAGCGCATTGCTATAGTTCCCTTGTGTACACATTTCTATTTGCAAAATTTTGCTACTCAGTAGAGTTAAGGACGCGGTGGTAGAAAGCCAGCTATGTACATCATCCATAGTTTGCTTGTTGAAACTATCTAGACTTGGTTAGATCAGGTAACAATCGGCTTCACCGTTTGCCAGCACGTCGGCTCACACCAAACTGATAGTCATCATCAGGGTCATCCATTTCAGCATCAATATCATCGAGAAGCGATTGGTTCATCTTCTTCCTGGACACCCTTCTGTGCTTTTTGAGTTGAAGGCGTGGCTCAGCTTGCTTCACACCCATGGTACCTGTTTTGTATCTGAATCGATACGGGTATGTTTCGGCTGTTAGCACACATACAATTTAGCATCCATCAAGAGTAGGAACTTTGTTGCGCAGGAAACGGTTCTTAAGACAATCTGTCAACATGATGTTGTATAGTACATTAACGTATATATCTAAAATAAGCATAAGTTGATGAAAAAAGACCACGCATACCCTTATGAATTGGCATTGTATAGTTACTTAACCATTTCCAAAGTATTAAAGTAGGGTAGAGAGTGAAAACGTTCCATTAACAAGTCTTGATTCCCTCAATGGGTAGATAATTTTAAACGAAGTGTTCCGAGGCCAGAGACAGTTGTAATGAAACAGATGGAGTAGTATGTATGTATGGAACCTAAGCAAATTAAACAACCACATGATTGCGCATCTAGAGGATAAAAACAATTGCTGCCACCAGAATCATGGAAGGACCATCACATGTTAATCATATCTCTATCGAATAGGTAACCTAGGGCCTACTGGCCTATGGTAGATTTCATTCACCATAATGCATTACACCTTGCCAAACTGAATACCCGTCCTCCAAACATTCGGCTTTATTTGGTTGATACCCTACAGGATATTTGTTGAATTTTTTTGGAAAGCAGAAGCCACAGACTAGTACAAGAGAAGAAAAGGCACATATGCATCTGATTACTGGTGTGCATAATAATTCTCATAACAGAAACACAAATTACCTGACATCACCTTCCCTTTTAGTTCCAAATGCTCTTAACTGGAAGGATTCTCTGATTTTGATCTCATCAAGCAACTGCAGATAGTATGGGTATCTTTCCCAGTCACCTTTGACAACACAGCCACGTTCACCAATGTGAGCACAGTTCTTAAATAAGCACTGTGAGGGCTCATTTTCTTCAAGCATCCTTCTAATCTGGATATAAAAATCAATACACAGTTATGCAAATGTCATAACAAACTATAGCGTAGCCTTCAGAGTACATTTGTTCATGCAGAGATGCTGGAATTAAATAAAGTACTTATAACAACAGAGCATCGAGTGAACAAACCTCGGGGAAAGTTTCTGCAAGACCCTGTTTGGTCAGTTTCATCAGGCTAGGCTGATTAAATCCAGGAGTATCAGCAAGAAAACCTCCATCAACTATCGGAAGCAATGAAACATGACGTGTGGTGTGCTTTCCTTTGCCGCTTTTCTTGGACACAGTTCCAACACGTTGTTCACCGAACCATTTACTATTCTGGAAACAATGTGCACACGCGAGGGACTTCAGTGTCCAAATTGAGATAGATTTCAACACATGTTAAAGTTTACTGGATTTCATTTCTCCCAGTAAGTTTAATGGAAAAACGAATAAAACATGTCAAACACAGGTAATCCTATACATATACACACTAGTTCAGCAAATCCAATACACAATATCTCAATGCAAAAGTTTATCTAAAAATATCTCAATGCAAAATATAGCTAACAAATTGATCCTGCTTTTTTGTGTCAAAGGAGATTTCATTTCTCCCAGTAAATTTATTCAGTGATGCAACCTTAGTATCCAACTGTACATTGTATCAAAGGCTACGTTTGGTAGAAAAACTAACAAAACACAAAGCTATGAAATTTTCAGAATTGACTATCTACGCGCATTGAAGGTGCAGAGAATTGTGAAAAAGTGAGGAAGGGAAATATATGATAAATGCACTTGAGACCAGTTATATCGTCATCACTTTCATAAACCATATGTTTAACCAATGGTTCCATTTTTTTTATAAGAACCTACACTTCCATTGAGTCACATGTTTTTTTACTCTTTCTTGCAGTTCTCCCAACCCGCATGGTCTGGCTCAAACCAGAAGCACCACATGAGAAATGCTGGAAGATGAAGTGACACTTGGCACATTGTGGTTTCATTTGACTTGAGGCCTGAGTATCGTCGGCTAGTCGGTTGAAGCGCTGGGGGATCACCTACCTATTGTCATTCATGCTGATGTCTGACATCGCATTGTGCACAGTGCACATCAGGTACAGTGATTGATTGTACTGTGCATTTAAATTGGTGTTCCAACTGTATATGAGTCGATGCCCATAGACGCTCTGATAAGAGGCACTCAAACGTAATCAGTTACAGATGGTAGAGATGAAGGAAGTCCAACTGATTCTCACGACGGCACAGCCTCATCCCTCGAATGATATCAAGGATAGCATCCTCAAGGTCCATGAACAGAATAGCTGCCCCACCGAGTCGACAAACGGCCGATGGGATGGACCAATGAAGGTGACATGCTGTGCGAGACAAGATGTGACATTGGAATGCCCAATCGTACATGAGACAGGCCATACGGCTGGGGCAAAGCGCAACGAAATGTACGAACACATGTGATTAAGTGAAAGTATTGGTTAAGCCTATGGTTACATAAAACTGATGACATGCAGGGGTTTAAGTGCAATCTGAATGAATTAACAGTCACCTGCTCAACAAGTTGATGTATTGGATCTTCTTCTGAAATATTTTGGTTGCATCTCAAGGCATTAATCAGACTCGACTTCCCAACACCACTTGGACCTACAATTACAGTTGTCTGTCCTTCCAACATCTCTTCAAGAGCAGCTAATCCAGATCTCTGGTTAACACTAAGAAAGAGTGGATCATAACCCCAGCTCTTCAACCTGTCCCTCCAGTACGATATGGTCTGCAGATAACCCATTAATAAGTACCAGATGAGCCATACAAATATAATCTGGGGTAAAACAAAGACAACATAAAACAAGTTCATTAAAATTTAAACTGTAATGAACTTGAGAATTTGCACATTCTAATTGCTCAAACTCGCATTTCAGTGAGGGAAACCAAAAGTGTGAATGTATGATCTTATCTTGTTAGAAAACAATAATGCACAGCACCAGATCCCAGCTCTCTAATACCTTATATTTAAATAAAAGAGGAATGAACTTGAAGGTATGCTTTTACCCATGACAGCACTGAGATTAATGGCCATAATTGATATTTATCAATATCGAAAGGAGCGTGATTCTAAGGATGTTTACGCCATCTGTTGCAACATAATCAGAGTAGATGTATCTTGTATGGACCAGGGAGCTATGTCTCACTCATGTATTAATATTTACCCGACTAATGCTTAGGTGGCCTCTTTAGCTGAATATTGAGAGGCAAATCCCCTTCTCACAACTCAAATGGAATGCTTTTGTTCCATTTAATGGAAAAAAAAGTGAACAAGGAAAAAACCCATAGTTCAGGTTTGTCCTGTTCGCTCTAAAATCCTTGCTCTACTTCAATGAGTGATGTAGACACTGTTGAGCAGAATATGTTAGTGCTGGGAGCAGATGAACCCTTTTCCTGTGAAGCAAGAGCACCTGAGAGAGCGCAACTGTTTGGCAGCGAAGTGTTTCTAAAACCAAAGTATTCGAAAACTGTAGTATTTCCATGCCTAGGCAATAAATACTTCAGTTTTGGAAAAAGAGGTCCAGACCTCTTTTTGATATGCTTCAAAATTAGTGCAGTTTCGTAAATACCAAAGTATATGAAACTACACTTTTTGCGAAAGCCAAACACCTCAAATTATTTAAAACCATCGTATTTTCAGAAACCACAGTATTCTTAGAATACTTTAAAAAAAACTTTGCTCCCAAACGCACCCTATTTTTTTCCTTTTCCCATTTTTAGAAAGGAGTGGTTTCACATGGCTGCCACATCCAGAGATCGAGACCAGGTCGCCAGTTCGCATCCACGACCCCGCCACTGTGGCCTCGCGGTTGCAGCATCTTAATGCTTTGTTCTTCTTCCCACTCTATTGAGCACAACAAAGTAAACTACTGAATGAGCACCTAGATGTTCCTATCCACTCCTCACAACTCCAGTGCAATGCACTACAGTACAATCGCTAACTTACACCACACCATATATATGAGGAACTATTTAACAATCAATTTCAGAGCTGGTTGGTATATGTTTAGTCTGTAGTACTTAACCCCAATTAATTTAAGTGATTAATCTAAGTTAAAATAACAATCCAACATGCTGGAGCTAAATGCCTTCCATTGCGATCCATCCCAAGCTAAATAAAATGTAGCTTCCAATGAGTAAGTAACAACATATGGTTCATGTACCAAGCTGCCAAATTGAGTTACTTTTACTCCCTAAGCAGTTCGACATTTCCCAAATTCGCAAATGAGTGCAGGATGTTTCCTTAGTTTCCTAAAAACAAGTGCATGATCTCGCTATACATTTAGCACACGATCGTATGCCTGCATGTATCTAATTGTACACGCTCCTTGAACTCACAGTAAAGCGTAAGCATGGGCCATACCACGCGGCCGGTTGTCTCACTAAAATTTAAGTTTGCTGAAGTGTTACTATGTGAATCTTAACTATGCACCAAACTCCACCGCAATGATCATAATTCGTACTAGATAATCTGAACTCCAATATAGTAGTTCAAACTTCAAAGTGATAGCACCATGACAGAAATGGAAGAGAACTTTGATGTGTCTTCTCATCCCCCATCCATCACTGTGCTTGTGGCTGCAACCGGGTAGAGTATACCTGCTGGTCGACGAGCTCGACCTTGTTGAAGACAAGCACGAAGGGAATCCCGGCGGACTCGGCATCGACGAGGAACCTGGTGAGCGTGGCGGGCTCGGGCTGCGGCTGGTGGAGCGAGAAGAGCAGGACGAGGCGGTCGACGTTGGCGACGGGCGGGTCGGCCACCTCGCTGCGGCGCTCGAAGACATCCTCGATCATCCCCCTGCGGTCAGTCCAGTCGACGGCCCCGACGAGCACCCGGTCCCCGACGAGCACGCGGCGGCGGATCTTCTTGAGCAGCGCGCGCACGACGCAGAGAAGGTCGGTCCCCTGGTGCTGCTCGAGCCCCGGGGCCGTGGAGGCGACGATGACGCGCATGAAGTTGGCCTGGGACGCCGCGACGAGGCCCGTGGCCTGGGTCGGTAGGAGCGCGTCGGGGGGCGGCGGGGGGATGGAGGAGGATGAGCAGGCGGCGGGGAGGAGGAGGAGGCGCGGGTGGGCGGCGCGGCGGGGGAGGAGGAGGCTGTGGGGGAGGCGGAGGTGGAGACTGGCGGTGGAGTGGGGTGGGAGTGGGAGGAGCGGCATTGCGGTGAAGCGGAAAGTGGATAGCGGAGTGGAGATGGGCGTGGAAACTAGCCGCGCGGTGCGCGCGTGCGGCGTGTCTACTTTTTTTTTTTTTTGATAGCAGTACTAGTATTCATATAATAGCAAGGAAAATACAAGCGTACATATACGAGTACAACTGAAGAGGATACAAGTGGTGGACCAGAAACCACCCAAGCACAGAAAGGACTCCAGCGACAAGTCCATCTTCAACCTCACGACTCCGGAACGAGCGCAACCAGCATCGGCAAGGAGGATCGTCGACGCGTGCGGCGTGTCTACTGCCGGGCTTGCTGATTTCCTGAGTGTATGATTTTTTTTTTCGGGGATTTGCTACTAAGCGATGGGATTTGCTGCATATTCATAGATTTTTTTTTATACTTTCGAAATGTTGCAACCTATTGGCGAAAGCAATATTGCAACGATGCTGCAATAGTATTAAAAAGTTGCACCGCCTGTGGGAGTATGTTGTGCGGGTTGGATTGACGTGATTCTACATTTTAGAGCATCTCCACTCGCGGCGTTCAATTGGCCGGCCAAAAACGTTTAGGGCGCGCCGGACCAAAAACTATCTCACTCGCGGTGACCAAATCGAGTTTTGGTCCGGTGCGGCCCAAAAATTGGTCCGGCACGCCCAGCCATGCCCTCCTCTTGGGGAGCCATTGGGCTGCTCCGGATGAAGCCGCGCACGATGCCACGTAGGACTCCGACGCGCGGGCCAATCTCGTCATTGACACAACAAATATCCGACGCTATATTTCCCCTCCATCTCCCCCACTTCATTTCGGCCACCCTCGCACCTCCCCCTCCATCTCCCCCACCTCACCCTTGTACGCCGCTGCCCTCACACCTCGTCGTGACTTGGGGCTTCCGGCATCGGTGCTCGTCGACTACTCTGGGCACAGGCCGCCTCGGCGACCTCCCGCGCCCCGCCCTGCCTGCAAGGTGTTCGACAGATTGGCTGGTACACCTCTTTTTTCTCAGAATTTGACGCCGGAGCCGGCGATCGGGTGATTGATCGGTTCCCTTTCAATTCCTACAGATGGATAGCGACGACGAGATGATGGACCATATGCTGTTGGAAGAAGAAGCCTCCATCGCAAAGGAGGAAGATGAGAATTTAGCGGTTCTCGCTTGTCTTCTACGACTGCAAGCCGACCAGGCCACCAATGCCGCACCCAAACAAGGAGGCTCGGTGCCTGGGAAGAAGAAGACCAAGGCGAGACGGAGGATGGAAGGGAATTGCATGCTAGTCTCCGATTACTTTGCCGATGTTCCAGCATTCATCCCCAAAGATTTTCATCGGCGCTTTCGGATGAACCGCGGCTTTTTCACAGAGATCATGCATGCTGCGAGGGAGTACAATCCAAGGTTCAAGTTGAAGAAGGACGATGTGGGAATGGTTGGTTTCTCATCTATCCAGAAGTGCACCGCTGCTATGAGGATGCTTGCATATGAAGCTCCTGCAGATGGTCAAGATGACTAGCTACGCATGTCGGAGTCTACAGCTATCAAATCAATGTACATGTACTACAGGGTGGTGGTTGTTGTGTTTGGCCGCACTATTTGAGAGGACGAAATGAAGAAGAAACAACTCCTGCAGAAGTGCACGCTGCTATGAGGATGCTTGCATATGAAGCTCCTGCATATGGTCAAGATGACTAGCTACGCATGTCGGAGTCTACAGTTATCAAATCAATGTACATGTACTGCAGGGCGGTGGTTGTCGTGTTTGGCCGCGCACTATTTGAGAGGACGAAATGAAGAAGAAACAGCTCATATCATGGAACAGAACGCATCGAGAGGATTTCCTGAGATGTTTGGAAGCATAGACTACATGCATTGGATTTGAACTGTCCATTTGGTTGACAAGAACAGTGTAGTACTTGAAGTTGTGGCTGATCATGAACTATGGATTTGGCACACTTTTTTCGGCATGTCAGGATCCCACAATGATATCAACGTGTTGCAGCGCTCTCAGTGTTTGCGAAGCTCGTTGAAGGCCATGCTCCAGCAGTCAACTATGAGATCAATGACCACTGTACAACAAAGGGTACTACCTAGCTGATGGCATCGATCCAAGGTGGGCAACATTTGTGAAGACAATTCTAACCCTCTCGGCAACCAAGCTTGTTGGTTTGCCTCCGAACAAGAGAGTACCAGAAAGGATGTCGACGGGCATCTGGAGTGCTCCGGCAAAGGTTTGCTATTGTTAGGTACCCTACTCTGACATGGTCGAACGAACATATGTGGGAGGTGATGAATGCGTGTGTGATCATGCACAACATGATCATCGAGAGCGAGCGCGCTAATCCAGTGCATGATCATATGCCATATGAATTTCAGGGTCCTCTCGCCAATGTTGATCACGACGTGCCGGCAGATTTTGCTGATTTTGTCGCAATGCATATGGAGATTCGTGATGAAAATACTTATCATCAACTTCAAAAATATAGTCGAGTATTTGTGGGCGCACCGAGAAATGGCAGCGGCAGCCCAAGAAGGGCAACATGTTTGAATTGTAATTTCAGTTTTAATTATTTTGAATTTATGCGTTGAAAACTATGAAACATTCATACTTGTCAAAATATTTGAATTAGATGACAAAAAAATTTGGTGGCCGGTTTGGGCTCCGCGAGTGAGGAGCGACGCCCATGGCGGCAGCCCGTCCGAACTGCTCATAGCACTCGTCTGGACGCCCTTTAGGCGGCCATTTGGGCGCAGCGAGTGGAGATACTCTTATAATGATCAGACGGTGGGTGCGGGGTCAGATTTCTCCCCCACATCTGCCAGACAATGTCCATCGCTACTTTTTTAAAGCAGACAAAATATTTACTATTTTTGGTTAGGAAGAAGAGAACTGACCGATTAATGAGAAAAACTAGCCGAAAACCGATACAACGCCAGCATGGGTCCGGAGGCCGCACACAACACAAGGAGACAAATCTTCCACTCAGCGGGAAAAGACATACATTGTAATACCAAAGAACAGCTTCTGGAGCCGACGCTCCGGCATCCCAACCTTTGCAACAATACACTAGGCGGTCGGTTTGACATTCAAATTAACAATTTGGAGAAATTTCGTCAGTCCTGTCCTTTTAGTAGAGTGCATTTGTGCAAAAAGTCCAAAGAACAACTCACTGTGCACTTGCTACTATTTTTGAGTTTTGAGCCTTTCTACTTTGCTGGAGCTTATAAAATTTTCTGAATGAAGCTTTGGATTATGTTTCAGAAAAGAAGCCTTCAAATTGTATCAGCACCAAAAGAAATTTTTAGATTTCAGGTACGGTACATACTTTTTTCCTACAAAATTGGGACTGTTATCCAACCTCTCAAGTTTTAGAACATGTGCTACATAGTACACAAAGCAACTAGAGAGCAGTAACCAGAAACTGCCGATAACACAAGGTTTTACACTACACATATGCAAGAAGAATAAGGGCCCCAAATTGTCAAATCTACCAGATGAAGAAAATACTATAGTGATCGTGGCCCCAGTTTATCTAACCACGACAGGATTATCTCGGCTCCTTTCTCCCACGAGCAATCTAACATCATATCATGTGCTACCCCTTCCACACAGACAGGTTGCACATTGTAGAATTTGCAGTTTCAGAAAGCCCTTCCGCATCCTAGATAACGGAAATGTTTAGAGAATGAGAAACGAAGAATTGGTTTCGTATTTGTGAGTGATTTGTTTGTGTGTTGGGTTCACTCACCACAATGAAATCATTGCTTGCACCCATGACAAGAACTTCTAATGTACCGTTTGCCGCAGAAGGTACAGGCAATGATGCATTGAGTTTCCTTAAGTCAAATAGTGGCAACTTCGAGCTGTCCTTCATTAGACCTTGGTACCTACAAGATGTTGTTGTAGATGTTAATGACATGACAAGAAAGGAAACTTAGACTGCAAAATGGCCTGTATGTAATCTGGAGAATCAGCATTGGAATGGAAGATGTTGTAGTCAATAATATAGACAGAGATTCCATTCAGTGGGCAGTGGTACATGTACACCAACCCCGATATCAGTTATGTTCAAGTTTATAACCTTTTTTGTGGGAATGTTTATAGTCTAATATTCAAAATATTAGGCGCGAAATATAAATAAGATGGCAGAGATAAATACCTCAGGACAAGTTCGTCATCCATGCGATGAGAAAAATGTCTCCTTACAGAGAGGTAATGAGTTTGCATATGCTTTTGCAGCCAAGCTGAGCGTAACCTGATAGCAAGATGCATGGATAAACTTTCATGTACGCACGTACTTACATATACAGTAATATTCAACAGCGAGGCTTGAAGAGGCACATGATTTCCTAGTTGAAGCAAAGTAATCATGGTATGTGCATGAAATATATGATCATATATGTACCGATATTCATATCAATCCATTGTATAAAATAGAAAATAATTAAAATTAAATTGTAAGGAGAAGGAAAGAAAGTCAACAAATATGGATGGTGTAATTCAGGTGCAATAAATTGTGGATCAGCAAACGCATCCAGCCTCCACAAAGGAGAATTGAGGCAATTAAAGTAAGCATAAGGAGTTCATGCCTATTGCATGTACAAGGTGAAGAAATGACTGCCAACAAGCATGGCGTTTCATAAACAGCATTGCCAAAGGGAAGCTTCACTAAGTTTGTTCAGTGTAAATGCAGGGCATCTCAGTATTGCACTGAAATTATAAAACGGCTGAATGATAAACTAAGGAAATGACAAATTTTTAGTTTACCTTGACAGCAGCAATTGGTTTAGTCAAAAGGTAACGCCATACCAGTCCACTGGGGGATGATACAAATGTGTTACATCATAATAATAGTACGATAAGCAGGTAAATGTGGGGTAAACAACAATCTGCATACCTGTTTCCTGAGGGAGGCACAGAGCAGACAAGAACAGCACCAGAAAGTTTTGGATGAAGAGGATTTGAATCTATCATAGAAAAGGTGGGATGTAATGAATAGCGTAACTGAAGAGACAAACATTACTTCCCATAAGAAAATTGAGACAATCATTACTCATTAGTAAACTATGGATGGTAATATACTAAACATACAAACAAGATGATTAAAGTAGAATGCACTGTTGTGCTGACAAAGGACTAAACTTTACTACTCCCTCCGTTCACTTTTATAAGGCATGGTAGCTGTTTTAGTTTGGTCTACATACATATCAAAATTAGTGAATCTACGTGTCTTATAAAAGTGAAAGGGTGAAGTACTTAGGTAAATACTTCCTATTAGTCCGATAGGAACCTTTCGATCGGCCTCATTCACCAACGTTGATTGGGAATGCCATCCAACGATAGCCAACGTTTTCACCTCCCCATTTTAACTCCCTAAAATTATGCTATTTAACTGCCATTGACAAGCCCATCCGATCCCAGTCCACTCAATCCCATCTTGAGCACCAACCGGCCGGCGCATGTTCTTCCCCAACGGAGACGACGACTTCCTATTCCACTTGGCGGCGACGGTAACGTCTTCAACATCCCTACTCTACCCAATGGGACAACTTCCATTACCCGAGGCGGCGCCGCCATGTCCATTCTCGACGTCCACGTTCTAGTCCAATCGAGGTGGCTGGGAAGCCGCAGCAACAACAGCCAAGCATGCCGGGTAGGCGCAACATCGGGTCTCACACTGCACCCTGCCGCCCCAACATCCTTCGCTCTATTGCCCACGTCATCACCAATGGAACGGGAGACACGTTGACGAGCAAGTCCTCCTGCCGGCCGGCGCGCAGAAGATTATTGCCCACCTGTGAGTCGGTCCTTCTCGGCAACGACGGCTGGCTGCACAAAACGGTGCCTCTCATTCTCGTCTTACCTACTTCAGTTTATATAAGTAAATCACCAACGGTGTGCACCCATGCGGCAACTTCTTTTTGGCCAGGCCATTCCGATCCCCTATATCTTTCAGCGGCGGTAGTAAGCACCACCACCATCAGCGGGTAGCACCACCACCATCCCAAGGAAGCATGTACCACCACCATCTGAACGAAGCACGACAACAATCCCAAGGAAGCATGGTCACCATTTCCCAGCCTGGTGGTGCCGACATTGTGTCTATGGGACAAAACTCAACCCTTCATGTACTTTTTGTATATGGAAGCAAACGTGGAGATAGTGTGAAACAAGTTGCAAACTTTTGTTATTACTTATCTTCTACAAAAATTTGATTTGTCGAGTGAAGCGGCATGCATGGAAGCACCATACAGTAGAGAAACATCCGGGTAGCAAGCATCACAATAATGGATACATTTGTCATTACTGATCTTTGTAAAACATATAATTGAATGAAATATTTTTTCCTTGGAAGCAAATTCACCTTTCAATATGCACAATATTTAGTTCTTAGATGCACATCCCGGTTCTTTCGAAACATGTGTGATTATGATAATGTAAATGATTTTATCATCGCTCGAAGCAGGTTTCGTTGTTGAAGGCGATGTTAGGATGATGTTAAAACAATTGTTTTTTTGCTGCATAAAACACGAATTTCTGTTAAATCAAAGCAACTTTTATTCATTATGGAAGGAAATTCTCCAATCGACAAAAGCAAAATTTTGTTAAATTGCATTAGAAGCAAATTTTAAGGTAAAACGAAATAACATAGTATATTGAAATTTAGAGCATGATATATGTATTATTGAGGCACTAAGAAACATAGTGTACTGAGAATTGAAGCATGTCAGGATGGAAATGGAAGCACGTATATAGAAACTAGAAAATTTAGTTTTACTACCATGTCAGGTAAACTAACAAAGCATTTTTTTGGGTAACGAGGAGGATGAAGGATGTACAAAGGGGATTAGCAAACCTTACGTGATTCACGCTAGTACTTATTGGTTAATCATATACATGGAAACAAACAACCTGGCGTGATGTGTGGGAAACGTTAGGAAACAAATCATTAACCGAAGCATGCAACCGTTCCTTGATTAACGGAAATAGAGGCGCGGGGCCTGGCTCAAAATCGTACGGCCAGTCTGCTTTCGATCCTATGGCCAAACACTGGTTCAATGGGAATCAAATATCGACATCCGATTCCTAGCGGCGCCCAAATCTGAATAAGTTGGGCGCTTTACAAATATCAGCAGAGGGAATATTACATAAATAATCAGTCGGGATCGATAATTTTTTATTTGACAAAAGAATTTATGAGCCTAGTACACAATCAGATAACCTCCCCCTCCCTCCCAAATACCAAATTAAATTCATTGCCTAACCTTATCCAATCCAAGTCGTATGTTTGCATCTCCATAACTCTTTGCTCATTCTTTGTCGTGGTTCTCAGAACTATAGGGTGCAGCTGAAGCCTACTTCATTCAGTAGCTACCACAACACCTGTCGTGGGTCATTAAACCACAGGGAAAATGGCAAGGAGGCTTCAACTGCACGAGGTCATTCACACTCCCTCATTCCCACAGAATGAGATGGAGTAGACTCAAAGAGATGTACTTCCGCTAAATGGAGTGGGTTTTCAGTTTCATGAACCATGTCTACAATTTAATGTTGGGTTCAAACTCGGGTACTTGGATGGATGTCAACCATGGTTTTTGAGTTCGCCGACTAATCACCGAGTCGGTGGGCAGGAATTAGAGCGACTAATCACTAGGACTGACTAATCGCCAAGCCGGTGGGCAGGCAACTCGACTTTACTCGGTGACATGTCAATGAATGCAAGATTAGCAGATTTTACAGCAGTTCGCAACTTGATTACTGTAATGATGAGGGGGTACTGTTTTTTTTCTTTGCCCTTCAAAAATATTTATCCGTTTACCATATAAAAATCTTTAAAAATATGCATGTTAAGTACTCGGGCGCCGCTAGGAGTCGGATGTCGATATTTGATTCCCATCGGACCAGTGTTTGGCTGTAGGATCGAAAGCAGACTGGCCGTAGGATTTTGAGCCAAGCCCCACGTGTCTATTTCCGTGAATCGAGGAATGATTGCATGCTTCAGTTAATGATTTGTTTCCTAACATTTCCCGCACATCACGTGAGGTTGTTTGTTTCCATGTATATTATTAGCCAAATTACTACCATGAATCACGTAAGGTTTGCTAATCCCCTTTGTATTCATACTCATCGTTACCCAAAAAAATGCTTCGTTAGTTTATCTGACATGGCATATACGTGCTTCCACTTCCATCCTGACATGCTTCAACTCTCAGTACACTATGTTTCTTATTGCCTAAATATGTGCTTCTCTCTTTACACTTCCAAAATTCAAAAATAGTGATTCAATAGTACATATATCATGCTCCAAATTTCAATACACTATGTTATTTCGGTTTACCTTAATGTAAAAAGAATTTGCTTCTAATGCAATTCAACAAAATTTTGCTTTTTTCGATTTGAGAATTTGCTTCCAGAATGAATAAAAGTCGCTTTGATTTTATAGAAATTTGTGTTTTATGAAAAAAAACAATTGTTTCAACATCATCCTAACATCGCTTCCATCGACGAAACTTGCTTCGAGCAATGATAAAATTATTTGCACTATCATAATCACACATGTTTCGAACGAACCGAGATGTGCATCTAAGAATAAATATTGTGCATATTGAACGGTGAATTTGCTTCCGAGGAAAAAATATTTCATTCAATCATATGTTTTACAAACATCAGTAATGACAAATGTATCCATTCATTGTGTTGCTTGCGATCCGGATGCTTCTCTACTGCATGATGCTTCCATGCATGCCGCTTCCCTAGACAAATCACATTTTTTTAGAAATCGGTAATAACAAAAGTTTGCTACTTGCTCCACGTTTGCTTCCATATACAAAAACTAAATGCAGGGTTGAGTTTTGTCCCATAGACACAATGTCGGCACCACCAGGCCGACAATGGTGACCATGCTTCCTTGGAATGGTTGTCGTGCTTCGTTCAGATGGTGGTGGTGCTTCCTAGCGATGGTGGTGATACCAAGCTTACTTGGGATGGTGGTGGTGTTTCCTGCAGATGGTGGTGGTGCTTCCTACCGCCGCTGAAAGATATAGGGGATCGGAATGGCATGGCCAAAGAGAAGTTGCGGCATGGATGCACACCATTAGTGATTTACTTATATAAACTGAAGTAGGTAAGACGAGAATGGGAGGCACCATTTTGTGCAGCCAGCCGTCGTGATGTCGTCGTTGCCGAGAAGGACTGACGCACAGGTGAGGGCAACAATCTTCTGCGCACCGGCAGGAGGACTTGCTCGTCGATGCGTCTCCTCATTCCATTGGCGGTGACTTGGGCAACAGGGCGGAGGATGTTGGGGCGGCAGGGGCTCTGTGAGACCCGATGTTGCGTCTGCCTGGCGTGCTTGGTTGTTGTTGTTGCGCCTTGACTGGACTAGAACGTGTACGTCGAGAGTGGACATGGCGACACTGCCTCCGGTAATGGAAGTTGTCCCATTGGGTGGAGTAGGGATGTTGAAGACGTACCTCCGCCACCGAGTGGAATAGGAAGTCGTCGTCTCCATTGGGAAGAACATGCGCCGACCGGTTGGTGCTCACGATGGGATCGAGTGGGCTAGGATCGGATGGGCTTGTCAATGACAGTTTAATTAGCATAATTTTAGGGAGTTAAAAGGGGAGGTGAAAACGCTGGCTATCGTTGGATGGCATTCCCAATCAACGTTGGTGAATGAGGCCGATCGAAAGGTTCCTATCAGACTACGATAGGAAGTATTTACCTTCAGATTTACCTTTGACCAGCAATTAACAATGGGTTCAAGAGTACGCATTTTGTGATATATAGTGATATCATTATGTTCCTATTCAGAAGTATTTTCTTTCCAAGCATCAGATTTATTTGTCAACACAAGGTTGGGAAGAAGTACAAACATGCTGACCATGGCAAGAACACTGCCGAGTAACATGCATATTGCAAGAATATACCATTAGAGAGCATACCTTGTAGGCATGATATATATTGCTGCACAATCAAGCCTCCAAAGGAATGTCCAATTAGGATAGGTGGCTCAGGAACCTCCTTGCGGATGAAATCAGCAATATCACCAGAATGTGTCTACTGCAAGTAAATCACACATTGGGCTGACTCCAATGAAATAATGCAGAAATATAGTATGAGGCCAGTGGTGAAGTGTTGCAGTGAACAAAGCTACTAGTGGTGGAAATTGCTGCATTCCTTGCAACTTTGCCGATGATTTATGCTTGGAAACACATCAAGGGTAGCCAAAGAACATAAATTACTGATTTTTCTGTTCTTTATTTAAGGTTACTCAATTTTGCCAGAATACCTCAAGTGTGCCAGCCACTGCCTCAGATGGAATGCTGCTTTCACCCTGCAACAGATCATACGTGTCAATTAAACTGTGAAACTTCAATAAGAACTACAGTACATTATATATGTACTGTAAAAATGCTCACTTCATGAGTTCATCACCACGGTTTGTCATTAAAACACACTAATGTTGTGCAGGTTATGGAACATTTTATTTGTTGGTTTACGCAACAGCATCCACCATCGAATTGTCGAATTCATCTCCAGACACATTTGCTTTTCCGAGATCCTATCGCAGTTTTCAGTTTCTGTGACGCGCGGGCTAACTAATGTTAACACCACCACCACCGGCGCAATTCAACAAGCGGCCTACATGCATGTATTCCTGGCTAACTACCTGCGCTCGGAGGCTGAGGGCGAAGCAGGGGAATCCGGCGCGCGAGAAGAAGGGCAGCCAGCGCTCCGCCCAGCACCAGGCCGCGTGGAAGCTCCCGTGCACGAACACCAGCGGCGGCCGCTCGCTCCTTCCCGGGGCCGGGGCCGGAGTAGGCGGTTTCTGCGCGATGACCTCGAGGTCGAGGCCGCAGGGCAGGCGGTGAGAGCGGCGGGACTGCCCTCCTGCAGCGAGTAGGCGCACGCGGCGCGGAGGGGCCTCGTCCTCATCCTCCTCGTCATCGTCGCTGCCGACGACGCCCGCGCTCGCATTGGTGGCGACATGGGCATGCCGGGAAGGCTGAGAGCGGAGCCGGAGGTGGCCATTGGCGGTGTTTGATGGGGATTGGGACTTGGGAGGGATGTCGGTCGATGTGACGCCGTCGGGCGTCCGATGTGGGCTGCGACGGCGCCGGTGGGGAGCGTGTGAATCCGGATAAAATACCGACAATATTTTTTCTGAACAAAATGGTACTACCTCCGATCCATATTAGTGGGCACAACTTTGTTTAAATACACATGTATCTAGTCTAAATACTTAACTAGATATATATGAATTTAGACAAAGCTATGCCCACTAATATGAATCGGAGGGAGTAACAGAATCATGTTTTTTTCAACTTTTTTAATGGTTATCGTGCGAAAATTCCGATTCAATTTTTTCATTCTTTTTGCATTTAGGGCTTGCATTCTCAACAAGATAGAGGTTCGAATGAACTGGGACCACTGCTCAGCACCACAGTGGCCGGTGGTTGTGGAGCGTTGATCCTGTCTATTTTTTTGAATTTAAAACACTTTATTAAGCCAGTAAGCTTACTCATTAAAAACCTTCAAGCCATCTGTTAAGAAAAAAGTGCGTCTGAAACTTGCTGCTTTAAACATCAACCATCGTTACATCGTTCACCAACATGGCAAAATGAAATATGAGGGCACATCACACCACAAAGTCGGTGGATTATCCCTCTCATACTTAGCTAGCTCCAGTATATTTTTTTTGGAACGGGGGTCGGTCCCGCAGGACGAGAAGCTTCCATTAGTCAACACCGGTACATATTACAGATAAGGCATCAAGGAAACTGAAAATTACAACCATGCCCGAACAATTTGCACAGAAGACCCTACAAAGAAAAATGGGAATGCAATTGGGTCCAGCTCCATCTCCGGTGCGATCAATCCTGAGCTCGATGCAGCCACCTTCCTCGCCGCCGGGGACTACACCACTTGGGGCAAAGAGGCGGGAGCACGCTACACCGCAGCTAAAGGGCCTCCATGTCGGCATGACAGCCAGGAGGTTGAAGAAAACCATGAGACGCCGGCCGGAGGAAGCCGTAGCCGACGCCACAGGCGGGAGTGGTCGCCATCCGACCATCTTGAACAGCGACGCCAGATGCGCCGCCGTGAGGAAACTCCCCAGAGAAGCACCGCTTCTCCCCTGGTGCAAACACAGCAGCAAGCAAACATGGATTGGATTTGCTCCTCCTCCCTCACCACCAAGACGAGCAGCAGAGAATCCATCCAAATCCATGCCACCGCGACCGAGTTCACGATTAACGAACCTTGTTATTGAAGAGGCCGCCGAGATAACGCTGCAGATCGCCTCCTCCATCCTCTGGAGCTTGGCCACCTGCATCATCTCCTCCGCCGTGCAGCAGAAGCGGTTCCGGTACTCCTGCGACACCAACCTCGCACCCCAGCACCGAGCTTCACTCATCTTCTCCCCACCTCCATCACCTCGATGGCCAGCAGCAAGAAAAAGGAGCAAAAGATCAAGATCTGGAGGGATCACGGGTTTATTTATGGAGATCCTGATGATGACGCTCTCCACCTTCGGCTCTGACCACCAGAGCACCGCAGAGAGAACGAAAATCAACACCAGCCTCCGGATCTGGCCCGAGCGATCCGGAGTTCTACTCCAAGCAACGAGCATAAAGCCCAGACGCCAACGAGGCAGATCTAACCTAACAACTACCCTAGTATGTACAGAGGAAGCCAAACCCACTAGACCATCTCCTCGCCGGCCGGCCACGCCGTCGGAAAGAGAGAAGGCTAGGGGCGGCGGAGAGAAAGAGTGGGCGACTCTCAACGGGGGCGAGAGGAGAGGAGAGGAGAGCGGAGAGAAAGAGTAGGAGTCCAGGCCACTTCTCTCTCTAGCTAGCTCCAGTATAGGGCCTAACAATGACGATAAATCATACCAGAATTAAACGCCTCCACAACTGACTCACAATCTGATTGAACAATCAAGTTATGGCAGGCTAACCGTTTAGCCACCAGAAGGCCTTCACGTAGAGCGACGGCTTCCGTCAATTCTGCATAAAAACATTGGATAAGCTTTTACAAGACACACCGACGAAAGAACCAGTGTCATCTCGCACAACTGCACCCACAGCACCTTGTCGACCAACCTACAGGAACGAAGCATCTACATTCAAAATCTGATATCCATGGGAGGTTTAGTCCACCTCCCTTGCTTCCGAATTGCATTTCCTTTTTTATTTGCACGCACATAATTCATTGCGAGAGCTTGTATAGCTAAAGTTGTCTTCTTAGCTTCCTGAACATTTTCATCGTCCACAATTTGCCTACGCTGCCACCATAAGTACCAACAAGCGACAAAGATGACATTGCTAACCAACACTGGCTCCATATAAATGTGCTGATATTTCGCATCACATGGCACCGCTTCAATCATAACCGAGCCCAGCCTGTCAACAATCCGTGCTTGATCTATGATTTCATGCAGATCTAATTCACGCCAAATATCTTTCACTCGGCTGGAATCAAATAACATATGTCTAATATCTTCCGCCTCAACTTCGCAAATCTCGCATTTCCCACTAGTCCTCATATGACGGTTAGCAAGTATACAATAGCAAGGAATAGAACCATTCATGCACCGCCATAAAAATATTTTGACCTTGGCCGAAACCCTCAACGACCATAAACCCTTCCACATCGGGTTTGAATAAGTTGTACCTTGGCCTTCAACAGACCGAAGTTTATCGCCATATTGAGCTTCCCACTCCACATAATAAGCAGATTTAATCGAGAATCTCCTGCTCTTATTGTAATGCCAAGCCACAAAATCAGACATATCTTGTATATGTGGTGGCTCAAAGTTGACGAGGGAATATTTCCCCGGCAACAGTGCCAGAAACAATGCTTGTACGTCACACGTCAGTTGGGAACCCCAAGAGGAAGGTATGATGAGTGCAGCAGCAAGTTTTCCCTCAGTATGAAACCAAGGTTTAATCGAACCAGTAGGAAAACGAGGTTTGCTTCGAAGGTGTTGGTGAAGGAGTGTAGTGCGGCGCAACACCAGGGATTCCGGTGCCAACGTGGAACCTGCACAACACAATCAAATTACTTTGCCCCAACTTAACAGTGAGGTTGTCAATCTCACCGGCTTGCTGAAAACAAAGGGTTAAACGTATCGAATGGAAATGATGTTTGTTTGCATAAAACAGTAGAGAACAATGATTGCAGTAGATTGTATTTCAGATGTAAAAGAATGGACCGGGGTCCACAGTTCACTAGTGGTGTCTCTCCAATAAGATAACTAACATGCTGGGTAAACAAATTACAGCTGGGCAATTGACAATTGATAAGTGCATATAACATGCATGTGTGAGCTGTGGTGTCTACTATGAGATTCATTTGGGCATTACGACAAAGTACATAGACCGCTATCCAGCATGCATCTATGCCTAAATAGTCCACTTTCCGGTTAACATCCGTACCCCTTCCAGTATTAAGTTGCAAGCAACAGACAATTGCATTAAGTAATGTGCGTAATGTAAACAATACATTCATCCTTGAATAAAGCATTGCTGTTTTACCCCTAGTGGCAACAACACATCTACAACCTTAGAACTTGCTGTCACTATCCCAGGTTAAATAGAGGTTGAACCCAACTATCATGCATAAATACCCCCTCTTGGAGTTACAAGTATTCACTTGGCCAAGGCTTCAACAAGTAACGGAGAGCATGCAAGATCACAAATGACATAGACATGATAATATAATATTCAGCTCCACATAGGTATCAATATAAGTCAGATCCCAGCAAACACAACATGTAGCATTACAATAAGATGATCTTGATCATGATAGGCAGCTCACAAGATCTAAACATGATGGCACAAGTGGAGAAGACAACCATCTAGCTACTGCTATGGACCCATAGTCCAAGGATGAACTACTCACGCATCACTCCGGAGGCGGGCATGGCGATGTAGAGCCCTCCGGTGATGATTCCCCTCTCCGGCAGGGTGCCGGGAAGAGCTTCAGAACCCCCCGAGTTAGGGTTGACGACGGCGGCGGCAGCGAATATGTTCTGGATGAAAGGCTCGGTGTTTTAGGGTTTTCGTCTCGGGGAATAAATAGGCGAAGGGGCGATGTCGGCGGACCCCCGAGGGGCCCAAACCACAGGCGGCGCGGCTGGGCCCACTGCCGCGCCGCCAGGTGGTTTGGCCACCTCGTGGCTCTCTTCGTCTCTCCTTCGGACTCCGTGTACGTGCTGGAAAAATAGGGACTGGCCTTTTGTTTCGTGCAATTCCGAGAATATTTCCAGAAGTAACTTTCTGAAACCAAAAACAGCAGAAAACAGGGAACTGGCACTGTGGCATCTTGTTAATAGGTTAGTCCCAGAAAATGCATAAAAGTGATACGAAGTGTATATAAAACATGTAGCAAATGGTATAATATAAGCATGGAACAGCAGAAATTATGGATACGTTGGAGACGTATCAAGCATCCCCAAGCTTAGTTCTACTCGTCCTCGAGTAGGTAAAACGATAACAACAAATAATTTCTGAGGAGACATGCTTTCACACAATCTTGATCAATATATTGCAAGGCTCATGTCATGAATGAAGTGACTCAAAGCAATGATCTATAGTTTGCTAACAAATAGATAAAGAGTAAACAATGAATCATATAAGCAAAAACTTTTCATGAATAGTACTTTCAAGACAAGCATCAAAAAGTTTTGCATAAGAGGTAACTCATAAAGCAATAGATTCAAAGTAAAAGGCATTGAAGCAACACAAAGGATGATTAAGTTTCAGCATTTGCTTTCAACTTGTAACATGTATATCTCATGGATAGTTGTCAACATAAAGCAATATAACAAGTGCAATAAGTAAATATGTAAGAATCAATGCACACAAAGTTGACACAAGTGTTTGCTTCTAAGATAGAAAGGAGTAGGTAAACTGACTCAACATAAAGTAAAAGATAGGCCCTTCGCAGAGGGAAGCAGGGATTAAATCATGTGCTAGAGCTTTTTAAGTTTTCGAAAGCATATAGAGAGCACAAAATAAGTATTTGAGAGGTGTTTGTTGTTGTCAACGAATGGTAGTGGGCACTCTAACCCCCTTGTCAACCAGACTTTCAAGAGCGGCTCCCATGAAGGACGTTATCTCTACCAGCAAGGTAGATCATCCCTCTTCTCTTTTGTTTACACATGTATTTTAGTTTCTTTATAGATGACACTCCTCCCAACCTTTTGCTTACACAAGCCATGGCTAACCGAATCCTCGGGTGCCTTCCAACATTCACATACCATGGAGGAGTGTCTATTTGCAAATTAAGTTGCTTACTGATAAATCAGGGCAAAACATGTGAAGAGAATTATTAATGAAAGTTGTAATTAATTGGGGCTGGGCACCCCGTTGCCAGCTCTTTTTGCAAATTATTGGATAAGCGGATGTATATGCCACTAGTCCATTGGTGAAAGTCTGTCAGAAGTAAATGACAAGATTGAAAGATAAAACACCACATACTTCCTCATGAGCTATAAAACATTGACACAAATAAGGAGTAATAAAGTTTTGAATAGTTTAAAGGTAGCACATGAAATATTTACTTGGAATGGCAGGAAATACCACATAGTAGGTAGGTATGGTGGACACAAATGGCATGGGTTTTGGCTCAAGTTTTGGATGCACGAGAAGCATTCCCTCTCAGTACAGAGTTTAGGCTAGCAAGGTTGTTTGAAGCAAACACAAGTATAAACCGGTACAGCAAGAATCACATAAAAACATATTGCAAGTATTATAAGACTCTACACTGTCTTCCTTGTTGCTCAAACATTTTACCAGAAAATATCTAGACCTTAGAGAGAACAAATATGCATCCCAAGTCTCAACAAGCTCTACGGTAGTTCTCCACTACTAGGCTTTAACTACATGATGCAAGAGCTTAAACATGATCTACTTGAGAGCTCAAAACAATTGCAAAGCATCAAATCGAAACAAGACAATGATCTACAAGAATGCATATGTCTTTTCCAATACCAACTACTACATGTAGCATTTTCTTTCTTCCAAACAAACACCAATAATTTATTTAAACATAAACTCTCCAAATGATAATATAATGCAGCAAGAGAGTATTTATAAACAAGTGCTAACAGCTCGAAGAGATGCATGAAAAACAGGAGCTAAAAGCACTGCAGTAGCTAGTTAAGAATACTCAACAAATATAAGTGAAGAACATGAGTATTCACATGAAAAAGCGGAGCGTGTCTCTCTCCCACACAAGGATTGCTAGGATCCGAATTTATTCAAACAAAAACAAAAACACACAGACGCTCCAAGTAAAGCGCATAAGATGTGAAAGAATTAAAATATAGTTTCACTAGAGATGACCTGATAAGTTTGTTGATGAAGAAGGGGATGCCTTGGGCATCCCCAAGCTTAGACGCTTGAGTCTCTCTGAATATGGTTGGGATGAACCACGGGGGCATCCCCAAGCTTAGGCTTTTCACTCTTCTTGATCACATAATATCACCCTTCTCGCTTGATCCTTGAAAACTTCCTTCACACCAAACTCAAGACAGTTCTCATTAGAGGGTTAGTGCATAATCAAAAATTCTCATATTCTGTAATGATACAATCAATCCCAAAGCTTCTGGACATTAGCTACAGCCACCAATGCTTTGTGGAGCAAAGAAATCCACACAAACACAGTAAAAGAGCGAATGCAAAACAAAAGGCAGAATCTGTCAAAAACAGAACAGTCTGGAATGACGAATTTTTTCGAGGCACTTAAGTTGCTCAGATGGATCTGGCCTAAAATAATGAAAGTTGCGTACATATCTCAGGAATATGCGTGATTTTTTCAGAATTTTTTGAATTTTCTACAGGGAGATAAGCTCAAATCCGTGACAGCTAAAAATCTGTCACTGCGCAGAAATCCAAATCTTGCATCAACTTTCAATATAGAACTTTACTTGGCACAACATTGCGATAAAATAAAGATACAAAGGAGTTGCTACAGAAGTAACAAAACTCCTTGACTCAAAGAAAACAAAAATAACAGCAAATAAAAACGATGGGCTTTTCTTTAACGCCTTTCAGCTAGGCGCAGAAAGTGAAAATCAAGTGTTGTCAAGAGAAGAAGCATCAACATCATAACTTGCTCTAACAATAGAGTCAAAAGGTAACTTCATTCTCTTCCTAGGGAAGTGTTCCATACCTTTCTTGAGAGGAAATTGGTACCTTATATTACCTTCTTTCATATCAATGATGGCACCAACAGTTCGAAGAAAAGGTCTTCCCAAAACAATAGGACAAGATGCATTGCATTCAATATCCATAACAATAAAATCAACGGGACAAGGTTATTGTTTACTGTAATAAAAACATCATTAACTCGCCCCAAAGGTTTCTTCATAGCATTATCAGCGAGAAAAACATCCAAATAACAATGTTCCAAAGGTGGCAAATCAAGAATATCATAAAGCTTCTTGGGCAAAACGAAATACTTGCACCAAGATCACACAAGGCATTGCAATCAAAATCATTCACCTTTACCTTAATGATGGGTTCCCAACCATCTTCTAATTTCCTAGGAATAGAAGCTTTAAGTTTCAACTTCTCCTCCCTAGCTTGCAAAAGAGCATTTGTAATATGCTTTGTAAAAGCCAAATTAATAGTGCTAGCATTGGGACTTCTAGCTAATTTTTGCAAGAACATAATAACTTCAGAGATGTTACAATCATCAAAATCAAAATCATTATTGTCAATGGTGGTGGAACCATTGTCTCCAATAGTTTGAAAAATTTCAGCACTTTTATCAGAAAAAGTTTCAGCAGTTTTAGGCAATTTCAAACGCTTTGCAGAAGTAGTAGAGACATTACCAACACCAATAACATTACCATCAATAGTAGGAGGCTTACTAGCATGTAAACATTAGCATTACTAGTGGTGGTGATAGTACAAACTCTAACTATACTATTCTCTTTTTCAAGTTCTTCCTCTTTTTCCCACCTAGCATGCAATTCAGCCAACATCCTAATATTATTATCAATTCGAACTTGGATGGCATTTGCTGTAGCAAATGACTTATATCTTTAACTTCATTAGGCATAACTTTCAGTTTTAGAATTTCAACATCATGAGCAAGACTATCAACTTTAGAACAAGATCATCAATTTTTTCAAACTTTTCCTCAACAGTTTTATTGAAAGCTTTTTGTGTGCTAATAAATTCTTTAAGCATAGCTTCAAGATCAGAGGACACACTTCTATTGTTGCTGTAGGAATTACCATAAGAATTGCCATAACCATTTGAAGGATAAGGCTTATATTGTTGCTACCAAAATTATTCCTATAAGCATTGTTGTTGAAGTTGTTGTTTTTAATGAAGTTTACATCAACATGCTCTTCTTGAGCAACCAATGAAGCTAAAGGAACATTATTAGGATCAACATGAGATCTACCATTCACAAGCATAGACATAATAGCATCAATCTTATCACTCAAAGAGGAGGTTTCTTCAACAGAATTTACCTTCTTACCTTGAGGAGCTCTTTCGGTGTGCCATTCGGAATAGTTGATCATCATATCATCAAGTAGCTTTGTTGCTGCACCTAAAGTGATGGACATAAAGGTTCCTCCAGAGGCTGAATCCAATAAGTTCCTTGAGGAAAAATTTAATCCTGCATAAAAGGTTTGGATGATCATCCAAGTAGTCAGTCCATGAGTGGGACAATTCTTCACCAAAGATTTCATTCTTTCCCAAGCTTGAGCAACATGTTCATTATCAAGTTGTTTAAAATTCATAATGCTACTTCTCAAGGATATAATCTTAGCAGGAGGATAATATTTCCCTATGAAAGCATCTTTGCATTTTGTCCAAGAATAATACTATTTCTAGGCAAAGAAAGCAACCATTCTTTAGCTCTTCCTCTCAAGGAGAAAGGAAAAAGTTTCAGTTTTATAATATCCCCATCCATATCCTTATACTTTTGCATTTCACAAAGTTCAACAAAGTTATTAAGATGGGCAGCAGCATCATCAGTACTAACACCAGAAAATTGCTCTTTCATAACAAGATTTAATAGAGCAGGTTTAATTTCATAAAATTCTGCTGTAGAAGCAGGTGGAGCAATAGGAGTGCATATGAAATCATTGTTGTTTGTGCTAGTGAAGTCACACAACTTAGTGTTCTCAGGAGTACTCATTTTGAAAAAAAAAAATAAATAAACAAGTAACTAATTTTTTTGTGTTTTTGATAAAAGAGCAAACAAGACTAAATAAAAATAAACTAAGCAAGACAAATAACAAAGTAAAGAGATTGGGTGTGAGAGACTCCCCTTGCAGAAGCAATTCGGTTTTCCCCGGCAACGGCGCCAGAAAACGTGTTGGTGGCTCTAGTTGACGAGGGAATATTCCCCGGCAACAGTGCCAGAAACAATGCTTGTACGTCACACGTCAGTTGGGAACCCCAAGAGGAAGGTATGATGAGTGCAGCAGCAAGTTTTCCCTCAGTATGAAACCAAGGTTTAATCGAACCAGTAGGAAAACGAGGTTTGCTTCGAAGGTGTTGGTGAAGGAGTGTAGTGCGGCGCAACACCAGGGATTCCGGTGCCAACGTGGAACCTGCACAACACAATCAAATTACTTTGCCCCAACTTAACAGTGAGGTTGTCAATCTCACCGGCTTGCTGAAAACAAAGGGTTAAACGTATCGAATGGAAATGATGTTTGTTTGCATAAAACAGTAGAGAACAATGATTGCAGTAGATTGTATTTCAGATGTAAAAGAATGGACCGGGGTCCACAGTTCACTAGTGGTGTCTCTCCAATAAGATAACTAACATGCTGGGTAAACAAATTACAGCTGGGCAATTGACAATTGATAAGTGCATATAACATGCATGTGTGAGCTGTGGTGTCTACTATGAGATTCATTTGGGCATTACGACAAAGTACATAGACCGCTATCCAGCATGCATCTATGCCTAAATAGTCCACTTTCCGGTTAACATCCGTACCCCTTCCAGTATTAAGTTGCAAGCAACAGACAATTGCATTAAGTAATGTGCGTAATGTAAACAATACATTCATCCTTGAATAAAGCATTGCTGTTTTACCCCTAGTGGCAACAACACATCTACAACCTTAGAACTTGCTGTCACTATCCCAGGTTAAATAGAGGTTGAACCCAACTATCATGCATAAATACCCCCTCTTGGAGTTACAAGTATTCACTTGGCCAAGGCTTCAACAAGTAACGGAGAGCATGCAAGATCACAAATGACATAGACATGATAATATAATATTCAGCTCCACATAGGTATCAATATAAGTCAGATCCCAGCAAACACAACATGTAGCATTACAATAAGATGATCTTGATCATGATAGGCAGCTCACAAGATCTAAACATGATGGCACAAGTGGAGAAGACAACCATCTAGCTACTGCTATGGACCCATAGTCCAAGGATGAACTACTCACGCATCACTCCGGAGGCGGGCATGGCGATGTAGAGCCCTCCGGTGATGATTCCCCTCTCCGGCAGGGTGCCGGGAAGAGCTTCAGAACCCCCCGAGTTAGGGTTGACGACGGCGGCGGCAGCGAATATGTTCTGGATGAAAGGCTCGGTGTTTTAGGGTTTTCACGTCTCGGGGAATAAATAGGCGAAGGGGCGATGTCGGCGGACCCCCGAGGGGCCCAAACCCACAGGCGCGGCTGGGCCCACTGCCGCGCCGCCAGGTGGTTTGGCCACCTCGTGGCTCTTTCGTCTCTCCTTCGGACTCCGTGTACGTGCTGGAAAAATAGGGACTGGCCTTTTGTTTCGTGCAATTCCGAGAATATTTCCAGAAGTAACTTTCTGAAACCAAAAACAGCAGAAAACAGGGAACTGGCACTGTGGCATCTTGTTAATAGGTTAGTCCCAGAAAATGCATAAAAGTGATACGAAGTGTATATAAAACATGTAGCAAATGGTATAATATAAGCATGGAACAGCAGAAATTATGGATACGTTGGAGACGTATCAATAGGCAAAGGAATATGCAGAATCCTCTGTACATCAATGTTTCAGAAATTTGCACGAATCAGTTCCTCATCCAGCTACCGTGATCGGATCAATAAGCTCGTGAACTTTGGTTAAAACAATATTTCCCCTTCGAGTAGTGATTTTCCGATCTGGGCTACTTGGGATCCAGCAGTCCTCTCAGATGTTAATATCCATACCATCTCCGACTCTACAAATGCACCCTTTCTTAAAAGTCTGTACTCCAGCCCAAATGCTTTGCCAAGCATATGAGGAGCCTTTTTTCAAATTCACTTTGAGAATATCCCCCTCCAGGTAGTATTTTGCTTTTAATACCCTAGCACATAAAGAATTACGTTGTTCAAGTAGTCTCCAACATTGTTTAGCGAGGAGAGCTAAACTGAAGCAGTGAATATCTCGGAATCCCATTCCACCTTGTCCTTCTGGCACACACATTTTCCACCAGGCAAACCAATGTAGTCTTCTCTGATTTTCGTCGTCACCCCACAAAATAATGAGACATTGCGTCAGTGATTCCCTTGCAAATTTGTTTGGAGAATTTAAACACACTCATCGCATACATTGGGATGCTTTGGGCCACCGCTTTGAGAAGAGCTTCTTTACCTCCCAAGCTTAATATTCTTTCCTTCCGGCCATTCACTAGTTTAGCAATTCTATCAATAATGTGTCAAAAATAGTCAGTTCGGTCCATGCCAATCATAGAAGGCAAGCCTAGATACTTGTCGGACAAGGACTCTGTCATAATGTTCAGAATTTGCCACACTTCAACCTTATCATCCACCTTTGTGTTCAGGCTAAAGAAAATTGACGATTTAGCTTCACTTACCATCTGGCCCGACACCGCACAGTACTCATCTAGTACCCTCTTTTGAGAGGATGGATTCGCATCATCCGCTTGCATCAACATGAGAGAGTCATTAGCAAACAAGAGATTTGAAACAATAGGACCATTCTGACATACCTGTATTCCCTTTTGGTTACCCTGTTCTTCTTCATGTTAATTTAAGCAAGGCTGAAAGTCCTTCAGTACAAAGTAGAAATTGGTAAGGGGACAAAGGGTCCCCTTGCCTAAGTCCCCTCGATGGTAAGAATGTCTCTGATTCATTTGAATTGATATGTACCTTATATTCCACCGAGCTCACACAAGACATAATTAGATCAACCCATTGAGCATCAAACCATAGCCAAATCAAGATGTTCTTCAAGAAAACCTACTCAACATGGTCATACACCTTATGCATGTCTAGTTTTATTGCACATACTCCTTTCTTCCCCACTTTCTTCTTCTTCATTGTGTGCATACATTCATAAGCAACTATCACATTCTCGATAATTATTCTCCCTGGTACAAAGGCACTTTCATTCTCACTAATAGTATCAGGTAGTAATACCTTGAGCCTAGCTGCAAGCATCTTTGATATAACCTTGTAAATGACATTACAAAGGATAATGGGTCTGAATTGGGCTATACTATCCGGAGTATCCACCTTTGGAATGAGCACTGTAGTTGTTAGATTCCATCCCTCTGGTATTACTCCGCTGTCCACCGCAGCCAAAATAGTTTTTGTTAACTCCACCCCCAACAACTCCCAAAACCTCTTATAAAAGATTGCATGTAAACCATCTGGACCCAGCGCCTTCAGATCACCTATAGCAACAAAGATTTCTTGACCTCTTCTTCAGTGTAAGGTGCAGTCAAGGCTTCATTCATATATTCAGTTACAACTGGTTTTACTTTGTGGAGAACATCCACATCAGGCATATGAACACCAGCTGTGAACAACTCCTTGAAATAATTAGTTGCCAAGGAACTAATCTGGGCATCCCCTTTGGTCCAAATCCCATCACTATTTTTCAATTTCTTTATAGCATTACGCTTCTGCCGTGCAGTTGCAAAATGGTGAAAAAACCCAGTATTCCTATCCTCGTGCTTCAACCAATTTGCTCGGCTACCCTGCACCCAATAAATTTCTTCCTTCTCTAGTAATTCTGGATCAGAATTTGCACCTCACGTTGACGATCATAACTTTCATCTGACACTGGGCCGGCTCTGAGCTCCTCCAGCTCTTTATTTAAGTCTTTTAACTTATTGTGGGGCTCCTTCAATACCGTCATATCCCACTGGTGCAACTCTTTGTGGATAGCTGCTATCCGGCTCGCAAAGTCGGAGCCCTCCAGCGTTCGGTCCCAAGCTTGTTGTACAATGTCATGTACATTTTCCTCCTTCAACCATCGCGCCTCAAAAGGCTTAACACCCCTGCCCTCTGGAAGACAACATTTTCCTCGCCATCTGTATCGAGGAGCAAAGGTCTGTGATCAGACTTATGGTGTTCAACATTGATTAACTTTGCTCCCGGGAAATAACCATGAAAACCTCCATTGCAAACACCTCTATCAAGCCTCTCCCTAATCCTCCTTCTTCTCATGTAAACTGGTCTCCTTCATAACCCATATCCTCTAGCCATAATCGGCCAAAGCATCACGGAAAGCCTGAATCATCCGAAGGGGTCTAGTAGCCCCTCCTTCTTTTTCATGAGAGTAAAGAATTTCATGGAAGTCGCCGATGACAAACCAAGGCATATTTGCATTTTGTTTCAGGTTGCTCAGGTAGTCCCACGATAGGTGTTTGTCCTCCCACTTCGGTTCTCCATAGAATCCAGTTAACCTCCACGGGTTCTCATGAGTATTACCGACAGCTACGTTAATAAAGTTTGCTTGATTATCCATTGGCTGAATAACAACCGGAGACTTCCAAAAGAGAAGTAGCCCCCACTCGCTCCATCACTTTCAAAATTTACAAAATGATCCATTCTCAACTTCCTTCTAAGTTTTCCTGCCCTAACTTTCTCCAAATGTGATTCGGACAGAAAAATCACATCTGGCCTAAATTTTACCTGGAGCTCCATCAAGGCGCACTAGGCCGCGGTACTGGCCATACCGCGATAGTTCCATACTTGTATTTTCATTGCGTCCGGTCAGCCTCCTCAAAGGCCACCGATATCTGGTTTGAACTATTGTCCTGTGATGTACCATCAAGTAACTTGGTTTTCTTCTTATTCTTCGATTATTGTGGTGTATTTGGGTTTCCATTGATACCCACCACAGACTCCTCATCCTCACTACTATCATCGAGACTTCCCTCTACCGATTCCACTACTGCAAAAGACGAAGGGGTATTATCAACAGGAGCCCCATCAATTGCTAGACGCTTGCGCGACACGCTCATAGACTGATGCGGATCCTCATCCATAGCTAGAGAATCACGAGCATCATCTTCATCCATCCTCACTTTGGGATCAAAGCCCGGATTAGTATATTCTATGTTCCACTATCCTCTGCGTGCGAACTCTCGCCCTATGATCAGGTTACGACCTCTTCCACGACCAGGTCCTCCTTCAACTCCCTCCGCATCAGAAGAGGCACGTCCATTACCAAAGTTTTGACCATTACCTCTTCCTCTAGTCGGAGCTAGAATAAAGGGACCCCATTCGAACTTAGAGATATCATGCTCTCTTGTACCGCACTCCTCATGCCAGTGACCCAACATCCAACACGCATTACAAAAATTTGGGAGTTTCTCATACTTAACCTGAAAGAATTCGGTCTTCCCTCCTTTTCTTCACATCCAGTTTAACCTGAACCCTAATAAAATGTCCAACGAAACCATTAAGTAGTGCAATTTGGATTTCTTGCACCTCCCCAATTCTTTTCGCAATGTTCTCCACAAAGGCTCTATTTTTTAGCACACCATCAGGAAGCTTATGAATCTGGCTCCAGGTCTCAATCTGATCAAGCTTGATAATTTCAGGATTGGAAAACCCATCGTATTTCTGGATGATCAGCACCGATCCCTGAAAATCCCATGGTCCTTGATGCAAACTTTGTTCCAGTCTGCCAGGCATTTGAATTGAACAAAGAAAATATTAGGGTTTTGATACGTCCAAAACGTATCTACTTCTCCAAACACTTTTGCTGTTCTTTCTCCTCTAATTTGCATGATTTGAATGAAACTAATACGGACTAACGCTGTTTTCAGCAGAATTACGTTAGTGGCTTGTTTTTGTGCAGAAATTCAATACTCGCAGAAAATTCCAAAAAAAATAAGAAAAGGAGTTTTTGGCCGAAAAGACCCACGGACCCAAGAGGGGAGCTGTAGGGGGTCCCACATCACCCACACGGCCTAAGGGCATGGCCAGGGGTGGGCTCGCACCCCAAGGCCCCCTCCTCCACTTGATCACCGCCTCACGATGCCCTCTGGACTACTTATTCCCCTCGACCTAAAAACGCATGACCCACAGACGATTTTACGAGAAACACTTCCAAGCTCCGCCGCCACCACCACGAACCCTAGTTCGAGGACCATAAGTTCCTGTTTCGGCACCCTGCCAGGACGGGAGTTTGGAGGAGATCGTCGCCGTCATCATCACCACCGCCTCTCCATCAACCATCCATGATTCCCCCATCCATGTGTGAGTAATTCCCCGCTGTAGGCTGATGGGGATGGTAGGGATTGGATGAGATTGTTCATGTAATAGATATCAGATTATTAGGGCATGGTGCCTAGTATCCGTTGTTAGTGCTATTTATCATTGTTGCAACTTGGTGTGCTTAATGCTTGATACTTAGGGTCCGAGTGCCATGATTTCAGTTCTGAACATGTTATATTTTCATGAGTATTATTATTGTTTTGGATCATATCTACAAGTTGCATGCACCTGTTATTGTCCGGAACTTGATGCCCGAAGTGACAGCAATCGGGACAACCAAGGGGAATGGCTGTAACTTGAGGATTATATGTGTTCATGGAGTGTTAATGCTTTGTTTCGGTGGTCTATTAAAAGGAGTAACTTAATTACCAGTAGTTTCCATGTTTGGTCCCGCTGCAAACGGGCTGGCAGGACAAAAGATGTCGTGCAAGATTCTTATTGCAAGCACGTACGACTATATACGAAACACATGCCTATGTTTGATTAGTACCTGGATGCTTTATTAATGTTTGGCTGCAAATGCCCTGTGTTATGACTATTACATGAGCTATCTTATCCATGCAGCGCCCGTACATCCGTCCCTATGCCTACAATACTTTAATCCTGCTGTTTACCGCAATCGCTACTGCCATTTTTACTGCTGTCTTTATTTTACTACTGTTACTATTCTGCTACTGCTGCTGCCATATTACTGTTGTTACTGATAAATTGTGCCAAGCAAGTTTACTTCCAGGTATGGCTGAACTGACAATTCAGCTGCAAGGAATTATAAATATTCTTTGGCTCCCCTTGTGTCGAATCAATAAATTTAGATTTTACTTCCCTCGAAGACTGTTGCGACCCCCTATACTTGTGGGTCATCAGGTTTATCCTCCTCCAAACCACATCACGCGCAGGGCTCCAAGCTCCCCGCATATCACCAATCAGGGCACCTTGGCTGAAGCTTTTCTCTGTCAAAACTCGCACAAGGGCAAGCCACTTAGGTTTCACATCCGGTTCATCAACTTCATCTTCCCAAACGAGATTATATAGTTCATCCTCTTCCAGGTGAAGCCGTTCCAGGAGCTGGCTCGGTTCCATCTGTTCCTTCCGGCGAGATCCACTCGAAGATGGTTCCGCCATGATCAACAACACTCGAGCGTGAGCTCGATCGACGAAGAAAACCAAAACTTGTGGCGGCAGTGGTGCGTCGCCCGAGGACTACAAAACCCTAAAACGGGGAACTCTACGACTAAGAATTAAGTTAAACCGAGCGTTGATCCTGTCTATGAACAACGAGGATAAAAAACAATGACAACTAAGTCATGTGTATAAGATAGGAGTCAACCGAGACCGCCCCACGCCAGAGCTGAGCGAACCTCGAGAAAGGATCCGAGCATGCGTGTCGATGATGACACGTCGTGACCAGAAGGTACTTGAGCTCCACAACGATGGCACAAGGAGGGTGACGATTGAAACATCAGAAACATATCTATTAATCTGTAGTTGTTAATATTATCCATAATATTTGGTAAATTTTATTATATTTGTTTGGACTAACCTTTTAATTGTTGCATAGGCCATGTACAATGTGAGGTGCTTAGTGGAGTGCTTACAAAAACAAACCAATCTTTTTCATAAACACCAGTGCTTATTCCTATAAGAGAGATGTCTAGTTAAGCATTTATCTAGCCTAAATAAGCACTAGTGTTTAACAAAAAATCGGTTTATTTTTCAAATCACCTCTATAAGCACCTTGCACTGTACATGCCCTAAGTGCACAACTTCTTATTTTTCCACTTTAGTGTGTAGAAATTACATGGATACTGAATAAACCGCATAGGAGCCTCTCGTTGCGGTGAACAAAGTTTCTTGAAATTTGTCCCTCCTGGAAAGTTATTAGAGATTGCCATGTAACTTGACAAAGCCGACGTGAAATGAAAGTCCATAACATGAAAGTTGTGGGAATTTCAAGGCAACGAATTTTCATATTTGACACATCCCAATTCAAGTTCATGTGCAAACCGGTTTACTGAAGGTCTAGTACCGTCCAAGGGGTTCCGATAGTGGATGAGGGGATTGAATCTAACTATTGCCATACTTGAAGGATTCGATCATGGTCTGCCCGTATGATCATGGGGCCAAAGAGATGGCCTAGAAGTATTTTAGAGTTGCCCAAGATCCCTTGGATCAAAGGGGCATGAATCAGGTGGCCAATACGCGCCCAAATTTAGATAAAGAGTTGAACCCTAATTTTCGAGGAGGCAACACAACTCCAAACACATACAACCCCAATACATCTACATTTCGAATAAAAACATAGACTACCACTCCATAAAAAAAACCGTACACATTTCAAGATGCATATACTAGAAAAACTTTAGATCTACAACAAGTTCACCAATTCCATCTTTATTTTACCAAATGATACTTGAGTTATAATCTTAAAAACATATGAGAAGTCTGTTGTATGCAGAGTGATGCTATAGCTTCACTATTAGAGAGTGATCATGTACATTATTATTTTTCAATGTTTGGAGCATATTGGTTGAATTTCATATTTCTCACGAGGAAATATAGAAAATCCTACATGAGGCCTATTGTCGAGTGGAGATTTTTGCCCCCCCAGTTACAGTTATACTAGTATTATAAAAAAAACTGAAACTTATATTTACAAGGTTAGAAAAAGTCGATTTTCTTGTAGGATGTAGCCAATGGTGTATCGCACAAACGTGCAAAATATTAATTTCAAATACTTTTATATGAGCTACACAAATTGACAAAAGTGTGAATATGAGTATGCATATTTTCAATCCTATAAATTTTATCAAAATTTGTTATTTTTGTGTATCCCATAACAAAAATACTTTTGCAAATTGCGATTTTTCATGTTTGTAGATACATCATTGACTATGTCCAGAATTGTTTTCAATTTTTTTAAACCTGTATAATATTTGAATATTTAAAATGAAGGTATCACTGAAATTGGGAAGGCAAAGACACTTTCCGCTTATACTGTCCAAGAAAACCCCTTCATGTCATTTTGCTCGCAATTCAAATTTGGAAACAGCAAATTCCATCTCAATTCGCAAGTACAGCAGGTATCTCACACAAAACACACATCTACAAAAAACCCCAGCGAAGCAAAAAAAAAAAACAAGCCCCCACGTTTTTCCCCTCGTCTCCCAAAACCCAACGCTGTCGGCGGCGATGGCGGATTCGGCTGCGGCCGCTGCGGCGGCGCAACCGGCGACGGTGGGGCAGGCAGTGATCCCGCTCGTCAATAGGCTGCAGGACATCATGGCGCGGCTGGATGGCGACGCCGCCGCCGGCGTGGAGCTGCCGCAGGTGGCGGCGATCGGCGGGCAGAGCAGCGGCAAGTCGAGTGTGCTGGAGGCGCTCGTCGGCCGCGACTTCCTCCCGAGGGGCCCCGAAATCTGCACACGGCGGCCCCTCGTGCTCCAGCTCGTTCGCCACTCGGCCCCCGAGGAGTGGGGCGAGTTCCTCCACGCCCCCGGCCGCCGATTCCACGATTTCGAGCACATCAAGCGCGAGATCCAGGTCAGTTTCTCTCTGCGATTGCTCTGTAGCTTTGCTCGTTCGGTGCGTGGAGGCGATATGTTTCCTGTTGCCGGATGCTTGAAACGAGCGCCCCAGTCTCAGTGATCGATGCGGCTTTGCTTGCTTTCCGAGTGTAGGCTATATGTTTGTTGTAATACTGGTGCTAGATACTTAAAACCTGTGCCTCAGTCTTAGTGATTTCTGTAGCATTGCTTGTTTGCTGCTCGTATATTGTAGGCAATGCCTGTTTGCCGATTCCACAACCCGAAGGAGGATAGTAATTCGTAAGGGTTCCACTAAAATTGTACGCATTTTGCAGTTTGGTTAATTTGTGGATGGAGCAACGAGTGTGCTCACATGGTGTGTTACCTCTGTGCTATAGCATTTGCCAATATTGTGGGCTACATTTTAATCAGTCAATGCTCATCTCGACACTAGGTTTTTTTGTCAAAATATATGTTCCTTAAACTTCGTAGCAGATGATGTGAATCATGCACTTTTAGCATTAGCTATGGACCTTACAGAAAACGTTGTGCATATAGTTGTTCCGGTATGGTGGGAAGATCATGAGCAGGTCAAAGTTTAAAGGTAGTGTTTTTTGTTTCCATTGCAAGGGACCACGTTGCAAGATGCAATTAATCTTAATATCAGTGTGCACTCCCAGAATACCAGACTGTGGATTTACTTGTTCACTGGTAGTCAATTACTCAATTTACTTACTGGTGCTTATTGGCCATAGTATATGCTTAAACACTGAAGCCAATTAGATATTAGCATTTGAAAGGATCATGTATGATAAGTATTCCTTAAATTCAGAAATGCTGTCTTTATGGATTGCTTAGGAGAGTTTGTCATGTTCTTACACGCCCATCCTATCTTGGTGGGTCTTGCAAGGTTGCTCGCTATGTCATGTACTTTGGAATGGAGGTAGTACAGGTTTATATGTAACCTTCCCGGAATACCAGACTATGGATTTACTTGTTCACTGGTAGTCAATTACTCAATTTACTTACTGGTGCTTATTAGCCATAGTATATGCTTAAATGCTGAAGCCAATTAGATATTAGCATTTGAGAGGATCATGTATGATAAGTATTCTTTAAATTCAGAAATGCTGTCTTTATGGAACGCTTAGGAGAGTTTGTCATGTTCTTACACGCCCATCCTATCTTGGTGGGTCTTGCAAGGTTGCTCGCTATGTCATGTACTTTGGAATGGAGGTAGTAGTAGTACAGGTTTATATGTAACCTTCCCAGAATACCAGACTCTGGATTTACTTGTTCACTGGTCGTCAATTACTCAATTTACTTACTGGTGCTTATTAGCCATAGTATATGCTTAAATGCTGAAGCCAATTAGTATTAGCATTTGAGAGGATCATGTATGATAAGTATTCCTTAAATTCAGAAATGCTGTCTTTATGGAACGCTTAGGAGAGTTTGTCATGTTCTTACACGCTCATCCTATCTTGGTGGGTCTTGCGAGGTTGCACGCTATGTCATGTACTTTGGAATGGAGGTAGTACAGGTTTATATGTAACCTCTTCTGTAACTAGGCATAAACTTATGAACTTAAGTTCTGTTTGCCATTATTCATTGCACTAAGCATTTGAGTTCTGAATAGTGAACACTTAGCTCTATTCCTTTTTTTTATATATTAGTCTTATGTGACACTGATGCTTTCGTCTACTCGGTTATTCCAGTTTTCCATTTGTAGCACCTCTCAATAATACTTGAAATTATATTATTCACTAATTCAGTACTTCATAATGTTCTCATGACTCACGTTATGAAGTATATTGACTACTTTCAGTCGGAAACTGACAAAGAAGCTGGAGGTAACAAAGGGGTTTCGGAGAAGCAGATTCGTCTGAAAATCTTCTCACCAAATGTCATTGACATCACCTTGGTTGACCTCCCTGGAATAACAAGGGTTCCAGTCGGGGATCAGCCTAGTGATATTGAGTCAAGAATAAGAACAATGATCATGCAATACATTAAGCATCCAAGCTGCATTATCTTGGCTGTCTCACCTGCAAATGCAGATTTAGCTAATTCTGATGCACTTCAACTGGCAAGGCTTGGTGATCCTGATGGTACTTACGTAACTCTATTAAAGAATTGATTGTGAATTTCCTTATAGTATAAGGTAAGTTAAGAACTGTAAACCTTAACTGTTTGCTCTCTTTCTGGCAGGATCTCGGACAATTGGTGTTATCACCAAGGTATTAATGTGCTTTACACATGCTGCAAAGTTCTTAACTTTATGATCAGTTAATCACTATCTTAATCTTTCTCCGATGGCCTTAGTTGGACATCATGGACAGGGGCACTGATGCTCGTAACTTTTTACTGGGAAATGTGATTCCCCTCAAGCTTGGTTATGTAGGTATCGTGAATCGCAGCCAAGAGGTATATTCCGAGGCAGTTTTGTTTGTCATTTTGAATTCCCTGTTCCGACTTCTTATTTTTGTCATATAGTGCAACATGTCAGCAACCACAATAAAACAGTGCATAAGAAAACCCATGTCCTATTATATATTTTTGTTTTCTGTTTTTACTATGTGTTGATAGTTGATTCAATTTGTTACATTTTTGTAAACATCTTGAGAAATCAATATGCTACGCCCTTTTCTCTTTGAGGTTGACTTCTCCTTTCTTGGGTTTCTTATGTTCCCTAACTGTTGTTTTAAATTTGGATCTTAGTGTTTGCTGATAATGCCACGACCTAAATTTCTAGTTTATTTCTTATAACATCTAACAATTGGATAATTCCTACAGGACATCAACTTTAACCGAAGCATTAAAGACGCACTTGCCTTTGAGGGAAGTTTTTCTCGACTCTACCTGTATGCCCAGAACTTGTGAATTTTCTCGCTACAGTACTATCAGTTGTGAACTGGGCATATTTGCTTAAAAGCAGTGGCTGAATATATTAAATTTGTTTTTACTTAACAGGCTTATCATGGTCTTTCACAATGTTGTGGTGTTCCTCAATTGGCCAAGAAGTTAAATATGGTATTGACCTATTGCTGTTAAAAAATATTTATTCTTGTAACTTGCCTATGTATCTTTGTATGTAGTTGATCACTCTGTACTTCACTTGTTGAAAACATCCGAAGTGTCTCGCATACAAATTTGATTTTAGAATGAATTAGTTCAAGTTTACTGCATTATAGAGAAAGATGGATTTTTCATGAGTAAGTTGAAACATCCAGTTTTAGGCTTTTAGCAAGGAACTGAGAGAGCAACTTAGTGAAAACCAGTGTGGTTAATAAAGCTAATACTCTTTATATTGTAACTAATGAAAGCAAAGTTTTCAACCTTTGCGGTATGTATTAGTTCAGTATCTATGTGCACCATTGTTTGTCCATAGATACTGTCCTTGATGTTTCCGCAAAAGGTATTAATACATCGAATGATATTCTATCTGTACAACTCATTAATGCAACTCTTGGCTCTTATTTACAGATTCTACTGAAGCACATTACGAATATGCTTCCAGGTTTGAAATCTCGAATAAATGCTCAGTTGGTAGCAGTTGCCAAGGAACATGCTGCTTATGGTGATACTGCAGAATCAACGGTAATTGCATATAGATAACTCCATAAGTATAAATTGTGAATAGTTGCTTTATGATGGAATTGTCATCATTGCTGGGATGCATTAACTGTGTATATGTTTCTAGTTTGTTACATACAGTATTACAGTGCCAAGAGAATCACTTATTATGACCATCCTATGTCATGCTTTGGCGAACCACATACATGACACATAACATGTGGCTCCCTTGTGCCTTTTTTTTTCAGTAACCATACACTTACGTAGCCTTATTTTATGCATTTGTTGGTTTATTTCTAGTGGCATTTTTCACCTCTTAACCCTGCCATTCTGGTCTTCAATACATGCAGGCTGGCCAGGGAGTTAAACTATTGAACATATTGGGAAAATATTGTGAAGGTAAAGAAGAATAATCTGTTCCATTTGTTGTAAAACCTTAACTAACTAAAGCATATTTTTACCATTTTTTAGAATTATGATCTGCTGTTATGGTGATGCACAGTCCTTCGTAGTCCCATTTAATAACTATGTCAAAATTCTGAAAAATTACTGCTATCCTTAAATTATCTTAACTGTCTAGAAACGTTTGCTTGTTTCTTTTCATCGCTGTGTAACTCTTTTGATTGCATGCCAATTTAGATTTGAGAATAATTACTGAGAATCTCTTCTGTGAAGTGGTTGCTCATGCAATTAGTTTGTATTCTTCTCAATCTGCCTGTTTGATTTTTGTCAGATCTATGTTTTGTTAATATTAACTTTCCTGTTCTCAGCATTTTCTTCAATGGTAGAGGGCAAAAATAAAGTGTCAACAGATCAGCTTTCTGGTGGAGCAAGAATTCATTACATTTTTCAGTCAATCTTTGTCAAAAGCTTGGAGGTTTGTAAAAGCAATTGCCTTACATATATACATAGTAGAAATGTGTCCATCTGATAGCACTTCACTATTTGTTAATGTGAGAATGATATTTTTAAATAAAGAGAAATTGTTCTCATCACAAACCAGTCCTCATATAGCACTTCCAGAAACTAGTTTGCAAAAATACCACTCACAATGTTACGTTTTTATCTAAATAAAGAGAAAAGTCAAACGGTCTAGGTTTAGAACGTATGATCATGATGGAGTGCTGAATGGTGCATATTGTTATGAGGACCATGCGATTTTGCGGTTTTTATCGGTGCTATGGAAGCAAGTCTGCCCCAATAAAAAGATGGGAGATGATACTTCTACTTTAGTTTCAAGTCATAAGCTGTTCCTCACAGTGGTAAATACATAAATATAATATATATTGACAGTGAACAAAAACTTCTATCATTTTCTTGATGCAGTTTTTATTGCGAATTTTCCTGTTACTTTTGTGTAGATCATATCAGGACTTTGGATTTTCTGTAAGCTTCATTCTTTGGTGCTGTCATCCTCTTTTTTTATTTCCGGGAATTTGTTGTTATATATGCAGTCACTGCCAAGTTCTCACCCATAGAATATCCTTGTGATTTGCCCCTTCAGGAAGAGTTCTGCTCTCCGTAATTGCATCGTAGCATTTTTATGCTTTAACTATGTCCTCTATATCAACATGCTGCAAAGGAAAATAGTTGTACACTGTCATCAACTTGTATATCTTCCTGAAGACCAGTTTAATTTCTAGGAAGAAAAAATGACCTTATGCCAGTGTCACATTATCATCGTATGTACCGTATGGCGTTTGAACTACATTTTGTATTCTCATAATTTTAGCAACAATATGTGTATCAGTGTATGTGTTATAAATTTCACATGTTTCATCTTGTGGTTCACATTTACCCCTTTTGCTTTGTTTTGTGATAAACCTAATGCCTCACATTTCTTAGTTACTTACTCATATGCAGGAAGTTGACCCTTGCAAAAACATAAGCGATGAAGATATCCGCACAAGCATACAGAATTCAGGCGGTCCAAAGGGTGCTATGTTTCTGCCAGAGGTAGCTTTTGTTTGGATGATGCAATCCTTTCTTGTTAACATTTTTTATTTCCTCGCCGTGCAAAAAACATTTTGGTATTCCAATTCATGCTTTTTACTGAACTCTTCCATGCTCAGAAGTATGTGTTTTCCTATTACATTGTAGGTGCCTTTTGAGATTCTTGTGCGAAGACAGATAGGCCGTTTGCTTGATCCAAGTCTTCAGTGCGCTAAATTTATCTATGATGAGTTAGTCAAAGTACGTACTCGTAACTCTGTTATTCCCATGACCTCCAATCAAGTTGTTTATAAGGAATCCTGAATTATGCAGATTAGCCATGGTTGCTTAACCAGCGAGCTGCAGAAATACCCAATTCTTAAAAGGCGGATGAGTGAATCTGTTAGCAATTTCTTGAGAGATGGTCTTCGACCTGCAGAAACAATGATAACCCATATTATTGAATGGAGGTAGGTGTTCAGTTTTAAGAGTTCTTCTCTGCCAATAGTAGGTAACAATTGGATTACTCCAGCAACAAAGTTTAATTTGTGGAGTGTTTAATTTCCTCAGTTCTGGTTTCCAACTCAAGGTAACCATTCAATAATAGGTTGTTTTCATACTGAAAAATATCTTTTGCGCTATTGGATATGCTTTGAAAAGAAGTTGGTTGTTTAATGGTGAGGCTGCAGTAACCTGTGCTGAGTACTCTGGTTTAAATGTCCCACATTACTGTTTCCCCCCCTCTATTTACCTAAAGCTGCACAGTCCTGAGTATCCTATAGAAAGGTTGTTATGTAATGCTTTTGTTGTCAGTTCTGTTTTAAACACTGTTGACCACGTAGAATTGTTTATTCTTTTCCTTTTTGTTAGTATTTTCTGGAAGTAAATTTTCGTTTGTCATTACCAAGAAAGAAGTTTAGGCTATTATGTGTGAGCCCGAGCCTATATTTTCTTTGAATTTTGTGTAACGGGGACTGCTACTTCATAGTGGAATTGCAGATACATGCTAATGAATGAGCCTCTTGGTCTGTTATGTGCTTGTGCATATATCTCCACTTTAATATCTTTTTCGTCTATTTTCTTATATGCAATGATACAAATCTTTCTACAGATGGATTACATAAATACCTCACATTCAAGCTTTGTTGGAGGCAGTAAGGTTGTTGAACTTGCTAAGCACGCAGGTCTACCTTCGAGAGGACTAACTTCACTATCGGTTCATAAGGTACCACCTTTTCCACCTCAGATTTCATAGTGCTGCATCTTTTCCTGAATAACATAAAGGAAAAGTTGAACGGGGGTGACTGGTCTGTATTCTGCTATCTGCGAAGTAGATTTTTTTTCTTTAGTGCAACTGACGGTATTTTTCCTGACAGTAAAAATTCAGTGTTAAGCGTCACCCACAAGTGCTCCTTTTGCTTTGAAGAAAACAACTAACTGAGAGGAGTAGGTCAAATCCTATGATAACTCTGAAATCAATGTGGATGGAAGTTATTGAATTTATACACAAATTTAAGAACTCTGTCAAAATCTTGACAAATCACATACTGTCAGCACACATGTGGAATGTATTTAATCAGTATTAGACTATATTAATTAAATGTATAAGCATCTCCTTAGGATTGTTGCCTAATTAAGCACTCATCTTTCAAAATAAGCAGCAATACTACCCTACATGGCAAAAGAAGACTGGTTTATTTTGCTAAGAACCTCTTTAAGCACTTGCACTGTACAGGCTCTTAAGAGATGGCAGAAGCCGCAGGACCAGCTTTTCGTCTAGTCTTTCAGATGGAGTGAACGAGGCTAATCTGACAAGATGACATGACCAGCTATCTATACAAATATAAAAAGTGTGAGATATGTTTTGTTCCAAACAATCTCAGCCATTCTAATGTATAATTTTAATCTTTAGATCCAATGGCTGAGAATTTTAATTGCAACCTTTACCCTTGATATATCCACAATGATTGTCTACTTGATTGCCTGATTAAAATTAAATAAGTAAACAGTTGGCTGATTAAGCCCCTCCCGCTATTTTAGGCCCTCACAACACTAATATTGTTGCATTGAGCCTCTCTTGCCGTCTATTAAAAATTTATCCAACAGAAAAATACCAGAATTAAGCAACATCTACACTTATATTAGTCGTACATAAATCTCTCATCAACGGTTCAGAATTTAAGTTGAATCCTTGTATTTCATCATGGCATAGTAAATACCCTAATCAACCCCCTACAACCCTACTTACCTCTCAATTGCTGTTATATATCATGCTTTTATGTATGCTTAATGCATGACCTTTTTTTACCTGAGTAGTTTACAAGATAAGAAATAATATGATAATTAGTACACTTATATTATAAATATGGTTTTCCCCATATGCTAGTATATTCTCTGTGGAATATATATTCCAAGAAATGGGCATTTCACATGTCAAGTTGCCAGTAAATATAAGCCATTGGAGCAACATTATTAGATAGCTATAAATCAACTTGGGACACAATGTTTGATGGATTTAGCAAAGAATCAACTTGTGTTTTAAACAGTAATCTTAGTATAGATTACTATAAGATGGTACTTGACATACATCAACGTTTGTAATTAGTTGCTAAGCTTATTTGATTTTGGTTAGGCTTGAGCAGAAGGTATTACAGCGTTTTTCCCACTTCCCTTATTGCAGGATGGTATTAGCACAAGTTCTGAGACGCAGTTGAAATCTTCTATTGAGAACAATATACAGCTCAAATCTGAAAGAGGCCAGAAGTCACGTGCTGTTTTTGCAAGGGATGCTACCAGAGGAGCAACAGCTGAGCAGGTTATCAGATTTCAAATACTATCTTCTTATTGTTTCAACTTTGGTTTCTAGATGTGTTGTAAGTTGATATTAACATTTTTACCCAACTTCATTTTCTGTCTTGTGTTTTTCCTGGACAGAGATTGCAGCCTGATACAGATGCAGGTAAACCAGTAGCTGTAATTATACCTGTCATACGCTTGAACTGCATTTTTTTCTGCTTTGGAGATCTTATCATTGTAACATATGTGCAAGCACATGATGTCATTGGTAGCACCGAATTGACTGTTTTTTTTCACTTGAGGCACATTGTTATTCTTTATTGGGGTATAATGATAGTCTTCATATGCTATTGCATTTGAGTCATGCTTTCGTGATAGCTCATTTAGAATCATATTTGAACCAATTATATATTGTATAAAAAACTAAGCATTATTTGTACACTATGGGTAGTAATCTGGCTAAGAGGTTTAAGTTCCCATTTCCTGTCTGGTTAGGTTACCGCTGGCAGACTGTTATCATGGATCATCCTCCAGCTGAAACCCTAGCCTGAACTAGAATGACCTGGGTCAGCAACTCAGGCTTCAAGGTGCCGGTTGAACCAGGCAGTCCTCACCCAGCTTCTCCAGGATGCAACCAAACAAGACCCAGGAAGCTCCAGGCCAGGCGTTGAGCAGCCAGGACACCGATCAAACTAACCCCTAGACCTGATGGCTGAAGCAGTCAGACTTGGACATACATGGGATTTGCTAGTAGCCCTGCGTGGATGCACCAGCAATATTCATACTACCCTCTTTTCACTTTTCATTTAGAAGAAAATAACCAGTTGCTTGTCAAGCCATTTGATGTGCAGAGCTGGAAATTTCCCAACTTGCCCATGGTTAGAACCATTGTGTGTGAACACGAATTTAACGAGTCACTGGTGGTACCTGGCTGGTATAACTTGCCCTTAACCCTAGCTGATCTGACAGGTTAACATTGACAATTTGGTGCTGCTTGGCACACATTCATACCAAAGATAAAAAGAAATCTGCTGATGTTCAAGTTTTGAACTGTAGTATGATATAACCAAATTGACCTTTGGTTTGTGACACTATCTGTAGAGGAGCACTTACTCATTTGCAAGACATATGACATGAATACCCTTTGGCTGGGAACTTCGATCCATCCTTTTTGCTAAGTGATGAGATTGAATTTCCCATATAACTATCTGTTTCCTGACATAGTATGTTTGGATCCAAGGCAATGGAAACCCTAGCCTTGCCAGGCGAGGTTAGTCATTCGGTAAAATATATAGCTTTTGGTGGCAATGTTGCTTGCAACCATGCTGATAGATGCTTGATGACCGAGTAGAGGTGAATCAAGTCTCAAGCATGGGCAAGCGAGCGACCACAGAAACTATATTTGGATATGTGAAATTGTGATCATCCAGATTGCTTCTTGTCTTGACTCTTGAACACCATCCACTAGAACATGCATTAGAGGGTCATTGCTGTGGAGGCGTGGATCACCCATTTTGTCCCATCCATCTCTGTAGATACCTTTATTGCCCAGGGTCTCGAGAAAACAGTGATTGCATAAAGTTTGACGCGTTGTCAAAGTATATTCTGCATTTTATGTTTTCAGCCTTCGTACAATCAAAACACGATATGCTTCTATGGGCTATATCTCATATGGGTTAGATTAATGTTCTGTAGCTATGCTAAGTGAGAGAGTAATCCAAATGCACCTAGTCTTCAATGCACTGTTGACCATTACTCAATACTCGCTGTTAACTATTGTACTATATCTAATTGTATATTAGGCAATGATACAATGACATGTATGAACTTTTATATGAAAAATTTACTAACTAGTATGTTCTGCATGTATAATTTGTCAAGATTTTCTAAAATTTGTGTACACACATGATAGGAATACTTTAGAAGTTTGATGATGTGTACCTTTAGACTGCGTTTAAGTGTTAGTGATTTATTAGAAAAGGCAACCTAGACATACTTTAGAAGTAAATAAATCCTGGGGGCATATATCTAGTACATTGTACACGCATTGTTCCTTGTACCCTGTGCACCCTATGTGGAGCCATCCTAGAGGCACAGCCTCATAGATATTTTAGGCTTTGGCCCCAAAACATTTTGTTTATATCTAATTAGCCTTAGTCTTTATTACCTGCAATTACAGTATATCGAAGAATTTAATACCTCGAAATTACAGCATACTGTCCAAGTGTCCATTGTCTACTGTTGCAGCTTCTGTCCAAGTGTCCATTGTCACAGCTTTATATAAGGAGATATATTTTGGGCTATTATCTGACATCTGGTATAAACGATGTAGGATCAAGTGCGGCAGGTGGAGGCCAGAAGGGCAACTCACTGGTTGATGGGAGCTTGTCAAGCATGTCAGATCCGCGAGTCTACAGCCTAAATAGCTTATACTCTATGATTCGGTTAAGAGAGGTAACATTTGCTATCACAAGTGCGCCTTCGAATTTTAAATTCGTCAGGTTTTAATATTTCATCTCCATTTGTCACCCTTATCTGTACTAGCCACCCATCACCTTGAAACCATCAGAAAACAAGACTGACCAGGACAGAATAGAGATAGCTATCGTGAAGCTATTGATCAAATCTTACTATGACATTGTCAGAAAGAGTATTGAGGATGCAGTTCCAAAAGCTATAATGCACTTTCTGGTAAGTTTAGCTTCTTAATGCCATGTTACTGTAAAAGGCAACATGTTGATTATCCACTTATTGGTGTATTTGCATTGTGATTCTACTGGACTTGTGAGTCTCTTATTTGTTCTTTGCTCTAGTTGTCAGAGAGCTTTAAAAATTCATACCTCCAGTGTTGAAGGTTTGAATTATCAAAGAAAACTGGGATGCATCTATTATTTGGGGGTTGTTATGCTAATTCCTGCTGTAGATGTATATCCCATGTAATATTGCTATACTCTGAAACAGAGACATGTTGAACCACGACTTCAACTTCTCACGATAGAACTTGGCATTTTCTTTTGTTCCTAGTGAACTTTGACTTGCATGGACTAAGAAATGTTGCTAAATGGTCTTAATCTCCAGCAAGGCTGGTCACTGTGCCAGCCAAGTACCATGGCTTGTTAATTGTTGTTGCAACTGGTATCTAACTTGCAATGTAGTAGCTGTATTGGTGACACCGGTGTTTGACTGATCTTTTACTTAAGGTGAACCACACAAAGCGGGAGCTCCATAACGTTTTAATTCGGAAACTGTACAGGTGAGTTGCATTTGGTTTTTGTACTTCCTAGTGAGAAGCTCAGTCGTACAGTTCAGATTACTGTCTGCCCAAAAGAATTGATCCAAACTGATTATCTGATGTGTAGAGAGAACCTTCTTGATGAAATGCTAAGGGAAACAGATGAAGTTGTTATCAGACGACAGCGTATTCAAGAAACGCTCCAAGTTCTTGAACAGGCACATAGGGTATTACTTCTCTCATAATTTTCCTTCTAAACCTGTGTGTTGAGCATCCTTTTGACATCTGCATTTTCCAGACGCTCGAAGAGTTCCCCCTTGAAGCTGAAAAGGTTGAGAGGGGCTACAGCCTATCTGAATATACAACGGGCCTGCCGAAAATCGCTGGACTTGGCAATCGCAGCCCCAGCCAGTACAGTTAATAGAAGCATCTAATGTACATGAACATGCGCCTGTGACACCTTAGTCATACCAGATGCCAATAAAGGGCACCTTTCCACTTGATTTTGATCCTATCCAATATTTTTCGAGCACTGTGCTTGAGTTTTGACCTGGAAATCCAAATTTTTGGCTACAAGTATGTTTCATAGCAACCGGAAGAAATGGCTGGAATAGCAGCTCCGTAATTGCAGCAGTCGTACCAATGTAGCTGGACTATGCAAGTAACCTCAGGTTCCATCATCTTTAGTTTACCTCTGAGAGCGGGAGTCACTTACAATTATATTATTATGCTAGGCTGCAATCACAATTTTACGGTCAGTATCTAAAGAAAATTTAAACCCATGACTCCATGGGAGTTGGCAAGATTTATGTTGAGTTGAGCTGGGCATCATGTGCTAGGACGTTCTTAGCCATGTATGAATAATGTGTGTTAGCAACCAATTAGTCAAGAGCTCGAGATTATGTAGTGCTTGAACCATATGGGCTCAAAATTCATACAGCTAGAATTGTACTATACTTTAGTGGTTGTCCTGCGCATAGTCCTACCACGACCGAGGCACACTTCCGCTGCATCACTATCCAGCACACGCTATCTTATTCTTTTATACTTCCATTTGTTTTCAGTTGTCAGTACTACTTGGTCCGTAATTGCAGCAGTTGCTGAATCATATAGGTTGATTAGTACCTTTGGGACGTCTACCGGGAATTTTTTTCCATATATGTTGCGGAAAGTACCGTAACATTCCGTTTTTTTTTTTGTTAAAATACCGTTTTCATTCCAGTTTTCTGCTCTCTGTTTTCTCTATCTGCGGAAACGGATGAAGTTTTTTCATTCCATTTTTATGCTTACCTCCCTGCGTCCTGCCCTCTTCCTCTGTGCACAGTGGCAGAGGATGAACTAAAATTTTGGTGTGGCGAAAATGATAACTTGTCTATCTGACAAAGGATCGAAAATACCTTTCATTATGAGATTAAGGGTGTCATGTCTTCAGTCATCATCAGCAATTCAGCAGTAAAGTCTCGCCGTCACGCCTCGTTCATCGCGGGAGGGTTAGCCTGCCGCTCTCACTGGTCTCGCTCGCCCAGCCGGCGCCGGCACACCGGTTGATACTTGATACAGCGGTTGTTTTTTTAGTTTTTTCATCGAGTCTTTTTTTAGTAGGATCGAGTATTTTTTTTAGTAGGATTGATTGATCCAGTTCGGCTGCGCCATATACAGTGCCCCACTTGATTCCAAGCCTTGCCCGGCTCTCCTCTTAATTTTTTTTGTGAGATTTCCTCTTGTCCTCTTCTAGTTGCAGCTGCATTCTACCCAGGGGCGCCCGTTCAAAAAACAACAACCCAAAGGCACTCGCTAAACGGACTAGTATTAGGCACCCGTCACCGCCGTCGGCCGTGGAAGACATTTAGGCCGGGCTGTCGCCAGAACCCGGTCTTGGACTGCTCTTCCACTGTCTGCACGGTGCCATACTAGCCCACCCCGCTTGCATCTTCCTCGCCGCCTTTTGTGATGCCGTGCTCTGCTCGCCGCCTGCTACGGTTGATCACAGCCGCAACCGCCGCCTTTGGCGAGGGGTGACGCTAGCACGAAATTCTGCGGCGCGGCGTGTACGTGGAGTCTCGTAGAACCTAATTATTTCTTGGTAGATGCCTCCCATTCCTAAATATGCTTAACATCTTTCCTAACATTCTCCATGTCAGATGATACAAAAGGTTTCGTCCATCACACAATCCTATGTAGCTACACGCTGTTCATATCACACACGAATGCACACTGACTAGACACTAGATATTCCAATGAAAGGCTCCAAAAACCACACAGTGCGGGTACCCTCTTTATAGTTGAAGTGTCCCACTCCTGAGAAAATAGCCAGCCTCACAGGGTCGATCAAACTCGGGTTGGGTGGGTGGCAGGCTGCAGCAAACATTACTCTGGCCCATCCATTAATATACTACATACATCCATCTACTTATAATTGGTTGGCGAAAAGCTTTACTTACCTGCCAATCTTGGTAGGCATGTCAATTAGGGTATAGCCAGTGTCGCTCCGTAGCTTTTCACCACTCCATGCCGTTTTCGGCTCGAGATTGGACTTATTGTACCTTGTTTCTGAAATAACAAGAGTGCGGAATCAAAAAAGATGAGCAGGAAGCCCAAAGGCTCATAATAAAAGGCAATCCTGTAGAATGCTTTTCAACGTCATGATACCTCCGCTGTGAAATCGGTATACATAATCAAGATAATTGATCCGTTACTACCTAAACGCTATCCGAAGGCAATAAATTATAAGGTGTGAGGATAACTCGCTCTAGTAGATACGTGCGAGTATAAGACTGTTGCTGTTGGCGATAATTCAACGCCATATATAGTCGATGCATGGACTATCCTAAATGTTAAGAGCCCGATTGCAATATTTTTAAAACGTAGTAACAGAAAAAACAAAGGATTGAAATGTCATGTACTGATTTCAAAACACAAGAATTTTGTAAGAGATGCCTTACAGGCACACATAGGTTATTAATTCTCTCCTAATTATCCTCTAAACTTATGTGTTGATCATCCTTGCGACATATGTATTTTCCAGACGCTGGAAGAGTACCCCCTGAAGCTGAAAAGGTCGAGAGGGGCTATAGCCTATCTGAATATACATATGGCCTGCTAAAAATCGTTGGGCTTGGCAATTGCAGCCCCAGCTAGTACAACTAAACGAAACATCAATCTCATATAGATGAACATGCGCCTGTGACTTCTTAATCATGCCGAGATGTCAATAAAGGGCACCTTTCCATATGATTTTGATCCGATTCGGTGATGGATCGAGAAACTTCCGAAAGCCTAGGCAAAGTAGGTTAAAATGCTATTTTTTTTGTACAAAGTCGCTATAAAAAGCATAAAACACATGCTTTGCACCGCCGGGAGGTGCGCTGGGTCCACCCATGATCCGATTCAATCTTTTTCGAGCACTGTGCTTGAGTTTTGATCTGTATATCCAGATTTTGTGCTACAAGGGTATTTCGTTGCAATCATACTCCCTCTAGTTGGATTTGGAAATCCAAATGCATGTCCAAACATAAATTCTTTGCTTGGCTGCTACTACATGACAGAATCAATACAAAGGACATGCTGCTGCGTAGAAATCGATAACAATTTTGTTCTTTGTCAAAATCATAGTTATGAAGATTGGACTCACTTGTTCTTTCAGTGTTGCTTCAGTTCAAGGGTTCGGAATTACATTCAGTGGTCTGATAATACTGTCATGGACAATCTCTTGGAGGCAAGGAAGAACTTTAATGGGCCATGTTTCGCTGAAGATGTCATTCTGGCTTGTTGGAACATTTGGAAGCAGAGGAATGGTTTCATCTTCAAGGATATTATTCCCACCTTCAGGGGATGGAATGTTGGTTTTGTTTTGGATATCACCCTTCTATTGCATAGGGTGAATCCCTCTGTTAAACCCCTCTTGTCATCATGGATTGACAACCTTCCATAACTTCCTTGTAAATATCTGTAAATAGTTTTGTTATTTTGGGCTGAGGTAATAAAGAGCTATGGGGGGCTCCCCTACAGTACATGTTTCAAAGAAAAATACGGGCCAACCATGCATGCATGTAACCTGCTGCCACGATGCTACCGAGTCTAACAAGTAGCTCGCAAAACTTGCAAGCTTGATTGTTAACTCGTTAGTGTTAACTAGCGAAAATTGCTGCTCAGCTCGGTTAATTAAGAAAATGAGCTGAACTCATAGTGGCGGAGCCACGTTAGAGACTATGTAGTCAGCTGACTACTCATCTTTTTAGTAATACAAGCAAAAAATCCTGAAAAAAATAATAAAAGATACTACAAATACATATATCTGACTACACAATTTTATATTGGCTACACAATGTTTAAATCCTGGCTACGCCACTGCGAACTCATACGAGTCGAGCAACCGATCGCTTGTTAAACTCGTCAAGTTTCGAGCTTTATGTCCAGCCTTATGTTCAACGGTGGCGTTGATATACTGGATGGTGCTATTTTGATGTGATCCAAATCTTCTCTATCTAAATAGGAGATCCCACTAACTTATTTTCCTGCCTTTTCGTGAGGCCACGTCACCCCTTTTATCCCTACCCCGTATGGTCATGCAGGGCGTCGCTTGCTCGCTTCCGTTCCAGCACGACATTGTTTTTCATACGTGCGCAGGAGGTTCCTTCGTGGGCTAGCCCGCCGAGCCATATGGGCTGGACGTCCCTTCGTGGGTTCGCAAAGCTATCTCTCTACCTGATGGTTATCCGTCCAGCAAGTGTCTCTGGATGTACCCGGCTGGAGGCGGTCGCTTTGGATATCTATTCCCGGGGTATCTGACGTCTGTCTAGAAGAATTCAAGGCGCCTAAGAAGATAGTCGCTTTGAGATTTGTTATACGCTTCTCGTTTAAACTTTCAAGCTGTTTTTATACTTTTTCTGTTATCTTGCATGAGCTGTAAACTCTGAACTACGATACTTTTGGATGATGCAATAAAAGCCGTGTACATCAATCGATGCAGAGGCTGGGGCTTCTCCCCCTTTTCTAAAAAAAAAAGTGTTCCTTCTGGAGGCTAATCGCCAGTAATTAATCCTCCACCCAACGACGCACTACGTCGTCTTAGTAGCCACCAATGCTCTAGTGACGCTCTCCCGATTGAATTCGCCCTTTCTTATTTTCGATCCCACAGCATAGGTTTCTCAATCTGGCAGGTTGTGCTCTGGCTTGAAAGCTGCTCGACGTTTTGCTCCTGCAGTTGATTTGGTTGGATTTTGCGTGCTGCTTGCTCAAGCCCCCGCCCCACTCCATGGTTTGTTTAAGTTATTGTATTCTGGGTGATGGTCGCTGAAGCTATAATCACATGTACTGTCTACTAACGCTGGACAACTGTACCTGCTTGCAGTACATAAGCTCTCATCTCTTACTCCTAATTTTTTTTAAATTACATAGGATGAGCACACGCATCTTATATTTTCGTAACCTTGCTGGTTGCAGGTTTGTTACCCTGGAATCTTCCCTCTCAAATCTAAACAGGGGCATTTATGCTTTACTGAGTCTCCACTATATTCGACCATTTGAAGGCCAAAAAGATGAAGTGACACATTATCTGAGCTAGAGAGACTTCGATCTGTATATGTACGTCTTCCTTCAAATTCTTATATTCTTACAATTCGCTTTTCTTGGATCCATAATTGATAGCTAGCAAGTTCTCATATATTTTTAACGTTGTCAGGAAAGGATTGGTCTTTAGTCTTTACCAACGAGCAAGTAAAAATCAGCAATTTTTATGCAGCTCCAACCTTTTTTTTGTGCAACAAAAGGATATTAAGTTTCAACTGAAAGATAGCTACGTGGACAGATCAAATGATGTAACTAATAGCGCCTCTCAATGTTCTTTCATTTCTATGGTGCGTCGCTTGAACATCATGTCCATGATTTAGCGTTATCCAGATGTACAATGGATGATAAATGAATGAAGACGATTCGCTTGGACATATCAAATATAAATGCAATTTTGGTTACATTCTTTCCACTATTAAGACTAGTCACAATGTGGAGTAACATAGAGTAGTAACATGGTGATGTTACTAGTCTATGTTACCACCTTCACAGTGGAGAGTAACATCATTGTGGTGTCATATAAGATCTTATTTATTGCACTATAGATTCATTTTGTCTTGATAAGTGTGATGTTACGATAACTAGCTAAGTTACTCCAAACACCTCTCTCCTCATTAACTACATGCCACATAAGCAAAATGGTCTTGATATGTGTGATGTTACTAGCTAAATTACTCCCATTGTGACTAGTCTAAATAATGTTTTGTTTGGCGCATGTCATTGCATCCTTCCGTTGAATACAATATATATCTCTGCCGATGTTAGTACAGTCCATCTTTCAAAGATATATTTCAAATTTAACTGCTCACGGTAACCTCCTTGGAACAAATAAATTGCGATAATAAATATGGGTAACAATTTCTATGCCATGTTCCCGTAGCAACGCGCGGGGAATCATCTAATTCATATAAAGATAGAGGCTAATTTTGGAGCGGAGCGAGGCCCGTCGCCAGAGGCTTGGACCGAAGTGTAAAATGAACCTATTTCAAAAATAATTTCGACTCTAATACCCTTTTCAGCACCTCCAGTCTCGGGGGCGCTGCTCTCCACCACATGGTAGCGCCATGGTCTGGGGCACTAATGCCCCTGCCAACGTGGCAACGCCGGGTCACGAAAATTCGAAGTCAAAGAGGGTAGCACCCTAGACTGGGGCGCTACCCTCTTGAGGGTAGGCGCCCTAGTCGGTGGAGCTACTACCCTCTAAAAATATAATTTCAAATCACTGTAACTTTTGATCTACAAATCCAAATGACATGATTCTTTTTCATATGGGTGACAAATTAAAATATCTTTCCCATTCCACCGGCATCATGATTGTTAGACAAGTAGATTGTATTTTGTGCATTATTGACTTATGTTGGTTTATTTTTGAATGTTTAGACGATTTTGGAAACATGGTTGTGAACGAACATTTTTCCAAAATCTATAACAAGAGGAGTACCTTGAAGAGCCAAACAAGTACCCACTTTGACCATGGTTCACCCATATTTACAACTATGAATTTCACAAGCAGTTTACATGTTGTGTGTTACTTTATAAAATTAATTTGATGTCTAGTATTGATAAAAAAAATCATATGCATAGATGTGTCTATTAAAATAAAAATAAGACTTGGAAAAACTAGATCCGTGCACTCCGGGCGTACCCGAAGGGATAATATCGCATACTCAAATAAATATTTTTAGAAACATCACTTATATATCAACCCATAGGAAAAGGAGTCATGTCATTTCGATTTGTAGAACAAAAGTTACAGTGATTTGAAATTATATATTTTTTAGAGGGTAGCGCCCCAGCCTAGAGCGCTACCTTCTTTGACTCAGCATTTCGCGACCCGGTGTTGCCACGTTGGCAGGGGCATATCGCCTCAGATCATGTCGCTACCATGTGGAGAGTAGCGCATCCGGGATAGGCGCTACAGAAAAAGTTTAGATTTAAAGTTATTTTTGAAATAGGTTTATTTTTGTGCTGACATTTCGTCTCAGGGTCAATTTTATCGTTTTTCTCGCTTAAGTAGGAAAAATATCTCAATTTTGTTTGCTTCCTCTATTGTTTGTTCTCTGTTTGGTTATCCTCAATATTTTTAACTCAGAGCGTGATTCTTTATATGGAAAAAATACCAATTTCTGTTTATTGTTCTCTCGCCTTCACTTAAAGAGAGTGGTCCACTCGTCCTAAGGAATTTATAGAGTGGTCTCGACTTCACAGGAACTTCCGCCGGTCCGAGGTGACAAGTGTGTTCCAACGCCTTGCGTCCTGCTTCTGCAAGTCGATATCTTGCTTCGCTACCAATCTGCTAGAAAGTGTCAACAGCCCGTGTAAGCGGGGCGGGCGGCAGTCGGCAGTACCGCCGGTCCAGGTATCCTACGAGAAAGAGCTCTAGGCAGGACTTACCTTTTTCGTGCCATCTATAGCACCATGTTTCAGCACGTAATCACTAGATCCTATGTTTTTTTATACTGTATAAAAAATGGTGTCAGTAGTCTACGGAGTAAGAAACCCAAATGTAGTCCTTCGGGACAGCGATGCATGTAATAATTTCTTGATGCTTCCTATTCCCTAATTTTCTTTGCATACATTCATCTCTTCTCTTCCTCGTAATTTTAACTGGTGTCCATCAACTATTGATGTGTAGATAACTAGAGAAAGGTGGCAATGTCAAATTGTAGATGAAGCCCATCTCTCTCAACCAGGGGGGCATATATATACAGGTGAAGCTCGGTAGGACCATTAGTTCCATATTTAGTTCTTCACCATTTAAGTTCCACTTTTTCAGTAAAAAGAAACTTTTGCCCTTTTCTTTATATTGAAATTAAGAAGTAAATATCGCATGTTGTACTTTATTTACATTGCCCCAGTCTTTATTAAAATCATATATACCAGTTTTACAACAGATTAAGGAGTTATCATGGATCTGTCTCAGAAGCCAATGGCATCACTTTGATTGATGACCTGTCTCCTATAAAAAACAGGTTTTAGCGTTTAATCACTAGATCCAACTACAAACGTAATTCCATTGAGACCTACAATTATTTGTGCATGAACACACAAGTATTCCGATGGGTCCGCTTGTGTGCCATTATTTTTTACGCTTCATATTTCATACGTGAAATTATGGTGTATTTTTTTAAGAAGCGGTCAAAGGGCATTTAATTGGGTTTTCACTCATAGCTCGTAGGAGTAGTATTGCGTGCTTGCAGGCAGTTGAGTATTTGTTCTTCACTACTTCTGTAAAGTTGGAGTGAATAATAGAAAATTTTAGGCTTCCAAAAGCAGAGCTTGGCAAAGATTAGACATAAAAAAAGGGTTAGACAATATGTACATTTGTTTGCTATTTGTCCGAGCTGTTTATGTGTCCAAAAGGGCTCCAATCTAAGTACAATTGCTTGCTATTTGTTCGAGCTGTTTATAAGAAAAAGTATTAGACACTACGTATGTGTCGTGGTGGTATCACGGCAGATGCCATAGGATGGCTTAAGTTGGGGCCGATGGACGCTGGTGGAACCGGGGAGGGATAGCGCGTTAAGGAGCGCACACGGAAGACACACAAGCACACACGATCTACCCAGGTTTAGGGCCCTCGTGAGGAGGTACAACCCCTACTCCTGCCTGTCTGACTCAGTATATCAAGATATGGGAATACATAGGTGCTCCTCGAGCTGTATGCTCTCTGCTATGGTGAAGCTCTCAAGGAAGAAGAAGGAAGCTGTGGGGGGAAAAGATCTCTCAGTGCATCGTCGTCTCAGCGCTTCTCTCAGCCTCTCTCCTCACGCAGGAGGCCCTGGGTACATTATATACTGGTATCCCGGGTCACCGGATTGGTGCCGTACATTACACTGCAGCCACGCGCATCTGCATCATCAGCTCAGTCATGATTGTGTCCTCTGCCACGGACAGGACGTGGCCTGCCCATGCCTCGCACTCTGTTCCCACGTACGCCTGTGGTCAGCGGTAGGTGCGACCAGTCACCTCGTACCCGCGCCATGACGCCTGCCATCTCCCGTGTCAGGCGGGATGTGACCGTTGCGTTGACTTCCAACCGACATAAGGTGCCTCTTCCCTTTAACCCGGCATGGATATACCGGATTTCCCTTTCTTGGTTATCCTCCCTGCACATAAGAGAAGACACGATGATACCGACATTCGTATGTCGGTCAGTATATGTCGGTTCGCACCGGCATCATATCCCGGCCCCTTCTGGGCCTGGTTATGCCGGTTAGTATATATCGGTTTCATAAGTCGGTCAGCATATGTCGGTTTGTATCAACATCATAACCCGGCCCCTTCTGGGCCTGGTTATGTCGGTTTTACTGCACCTCGGTCCACACTTGGACATAAATTATACCATACCTTGACCCTACCTCGGGGTAGCCCCCCGACAGTATGAGAAGAAGCTAATCACCTGCATCCAACGGGCTTATCGCTCCGTGTGATAAGATATAAGACAATCAATAAGTGGGTTATCTAAGAAAAAAGAAGTCAAATTATCAACATAATAAATTACTACATACCATTTCTTATTCCAAATTTGTCGGGGCAAATAAGAAAAAAATTCTGATTTGATCGGTTCTCAACTCTCACTTCTGTAATATTTAGCTACCGAAGAATGAATGAGATAAATTATGTAGCAAGAGCAATGCAACATGTCAAACATCTTAACCCGATTAAATAAGTTTAATTGTTCGTTTAGACATGGTTTATCAACATACATTTGAGAAGGACACGCACTGTACTGCTACTCCCATTTCGATAGGGTTACACTCTGATCGAAAAGGGAGCATAGCCCCAACCTCTGAATCAATGATGCACACAACCGTTTTACTACGAGATTGAAAAGTTAAGGTTTACACATCATGGGTCACTTAAAGCCAGTGGCGGAGCCAAGATTGGAGCAAGATCCGGGCCAAAAACTTGCTTAAAAAGATTTTCAAGAAAAAAATATCTTGTGTAATAGCATGGAAATTTGTTAAAATTTACAAACAATTTCATGTTTTGTTCTAAATCATGACATAGATTACAATTTAGAATTTACAAACAATTGTTAAATCAAAACGATTGCAAATAAATACAACTGTCAATTGATGTATTGAAGAAATTACGTCGCCGGGGAAGTTCCGCTGCTTCTGCTGTTTGGACCGACACCGAGTAACAGAGAGCGAGCAGTTGCAATGCGGAGCGCGGAGCAGAGAACTGGCGACTCGTCGTCGCGCGACGTAAGACCCAGATTAGCAGGAGCCAGAAGGCGGTGGGTCAGTGAAGTGGGGCGGCGCGCCGCCGCCGCGTGGAGTAGATGTGGCTGTTGGGCGGTTGTCAGGCGGCGAGATGGCGTCCGGGGATGCCGGGGCACGGAAATCTGACCCGTCGGCGTCGGAGGAAGGGGCGGAGCTTGGCGACGGGTGTCTCCGTGTCGGCGGCTTTGCCGCTTTGGCAGTTGTCCACTCCTGGGCGATGAGCATGGCGTGGGCAAATCCTATGCGGCGCCCGGTAGCGCTGCATAGTGATTGCGCCGTCCGAAGGATTCGCGCGCCGAAGTTTACTGGGCTGGCCCGTTGGCGTTTTTTTTCTTTTTCTTTTTCTATTTCTTTTTCATTTCTTTTTGTTTGTTTGTTTCTTTTTTTTCTGTTTCTTTTTTCTTTTCTATTTCTTTTTCGATTTCATTTTTGTTTTTGAATTTGTTTTTGTTTTTCTTTTCTTTTATGTTTTGTTTTCGTTTTCTTTTTCTTATTATTTTTCACTTTTTTTTTGAAAATGGTTTCAATTTTTAAAATGTTCCAAATTTTGAAAATGGTTTCAATTTTTTGAAAATGGTTCTAAATTTGAATATGGTTCCAACTTTGTCCAATTATGAAAATGGTTCCATTTTTTAAAATGGTTCCAAAATTGAAAATGGTTCCGAATTTAAAAATGGTTCCTAATTTAAAATAGTTCCAAATATAAAAATGGTTCCAAAATTGAAAATGGTTCCAAAATTGAAAATGGTTCTAATTTTTGAAAATGGTTCCAAATTTAAAAATGGTTCCATTTTGAAAATGGTTCCAAATCTAAAAATGGTTTCGAATTTAAAATGGTTCCAAATTAAAAATAGTGCCAAATTTGAAATGGTTCCAAATTTAAAATGGCTCCATTTTAAAAAATGGTTCCAAATTTAAAAATGGTTCCAAATTGGAAAATTGTTCATTTTTTTGAAATTGGTTCTATTTTGAAAATGGTTCCAATTTAAAAATGGTTCCAAAATAAAAAATTGTTCATTTTTTAGAATGGTTCCAAATTTGAAAATGGTTCCATTTTCAAAAATTGTTCCAAAATTTATAAATGGTTCCGAATTTAAAAAACATCCTGAATTTAAAATGGTTCCAAATATTTTGAAAATGGTTCTAAATTTAAAAATGGTTCCGTTTTGAAAATTGTTCCAAATCTGAAAATGGTTTTAAATTTAAAATGGTTCCAAATTAAAAATTGTTTCAAATTTGAAATGATTCCAAATTTAATTTTTGAAAATGTTGCCAAATTTAAATCTAACATTTTTTAAAAATCTAACATTTTTCCAAATCTAATATTTTTTCAAACATCAAAAAAGTGAAAGTAAAAAAAAACATATAGAAAATAAAGAAACAAGAAAAAAGAAATAAAAAACATAAGAGAATAGGAAAAAAACAATATTTTGGCGAATGGGCCGGCCCATTAGCTGGCGCCCTTCAGGCGGCGGGAAGGCGAACCGCCGCCTGCGGGCGCTGCAAAGGAGGCGTGGCGGCGCTCTCCTGCTTTCCGTCGCGAGCGAGAGGAGGAAGCGAGCCAACGAGGCCGTAAAGCTGGGCTGCGCCCCGGACCAAATTTATTTTTCCTAGATCGTAGGCCAAACTTTTGGCTACGCCTCGGGCCATGGCCCAGGTTGCCCGGGGCCCAGCTCCGCCCAAAGCGGCCGCAAACACAAGCAATCGGGATAAAAAAGATGATACACTTATGAAATATCTAAGCGATTAAAATGCTGCCAGCCAGCCAGGTTGTAAAAAACCCGAGCTATCATCTCGAGACGGGTGCATCCAGACTCGATATACTCCCTTTACTCCAGAGTGAGGGAAATAGATCATTCCTGGATCAGATAAGTGACCTTGTGAATAACGTGCAAGTAATTGACATGTCATGTCTTGTTAAAACCAAATCATTCATGCAATTCCAAATAGACCACAATAAAGCATATACTCCTACATTAATGCGCGCCTTATTATGATTATCAATTTCTAAACATATATGTGTTAGCTGGTGGTTGCAGGTTAAAAGTAAACTAAACAATCCTCCAAATAAAATGAACAAAAGGGCAAGCATGCAATGAGTAAATGATGTATCAACTCCTCTGAATCACAGAAAACAGATGTCTTACATCCATTCCACTGACGCTCCGGCAAATTGTGTCTTATTAATAGGACATTCTAAAAAAAAACACATGAAGATCTTGATCATCAATGGCACTTTAAGTTTCTGAAGATACTTATGTAGGAAATGAGTATGATTGTTCATAAGATCCAAATACAAAGATTTTATCGTAAAAATACCATTAGCCGTCAAGTTCAAAATAAAGACATCCAGTTCATCAGATAATTCAATTATCATCAAGCTTTCTACTAGCGGCAGCCTTCTTTCCCACTTATAATCAGAAATGCTACGTCGCAATACAATATTCGATGGATTTCAACTTTTTTTTTCGTCGGACGATGTTGTATAGGTATGGGTACCAAGTGGCTTGTAGCAAATCCACTAACCACACATCCTCCCAGAAGCAAGTTTATTCCATCGCCAATAAGGTTACGCTACGCTGCCGTGGCGATCATCTTACGTACGGAGATTTATTTTGCCCGATCTAATAATAAGAGCAAGCTCATCATCACAAATGGTCGGGTCTAATAACAATGTCTCCACCGGTGCTATCAACAGAGTGTCCGGCAACTGTGTCGAGCAAGTGCTATCAAGAGCGCCGATGTAGGTTGTCGCCCTAATGGGAGCGCCTCCCCCCACCGCCGCCTCCCAATAGATTTTTTCCAAATGTTTTTGAAACATGAATACAAATGAACGGATGATTTTCATTGAAATTTGAAGGACATTTGACAAGTTTATACAAAATTTAACAAACAACATTTAACAAACTTGAACGAAATTTAAATTAAACCCTACATCTAGCGGCGATTTCAGCTCCGACATGGGGAACTTGGATGCTGCTGGTTCGCTTCCGTCCCCGTTGTCAGAGGTGGCAACGGCGGCAGCCTTTGAGGAACATATATGCCCCTCAAGGAACTTGCTTGCCTCTGGGTCGCCGCCCTTGCCAGAGTGTGGTGGGGTTTGATCTATCGGCGGCAGAGGGAAGCTTCGATGGCCACCTGCATGCCCTCCCACTCCTAGTCGTCATCTTTGTCCTCATCATGCGCCGCCTCCTCTGGTGTCGGTGCCGGTGCTGGGGCAGGTTCCTAGGCCAGAGCCAGAGCCGATTCTTGGTCCGGTGCCGGTGGTAAGGGAAGCTCGTCGTCGTCTGACGTGAACCACTCCCAAGGTGTCAACGACATGCAGCAGGGATGAAGAACCTACCGCGGCACGCCCTGTGCTCCACTTCCACCACGGCATGCCAGTATGACGCCGATGGAGTAGAAGGGGTCGACCCGTTACTCCCACTGCATGTCCTTCCACTCCCACAAGACGCGCCTGCCAGCTGAACCACGGCGCCACCAGCACCTTGACGATGTTCGTCACCCACACGTCCAGTAGCTGATAGCCGTTTAGCACCAGGATGTTGTGGCGGAGGTGGTGCCACGCCTCCTCGACCGTCATCAAAGCCGAAGGCGCACGATAGTAGCTGGCCTTGCCTGGCGCATACGATGACAAAGGTATGCCGGAGGTAGTGGCGGTGGCGCTGGGGAAGAGGTGGCTTGCTCGGGGCGATGCCTGAGGAAGAGCTGCCGCTCCTCGTGCAGGAGCCGGCGTTGCTCCAGACGCTCGCGGCGTTGCTCCTCGGTCAGCCCGCGTTCGGGGCCGCGACCAGTGCAGCACGGCAAGCCATCTGCTCGCCACTCATCGGTCTTCCCGTCATCTTGCGACGACCATGCATGGTGGGGCTTGGTGGGAGAGGAGAGTGGAGTGTGTGTGGGGAGAGGAAGAGGCTCGCCGCACGCCGCTTTAAAGCCGACCGGGAGCAGAAGGTGGTGGCACCCCCCATTAACGCGAGCACCGGCTCGTCTACCATGCATTGACACCGACGACGTGTGTTGAGCCACCGCCTAGGGAGCCAATGCGACGGTCGCACTAGTAGGAATTGGCTTATAGCCACCACGCTACCGCTGGCGGACGGACCAAAGCGCCCGCCAGCGCTATTACCGCTGGCGAGCGGTTTAGAGAGCCCGTCAGAGGTACTAGGCTTACCGCTGGCGGGCGGCTAATAGTGTACGCCAGTGGTAGCATCAAGCAGAACCGAACAGGCGGGGCTAACTACCGCTGGCGGACGTCTGGCGGATGGTTTGGGGTGCCCGCCAGAGGTAGTTGGCTCAGCTGGGGCCACAAACGAGCAAACTAATGCTGGCGGGCACGTCATTCTGTCCGCCAGCGGTAATTCTATTACCGCTGGCGGGCACGGCATTCTATTGCACCTCACACTTGCTTCTCTCACTAGCTCGAGTTTTGCTCATTTGTGGCTCCTTTAATTAAGGTGATCTTTTATCGATAAAAATACATACTTGTAAAATTTGGTCGGATAATGCGCTTGTATCCATGCGAAATGATGAAATGGCTTGGATTGTATGAAAATTGTGTTGTGATGGATGAATTTGTGCTGTGATGTGTGAAATTGAAAATGAGGTGCCAATAACCTGCCGGAATGTTGATTCATTTCCGTTTCGGCAACTTTTGGCACTCTCCTTAGGTCCTATTTGTAGGAAGGTCATGGCGAATTTTTTCATGAAACCCGATAAAATATAAAATGGTGTTTAATTATTGTCTTGATTCTACAACGTGCAGGTGATAATGGTTATTATGAGTGAACGTGTCGTGAATACCTACTTGAGACACGCGACGGAAGACATGTTGCGGAATAACCGCAAAGACATACAATGTCCGTGTCGAACATGCAAATTGGAGTGCGGCCTCAGCCCATTTACCGGAGATTTGCTGACTCACCTGCTCAGGCGTGGTTTCATGGATGGCCACACTCGGTGGATAGAAGATGATGAAAATGATGGTGCGGTGGTAGGAAATGATCAGGAAGGGCAACAAGATCACAATAACGACGAGGGGCAAGAAGACGAAGAGCCTGATCCCCAACATGGTCATGTTGGATTAGACAGTGATGAAGAACAGGTGGTACCAGAAGAGGAGGACACGCGGACACCGCTAACTTCAGTCGTGCGGGACCCTCATCTAAAAGAACTGTTCCTAAAGAAGACGAATAACACGAAATCTAAGCTGGCGCAACTGGAGATAGACTCGAATACTCCGTTGTATCCAGGCTGCGATCCAGAAGAGTCCCGCTTGAAAGTAGCGCTTGATGTTCTGCAGATGAAGACAAGACACTAATGGAGCGATAAAAGCGTCGACGCTAATCTGGAATACTTGCACGGTATCCTTCCGAAGGGCAACACATGTCCTAAAAATTGTGACGAAGCCAAGAAAGTCGTGTGCCCCTTTGATTTACCGCACGAGAGGTACCATGTGTGCATCAACGACTGCTACATTTATCGGAAAGAAGACGAGGAAAAGATCAAATGTCCAGTGTGCAAGGCTGCTCGTTACAAGATAGGGAAGAAAGCCCCTCGCAAAGTTGTCTGGTACTTTCTGCTCATTCCTCGTCTGCAGCGATATTTTGTAGACCGTAAGGAAGCAAAACAAATGCGCTAGCACGTGGAAAGAAGGGCGGTTGTGCTGAAAGATTCAGAGCGTAGTGAAAAGATAATTCTGACACACCCTTCGGATGCAAGCCAGTGGAAGCATTAGACGCTTATGATCCAGAGTTTGGAGATGAGCCAAGGAACATTAGGTTGGGTGCGAGCACCGACGGTCTCAATCTGTTTGGCAACCAGAGCAGTACACACAGCACGTGGCCCGTGTTTGTATGGATATACAACTTCCCCCTAGTTGTGCATGAAAAGGAAGTACATACACATGAGCATGCTAATTCAAGGGCCGAAACAACCAGGCAGCGATATCAATCTGTATCTGAAGCTACTGAAAGATGAGCTAGACACGTTATGGGTGCCAGAAGGGGTCTCCACTTGGGACGCTGTCGCAGAACAGTATTTTCCTATGAGAGCCGCCTTGCTCTGTACGGTGCACGATTTGCCCGGCTACGAATACGTCAGTGGCCAAGTGTGCCACGGACATAACGGATGCGTCAGGTGCATGGATGATCCAACATTCCACCAGCTTAAGAAAGCCGGTTCTTCGAAAACCGTCTACATAGGCCATCGAAGGTGGCTACGCAATAAAGACCCATGGAGGAGGCGTGGAGACCTTTTCAACGGTGAAGATGAGCCCCGAGAACCTCCACGTAAGAGGAGCGGCGATGAAATTTACGAGTTGCTGAATGGTTGGGAAGAGTGCCCTGAGCCGGGAAAGAAACGAAAGGGGCCAAAACCGCTCCGTGGTGTATGGAAGACGAGGTCTGTGTTTTGGGACTTGCCATACTGGCCCATCTTCAGTACGCCAAATTGCCTTGATCTAATGCATGTTGTTTGGCACTGTGCTCAACATGTCCGACAGGACCAAAGATGGGCCGAAAGCAAGACAAGACCTGATACATATGAAAATCAGGAATGAGCTTCATGGGGGACGCCAAAATGGGGATGATGACGACCAGTCGGATGTGGAGACGGACGGCCATGATGCCAAAAGGGTTAAGAAGAATGCCTATTACTGCCCCCCTCTTGCTTCACTCTTAGTCCAAAGGAGATCGAATAATTGTTCATGTGCCTTATAGGAGTCAAAGTGCCTTTGGGTTACTCAGGGCTGATAAGCAGATTCTTAGACCCGCTGAAAAAAGGTTCAGTGGTATGAAGTCTCATGATTGTCACGTGATGATGACACAGATATTTCCAGTTGCGATCCGAGGGATAATGGACAAGCATATCCGTGACACCCTTTTTGGCCTCTGTAACTTCTTTAACGTGATCTCTCGAAAGTCAATCACCGCAAAGCAACTCTCAAGGCTGGAGGAAGAGATTGTTGTGATACTATGCGAGTTTGAGATGTACTTCCCGCCTGCATTCTTTGACATTTGCGTGCATCTGTTGGTCCACATCGTGGATGATATCATCCATCTCGGACCGTTGTTTCTCCACAACATGATGGCGTTCGAAAGGATGAATGGGGTCATAAAAGGATTCGTTCATAACAGTGCCCATCCGGATGGAAGCATCGTTCAGGGCTTTGTCACGGAAGAGTGCATCTCTTTCTGCACGAATCATCTAGAGACGATTGATAACCCTGTTGGTTTGGCCCCTAACAAGCTCCTTGGCAAGTTAGATGGGTCAGGTCACAAAAATGGCGCGAGGGCCTTACATGTGGGCTTCGCTCTTCGAATGGCCGATTTTAACAGGGCAAACTTAGTAGCTCTCCAACATCTTGAAATTGTCGATCCTTGGGTGGAAAAGCACAAAAGCACGATTAAGAAGAAGTACAATGACCAGGGCAAGCAGAAGACCGAAGGAGAAATAATCAGAGATCACAACTCCACTTTCTTGCGTTGGTTCAAAGATGAGCTTGTTGCTCCGCCAACAGATTGTGCGAAAGGTAGATCCTTATACGACTTATCATGTGGCCCTGCCCCCAACCTCGCGACGTTTCAAGCATATGATATGAACGAGTTCACTTTCTACACGGAGGAAAAGGACAAAACTTCTGACTATCAGAACTCAGGGGTAACGATGGAATCCTACGTCGGTGACAAGAAGTTCAGATACTACGGAAGGATCGAGGAGATCTGAGAGCTTAACTACTCTGGAGAAAAAGTGCCAATGTTCCGCGTGAGATGGGCTAGGTTATCCACCGTCAGAAAAGAAGACATATACTTCACCACCATGGTTTTACCCGAAGCCGGCACTTCATCAAGCACGAACATCACCGAACAAAATGAGCCATGGGTATTGGCTAAGCACGTGTCCCAATGCTTCTTCATAACTGACCCGTCAAAGCCTAGCCGTGTGGTCGTGAGGAGAGGCAAAAGAAATATCATCGGAATGGATGGAATCGCCAACGAGGACGACTTCGACCAGTTTGGTGACCCTAATATTGAAGATGATGAAGATGATAATAAAACGACATACACCTTCAGAAGAAGCAGAACCACGCTACCCACGAGAGGTATTCCATGGAAAAGAACAAGTCATAATGTGGGGCTAAATTATGCAACTGCGACAAAAAAGGCAAGAAGAAGATGGACAAACGCTAAGAGAAAAGAGCGAGATGTGTGTAGATAAATGCATTTGTAGTATTTGAAAATATTTTTATGTATTTGACATGTTTTGTAGTATTTGAAAATATTTTTATGTATTTGGCAAGAAGAGGAACATCAACTTATATGTATTTGACATGTTTTGAACCATGATGTATTTGAGATATTTTTTTGAGTGTTATTTCACTTTATTTAATTTTTTCCGAAAACCGGTCGAAATGGACACACCACGACTATTCATCCAAATAGGTCAAATTCTAGTATTTGTAAAAAGGTACTAATGCAAAAAATTGTAGTATTTGTAGTTGTGTTTTGAAATGCAAAAAAGTATTTGAAAAGATAAAGGAAAAAACAAAAAACAAAATTAACACAGTACCGCTGGCGGACGCTTGGTGCTGTCCGCCAGCGGTAAGGTAGCCCGAAAAAAATAACACCCGGCCGGCCCCCTTCTCTCTCCTCTCCTCGCGCGCCCACCACCCAAATTCCCCCACTCTCCTGCCCGCCGCCCCCAGCTCTCCAGCCCGCTGCCCCCCAGCTCTGATTCGCCGCTGGCCGCCGCTCGCTCTGCCCACACGCCGCCCGCTCCTCTCGCACCCACGCCGCCCTCCTCTCCTCTCGCACCCACGCCGCGCCCACATCCCTAGCCGGCGCGTCCCCCACGTCGACGGCCTCGAGCGCCCGCGCTGCCTTCCTCTCCTCTCCTCTCGCGCCCACGCAGCCCCGAGCGCCCACATCCACGGCTGGCGCGCCCCGCGTCCACGGCCGGCGCGTCCCCCGCGTCGACGGCCCCGAGCACCCGCGCCGCCTTCCTCTCCTCTCGCGCCCACGCCGCCGAGCTCTCCTCTCTCGCCCACGCCGCCCCGAGCGCCCCTGTCCACGGCCGGCTCGCCCCCCACATCGACGGCCCCAAGTGCGCCCACAAGGTGTTTGTGGGTTTGCCCAGCCCAGATTTTTAGAAATTAGGGTTTCAAATTTTAGGAATTAGGGTTTGAAATTAGGAACTAGGGTTTCAAATTAGGAAAAAGGTTTTTAAGTTTTTAGAAAATAGAGTTTATAGTTTTAGGAATTAGGGTTTCAAATTAGGGTTTAGTTTATATTCAAATTGTTTTGTTGTATGCAGGAAGTTTAGAAGGAGCTCTAGATCGTCGTTCAGTTTTAGGTGAGATGATACATATTTGTGTCAACGGCCGTGGTCGTGGTGATGGTGGCTGCGATTGCGGCCTTGTGGCCGTGGTGATGGTCGTGGTGATGGTGGCCCTTGTGTGGTCGTGGTCTTTGTGTATGAAATGTCTACAGGTACCCCTAGAGACCCTTGAGATTGCGGGAATGTTGATTAATTTCCATTCCGGCAAACTCGGGTACTCCACATGCCATAATTTTAGCGAATGCGGCCTTGTGGTTGTGGAGATACATTTTTTGTGCTTGTGGTCGTGGCGATGTGCCTGTGTATGAAATGTTGCAGGTACCCCTTGAGGCCTTTGAGATTGCTAGAACGTCGATTAACTTCCGTTCCGGCAAATTCGGGTACTCCATATGTCCTATTTTTAGCAAAGGTCATGCCGAATTTTTTCGTGAATTTTGGCATGACTTTTGCTAAAAAAATAGGAAATATTTGAGTGCCCGGATTTGAAGGGAACTCATGGGGTACCTTAGTACTTAATTAAGTGATTTTTTCTTATATTTGTTTTACTAACTTTGACTTTCCTTGTTATAGTGCGAATATGTACTCTAACAACAACGAGGCCGGGGGTTCTCAGAAAGGAGACGAGGATCCAATGCGGGATTACATCAAAGACGAATTGTCAATGAGGTTCAACAACCTGTTTCATACCATCTGTGATTTCGTTGGAACTTGGATGAAGGGAGGCCAAGTAGAGCCTCCCCCATGATCGGCTACGGCTACGACAACTCCATCACCAATTTGACGCCTATTGTGCAAAACCCTTATACGCCAGAAGATGTGCCGGTGAACATGCCTAAGAAGGTACGGAAAAGATCCAAGAAACGTAAGTTGGATGACTCCAACAGCCGACCGGAGGAGGGGATTGATTCCCGGTTTGTGACAGGATACCCATCAAGAACTGGCATGTGACGCATCACTTGGCTAAATCGATCCTGCCGGATAGATTGGTCAAAAAGTTGTCTGGGGATTTGTTGGACCTACATGAGCTTGTTCTTCTTGTGGAGAAGAAACTTCTCAAGCAAGAAAATCCAACATACCCGTTTTTATTGCAAAGGTACCAAAGGACTTGGGCTTTGTCATTGAAGCTGATAACACAGACCTGCTCTTTCTGAGATATGATGATATCTTCAGAATGTTCCATATGCTCCCGCTCCACCCATCCATGGTCCGCCTTGTTGCGCTCAAATTGGCGCACCAGATCAAAATGGAGGATACCCCCGACATAGTGATAGTTGAACCCTACTACATGCAAGAAATGTTCGTGAACCACACCGAGGGTGGGAAAAGCACGACGCGTTACCTCAAAAATCTCTTCCTCGAGAATGTACCCAAGCGCAACTTTCTCTTGCCTTATTTTCCCGAGTAAGTCATTCCTAGCCGTCATAACATGCTTTCCTAGATTTCCATTGTTGAATTTGCATCTACAATGGTGATTTTTTGCGCAGAAACGAACATGGCACTCTCATCTCGTTGGACATGGAAGACTGCACTGCCTTGTATCTCGACAGCGGGGATCGTTATAAAGACAACAGGAATCAGTATAAACATAAGACTACTAGGGACTACACCTACATCAAGATTGTTCTGAATGATACTCTCAATGACTACACCTTAAAGGGCGGCCCAATAAAAAAAAGGCAATATATTCGGGTGGTGACAGGCTATTCCACTCGTTACAGGGTGGTCTCCCGTTCCCGCCGATCAACAATCAGTGTTCGTAAAATATATTCCTAATTTATCTTTGCCTACCTCTAGTTTTGAAAGTCGTTGAACTTGTGTGATCGATGCTATATATTCAGGGTTATGAATTGTGCATGCTTAGTTAATTATGTTACTTTTAATTATTGCAGACATGTTCCAATTCATTCTTGTTTATAGTTTTGCATTCTCTAGAATGTCAATGAGGCATCATTCTTGTTTAAAGTTTTGTATTTTCTAGAATACCGATGATTAAAATGTTGTGACACAATGTGATCCAGGGGCGGGGCTAGTGAGCCTTGCGATATGCACGAGTACACACATCTCGTGCATCCTACTTGGCTCACTAGCTCCGTCCCTGAAGCCTTTGTGTGTCACCTCTAAGTATGAGAGGCATCATTCTTGTTTAGAGTTTTGTATTTTCTAGAATGACAATGATTAAAATGTTGTGACACAATGTGATCCAGGGGCGGGGCTAGCGAGCCTCGTGATATGCACGAGTACACACATCTCGTGCATCCTACTTGGCTCGCTGGCTCCGTCCCTGAAGCCTGTGTGTCACTTCTAAGTATATCTGGCCATCTCTGGCCCGGCCCGTCCAGCCCGGCCCAAAAATCCAGGGCCTGGAGGGCTGGGCCTGGGCCAAGAAATTAGGCCCGAGCAGTTAGTGGGGCCAGGCCTGGGCCTCAGTTTTAGGTAAAAAAAAAGCCCGGCCCGGCCCACTGCGTTCATCACTTCATCAACTCATAGGCTTCAGACCTCAGTGCAGCTCCGCAGCCCAACAAGAAAAACCCCAAGTCCCCAACCCTAGCCTTATCCCCAGTATATAATCCCCAGCCGCACACACGCACCCGCACACTCACATCCACTCGCCCTCCCCTCCCACCGCTCCCAGTCCCGTGTGAAATTGCGGCGGCGACCAGAGCCAAATCCTAGCCCCGTCGTCTCTCCTCACCGTCGCCTCATCTGCTCATCGTCGGGACCGGGGGCCCCTGCATCTCCTCCTCGCCGTGGCACCTCTTTCCTCGCGGCGTGGCCGGCGTCGGCAACACCTTCTCTTCTCCCCACCGTGGCAGCGATGAGACGAGGAGCACGAGCTCACCCGCCGACCGCCTCTCCTTCCCGCGACCAAAACTCCTTCCTCGCCGGGGCCACCGCTTCTATTTCCTCGCGGGAGCCGCACCGCCGCACTGACGAGCACGCCGAGCACCTCTCCTTCAAGGTACTTTCTTGATGTTCTTGGTGGATGTGATGGTCTGAATTGATGGATTGTGAACTTTGTGATGCTGTAGAAGGATTTAGAGATGAATTTGTAGTTGTGGATGCTGCAGATGTATTTTAGAGATGAATTTAGTGGATGTTATAGATGAATTTAGATGTTGTAGATGAACTTTGATGCTGTAAATTGATGGATTTCATGATTCCGATGTACTTGTTGTGGATTGTGAACTTTGTTGTACAGATTAAGCATGGTGGATCCGCATGAACTAGAAGGCATAGATGGTTCAGAACCAGATTATCATCCTGAAGAATTAGAAGGGCATGAGGGTCCAATGGAGCTGTTTATTGTACCTCAAGATCCTTCTCCTACAACTCGGAGAGTTCAGCAGAAAAGTACAAGACCAAGAGGAAAGAAACCAACATCTAGTGGAGGTTCAGCAGCGGGCAGAAATGGGCAACCAGCAGCACACCAGCAGCAGCCTACAGCCGATGCACATCAGCCGCATACAGCTGAAGCACAACAGCAGCAGCAGCGTACAGCCTCCTCTAGCACTTCGAGACTGAAGTCAAAGGTATGGCGGGACTTTACCAAGATCTCCAACGATGATGATGCCCTTATCATAGCTAAGTGTAACCATTGCTCTGCTGAGTTGTCGTGTAAATCTGGACACGATACATCTCATCTCCTTACGCACACTGAATCGCAACATAAGACTGATCAATCAACAATGAGTAATTTCTTTTTGAAATCTGAAACAAATGAGGATGGAACAAATGCATTAAAAAATGTTAGATATGATGCTCAAGTAGCTAGACATGCAATCTCAATCTATCTTGTGGCTGGTTCTCATCCGTTTACAACAGTTGAAGAAGAGGGATTTAAAACAATGATGTCTGCATGTTGTCCAACATTCAAATCTGTTGGTAGGCACACAATAAAAAGAGAGATAATTGCAATGTTTCTTGCCCAGAAAAAGAATTGCTTGAAGTTATTGCTGCTGCCCCTGGTAGAGTAAGTTTCACATCTGACAATTGGGAATCTGAAGTCACCAAGCATAGATATATTTGCATTACGTGTCATTACATAGGTGCAGATTGGAAACTTAACAAAAGAATTTTATGGTTCCAAAAAATTAATCCACCATATGATGGAGCGTCTATTGCTGATGAGGTCCACCTAGCTTTCCGTGAATGGAGGGTTGAGAAGAAATTGATGTGCATCACTCTTGATAATGCAGCCTATAATGATCGAATGATTGTTAACTTGCGCACCCACTTGTCAAAAGGTGCTTTTGTCGGCCCAGTGGAAACCAGGGTACCATGGGCCGGCCTGCCACAGCCCTCGACGCTCCGCAGGAAATTCTACTAAGGACCAGGCGTCCAGCCTGACGAGCCTCGCGAGGGTTTCTTTGCTCGCTGAGCATTTCTGCTAAGGACCAGATGTTCGGCCTAAGGGACCTCGAGAGGAACTTCTGCTTCGGAATGGCCTCTCCTGCCCAGAAAGCCATCAGGTCCTGGCGCGTCTCCGCGCTACCCTCGCGAGGATTCCCTTGCGAGGAGTCAATGGCTACAGAACCTCGGCGAGGCTTCAGGCCCTCGCGGGGTTCCTTCAAGTGGAAGCAAGCTCCTGCACTCGCTGCAGAGCGCACATGGGCTCTGCACCCGCCGCAAAGTGACGCGCGCGTTTGCGCGCGATGACGAAGACGCCGCAGTTGTCATTCTCGTGTATAAAGCAGTCAACAAAGCTGGAGCAATCAAAGCGGACTCCAAGACTTGCCAATTTGGTGATAAAGCGGCCGGCCGCCGCTACGCTCCAACTGCGATGTCACTGTGGGGCACGCCACGGGGCTCTGCAGTGCCAGCCCACCGTCCTGGATGGACGGTGGCTTTTTCTGCCAAGACGACGTGCTCTTTGCCATGGACCGCGTCCATGGACGCCCCCGACGCCGTGCGCTGTGCTCCATCTTTGCGGCATTGTGGTATCCCTTCCCGCCGGAGGTTTTCGGTGAAGAGGACCAAGGCCAGTATATAAAGAGCCAGTGTACGACCAAGGAGGGGGATCCCGCATTTTGCCAACCCATTCAACACCCAAGCAGCTATGTCTGAAGGAGAAGACGGAGCTCATTCCACCATAGTCCACCATAGCCACAACTGTGCCCTCGGCAAGCACCATGTACTGTGAACCTCTCCAAGCAGTGCAATACATCTTAGCAGGACGTAGGGCTTTACACCTCATGGTGGGTCTGAACCTGGGTAGCGGCTCGTGTCCCATCTCTGTCGTGATGTTCCTCACCAAGCTTGACGAGCATCGTCGCCGAGGTTGTTGAGGATTTGTTTGATGTTGTGTTCAGCCCCTTACTCGATTCCTGGCTCTTGAGAGACACCCCTAGTTCCTGGGACTAGTCTCCGACATTTGGCGCGCCAGGTAGGGGGCTGAGGCGCGTATTCAACTTCTTCAACCTCTCTGCGCCATGACAGACACACAAGCTGCGCGCCTGGCGCGACGAACGTCTGGCAGAGCCAACACCGAGCCCGCCGCCAACAACAACCCGCGTGGTCGCCCACGCGCCAACCGCGCTTCAGAGCGCAACGCTGAGCCGCGCGTCGAGCATCCTGAGGACGACGGCGGCAACGGCAGCGGCAACGACGGCGGCAACGACGACGAGGCGAGGGAGCTTCCTCCCTGCACCCATCCAGGCGCGAGAGCGCTTCCACGCAGGGCCGAGTGGCGCCCAGCCCAGCCACCGCGCTACTGATGGCGCAGGAGCTGCTGGGCTACCGCCCCATGCAGGCGGGCCACGACAACTGGCTCGGGCGCCTCAAGGAGCTCATCAACGCCGCCGCCGTTCCTGCCGCTACTACTGCAGCACCAGCGCCTTCTCGCTCGCTGGTGCGCCACTCCGGACGCGAGGGGAACATAGCGCACGTCGCTCCTCCTCCCCCTCCGCCACCCCCTCCAGCTGCAGCTCCGGCAGCAAACCACCGCGCCGCGTCGCATGCATCCTCGCCGCACGACTGCCAGATTGTGTAGCGGACTCCAGTGGATGCGCGCGTGGAGATCGAGCGCCAGAGGGACCGCCACAACCGCGTCGTCCAGGAGATTGCTGCTGCAGGCCGCCAGAACCGCGGCGCACTCGCTGGTGGCGCTGTGACATACGCCACGGGCTACACCGCCTTCACCCGCAACCTGCGCCGCGTCGTCTGGCCCGTGAAGTTCAAGCCAGACCACCCTCCGCGCTACGACGACAGGACCAACCCTCTGGAGTTCCTGCAGCTCTACACCGTCTCCATCCAGGCCACGGGAGGCGACGACAAGGTGATGGCCAACTGGCTCTCCATGGCGCTCAAGGACTCCGCGCTCTCGTGGCTCATGAACCTCCCCGAGAACACCATCGACACGTGGGAGGCCTCTGCAAGGTCTTCGTCGCCAACTTCAAGGGCACCTACGAGCGCGCGCGCACCTACAACGACCTTCGCGCGGTGCGCCAGAAGCCTGACGAGACCCTCCGTAGATACATCCAGCGCTTCAGCCAGGTCCGCAACAAGATTCCGAACATCCTGGACTCGCACGTCATCTCCGCCTTCAGGGAGGGCGTCACGAACCGCTGGATGCTCGAGAAGCTCGGCATCCACGACACCCTCACCTCGATGGTGAAGCTCTTCGATCTGGCTGACAAGTGCGCCTAGGCTAAAGAGGGCGTCCTCTTCGTCAAGAAGGAAACGGAGGATGACCCTCCAGAGGGGTCCAGGAGCAAGAAGAAGGCTGTCGAGAAGCACAAGACCACCGCCATCCTCGCGGCAGAGCCTGACGCAAAGCAGCCTCGCGAGGCCTCTCCGGCGGCTGATGAGAAGAAAGTGGACAATCGCCCGTTCTGCATCTACCACAACAGGCACAACCACGCGACTGAGACTGCTGGGAGCTCAAACAGCTCAGCAAGGAGCGCGAGAAGAACCAGGGCCGCGGCGGCCGGGGAGGCCGTGGTGGCCGCGGGGGGACGCCACAACTTCCAGCAGAGGGCTCGGGGGAACAACGCCGGGCAAAACGGCAATCTCCCCGACGAGAACCCTGGGGGCTACCAGGCCCCTCAGGGGGCAATAGCCTGCATCCTCGGCGGGTCTCAAGCGCCCAAGTCCAACAACCACTTCAAGCAATTCTCTCGCGAGGTCAACGCCGTGCTTCCAGGGATTGAGGCATCCCAGCCCCTCAAGTGGTCGCAGTATACCATCGCCTTCGACTCCAAGGACCACCCCAAGTCGACCAAGGCTGTTGGCACCATCCCTCTGGTGTGCACTCCCCATCAACAACATCGCCGTCGCCAAGACGCTCATAGATGGGGGTGCGGGCTTGAACGTCATCTCTGTCGAGACCTTCGAGCAGCTTCAAGTGCCATACGAGTGGCTGATGCCCTCCAGGCCCTTCACGGGGGTGACGAGTGGCTCCACCACTCCGCTGGGGCAGGTGCGGCTCGCGGTCACCTTCGGCACGCAGCAAAACTACCGCACCGAGCAGATCGACTTCGACGTCGTGCACATCGGCCTGCCCTAGAACGCCATCCTCGGCTACCCCCCCTCGCGAAGTTCATGGCCGTCACTCACATGCGTACAACATCGTCAAGCTTCCAGGCAGCGGCGGCACCATCACCATCCACGGTCAAGTCCAGGACGCAATGCGCTCTGTCGAGACCGCCTACAAGGCCGCTGCCGTGGCATTCCCCGCTGACGAGGACATGGAGCCCCTCGAGAGGCCCGCGAAGAAGAAGCAGCTGTTCTCACAGGAGCAGGCAGCCACGAAGAAGGTGTCGTTGGACGCCAGCGGCTCGGGGGCTAGCGTCACCATAGGCGCTGGCTTGCCTCCCAAATAGGAAAGCGCGCTCGTCGCCTTCCTCAGGGCAAACTCTGACATGTTCGCATGGACACCGTCAGAGATGTCCGGAGTACCGAGGGAGGTGATCGAGCACCACTTAGCCGTGTGTCCAAACACACGCCCCGTGAAGCAGAAAGCACCGCGCCAGGCGCCAGAGAAGCAAGAGTTCATCATCAAGGAAGTAGAGAAGTTGAAAGAAGCACACATAATCCGAGAAGTTCCACACCCCACATGGCTCTCCAACACGGTGGTCGTTCCCAAGCACACCGGGTACGGCAGGCTCTGCATCGACTACACCGACCTCAACAAGGCCTGCCCCAAGGACCCGTACCCCATGCCTCGAATAGACCAGATCGTGGACTCCACCGCTGGCTGCGACCTCCTCTGTTTTCTGGATGCCTTCTCAGGCTACCACCAGATCAAGATGGCGAAGGAGGATGAGGAGAAGACAGCATTTCTCACCTCTTGTGGTGTGTATTGCTACGTCTGCATGCCCTTTGGCTTGAAGAACGCCGGTGCCACCTTCCAGAGGCTCATGAGGAAGGACTTGGGGGCTCAGAAGGGAAGAAACGCAGAAGCCTACATCGACGACATCGTGGTCAAGACTCGCGAAGAGCACACCCTCATGGAGGACCTCGAGGAGACCTTTGCCAGCCTGCGCAAGGTGAACATCAAACTGAACCCCGCCAAGTGCGTCTTCGGGGTACCATCAGGCAAACTCCTCGGGTTCCTAGTGTCCCACTGCGGCATAGAAGCAAATCCTGACAAGATCAAGGCAATAGAAGAAATGCAGCCACCTCGTCGCCTCAAGGACATGCAGCGCCTAGCGGGATGCATGGCTAGCCTAGGACGGTTCATCTCCAAGTTCGTGAGAGGGCTCTGCCATTTTTCAAGATCATGAAGCGGCCTGGCACGTGTCGGCCCATTGGAAACCAGGGTATCATGGGCCAGCCTGCCACAACCCTCGGACGCTCCGCAGGAATTTCTGCTAAGGACCAAACGTTCAGCCTGGCGAGCCTCGCGAGGCATGTTCCCTCGCGAGGGCTTATTTGTTCGACCGAGCATTTTCTGTTAAGGACCAAACGATTGGCCTGGAGGCCTCGAGAGGGACCTCTGCCTCGAGAAGGCCTCTCCTAGAAGATCTTCAGGCCCTGGCGCGTCTCCGCGCCGCCCTCAGGAGGTTTTTTCCTCGAGAGGAGTCAACGGCTACAGAACCTCGACGAAGGGTTCAGGCCTCGCGGGGTTCCTTCAAGTGGAAGCAAGCTCCTGCGCCGCTGCAGAGCGCACATGGGCTCTGCGCCCGCCGCAGAGTGACGCGCCGCCTGCGCGTGATGACGAAGACGCCGCAGTTGCCATTCTCGTGTATAAAGTGGTCAAAGGAGCTGCGGCAAGCAAAGCGGACTCCAAGACTTGCCAAATTGGTGATAAAGCGGCCGGCCGCCGCTACGCTCCAACTGCGACGTCACCGTGGGGCACGCCCCAAAGCTCTGCAGCGCCAGCCCACCGTCCTGGTTGGACGGTGGCTTTTTCTGCCAAGACGACGTGCTCCCTGCCATGGACCGTGTCCATGGACGCCCCCGACGCTGTGCGCTGTGCTCCAATTCGGCGGCATTGTGGTATCCCTTCCCGCCGGAGTTTTCGGGGAAGAGGACCAAGCCCAGTATATAAGGAGCCAGTGTACGACCTAGGAGGGGATCCCGCATTCACAACTCATTCCACAACCAAGGAGCTACGTCTAAGAAGAAGACGGAGCTCATTCCACCATAGTCCACCATAGCCACAGCAGTGCCCTCGGCAAGCACACTTGTACTGTGAACCTCTCCAAGCAGTGCAATACATCTTAGCAGGACGTAGGGCTTTTACACCTCACGGTGGGCCTGAACCTGGGTAGCGGCTCGTGTTACCTCTCTGTCGTGATGTTCCTCACCGAGCTCGACGAGCACCGTCGCCGAGGTTGTTGAGGATTTGTTTGACGTTGTGTTCAGCCCCTTACTCGTTTCCTGGCTTGAGAGACACCCCTAGTTCCTGGGACTAGTCTCCGACATTTGGCGCGCCAGGTAGGGGGCTGAGGCGCGTCTTCAACTTCTTCAACCTCTCCGCGCCATGACTGACACGCGAGCTGCGCGCCTCGCGCGACGGACGTCCGGCAGGGCCAACACCGAGCCCGCCGCCAACCACAACCCGCGTGGTCGCCCACGCGCCAACCGCGCTTCAGAGCGCAACGCCGAGCCGCGCGTCGAGCACCCTGAGGACGACGGCGGCAACGGCAGCGGCAACGACGGCGGCATCGACGGCGAGGACGAGGGAGCTTCCTCCTTGCACCCATCCAGGCGCGAGAGCGCCTCCACGATGGGCCGAGCAGCGCCCAGTCCAGCCACCGCGCTGCTGATGGCGCAGGAGCTGCTGCGCTACCGTCCCACGCAGGCGGGCCATGACAACTGGCTGGGGCGTCTCGAGGAGCTCATCAACGCCGCCGCCGTTCCTGCCGCCACCACTGCAGCACCAGCCCCTCCCGCTCGCTGGTGCGCCACTCCGGACGCGAGGGGAACATAGCGCACGGCGCTCCTCCTCCCCCTCCGCCTCCGCCACCTCCTCCAGCTGCAGCTCCGGCAGCAAACCACCGCGCCGCGTCGCACGCATCCTCGCCGCACGACTGCCAGATCGTGCAGCGGACTCCGGCGGACGCCCGCGTGGAGATCGAGCGCCAGAGGGACCGCCACAACCGCGTCGTGCAGGAGATCGCCGCTGCAGGTCGCCAGAACCGCGGCGTACTCGCTGGTGGCGCCGTGACGTACGCCACGGGCTGCACCGCCTTCACCCGCAACCTGCGCCGTGTCTGGCCTGTGAAGTTCAAGCCAGACCTCCCCCACGCTACGACGGCAGGACCAACCCTCTGGAGTTCCTGCAGCTCTACACCGTCTCCATCCAAGCTGCAGGAGGCGACGACAAGGTGATGGCCAACTGGCTCTCCATGGCGCTCAAGGACTCCGCGCTCTCGTGGCTCATGAACCTCCCCGAGAACACCATCGACACGTGGGAGGACCTCTGCAAGGTCTTCGTCGCCAACTTCAAGGGCACCTACGAACGCGCGCTCACCTACAACGACCTTCGCGCGGTGCGCCAGAAGCCTGACGAGACCCTCCGCAGATACATCCAGCGCTTCAGCCAGGTCCGCAACAAGATTCCGAACATCCCGGACTCGCACGTCATCTCCGCCTTCAGGGAGGGCGTCACGAACCACAGGATGCTCGAGAAGCTCGGCATCCACGACACCTCTCCTCTGTGGTGAAGCTCTTTGATCTGGCTGACAAGTGCGCCAAGGCTGAAGAGGGCCTCCTCTTCGTCAAGAAGGAAGTGGAGGAGGACCCTCCAGAGGGGTCCAGGAGCAAGAAGAAGCCCGCAGAGAAGCGCAAGACCACCGCCATCCTCGCGGCAGAGCCTGACGCAAAACAGCCTCGCGAGGCCTCTCCGGCGGCTGAAGAGAAAAAGGCGGACAATCGCCCATACTGCATCTACCACAACAGGCACAACCACGCCACTGAAGACTGCTGGGAGCTCAAGCAGCTCAGCAAGGAGCGGGAGAAGAACCAGGGCCGCGCGGCCGCGCGGAGGCCGTGGTGGCCGCGGAGGGGACGCCACAACTTCCAGCACAGGCTCGGGGGAATAACGCTGGGCAAACGGCAACCTCCCCGACGAGAACCCTGGGGGCTACCAGGCCCCTCAGGGGGCAATAGCCTGCATCCTCGGCGGGTCCCAGCGCCCAAGTCCAACAACCACTTCAAGCAATTCTCTCGCGAGGTCAGCGCAGCGCTTCCAGGGCTTGAGGCTTCCCAGCCCCTCAAGTGGTCACAGTACACCATCGCCTTCGACTCCAAGGACCACCCCAAGTCGACCAAGGCAGTAGGCACCATCCCCTGGTGTGCACCCCCATCATCAACAACATCGCCGTCGCCAAGACGCTTATAGATGGGGGTGCGGGCTTGAACGTCATCTCTGTCGAGACCTTCGAGCAGCTTCAAGTGCCCTACGAGTGGCTCATGCCCTCTAGGCCCTTCACGGGGTGACAAGTGGCTCTACCACACCTCTGGGGCAGGTGAGGCTCGCGGTCACCTTCGGCACGCCGCAGAACTACCGCACCGAGCAGATCGACTTCGACGTCGCGCACATTGGCCTGCCCTACAACGCCATCCTCGGCTACCCCGCCCTCGCGAAGTTCATGGCTGTCACTCACCATGCCTACAACATCGTCAAGCTTCCAGGCAGCGGCGGCACCATCGCCATCCACGGCCAAGTCCAGGACGCAATGCGCTCTGTCGAGACCGCCTACAAGGCCGCTGCCGTGGCATTCCCGCTGATGAGGACATGGAGCCCCTCGAGAGGCCCGCGAAGAAGAAGCAGCTGTTCTCACAGGAGCAGGCAGCCACGAAGAAGGTGTCACTGGACGCCAGCGGCTCGGGGGCTAGCGTCACCATAGGCGCTGGCTTGCCTCCCAAATAGGAAAGCGCGCTCGTCGCCTTCCTCAGGGCAAACTCTGACATGTTCGCATGGACACCGTCAGAGATGTCCGGAGTACCGAGGGAGGTGATCGAGCACCACTTAGCCGTGTGTCCAAACGCACGCCCCGTGAAGCAGAAAGCACGGCGCCAGGCGCCAGAGAAGCAAGAGTTCATCATCAAGGAAGTAGAGAAGTTAAAAGAAGCGCACATCATCAGAGAAGTTCCACACCCCACATGGCTCTCCAACACGGTGGTCGTTCCCAAGCACACCGGGGGCGGCAGGCTCTGCATCGACTACACCGACCTCAACAAGGCCTGCCCCAAGGACCCGTACCCCATGCCTCGGATAGACCAGATCGTGGACTCCACCGCCGGCTGCGACCTCCTCTGTTTTCTGGATGCCTTCTCAGGCTACCACCAGATCAAGATGGCGAAGGAGGATGAGGAGAAGACAGCATTCCTCACCCCTTGTGGTGTGTATTGCTACGTCTGCATGCCCTTTGGCCTGAAGAACGCCGGCGCCACCTTCCAGAGGCTCATGAGGAAGGCCTTGGGGGCTCAGATGGGAAGAAATGCAGAAGCCTACGTCGACGACATCGTGGTCAAGACTCGCGGAGCACACCCTCATGGAGGACCTCGAGGAGACCTTTGCCAGCCTGCGCAAAGTAAGCATCAAGCTGAACCCCGCCAAGTGCGTCTTCGGGGTACCGTCAGGCAAACTCCTCGGGTTCCTAGTGTCTCACCGCGGCATAGAAGCGAATCCTGACAAGATCAAAGCCATAGAAGAGATGCAGCCACCTCGTCGCCTTAAGGACATGCAGCGCCTCGCGGATGCATGGCCAGCCTCGGCCGTTTCATCTCCAAGTTCGGCGAGAGGGCGCTGCCATTTTTCAAGCTCATGAAGCGGTCTGGCACGTTCAAGTGGACGCCTGAGGCGGACAAGGCATTTGAAGACCTGAAGAAGTACTTGGCTAGCCCACCTGTCATGGTTGCCCCAAGGCCCGGCGAGCATCTGAAGCTGTACCTATCAGCCACCCACAAACAGTGAGCGCAGCCTTGGTGGCAGAAAGGGAAGAGCCAGTCCTCGCCAAGAAGGACACCGCCACGCCAAGCCCAGATCCCCCCGACAAGGAAACATCCTCTTCAGGCCCTGAGCCCCTGCCGAGCCCGCACAACCAGAAGGCACCCTCGTCGAGGGTCCACCTCGAGAGGCTCGACAAGGCTCCCGAGGAACCCAGCGCTGCGTCACCATCGACAACCCTCGTCGAGCATCCCGTCTACTTCGTCAGCACTGTGCTGCGAGATGCTCGCGAGCGGTACACTATGCAGCAGAAGCTCCTCCTCGCGCTCCTCATCGCTTCCAGGAAGCTGCGCCACTACTTCCAGGGCCACCCCATCACGGTGGTCACATCATTCCCTCTGGAGCAGATCCTGCGCAATCCAAACGCCACTGACCGCGTCGCAGGGTGGAACATTGAGCTGCAACCTTTTGGCCTGCGCTTCGACACCACCAGGGTCATCAAGGGGAGAGCATTGGCTGACTTCGTCGCCGAGTGGACAGACACGCAGCAAGAAGAGCCTCATGAGGCAGAATCCACGCCAGCAGGAGACACGGCGCCAAGCCACTGGACCATGCACTTCGACGGAGCATTCGCATGCCAGAACGCTGGGGCTGGCGTCGTCCTGACCTCACCCAAGGGCGACAAGCTCTACTACGCCGTCCAGCTGTGCTTCACGACAGACAAGGTCTCCAACAACATCGCCGAGTACGAGGGCCTCCTCGCGGGGCTCAGAGCCGCAATCGCCCTCGGCATCAAGCGCTTACTCATCAAGGGCGACTCCCAGCTCCTCGTCAACTTCTCCAACAAGAGCTACACGCCTAAGGACGGCCATATGGCCGCTTACCTCGAGGAGGTCCGCAAGCTCGAGAAACACTTCAAGGGGATGGAGCTCAGGCACATCCCACGAAGGGAGAACCAGGAGGCCGACGACATCGCCAGGCGAGCATCACGCAGAGAAGCCCAGCAGGCGGGCGTGTTCGAGGAGAGCTCACCAGGGCATCGGTGAAACAGCCAAAAGAAGCCGTTGAAATGAACATGGACGAAGAGCTCCCACCACCACCAACATCTGGAGCACCAGGCTGCGGTCCACCCACAGGGGAACGCCTGCTGCTGGCCATGACACACCAAGAGACGGGCTGGATCGATGAGCTCAAGGAGTACCTCAGGGACGGAGTCCTCCCTGAAGAGGACGCAGAAGCAGAGAGAGTTGCTCGCCAGGCCAAGTCATACTGCCTTCACGAGGGAGACCTGTACCGCAAGCGTCCAAATGGAGTTGCACTAAAATGCGTCCCCCCTGAAGAAGGCCGCCAGCTGATCAAGGACATACACAGTGGAGAATGTGGCCACCACTCATCATCACGCACCCTCGCAGGGAAAGTCTTCAGGAGTGGCTTTATTGGCCCTCAGTACTTCAAGATGCAACCGCCGTTGTCCAGGCTGCGAGGCGTGCCAGTTCACGCCAAGCAAGTCCACCAGCCCGCATGGGGCTCCAGACCATCCCTCTCTCCTGGCCCTTCGCGGTCTGGGGGCTGGACATCCTGGGACCTTTCCCACGCTCCAGCGGGGGCTACCGCTACCTCTACGTCGCCATCGACAAGTTCACCAAATGGGCGGAGGTTGAAGCGGTGCGCACCATCCCGGCGAGATCAGCGGTGAAATTCATCAGAGGCCTGGCCTGTCGCTTCGGCGTGCCAAATCGCATCATCACCGACAACGGCTCGCAGTTCACCAGCGGCATCTTCAGGGCCTACTGCGAGAGTCTCGGCACACGGCTCTGCTTCGCCTCGGTGGCTCATCCACGAAGCAACGGGCAGCTGAGCGGGCGAACGCAGAAGTGCTCAAAGGCCTCAAGACAAGAAGCTTCAATCGCCTCAAGGCCCACGGCAAGAACTGGATTGAAGAGCTCCCCTCCGTGCTCTGGTCCATCCGCACCACCGCCACGAAGCCCACTGGAGAAACGCCGTTCGCTCTCGTCTATGGCGCTGAAGCAGTCCTCCCCACCGAGATCAAGCATGGGTCCCCACGGATCCTTGCTTTCAACGAGGACAACCAAGAGGAGCTCCACAACGACGACTTGCTGCTGCTCGATGGACTACGTCGCCGTGCCGCCCTCCGAGCGGCAAAGTACCAGCAAGACCTGCGCCGCTACCACAGCCGCCACATACGGCCGCGCACCCTCGAGACAGGCGATCTCGTCCTCAGGAGGATCCTCTCCAGAGAAGGCCTCCACAAGCTCTCACCCATGTGGGAAGGCCCCTACAGGGTCGCGCACATCGCCAGGCCTGGCGCGGTGCGGCTCGAGACGGAAGACGGCGATCCGATCAAAAATCCATGGAACATCGAGCACCTACGCAAGTTCTACCCGTGATCACGTCGCGGCAGGCATTTTTTGTCTCAAGAGGGAAGCACGCGTCTTCACCTCCCAGCTTCACCAAGCTTTCCCTTCACGAGGGCCATCTCCACTGAGAGTTTCCTACAACGCGTGCCACGGGCCGCGGGAAGCCTCAGCCACTCCATGTGGAACCCCATGCCCAGACATGGCGGACTTTGTCTTGGCCTCGCCAAGTGTAATGAACAATTTCAGGTCATCATGAACCTATTGCGCTTCGGTGAGTTTGCTTTCTTACATTTCATTCACGCTCACATTTTTCCCCATGCGCACCTCGCGAGCGGGGGCTGAGCACGGTGCCTGTGTCTCGGGAGCATCCCAGCAGCGTCGTAAAATCCAAAGGATCCGAGCTCTAACTCGTGGCTCTCCGCCCACGACCGTTATCTCACCAAAGAGCTCTGACTCGTGGGTTAGCTCCCATGCACGTCACCTCACCAAGGACCTTGGTGCTTATTCTCCTCGTGAGATACCCATGAGGAAATCTATGAGCGCGCATGAGTTGTACAACTATGCTTTGCTTGTGGGTTCGTCTCTCTCTCTCTCTCTCTCAACACAGGGAACAAGACGCCTTGCAGGGCTCCAAAAGCTCCAAGCCAGTCTCAGGCAGCCTCGAGAGGGAGAACACCTCACCAGGAACACAACACCCTCTACAAAGCAGGCGTCTCGCCAGAGCTAAGTCCAGAACTTACGCCTCATGAGCTCTTTTTCCCTCTCGCTGGTTTTGTCGCCCCTCGAGCCTCTCTTTTCTCTCTTACGCCTCATGGGCTGCTTGCACGTCAAAGGGGAGCCCCTGAGCATCGCGCCTCGAGGGCTCTTACCTCTCTAAGCCTTACGCACCCCCCGGCCTTGTCGAGCCCTGACTCCGGCATACCGAAGCGGCGGTGCTATTTGCGCTAAGAGCAGGGTCCTAACGACGTAGAGCGAAAAAGACATGAGGGAACAGATAAAAGGCCTCCCGAGGGGCACCCACACTTGCACAAAGTTAAAGTGTCTTTACAAACCAGCACGAAATAAAAGTGACAAATCTTAAGATAACTGGTGCCCTTGGCACATCTCTCTACAGGGGCAACCTAAGCAGCGGGGTTGTCGTCGTCGCCGTCGACGTCCTCGTCGTCCACCTCCTCAGCACCAGCCTCGTCGTCGCTCTCCTCAACCTCGACCCTCTTGAAGCGTTGAGTGTACTTCTCCACGTCGTCCCACACCGAGGCGTCCAGCTTCTCGGAGAGCTCCTTCTCCAGAGGCTCCATCACAGACGCGAAATCGAAGCCGGGGTGGAGGTGTGCAAGGTTGGCGAAGACTTGGCCGACCGACGCCAAGGAGCTCGCGGCTCTCGGTGTCGACCAAGTCGTCGAGGTTCGTCACGACCTCTTCAAACTTGGTGAGGAGCTGCTCGAAGAAGCCAAGGTAGACGGCGACGTCCTGGTTCCCCTCGACAGAGAGCCTGGGGGCTTCGGTCCCCAGGCGGCTCGCGACAGCACGCGCACGCCTCACCAAGGAAGCAAACATGCGCTCCCGCTGGCGCGACAAGACCTGCGCAGTCAGAGCGCTCCGCCGAGCTTCCTCGACGAGTTCCACAACAGGCCCCACCTGCTGCTGCATCTCGTTCATGTCCTGCGTCAAGGAGGCAAGGTCCTGCTCCGCGTGCTTCCGAGCCTCCACAGCGTCATGAAGGCGGGAGTCGAATCGCTGCTTCTGAGCCTCAAGCTCCCTGATGCGGGCCTCGAGCTCGTTGCGTCTCTTCGTGAAGCGCGCCTCCTGCTTCTTGGCCTTGTCCGCGAAGTCCTTCCTGCAATTGTCGCGGAAGAGCTGCTCCTTGGTCGCGGACTCCGCCGCCAGCTGCTCCTCCTTCTTGCGGAGGTTCTCGTTGGTCAGCGCGAGGCGTTCTGGTAGAACGCCTCGTCTTGAGTGACTTTGCTCTCGCGAGACTCCAGGTGCTCCCGCTGCGCGGACTGATCCTTCTCGATCTGTTCGACCTGTTCCTCGCGCTTGCGCAGCTCGGTCTCGCGGGCATCAAGTTCTGCCCCGCGCTGCACCATCTGGTTCTCACGGACACGCAGGTCCTCGCGGAGCTTCTCCAGGCCTTGCCGCACGGTCTCCGACTCGGCAATGATTCCCGCCTCGCGGTCTAGGAGCTCCTTGTGCTTGGTGGAGACCGCCGCCTCGCGCGCCGCCAGCTCCTGATGCTTGGCCTCCGTCTCCGCCTCGAGCGCCTCGCGCTTAGCGCTCAGGACCGCAAGGGTCTCCTCGACCTCGCGGACCACGCTGAGGCGGATCTCTTCAGCAGAGCGCAGCGCCGCCTCGCGTTGCGCCTGGGCTGCCTCGTCCTTCCGGCGGCAGCGCTCCACGGTCTCCTGGAGGCAAGCCCAGCCCCGCGCAAGCTCGGCGACCTCCTCCGCCCTGGTGCGGTCTTCCTCAGCGAGCTGGGCCTCGAGCCCATCGAGCACCTCCCTCGCCGAGCGAAGGACGGCCTCTCGGCGGGCTGCACAGGGCGCCGACCCAGCAAGGCTAGGGCCCACGATTCTCCAGAGGGCCTGGAAGCGCCAGCGCCTGCTGAGGACTCCGGGGCATCGCGCCTTGGGCTCTGGGTGACCTCGAGGCGCGCCTGGGGGCTCTGCTGGGAGCCTCCCTCTTCTTCCGTGCAAGGGGCCTTCTGGGGGCTCTGGCGAGAGCCCCCCTCGCCTTCTGCACTGGGAGCCTTCTGGGGGCTCGAGGCGCCCCCACCGTCAGCTCCGCCATTTCCCTGCCCCTGGGGAGCACTCTCCTCCTCCTCAGGAGCAGGGTTGGCCTTCTCTACTGAGGCCGTCCCCGCGGCAGCCTCAGCGCCCAGTAGGCCCTCCAAGGCCCGAGCTCGGTGGAGGCGACGGCACCGTGGTGTCCTCCATGTCGACGTCAGCGTGCGTCTCTGCAGACGCAGCTGTTCCCGCCGTGCCCTCCTTCGCCGGCGGCGTGGTCCTTGCCGCGTCCACCTCCGGCGTCTTCTCTTGCTGCGCGGGAGGGCATCAGGCCGCGAAGGCGGCGGCGTCGTCACTTCAGCCTCCTCCTCCCTCTCCTCGTGGCGCTCCTCCGCCCCGGAGGTGGCGTCGCAGCCTCGGGAGAGGAAGCGGTGGCCTCGTGGTGCACCTCTTCAGTTGTGGGCGTCACGGACGCCGCGGCAGAGCCAGAGATCTCTCCAAGTCTCCGGAGCCTCCGCCTCTTTGGCTCCTCGGTGCGTCTGGAGAGAAAAGACTCAGAAACCCCTCGAGAGATACACCAAGAACAACATCAAACAGGAAAGGCAGTACAAAAACTTACGCCGCGGTGTCGACCCACTTCCTCTTCTTCCGCTTCGCGGGCGGAGCACTGGGCCCCGCGCTCGTCCGTGCCTCTGTCTCCTCCTGGGCCCCGGCGTTCCTGTCGTGGATCGCCTTGGAGCGAGGCTCGCAGTGGCCCGACGAAGCATCGTCATCGTCGCTATCCTCCTCCCCCTCAACACGCCGCGAGGGGGCAACCACAAACTCGTCGCCGCTGCCTGAGGAGACTCGTGGACCTCAGCTTCAGGCGCCGCACTCTTCGAGGCGCTCGAATTCCCCGCCGAGGAAGCGGCGTCTCCCGAGGCGCCGGTCGCGCCCGCATCGGACTCTGCGGGCGTCTCCGTCGTTCCTCGTCACCCTCAACTGGCGCCCCCTGCGCCGCAGACTCCGGGTCCTCGCGAGGCCCAACGTGCCCCTTAGGCACCAGGCCCCACTGATCGAACTTCGGCATCGCCTGCACATGCGAGACGCGGCGCCCGAGATCGATCCGATGAAGCGGCACAGTCTGGTCAGTGGGCACGGGGATGTCCGGAGACGTGAAGAGAGTCTCCATGAGGGCGTGCAATTCCTCCTTCGTGTAGAGGGTAGCGCTCAGGCGCATCTTGTCCCCTGGTTGGAGTACAGCCACATCGCGTCCGCGTGCCTCTGGAGCGGAGCGATGCGGCGCCTCACGAAGTCCTTGGCCACCATCTGCCCGGTGAGGCCGGCCTCGCGGAGGTCCCTCAAGCGCCTCACCACAGGGCCAAGCGTCGCGCCCTTGAGCCCTTTGGAGGCCCAGCTCGCCCTCTTCGTCGGAGGCGCTTCAGGCAGCTCGAAGAAGGCGCTCTGGCTCCCGAACTGCATGAGGAACCAGCGCTTGCGGAAGTCCTCCACCTTCTTCGTCACGCTGGTCACGATGTCCTCGCCGTTCGCGCGATGGGGATGTAGACGCCCTTCATGCCATCGGTGATGCGGAAGGACACGCACCCTGACCGCTCCTTGTTCGCCGTGAACCGGAGCGCGTAGAAGCTGCGGAAGAGGTCCACCGAAGGCGGAATGCCGATGTACGCCTCGCAGAGGTAGGCGAAGATGGCGAGGACGAGGATGGAGTTGGGGTGAAGATGGAGAACCTGGATCTGGTAGCGCTCCAGGACCGCCAGGAAGAAATCGGAGAAGGGGGAACGAGGCCGGCGAAGAGAGAGTGCATGAAGATGGGGTAGAAGCTGCCGTGGGAGTTGCCCGCGCGCTTGAGCACGGTGGCGCCGTGCTCGTTGGTCTTCGAAGCCGCCATGTGGCGCACCTTGTCCAGCTGCGCCTCCGTCTCGAAGCGGGAGCCGCTCAGAGCCGGCTCGAAGTCGCCGTCCCGCTGCGCTCAGCGGACCGCCGCCCTGCGCCACTGCCTTGCCCTTCGAAGCAGCGGTGGCTTTCTTGGGCGCCATTGCAGCAAGGCCGCGAAGGAGAATTGGGGTTGAGCGCTGGGAGGAAGGAGATGAAAGGGGAACGAATGAAGTGATGGCCGCCTGCGCCGAGCTCTTCGCCTTATATCGGCTCATCGAGCCGTTACAGGGACGTGGCGGGACCCACCACCACGCCCGTTACTTCAGAGGAGATCGTGGGATCGTGCCTGGCCGTGGCGCTCCACGTGTCTCGGGCTTCGCAGGCTTCTTTGGGCCCACGACGATTCGCCTCCGCCTGAGGAGCTCCAACGTGCCCATCGCGGGCCCGGGGGCTACTGTCGGCCCAGTGAAAACCAGGGTATCATGGGCCGGCCTGCCACAGCCCTCGAACGCTCCGCAGGAATTTCTGCTAAGGACCAGACGTTCAGCCTGGCGAGCCTCGCGAGGCATTTTCCCTCGCGAGGGCTTATTTGCTCGACCGAGCATTTCTGCTAAGGACCAAACGATCGGCCTGGAGGCCTCGAGAGGGACCTCTGCCTCGAGAAGGCCTCTCCTAGAAGATCTTCAGGCCCTGGCGCGTCTCGCGCCGCCCTCGGGAGGTTTTTCCTCGAGAAGTCAACGGCTACAGAACCTCGACGAGGGTTCAGGCCTCGCGGGGTTCCTTCAAGTGGAAGCAAGCTCCTGCGCCGCTGCAGAGCGCACATGGGCTCTGCGCCCGCCGCAGAGTGACGCGCTCGCCTGCGCGTGATGACGAAGACGCCGCAGTTGCCATTCTCGTGTATAAAGTGGTCAAAGGAGCTGCGGCAAGCAAAGCGGACTCCAAGACTTGCCAAATTGGTGATAAAGCGGCCGGCCGCCGCTACGCTCCAACTGCGACGTCACTGTGGGGCGCGCCCCAAAGCTCTGCAGCGCCAGCCCACCGTCCTGGTTGGACGGTGGCTTTTTCTGCCAAGACGACGTGCTCCCTGCCATGGACCGTGTCCATGGACCCCCCACGCTGTGCGCTGTGCTCCAATTCGGCGGCATTGTGGTATCCCTTCCCGCCGGAGTTTTCGGGGAAGAGGACCAAGCCCAGTATATAAGGAGCCAGTGTACGACCTAGGAGGGGATCCCGCATTCGACAACTCATTCCACAACCAAGGAGCTACGTCTAAGAAGAAGACGGAGCTCATCCCACCATAGTCCACCATAGCCACAGCAGTGCCCTCGGCAAGCACACTTGTACTGTGAACCTCTCCAAGCAGTGCAATACATCTTAGCAGGACGTAGGGCTTTTACACCTCACGGTGGGCCTGAACTTGGGTAGCGGCTCGTGTTACCTCTCTGTCGTGATGATCCTCGCCGAGCTCGACGAGCACCGTCGCCGAGGTTGTTGAGGATTTGTTTGACGTTGTGTTCAGCCCCTTACTCGTTTCCTGGCTCTTGAGAGACACCCCTAGTTCCTGGGACTAGTCGCCGACATCACGTTCAAGTGGACCCCAGAGGCCGACAAAGCATTTGAAGACCTGAAGAAGTACTTGGTTAGCCCACCTGTCATGGTAGCCCCAAGGCCTGGCGAGCATCTGAAGCTGTACCTGTCAGCCACTCCACAAACAGTGAGCGCAGCCTTGGTGGCAGAAAGGGAAGAGCCAGTCCTCGCCAAGAAGGACACCGCCACGCCAAGCCCAGATCCCCCCGATAAGGAAGCACCCTCTTCAGGCCCCGAGCCTCATGTCAAGCCTGCGCAACCAGAAGGCACCTTCGCCGAGGGTTCGCCTCAAGAGAGCCTCGGCAAGGTTCTCGAGGAGCCCGATGCTGCATCACCATCGACAACGCTCGTCGAGCATCCCGTCTACTTCGTTAGCACGGTGCTGCGAGACGCTCGTGAGTGGTACACTATGCAGCAGAAGCTCCTCCTCGCGCTCCTCATCGCTTCCAGGAAGCTGCGCCACTACTTCCAGGGCCACCCCATCACGGTGGTCACATCATTCCCTCTGGAGCAAATCCTGCGCAACCCAAATGCCACTGATCGCGTCGCAGGGTGGAACATTGAGCTGCAACCTTTTGGCCTGCGCTTCGACACCACCAAGGTCATCAAGGGAAGGGCATTGGCGGATTTCATCGCCGAGTGGATGGACACGCAGCAAGAAGAGCCTCACGAGGCAGAAACCACGCCAGCTGGAGACACAGTGCCAAGCCACTGGACCATGCACTTCGACGGGGCATTCGCATGCCGGAACGCAGGGGCTGGCGTCGTCCTGACCTCACCCAAGGGCGACAAGCTCTACTACGCTGTCCAGCTGTGCTTCACGACTGACAAGGTCTCCAACAACATCGCCGAGTACGAGGGCCTCCTCGCCGGGCTCAGAGCCGCAATCGCCCTCGGCATCAAGCACTTACTCATCAAGGGCGACTCCCAGCTCCTCGTCAACTTCTCCAACAAGAGCTACACGCCTAAGGACGGTCACATGGCCGCTTACCTCGAGGAGGTCGCAAGCTCGAGAAGCACTTCAAGGGGATGGAGCTCAGGCACATCCCCCGAAGGGAGAACCAGGAGGCCGACGACATCGCCAGGCGAGCATCGCGCAGAGAAGCCCAGCAGGCAGGCGTGTTCGAGGAGAGACTCACCAGGGCGTCGGTGAAACAGCCAAAAGAAGCGGTCAGCATGGACAGACGAAGAGCTCCCACCAGCACCAACATCTGGAGCACCGAGCTGCGGTCCACCCTCAGGGAACGCCTGCTGTTGGCCATGACGCATCAAGAGACGGGCTGGATCGATGAGCTCAAGGAGTACCTCAGGGACGGAGTCCTCCCTGAAGAGGATGCAGAAGCAGAGAGAATTGCTCGCCAGGCCAAGTCATACTGCCTTCACGAGGGAGACCTGTACCGCAAGCGTCCAAATGGAGTTGCACTAAAATGCGTCCCCCCTGAAGAAGGCCGCCAGCTGATCAAGGACATACACAGTGGAGAATGTGGCCACCAGTCATCATCGCGCACCCTTGCAGGGAAAGTCTTCAGGAGTGGATTATACTGGCCCTCAGTGCTTCAAGATGCAACCACCGTTGTCCAGGCTTGCGAGGCATGCCAATTCCACGCCAAGCAAGTCCACCAGCCTGCACTGGGGCTCCAGACCATCCCGCTCTCCTGGCCCTTCGCGGTCTGGGGGCTGGACATCCTGGGACCATTCCCACGCTCCAGCGGGGGCTACCGCTACCTCTACGTCGCCATTGACAAGTTCACCAAATGGGCGGAGGTCGAAGCGGTGCGCAGCATCCCGGCGAGATCAGCGGTGAAATTCATCAGAGGCCTAGCCTGTCGCTTCGGCGTGCCAAATCGCATCATCACCGACAACGGCTCACAGTTCACCAGTGGCATCTTCAGGGCCTACTGCGAGAGTCTTGGCACGGCTCTGCTTCGCCTCGGTGGCTCATCCACGAAGCAACGGGCAGGCTGAGCGAGCGAACGCTGAAGTGCTCAAAGGCCTCAAGACAAGAAGCTTCAACCGCCTCAAGGCCCACGGCAAGAATTGGATCGAAGAGCTCCCCTCTGTGCTCTGGTCCATCCGCACCACCGCCACGAAGCCCACTGGAGAAACGCCGTTCGCTCTCGTCTATGGCGCTGAAGCAGTCCTCCCCACCGAGATCAAGCATGGGTCCCCACGGATCCTTGCTTTCAACGAGGACAATCAAGAGGAGCTCCACAACGACGACTTGCTGCTGCTCGATGGACTACGTCGCCGTGCCGCCCTCCGAGCGGCAAAGTACCAACAAGACCTGCGCCGCTACCACAGCCGCCACATACGCCGCGCACCCTCGAGACAGGCGATCTCGTCCTCAGGAGGATTCTCTCCAGAGAGGGCCTCCACAAGCTCTCACCCATGTGGGAAGGCCCCTACAGGGTCGCGCACATCGCCAGGCCCGGCGCGGTACGGCTCGAGACGGAAGACGGCGATCCAATCAAAAACCATGGAACATCGAGCACCTACGCAAGTTCTACCCGTGATCACGTCGCGGCAGGCATTTTTTGTCTCAAGAGGGAAGCACGCATCTTCACCTCCCAGCTTCACCAAGCTTTCCCTTCACGAGGGCCATCTCCACTGAGAGCTCTCTACAACGCGTCGCCACGGGCCGCGAGAAGCCTCAGCCACTCCATGTGGAACCCCATGCCCAGACATGGCGGACTTTGTCTTGGCCTCGCCAAGTGTAATGAACAATTTCAGGTCATCATGAACCTTTTGCGCCTCGGCGCCGTTATGTAATATTGCTTGGTGAGTTTTTTTTTCTTGCATTCATTCGCGCTCACATTTTTCCCCATGCGCACCTCGCGAGCGGGGGCTGAGCACGGTGCCTGTGTCTCGGGAGCATCCCAGCAGCATCGCAAAACCCAAAGGATCCGAGCTCTAACTCGTGGTTCTCCGCCCACGACCGTTATCTCACCAAAGAGCTCTGACTCGTGGGCTAGCTCCCATGCACGTCACCTCACCAAGGACCTTGGTGCTTATTCTCCTCGTGAGATACCCATGAGGAAATCTATGAGCGCGCATGAGTTGTACAACCATGCATTGCTTGTGGGTATGCCTCTCTCCAACGCAGGGAACAAGACGCCTTACAGGGCTGCGAAGCTCCAAACCAGCCTCAGGCAACCTCGAGAGGAGAAAACCTCGCCAGGGAACACACCCTCTACGAGGCGAACGTCTCGCAAAAGCTAAGTCCAGAACTTACGCCTCACGACTTTTTCCTCTCGCTGGTTTTGTCGCCCCTCGAGCCACTCTTTTCTCTCTTACGCCTCATGGGCTGCTTGCACGTCAAAGGGGAGCCCTCGAGCATCGTGCCTCGAGAGCCCTTACCTCTCTAAGCCTTACGCACCCCCCGGCCTTGTCGAGCCCTGACTCCGGCATACCGAAGCGGCGGTGCTATTTGCGCGAAGAGCAGGGTCCTAACGACGTAGAGCGAAAAAGACATGAGGAAACAGATAAAAGGCCTCCCGAGGGGCACTCACACTTGCACAAAATAAAAGTGTCTTTACAAACCATTACAAAGTAAAGCAGCAAGTCCTAAGATAACTGGTGCTCCAGGCACATCTCTCCACAGGGGCAGCTTAAGCAGCAGGGCTGTCATCATTGTCGTCATCGCCGTCAACAGCCTTATCGTCCTCCTCCTCCGCGCCTGCCTCGCCGTCGTCTTCCTCGACCTCCATCCTCTTGAAGCGTTGGACATACTTCTCCACGTCGTCCCACACTGAGGCGTCCAGCTTCGAGGCAAGCTTCTTATCCAGGGGCTCCGTCACGGTTGCGAAGTCGAAGCTGGGGTGGAGATGTGCAAGGTTGGCGAAGATTTGACCGACCGCGACGCCAAGGAGCTCGCGGCTCTCGTTGTCGACCAGGTCGTCGAGGTTCGTCACGACCTCCTCAAAGCTGGTGAGAAGCTGCTCGAAGAAGCCGAGGTAGGTGGCGACGTCAGAGTTCACCTCGGCAGGAAGCATGGGGGCTTTGGCCCCTAGGCGGCCTGCGACGGCCCACGCACGCCTCACCATAGAGACGAACATGCGCTCCCGCTGGCGCGACAGGACCTGCGCAGCCAGAGCGCTCTGCCGAGCCTCCTCGACAAGCTCTATGACATGCCCCACCTGCTGCTGCATCTCATTCATGTCCTGCGTCAAAGAAGGAAGGTCCTGCTCCGCGCACTTCCGAGCCTCCACAGCGACCTGGAGACGGGAGTCAAATCGCTTCTTCTGGGCCTCGAGCTCCCTGATGCGAGCATCGAGCTCGTTGCGTATCTTCGTGAACGATCCTCCTGCTTCTTAGCCTTCTCTGCGAACTCCCTTTTGCAGTTGTCGCGGAAGAGCTTCTCCCTGGTCGCGGACTCCTCCGCCATCTTCTCCTCCTTCTTGCGGAGGTCTCGTTGGTCTGCACGAGGCGCTTCAGGTAGAACTCCTCGTCCTGGGTCACCTTGCTCTCGCGAGACTCCAGGTGTTCCCGCTGCGCGGATTGATCCTTCTCGATCTGTTCAACCTGCTCCTCGTGCTTGCGCAGCTCAGCCTCACGGGCGTCAAGTTCTACCCCGCGCTGCACGATCAGCCCTTCGCGGATGCGCAGGTCCTCACGGAACCTCTCCAAGCTCTGCCACACATTCTCTGACTCGGCAACGATCCCCGTCTCACGGTCCAGAAGCTCTTGGTGCTTGGTGGAGACCGCCGCCTCGCACGGCGCCAGCTCCTGGTGCTTGGCCTCAGTCTCTATCTCGAGAGCCTCGCGCCTAGCACTCTGGTCCGCAAGGGTCTCCTCAGCCTCGCGGGCCACGCTGATGCAGATCTCTTCAGCAGAGCGCAGCGCCGCCTCGCGTTGCACTTGGGCTGCCTCGTCCTTCCTGCGGCAGCGCTCCACGGCCTCCTGGAGGCAGGCCTAGCGCCGCGCAAGTTTGGCATCCTCCTCCGCCCTGGCGCGATCCTCCTCAGCGAGCTGGGCCTCAAGCCCATCGAGCACCTCCCTCGCCGAGCGAAGGACAGCTTCTCGGCGGGCTACAACCGGGCGCCGACCCCGCAGGACTAAGGCCCGTGACTCACCAGAAGCCCTGGAAGCGCCGGCGTCTGCCGAGGACTCTGGAACGTCACGCCTTGGGCTCAGAGTGGCCTGGAGGCGCGCCTGGTTGCTCTGGTGAGAGCCTCCCTCTTCTTCCGCACTGGGGGCCTTCTGGGGCTCTGGTGAGAGCCTCCCTCTCCTTCCACGCTAGGGGCTTTCTGGGGGCTCGAAGCGCCCTCACCATCAGCCCCACCATCTTTCTGCCCCTGGGGAGCACTTTCTTCTCCCCCAGGGGCAGGGTTGGTCTTCTCTGCTGAGGCTGCCCCCGCAGCAGCCTCAGTGTCCATCGTCGGCCCTCCAGGGCCCGCGCTTGGTGGAGGCGACGGCACGGTGGCCTCCTCCATCTCAACATCAGCGCGCGCCTCAGACGACGACGCCGTCTCCGCCGCGCACTCCTTCGCTGGCGACGCGGTCCTCGCCGCATCCTCCTCCGTCACCTTCTCCTGCCACATTGGAGAGGCGTCAGTCCACGCAGTTGGCGGCATCGCCACCTCAGCTCCTCCTCCTTCTCCTCGTGGCGCTCCGCCGCCTCAGGAGGAGGAGCCGCAGCCTCGGGAGAAAAGGCGGTGGCCTCGTGAGGCACCACCTCAGCCGTAGGCGTTGCAGACGCCGCTGCAGCGCTAGGAATCTCTCCATGTCTCCGGAGCCTCCGCCGCTTTGGCTCCTCGGGGCGCCTGGAGAGGAAAAGGTTCAAAAACCACTCAAGAAGTCTACACAAGAACGACATCATACAGAGAAAGGAATACAAAGCTTATGCCGCGGTATCAACCCACTTCCTCTTAATCCGCCGTGCAGCGGAGCACTGGGCTCCGCACTCTTCCGTGCCTCTACCCCCTCCCGGGCTCCGGCGTTCCTGTCGTGGATCGCCTTGGAGCGGGGCTCGCAGTGGCCCGACGAAGCACCATCATCCTCACTCTCCTCCTTTCCCTTGACACGCTGCGAGGGAGCGACCACGAACTGGTCACCGCTGCCTGAGGAGATCTCGTGGATCTCGACATCAGGCGGCGCACCCTTTGAGGTGCTCGAGTTCTCCGCGGAGGAAGCGGGGCCTCCGGAGGCGCTGGTCGCGCATGCGTCCGATTCTGCGGGTGTCTCTGTCGTCTCCTCATCGGCCTCAGCTGGCGCTCCCTGCGCCGCTGACTCCGTGTCCTCGCGAGGCCCGACATGCCCCTCAGGCACCAGGCCCCACTGGTCGAACTTCGGCATCGTCTGCACGTGCGAGACACGACGCCCAAGATCGATCCTCTGGAGCGAAACGGCCTTGTCGGTAGGCGCGGGGATGTCCGGAGACATGAAGAGGGTCTCCATGATGCTGTGCACCTCCTCCTGCGTGAAGAGGGTAGCGCTCAGGCGCATCTTGTCCCTCTGGTTGGAGTACAGCCACATCGCGTCCGCATGCCTCTAGAGCGGAGCAATGCGATGCTTCACGAAGTCCTTGGCCACCATCTGCCCGTTGAGGCCTGCCTCGCGGAGGTCCTTCAAGCGCCTCACCACGGGGCCAAGTGCTGTGCTCTTGAGTGCCTTGGAATACCAGCTCCCCTCTTTGTCGGAGGCGCTTCAGGCAGTTTGAAGAAAGGACTCTGGCTCCCGAACTTCATGAGGAACCAGCACTTGCGAAAGTCCTCCACCTTCTTCGTCACGCTGGTCACGATGTTCTCGCTGTTCCGTGCAATGGGGATGTAGACGCCTTCCATGCCATCGGTGATGCGGAAGGACACGCACCCCGACCGCTCCTTGTTCGCCGTGAACCGGAGCACGTAGAAGCTGCGGAAGAGGTCCACCGAGGACGGAATGCCAATGTACGCCTCGCAGAGATAGGCAAAGATGGCGAGGACGAGGATGAAGTTGGGGTGGAGATGAAGAATCTGGATCTGGTAGCGCTCCAGAACCGCCAGGAAGAAGTCGGAGAAGGGAGGCACGAGCCCGGCGTAGAGGGTGTGCATGAAGATGGGGTAGAAGCTGCCGAAGGAGTTACCCGCCAGCTTGAGCACCGTGGCACCGTGCTCGTTGGTCGCAGAGGCCGCCATATGACACACCTTGTCCAGTTGCGCCTCCTTTTCGAAGCGGAAGCCGGTTAGAGCCGGCTTGAGGTCACCGTCCTGCTGCATCGCGGCAGACTCGCCGCCCTGCACCACCGCCTTGCCCTTCTTGGACGCGGAGGCCTTCTTGGGCGCCATCGCAGCGAGATTGCCAAGGAGGAGCTTGGGGATTGAGCGCTAGGAAGAAGGAAGCGAAAGGGGAACGAGTGGAGTAATGGCCGCCTGCGCCAGGCTCTCCGCCTTTTATCGGCTCATCGAGCCGTTACCAGGACGTGGCGGGACCCACCACTACGCCCGTTACTTTAGAGGAGATCATGAGATCGTGTCCAACCGTGACGCTCCATGTGTCTCGGGCTACGCATGCTTCTTTGGGCCCACGACGATTCGCCTCCGCCTGAGGAACTCCAGCGTGCCCATCACGGGCCCGGGGGCTACTGTAGGCCCAGTGGAAACCAGGGTACCATGGGCCGGCCTGCCATAGCCCTCGACGCTCCGCAGGAAATTCTACTAAGGACCAGGCGTCTAGCCTGACGAGCCTCGCGAGGGACTTTTCCCTTCGCGAGGGTTTCTTTGCTCGGCTGAGCATTTCTGCTAAGGACCAGACGTTCGGCCTAAGGGGTCTCGAGAGGAACTTCTGCTTCGGAAGGGCCTCTCCTGCCCAGAAAGCCATCAGGTCCTGGCGCGTCTCCGCGCTACCCTCGCGAGGATTCCCTCGCGAGGAGTCAACGGCTACAGAACTTCGGCGAGGCTTCAGGCCCTCGCGGGGTTCCTTCAAGTGGAAGCAAGCTCCTACACTTGCTGCAGAGCGCACATGGGCTCTGCGCCCGCCGCAGAGTGACGCGCGCGTCTGCGCGCGATGACGAAGACGCCGCAGTTGTCATTCTCGTGTATAAAGCAGTCAACAAAGCTGGAGCAAGCAAAGCAGACTCCAAGACTTGCCAATTTGGGGATAAAGCGGCTGGCCGCTGCTACGCTCCAACTGGGACGTCACCGTGGGGCACGCGACGGGGCTCTGCAGTGCCAGCCCACCGTCCTGGATGGACGGTGGCTTTTTCTGCCAAGACGACGTGCTCTCTGCCATGGACCGCGTCCATGGACTCCCCCGACGCCGTGCGCTTTGCTCCATCTTTGCGACATTGTGGTATCCCTTCTGGCCGGAGGTTTTCGGGGAAGAGAACCAAGGCCAGTATATAAAGAGCCAGTGTACGACCAAGGAGGGGGATCCCGCATTTTGCCAACCCATTCAACACCCAAGCAGCTACGTCTGAAGGAGAAGACGGAGCTCATTCCACCATTGTCCACCATAGCCACAACTTTGCCCTCGGCAAGCACCTTGTACTGTGAACCTCTCCAAGCAGTGCAATACATCTTAGCAGGACGTAGGGTCTTTACACCTCACGGTGGGCCTGAACCTGGGTAGCGGCTCGTGTCCCATCTCTGTTGTGATGTTCCTCACTGAGCTCGACGAGCATCGTCGCCGAGGTTGTTGAGGATTTGTTTGACGTTGTGTTCAGCCCCTTACTCGATTCCTGGCTCTTGAGAGACACCCCTAGTTCCTGGGACTAGTCTCCGACAGCTTTACCTTTGTCCGGCAAATTCTTTCAAATTCGTTGCTGTACATACTCAATTTGGTAGTTGAGTCTGGTTTGACACTTATTGATTATGTTGTTGGCAAACTTAGAGATGGTATAATGTACCTAAAGGCTTCAGGCAATAGGCTGCACAAGTTTTATAGCACTGCTACAACTATTTTCAACCTACAAGAATCAAGAAAGTTGAAACCTGATATGCCCATTCGTTGGAATTCAACCTATACTATGCTTGGCTTCTGTTTGTACTTCAGAGAAGTGTTGCATTGGTATTCTGAGAGGGATAGCATCTTCAAGCTGAACTTTTGGCCATCCGAGGTAGAATGGGCCAAGGTATCTCATATGTATCAGTTCTTGGAGGTTTTCTTCAAGGTAACTACTATTTTCTCAGGAACAAAATATCCAACAGCCAACTTATACTTCATGAATGTTTATTTTGTGCATATTGCAATTATTGAGGCTAGTGATGGTATAAATAGCTACATGGGTCCAATGCTGGCTGTTATGAGAGAAAAGTTCATGAAATATTGGTCTGAGTATAGTGTATTTCTGTCTTGTGCTGCTGTTCTTGATCCCCGCATTAAGTTCAAGTTCCTAACTTATTCATACTCCAAGCTGTATGATGAGGATGATGCCCTTTGTCGCATTAATGATGTTAGAAGTACCATGACTTCTTTATTAAATAAGTATGGTAGTGGCATACCTGTTCATGGAAGCACAACTGGTCCATCAAGCACATGTGGACTTGGTGCCTTTTCTGACTATGATCAGTATGTGGAAAGCACAAGCTCACAGGAAGAGAAATCTGAATTGGAATTGTACTTGGCTGAACCTGTGAAGAAGTTGAATGATAATATAGATATCTTGGACTATTGGAGTAAATCTGCAGCTAGGTATCCACAGCTAGCAAGATTGGCACGTGATATCCTTGCTGTTCCTGTGTCAAGTGTTGCATCAGAATCTGCTTTCAGCTTGAGTAAGAAGGTTATAACCCCAAACCATGCCTCACTTAAACCGAAGACAGTTGAGGCTTTGATGTGTTTGCAAGATTGGTATCATTGCAAATTGTAGAAAATAGATGGTCTCTACTCTAACTTGTTTGTTTCAGCCTTCATTCTATGTTTTACTTGCATATGATTATTAACCCAATTTATGGTTGCATTTTGTAGATAATAAGAGAAAGGCGGAAGTGGTTGAACTAGATGATGATGAAGATTCTTCCTCGGGTGAAGAATGTAACATTCTATTCTTTGTTCATGTCAACATGTCAAGTTTAATATGTAATTTATACCAATTGCTAAGTGCTACCTCCTATTTATTACATTTTGTAGAGTTCTTGCAAGAGTTATGAGAAGAGCAGAAGATTCGGAGAAGGCATGGCGAGATGGCATTGCCACCCAGCCAGCTACTTGTTGCTATTTAGGTTTCATGAATTGACCATCTGGTCTGTAATAATATATTTATTCACTTGTGTTTGTTGAATTTCGAAACTGGAATATTGTGATGCTATTTGATGTTAAACATGGTTGTTTCGTACTGCTATTTAGCTGTTGTTAGCTGCTGAATTGTGCTGCTGTTTACCTGCTGTTTGGTGCACATTTAGCTGCTGTTTAGAGCACATTTAGCTACTGTTTAGAGCACATTTAGCTGCTGTTTGCTGCTGCTCTTTAGAAGTTTACATGCTTCATTACTGCTGTCGAAACTGCTCTTCTATAGAACAGTTTTACTGCTATTTTTTCCTGGACATCTCTTCTGTTACAGATGTAGGGCCGATGGGAGGGCTTTCGGGCTTTTGTCATGGGAGGGCCTAGGCCTTGGAAATGCATAATTGTGTAGGGCCTGGGCGGGCCTGGGCCTGTACTATGCACGTCGGGCTTTTTGGGGCCCGGCCCTAAGCCCGGCCCGGTCCGGCCATGGCCAGATATACTTCTAAGTATGAGGCATGCTTTTTAGTTGGCCCTATTTCATTTCTAGAATGCCGATGATTAAAATGATGTGGCGCACTATATGATATCCTGATAGTTTGTTGAACCTTGTATCATGCACACATATGAGTTGTGTGCCTCCTACTTGGTTCAACGAAGCTATCAGGATTGCTTGTGTGTTTCCAATAATTTTCTAAGTATGAGACATAATTTTTTTTGAATAATGTTTTGTCTAAGTCTTACAATGCCGATGATTTGTGTATATACGAGACATGTTTTTTAGTTGGCCCTACTTTATTTGTAGAATGCCGATGATTAAAATGATGTGGCGCACTACATGATATCCTGCCTCCTACTTGGTTCAACAAGGTTATCAGGATTCCTTGTGTGTTTCCAATAATATTCTAAGTATGAGGCATATTTTTTTGAATCTTGTTTTGTCTAAGTCTTACAATGCCGATTATTTGTGTATAAATGAGGCATGCTTTTTAGTTGGTCCTACTTTATTTGTGTCTAATTTACATCTTTTTTCACCAAATTCAATTCGTTGCCTAACTTTTTTATCTGTCTTCTGTATAGAGATGAAGAATGAGCAAGGAGGAGACAGAAGCTAGCGGCCAGAAGTGAGGAAGAACGACCGGATACTTCATCGCGATCCCCTTCTTCTCGTGCTTGCGGAAGAGAGAAAGAACCGGATGAAGTCCAACTTAATCGTGATCCCCTTCTTGCTCATCGTCATTGTCATTCTCTTGTATGTGATTGTGGTTTAGATGACCGTATTTGCTTTTGAAAACTTTCGTGTATGACGCTATAGCTAGAGATGTATTCGTGTACGACAACTTTTGGTCACTTGTCTATTATGGTTTGTAATGGATGTTATGAAACAACAATATAGTCATTTGCATGTAGATTTGTCTATATTTCTGTTGTTTTTGTCTTAGTGTAGCTGATTATACTGTATTTATACTATATATACTACTAAAATACGATTTTCTAGAAAAAATAATATCACGAAAAAATACCACTGGCGGACACGGAGCCTTACAGCTGGCGGACAGAGCACCCTGAACCCCAAACCTGCGACTAGTACCGCTGGCGGACGCGGTGACTTACCGCTGGCAGACGCTGCGTCCGCCAGCGCTATAGCTTCTACCACTGGTGTGCACTAGTGTCGCCCGCCAGCGGTAACCGCCCTTACCGCTGGCGGACGGACCGCCCGCCAACGGTATATGTTACCACTGGCGTAGTCATCGCTGGCGGGCGCGTGCCCGCCAGCGGTAGCCCTTTTCCGTCCGCCAGCAGTAGGGGTTTTCCTACTAGTGTCGACGCATCGCGTTGTCTGCGCCCGCCAGGGGATCTAGTCCGTCACTAAAACGGGCATACCTGTCCAATAACTCTACCGGAGACGCCGAGTCAACGGCCCCGACCATCAGAATCCGATGTGGCACGCGTTGTCGCGGTTGCCTCCCTACGGACGGGGCGCGAAGCAGGGTTGCCGGACGCTCTATTGGGCCAGTCCGACAACTTTGCCGCTATTGGGAGGCCCGGTGGGGGGTGTTTTCGTGCCAACGCGTCCAATTACTCTTGGTAGCTCTATTGGGAACGCTGGTGGAGATACTCTTAGGGCCTCTTTGGTTTGAATGATTTTTGCAGGAATTTTGGAGGATTCCAATCCATGAGATTCTTTCTTAAGGAATCCCTTTAGATCAAATGAATGACATCTCCAAAATTATGAATTTCCTAGACCTCAATATTATAGGATTTTCAACGTCCACTCTAATATCTTTTTTACACTCATTCGCGTAGGATCAAGACACTTTTCCTGTGATTTCATCCAAATGACTATTCCTGAGGTTTTTTCTCTGTTATGTAATACTCTGTTTTGCACCTGCAATCCTATCAAATTCCTCTGTTTTTTCAATTTCTGTGTTTTATAATACTGTGATCCAAAGAAGTCCTAGAGCCTTGTGTATAAACGGTGAAGAATACATCAGAAAAGAAATTTTAGGTAGACCCAAGAGTCCTCTACTAGACATGAGTTTAAAAAGATAAAAATGACTCCTTATTCGAGCCAAAAAGGCTATACTAAAGACAGAGGTTGTACTGATGCGAGCCTCTACTGAAAAGATCCCAAACTGCCCGTAAGTACACCCTAGATAAAACAATCCACAATATTCTCCACAGCTTGATGCCTGACCCCACTGGCGTTGTCACAGCCGCCAACAATGTGTTCGCGCTCTAGAGACGATGCGCAGTGGTCTCCAACGCCATGCACGACATGTTTCACCTGACTTCCTCCACAGCAACGACGACGGCACGGGGGCTCATCGCGACGAGCTTGTGCTTATGCGTTTGGTGGTTAAGCTTCAGTTTCCAGAAGCTCGACGAGGGCTTCTTTGAAAACTCCTATCCCTAACTCTTTTTTTTTTGAATTTTACCATATATATTGTGAAATTTTACGGTACATCCTACTACACATTTCGGTGTGTAGTATATAGCAGATCGCACGGTCAATATTGTTTGGGCCAAAGTTGGGCTAAGGACGACTTGGTAATTTGCCATAATATTGTGTGTTAGTAATCAAAGTTGAATCTTTTCCTCCTCCGACGGCCGGCGCTGCTGGCACTGCTGCGGCGGTGCGGGTCAGGGACCAGGATGCAAGCGGTAATGGGCTATCCGCTGTCGTCTCGTGGAGCGACCGCAGGAGAGGGTTCCGGCCACCGCCGACCGTCCCCGCAGGAGAGGGCACCAGCCAAGTCGACCTCCGCCGCAAGATAGAGCACCAGCCACCGCCGACTACCGGCAGGAGAGGGCTCCTCTCGCGCTGCAGGAGAGGGCACCTCTTGCACCCGCCGCCATGGCCGCCCTTCCTCCTCCGCCTCCAGGTACAGGGTCCGCCCTTCCTCCTCTGCCTCTGCGTCCGTCTCCCTCAATCATCAAGGCAACTGACAATTTTCTTGTGGCTGACCTCGCCTAGATGCTAACTGAACCTGTAGTTCAGTTTGGCTTCAAAGCAATTTTGTCTCAGTTCTTATTGTTTCAGGTCAATCAGTGTAGGAAATAATTTAGACAATTCTTTCTTTTGGGAGGGAGTAAAACCACGTCATTAAAATTATACAGGATAAGGCAACTAGTTTTCGGTTGTCAGTCTCTTATTTTACTAGTCTGCCACTCCATCCTGGCAAGGAAACTCTAGGCATAGGAGGCAAGGAAAAGGGATATACTAGATTACTAGATTTATCTCAAATTCTCAACATGTATCATCCTGGCAAGGATAACCAAAACGCATCAATAAGTACCAATGTGCCATACAAATATTTTGAGTCGCGGCGCTATGGTTTCAAATGTGATATGCTTATGATCACAACTTCCATCAGGTACTGTCAAATCAACATGCCAAAATATTAATCAAGTATGCTGAATGTGGACAAGGTTGGCTTCTGGTTTCTAGTCTCCTGCTCCACATATGTCTAGTATGCTGAATGTGGACAAGGAAGGGTGAATGGCTTTGAATGGAAGAGAGAGCCGAAGCATGTTAGTATTTGGTGTTGAGATCGTTTCCCTCCTGTTGCGTTTCAGTATTTGGTGTTGTCAGACAGTAGTAACACTAGTATTTGCTCTACCTCAAAATTACTCTGCTAGTCAGTATCTTGTTGTCAATTCTAATGTTGTCCTAGAACACAAATGTGATGCTACTGTCATGCTTCAATAGTAGACAGTGCAGGTTTTCGTTGATCACTCCCATGTGACTTCTGAAGGTTGCAAAATACATTCTTGAACTTACCTGACATTGACAGAATGTCCAATCGTGGAGACATCATCCTTGTTCGATATGCGTACTGTTGCAAACTTACATCCTTGATCTGCTATATGTCCAAATGCATGCTTGTATATGTTAAGCTAGGATCGATGGTTAATTAACTGCAGCGATCGATTTGTTTGTACAGGTGCTTGCATGCGCCAGTGTTGCTTTGATGTTCTTGGTCTCCTGTCCATCTATTTTGGCTTCATGTGCAATGAAATTATTGGTGCAGAGAAGGCTGGAATTGAGCTTATGGGTAGTTGTGTTTATCTGTTTAGAACATTGATGTAGATGTAGTGTGCTCTCCATTCATATCGTTTTGTTTCTTCTTAGGATATCAAAATGTTCCTCTTGATCTGTTCTGATACTTCTGGACGCTAAGAGTGGTTTGTATGTTGCTCTTTTGGTACTAATATAGAACATTGTTCATGTAATGTCCATTTTTTTGTCATGCCATTTATATTGTGCCTCCAACTAATGTCCCATCTCTGCATTTCAATGCTCCAGACAGAAGTATAGTCCAGGCAACAGGAAAACACAAGTATAGTTCAGAAAACACAAGCGTACTTCATTTATGCACTGAATTGAACATGATTTGCTGGGGTATAATGCTGGAATACACGCTTATTCATTTATCTTGCTTCCTTGCTGCCCTATATGCTTGCTGGAGTTCTGAATTGTTGCAACTTGTTCCTTTTTCATGGACACAATTGCACTAGCTTTCCTTTAATTGTGCAGTGTTGTTGCCACATGCTGCTCCTTTAATTGTATTTGGATTTTGCACAAAATTCAAATGATTAGTTCATCTACTCTACTCATTGATTGTTTTATTATTCCCTGAATCCTGATACAGGGATGAACTGAGTAAGAAATTCATGTACCCGCATTATTTTGCACAGGCTCATCAATGTATTCTTGCATAGGTTCATATTGTGTCTCCACATATCCAGGTTGACTGAAATTTAGATCAGGTACGGCCACGGCGAGCTGTGGGACTGCTGCTGGCACGAGGATGAGCACGGAGAGCTTCTGGCCATCATGCCTGGCTGTTGAACTTGCCCAGCCAGTTACGGGGCAGAGGAGCTGCTGAGGCAAGGCGGAGGATTTGCTACGGCGGGCAAGGTGCCGGCCGGCGAGCGGAGCGCCGGAAGCGGTGGCCAGCCAACTGGTGGAACTCCCAGGAGCGGCGGCAGCAGTGGCTAGGCGAGCAGAAACTGATGCTTAATGATGCAGGCATGGCTGTTGTATATGCTTTGTACTGTACATGCTTAGACATGTACATGCTTTGTACTCCTCACGCCTACTGTTCACGAAAATGGACATCATGTCTAGAACGTTGTAGTTTCAGCGTACTCGAACCATGACACAAATGTTGATAGGATTAATCAAGCCAAGTTCACACTTAAAATACATCAACGATTCAACAATACCGTTCACGAAAATGGACATCATGTCTTCTTGATGTGTTGGTAAAACTGAAATCACTTGCTAGGACGTTGTAGTTTCAGCGTACTCGAACCACAACACAAATGTTGATAGGATTAATCAAGCCAAGTTCACACTTAAAATACATCAACGATTCAATAGTACCGTACAAACAATTATATTTTAGTTTGGCCGCCGGTGGAACAGAACAGTCCCTCACGCGCGTGAAAATTAAATTGCAGGTGGACGGGAATCGAACCTGCAAACTCCCGGCAGCGCTCGAAGGCAGTGCGTATGGGTTAACCACCTGTATGGCTTAACAACCTGGTGCGAGGTTGGTTTCTGTCATACTAGTACACGTAGAGATTAAATACATTGAATATTCTCATTGACTATTAATATTTCTGCACTATTTTAGTTTAAAAAAAATCGGCAAGTGAATCGAGTGAGCCGGAGGTTTAACCGGTGAACTGAGACCCTCGCTAGTTCGGTTGTCGGTCTGGTTTTTAAACTATGTTCAGACTACATATGGTACGCGATGATGACAAAGATTTCAACTGTCTTTTGACTCTGAAATTTAGATTAATATTATTCAAAACTAATTTTATAAATTACCAACATAAAATTGAAATATAGATGAAGCCATTTTCATGAAAACTTGATAATTGAACCTACTCGAAATGACCCATTATTTTTTCTACTATATTATGACTAAATTAGGCATACTTGACAAGTACTTTTATTTTGTGACAAGTCTAATAGGGCCGGTGCATATGGGTCTAAATGTCTCGTGGGTAATATGTGTAAGGTCAAAATGGCTAGGAGTGTTGCATGTAGGTCCACATGTTTCAAAGGTGCTAGATACGTATCTATATGACCTAGACATCGCACCAGCCTTAGAACCTTGAACTAGAATTATCATCTGGGTCCGACAATAATCAACATAGATACATATGTTGCATGTGGGTCCACATGTCCCAAAGATAGTAGTTATATAGCTAGATGACTATGAGTGTTTCATGTGGGTCCACATGTCCCAGATGTGCTAGGATAAGATGGCTAGGTCTATCGCATGTGGGTCCACATGCTTCGAATGTGGTAGACACATATGTGTATGACTTACTAGACATCTAGACCCACATACACTAATCCTAGACAGTTTGATCTATAGCTATAACGTGGGTCCACATGTCCCAAAGGTGGCATATATACATTTAGATGACTATGTGTGCTGCATGTGGGTCCAGATGCCACATTTTCGTTAGGTAAAAAAGGAATAGGGGTGTTGCATGTGGGTCCACATGTCTAAAATGGGTTAGATACATAGACATCTGGACACACATGCAGCGCAACTATACAATTTGACCTAGCTGGCTAGGATAGATGAATATGGGTCCACATGCCCCAAATATGGCCGATGTACAACTACATGGCTAGGAGTGTCGCATGTGGGTCCACTTGCCCCAAATGTGATAGATGCACAACTTTATGGTTAGGACTGTTATATATATGGGTCGACATATACCAAAGATGGTAATGGGTAGACCTAACACCTTACCCCTACCACATCACATACATGTAGACCCACATATAAAACCTCTAAACAACTAAGTCTGCCCCTACCATCTTTGGGGCATGTGGACACAAATTCAACACTTCTGACCATCTAGGTACACATCTAAGTACCGCAGCATGTGGGTGCACATGTCTCAAAGGTGGTATGGGTAGACATAGCTTGCAAGGGTCCACATGCAACCAAGGGTGGCATGGATAAATCTAGCTGCCTAGGATAGATGAATGTGGGTCCATATGCCCAAAATGCATCAGATGTACAACTAGATTGCTCGGAGTGTTGCATATGGGTCCATATGCGACAAATGTGATAGATGCACAATTGTATGGTTAGAAGTACTGTATACGGGTCCACATATACCAAAGGTGGTACATGGTAGACCTAGCACCTTACCCCCTACCAGCTTTCATACATGTGGACCCACATGTAACACCTCTAAAGAACTAGGTCTTCCCCTTCCACCTTTGGGGGCATGTGGATCCAAATTCAACACTTCTGACCATCTAGATACACATCTAAGTACTGCAGCATGTGGATCCACATGTTTCAAAGTTGGTAGGGATAGACATAGCCTGCAAGGGTCCACATGCAACTAAGAGTATACACATGATTAAACATCAACGCATTATCAATAATTGATGGATTTATGTAATTTCAATTTTAGATTCATGTACTAATAAGAAATTTATGTGTATGCATTGAGAAAAAAAATACAACCACACATTAACAATTTTTATTTTATTAACACATAAAATAGTAGGAATACATCGTCTGTTGGATGCAAAATAAATGGTCGAGATAAGCGGTGGGTATCCTACTAGTTGTGGGAAAACTGCGTTGCACTTTTTTAATAGGACCCCAACCATCAAAAAAGCCAACTGTAGCACATGCTACATGCAGGACTATTTTTTTTAAAGTATTGAAAAGTTTCAAAAATATCTAAAATTAAATTTGGCGGGAGGGACATTTAAGCCCGTGCAAGAGAGACATATTACGTTTTACCATGGTTTGCGGGTTTTGTTCGACAGCAGCTGAAACCAGCCCTTAAAACACGTTTACCGTGCCCTTTATCTCATGTTTACAAGCACAGATGGAGTACCTCTTAAGCTACCGTATTAGCACAATGTTGCTACAACAACGCGAAAGATAGTCATGCAGAATATGAGGCACATGCGGAAAAGGATATGTTAAAAAGATGCAACTTAATCGGGAACGACAATGAAGATGAAAAGACTCTAGATTTTCAAGCAATGTGCTCATGTGAAGTAACATGTGCATTCATGGAATTACCATTCATCGATATTATTTTTATTATTGGTAGTAACACGCGGACACTTAGCTAGTCTTTAGTACTCCATTAAGGGCTAATTTGGTTGCAGGGGTGGCAAAAACCTGGGTAGCAAGGCCCGCGGGGAATTTTGAAGTGCGCACTGTATCCCTGGGTGACGTGGGGGAGATTTCCCCACACCCCTGTGTGCATTTGGCTGCAAGGCAAGGCACGAGGGGGGAGCAAGGCACGGAGGGAAATCCATGTACACCCTCCACAATAGGTCGTAGTCTAAATTTTAAATACCAATATAATTGGTACATGGCATATAGATAAATACTGTAATCAAAACAGAAAATAAGATATAAAAAATTCGAAATAATATGTGACTCTATATAGCATCGGAAGAGTGAGAATTTAGAAGGAAAATCTTTGTTACAGTCCCATTTCATTGCGAATCAAGTGGTGTCAGCACTGTTTTTTTGTGCCAACCATTTCAACCCGTTCAAAAAGTTCTTAATTTTAGAACTGAAACTACTTCAAATTTAGCTATAAAAACACAACGCGTTGCTGGGAACTATATCTCAATACAAAAAATTCTGAATTCTCAAGTTGGTGTGTTCAAGCCACAGGGTCTACAGATCGCCGTAAGGGGTCTGCAGATCCGCCGTGGTACTGCAGGTCGCCGGAGGGTGGCCAGCGCCCAACATCCTGCTGCAGATCACCGCACCCTCCCAAGGCCTCGCCAGCTCCACTCTGGGGCAAGATCGTCTTGCCGCCCCACTTGGTCCTGCTCGCCCAACACGTCGCTGGCTCCCGGCTGTGATTCTGCTTCTCTGCAACAAGAAACTGGCAATTACTCCACTAGCAATCAAAAACTTAACTGGGAAGCAAAAGTGGCAATCAAGTACTCCAGGCAAACAAAATTGACATTCATAACTAGCAATACCGGAAGCAGAACAAGGTTGTGTCCAATATTGCTAGCAATTCTAGCAACTTTTTTCTGTGTACAGATCAATACTTGCAGAAAAAATACTGCTACTCCTGCACAAATGCACAAGCGATTGCAAGCAGTCCAAGCTACTGCTACTGACAATGCTTGCAAACAGTGAAAGCTACTCCTGCACAAATGCACGAGCAAATGAACTAGCTACTCATATGGTAATTACAGAAGCGTAACAATAATAAGCAGAGATTACGATCGTTCTTCCCATCCAACAAGATGACCTTTGCAACAAGAAAATTTAAGAAAAAAATTTCACATGCAGAGAGCAAATGATCACCAGCACGGGTTCTTTTGGGAGTAAATATATGTGCCATTGTCTATCAACTTCACAAGCAAACTGTGCTGAGTTGAGAAAACACTTAATGGAAGGCATGTCGGTATCAAACAGAAGCTAATCAGGTCGGTATCAAACAAATACAACTAGCTAGTAATTACTGAAACAACATTGAGCATCTACCGGAGATTACTTATAGAGTAGAATAAAGTGCAAGAAGGTGAAGTATTAGTATTAGATGCAAATAGTGGTCGATTACCTCATCAGAGCTCGTGTAGGATGTGGATAGAACTGGAGGTGGAGAAGTACGAGATCCAGAGATTAGATGTCTCACTGTCACTGGTCTTGCTACTCTTGCTGTGATGCGCCTTGTGGATCTGGGGCCAGCAAGTTCATCGTTCATCTTGAGGTTAGCAGGGGAAGCATCACGGTGGTGAGAATAGAAGAACAAGAAGCAGGAGTACAGGCTTGGCTAAGCAAGTGGCGGTGGATCTGGTGGCAACGAGGTCGTCAGTGAGGACCAGCGCTCGAGCAGTACTGCATCCGCTACTCTGCGTGGAGTAGTGGAAGGAGGAAAAGATCGGTCGATGCATCCCTAGTGGTTGCCGGAGGGAGGGGAATTAAGGCGGAGACCGTTGCCCACGGTCGCGAGAGGAGCTCCGATGCATCGCCGCCGCCGGACCAGCTTCGCCATCGCCGGAGTGGAGTTCCGAGGCGGAGGGAGTGGGGGAAGCTTGGACGAAGGGGAGCGGAGCAGAGCTAGGACGGAGGCCGAGGAGATTATGGACGACGCTGGGGTCGTGGACGCGGAGGAGCGCTGCGCCGCTCGGCGCTGGATGGTGCTCTTCCGTGGGCGCGACGGCCGCCGTGAGATCTCTTGATTGGGACGCTACTTAGGGCACGGGCATGGTGCAGGCGACGGCCGGCGGCGGTGGCGTTAGGTGCCGACAATGGCGACTGTAGATAGGTGCTGAAGATGAACTATATTAAATTCCAACCCCAACCTTTGTCCTATTTCTTTTTGATCCCGGGTGTGGGATTTAAACAGTGCAATGTCGAAAGTACCCCTCACGATTAAATATACTACCACAAGATCGGATGTAGTATTATGATTCTGGACCGTTGGATTTCGCCCAATGGACGGTCCATATTTATTTGATGTACCGTAAAATGACCCTATATATTAAACCAGCAAACCAGCAAAGAGTACACGATTACATCGATTGTAAAAATAAAACTAAAAGAGGCGAGCAAATCTATGAGATCTTCAAGCCCTTTCTTCTTTCATGACACAATCTTGTACTTTTCTGATGGCAGCCGTAGAACAACGTCGAATACACCAAACCACAGACCTGTGAATACCAACGAAGGTTCTCCCCTTTTAATTTTGAGCCGCAATGCTAAGGCTTTGTGCACACACGCAGTCATTAAATTAATCAAGCAACATCGGTAAGAGCATCACCACTGATATTTCAGGGACAAATAAACGAACCACTTTGTCGACGTCGTTGGGAGCCGAGAGAACGAATCACCATTGCCGAAGACGTAGTATCCGAGATAGATATTGCGAAGACAATCCTCCTCGCGGCAACCATGAGAAACACTCCAAGATTCATCTGGCGAAGCAAGATCTGAAGAACCATACCTAGACAAACTTAATCTTCGAAAGCCACCATTGACGTCGGGAAGGAGATCTCGCCGTCGAACGAAACGCGAAAGATCACTTATTGCAGACGATACCATCTCCATTGACGAATAAGATAACAAGCAAAACCAATCTCTAACATTAAGGACCTTTGTATAGCACCCTGTACAGGTCCGAGGTCCCCACCCATCCTAATGCCAGAGCGGCAACTGGAGGAGGCGAGGACCCGTCAATTATTAGACGAAGGCGACGATAAAAATGCAGATGGTGTCGGCAACAACGGCTAGGGTTGAAACCCTACGCCGCCGCCTCTCTTTACTCCTATCCCTAACTCGTTTAACGTTGGCTCCTACCTTGGGACAATTCTTCCGCCAACCCCGATGAAATGTTACGTACATGTGCCGCTAATGTGTGTGAACTGAAGTGTTGATATAATATAGGGTATATATAGGAGTAAAATCAGATTGGGAGTAATATGTTGGCAATTCCTAACGGCCAGGGCCGTTGGCTACGTCCACTGTCCTGGCTCATAAAGGGTTAGAGACCTTGCTCCGGCGCAGTATATTTGGGTATTTATTCCGTGCTTCAAGAAAGGTTTTTCTAATTTCTAATTATTCTGAACAAACAAAATATGTGACTGTTCGAGTCTTCCATGTGTTTATGAAATTTGGAGAGACTAAAATTTTGTGACCTGAAAGAAATCATTTTTCTTGCCATAAAATAGTGATGGATTAAATTGCCGAGCCTAATTTTATTTTGAAACAAGGCCAACAGCTTTGCCATAACATTTACATGTGTAATTATTTTTGTACTTCTTGGATATTCCATAAATTAATATTTTTTTTACCGAGAAGACTTGCTAGTGCACTACAGGAAAAACCATTGTTGCTGATGGATTTTTATATGCCAACGGACTTTAATCGTGCTTTCACAAAACCATTGGCATAAAAAAAAGTCGTCGGCAACAAGTGTTTTTGCCGCCGGTTTCTCCGACCGTCCGTCGGCACAAAAAAAAAACCATCGGCGACAAAGGCTTTTGCCAAGGGTGGCCATCGGCAAACAGGTGGACGTCGACATATTGTCCCGCTGTGTCGATTCCGCCTGATGGCGCTAGTGGTATGCCGACGGCTATGACAGCCCGTCAACATATACTTGTTTTATATTTTTTTCAATGTTCCTGCCCAATTAAATAAATCAAATACAATAGTAAAATATTTCCAAAAAATCTGAAAAATTGGCGACGAACATACACAAAAGGTTTACACACATAAAAATTTCGTGGTGAAATAACATTTGTGGTTCTCCACGCAAAAACAAATATGTTGACAAAAATGAGATTTAAAAAGAAATCTTTTTGGATCATTGATTCGTTATTTCCACATAAAGCACCACGCATATCATTTCATCACAAAACTTGGCAGGTATGTAGAAATTTTGTATATGTACATCACCAATGTTTTTCATAATTGTTTCAAATGTTTAACTATTTTTTCAGTTTTTTAGTTAGACAAGAGGATGTGAGTTCGGGAGAGAAAACATGGGCTAATTAGCCGAAACGGAGCTCTGGAGGGTCGAAATCCTTTAGAATCTTGCGTGGTGCCCTAATATATGTATACAAGTGTCGTGTAATGTTAAAATAGACAAACCCAGCTCCCAAGTGTGACCCGCTTCATAGACAATACTTATCCCACACTGTCGGGGGCCTACCCCGAGGTAGGGTCAAGGTATGGTATAAATTATGTCCAAGAGTGGACCGAGGTACAGTGAAACCGACATAACCAGGCCCAGAAGGGGCCGGGACATGATGTTGGTACAAACCGACATATGAAAACGACATATGAAACCGACATATGCTGACCGACATACGAATGTCGGTATCTTCGTGTCTTCTCTTATGTGCAGGAGAGGATAACCAAGGAAGGGGAATCCGGCATATCCATGCCGGGTTAAAGAGAAGAGGCGCCTTATGCCGGTTGGAAGTCAATGCAAAGGTCACATCCCGCCTGACACGGAGCATGGCAGGCGGTATGGTGCGGGTACGAGCTGACCGGTCACACCTACCGCTGACCACGGGCGTACCTGGGAACAGAGCACGAGGCATGGGCAGGCCACGTCCTGTCCGTGGCAGAGGACACAATCATGACCAAGCTGCTGATGCAGACGCGTGTGGCTACAGTGTAACGTACAACACCAATTCTGTGACCCGGGGTACCAATATATAAGGTGCCCCAAGCCCTCCTGCGTGAGGGACGATGACAGAGAGAGATCTTTTCCCCCCATAGCTTCCTTCTTCTTCCTTGAGAGGTTCACCAGAGCAGAGAGCATATAGCTCGAGGAGCACCTTTGTATTCTTGAGATCGCAGTATATTGAGACAGACAGGCAGGAGTAGGGGTTTTACCTCCTCACGAGGGCCCTGAACCTGGGTAGATCGAGTGTGCTTTTGTGTCTTTCGTGTGCGCTCCTTAGCGCGCTATCCCTCCCCGCTGCCACCAGCGTCCATCGGCCCCAACTCAAGCCATCCTATGGCATCTGCCGTGATACCACCACGACAGTTGGCGCCCACCGTGGGGCAAGCAGCGGCGCTGGCTGGTGTGTTCATCCGGACGGGTTCCATCATCACCTCCGGCGAGCGCGTGGTCAGTGGCCCTGTCCACAGATTCGGCTCGCTGAACTTCATCAACGACAACGCGGGCTGCTTCGGTAGCAGGCCGCTCTCGAGGAACGGCTGCCTCATCACCTTCGGGACGTACGAGGTCTACGTCGCCACCGAGTTTGTCTGCAGGTACCCCGAGCAGGTGCTTGTAGCCGAAGATCCTCCTGCTGTCTGTGCGGCTCGCGGCCGGCGTACCGCTCGCCCCGGGAGCTGCGCAGAGGTCATGATGACCGGCTCCACGGGTGGTGCCGGTAAAGGAGAAACCGGCAAAGGAGATGCCGGCAAACCTGCCGCCAAGACCACCAGATCAGCGAAACTGCCACTGGAGAGGAAGGAGAACCTCCTCGACCAGGCCGGTACATCCCAGGTACCGGTCAGGCCGGTTCCTCTCGAGGATATGATCGAGAAGCTAGCTGTGCCGGTAACTACTGGTACAGATGCTACCCTGACAGAGGCCGAGTTGGAGTCGCATCGTCAGAACCTGCATCAGGAGGCTCTCGCGATGTCCTAGATAAGGAGAGAGTTCGAGATAACCTTCCGTGAGTATAACAAAGCTCATGGTTTAACTCCGATAGCTACTCATCCTAGTCGCATAGAAGATGTGCGTAAAAGGGGTAGAGGCCTCAATGTCGAGATTGCTAGAGATGCTAGATCAAGTTCTAGTAAAACTCCTAGTCACATGTCGGCTGAAAAACCCAAATATAGTTCCCCTGCTAAGACTCTTAGAGCTGCCGAGGCAGCAAGAGCCGAGTTATCTGGTTTATCCGGAGAAGCTGTCCGTAAGCAACAAGACCGGGTTAATGAGCTAGTAGGTGTTGTTGTGCGGCAAAATGAGGCCTATCTTATGGCTAACACAGCTGCAGGCGGGTCTCAGATTGTTCACTCGGCTAAGGTAGCCAGTGAAAGATCTAAGGGGCAAGCTTCATCACCGGATGTCGGTGGAGATCGTGACCGGAGTGTAAACTCCGGTAAAAACAAGCAGATACAGACTTATGATCTGGCATATGCCGGAAAACAGTTAGCCGGGCGAGGCAGTGCCGGCCGGGTAAAAGCAATCCCGGTCTGGGCAATCCAGATGCCGGAAAAGTTAACTCGGCTGGCCGAGATTATCCATCTCAGTATCCGACACAAAATCTTGCCCGGCAGCAGCAAAATATCAAGCATGTTCAGCAGCCACAAGGTGTTGACCAGGTGGCTAACCGTTATGATGATGGTTACTCGGCTATGGAGAGAGCCGGGTATCAGAGATACGAAGGTGCACTGGGATCCCGGCTGGGACCTCGCCAGTTGTCGGCGAATGATGCACGCTACAAGTTGGACATGATCTTTATGTCCGAGATGCTGGAAGAGCAAGGCCCACCTGGCCCTGCATGCTTTGGACCTCGGATCATGAGGGAGCCACCGGTGCCGTACTTTCAGTTGAACCGGGGCGCAAAGACATATGACAGCAGTACTAAGCCGGAAGACTGGCAGACAGATTATGTGTCGGCAGTGCATATCGCGGGAGGAAACCGCCGATGGGCGGTAAGGTATATCCCGCAAATGTTGGAAGGGCCAGCCCGGATCTGGCTGAACAACTTGTGAGAGGGCAGCGTTGACTGCTGGCTGGACTTTGAAGAAGCCTTCGTTAGCAATTTGTCCAGCACATACAAGAGGCCGAATCGTCCTCAGCAGCTTGCCATGTGCAAGCAGATGGATGATGAAACTGACCGGGACTACTTGACCCGGTGGAGTACTGTTCGCAATTCCTGTGAACGAGTTGTTGAAGCGCAGGCCATTTCATGGTTTGCTCAAGGGTGCCGACACGGCTCCATGCTCTGGCAGAAATTGCAAAGGGAGATGCCGGCCACCTTGGCCGAGACAATCCGGATTGCGGATAGCTATGCACTGGGTGATCCGATGCAGCCCTTGCTGAACTCGGTGGAACCGAGTAGAAGATACCCGGTCAACAATGGACCTGGACCAGCCAGGCGGGGTGACCGCCAGGATTTCGGGATCAAGAGGAGAGAGGACCGGCCGGATTATCGGTACGGCTCAAATCAAGTTGCTGCAGTTGATCAAGATCAGCCAGGTGCCGGCAATAGCCAGCGTCTGAGGAACAGCGGTCCTGCATGGGGCCAAAACCAGGATGGGAAGAGACCATGGAGTGACGAGAGGAAGCCGTTAACCTATGAGGCAATGCTGGATGGACCCTGCAGCTATCACATGCACGACCCCCGCAGGCCGGCTAATCATTCAACCCGGCAGTGCAGCTGGTATCAGGGCACGTTGAAGGAAGGGGGAGGATCCGGAGGAAATCAGATGGGTGCACCTCAGAGACCTCCAACAATACGGCTCACCGGGTGTCGGGGGAATACTTTCTGGATTAACCCGCGGCCCAGTGCGACTTGCTTTACTCGCACGGACAAAAGCCCACATGGGATCAAGCCCAACATATAACCGCCACAAGGAGAAGAATCTAGAAGGCACGGAGGCGAGCCAGTCTCCGGATAGGTCCCAGTTAATATATTCCTTGAGGGGGAAGTTTCCTTTGTAACCTGACGAGACTCTGTGTATATAAAGAGGACTCGCTGGACTTAGAGGGTAGAGCCCTAAAACCCTAGCTCATACGGCGAGTACCAGATCGGATCGCCTCCATTGTAACACCTCAATTATCATATCAATACCAATCTAGGGTAGGTAGGAAGTATGTCTTTTACCTCACATTGAGGGGGCTGAACCTGGGTAAATCTGTGTTGATCTTTGTTCCTGCGATCCCAAGCTCGGAGATGCTTGACTCGCGTAATCCCACACCTACGAAGTCATCCATGACACCTGACGTGACAAACCCACGAGAGTTGGCGCCCACCGTGGGGCCTGCGGTCAAGAGCGTCACGTTCCGCGCAGGATCCATGAAGGGAGCTGAAGATCTTGTTGTTGGCCGTATCACCACGGTCAATGGCACACCCCTCATTGATGATTCTAGCTGGGGACCGGAAGCTGACTACCTGGAAACCGGCCACATCATCCCGTTTGGATCTGTCCATGTCTTCGTCGGCTTCATTGGCGGCGAGTCAGAAGATCCATCGCAACATGGCGACTCAGAAGAAGGAGTCGCGGTAACGGTGGACCAAGAAGAAGAATCTATCAACTACGAGTCGCTACCTCTTGAAGACGAAGAAGGCCAATCCATTGAGTATGTCCTTGAGGAAAGGCTATGCAGAGGCCCTGTGGATGGCGACTCGCCCTCTTTAGAAGATCGGCACATGGAAGGGGTCTACAGGACCACATAAGCGGACGAAGGGCTAGGCATGCCACCAGGCAGCATAGCCCCCACGCCGCCAGAAGCAGCAGAACAAGCCGCGCTAGACGCATCAGGAGTCGCGGCATCCGCTGCGGTAACGCCGGAGTCGCGGCCTCAGGAGTCGCAAACAGAGAGACTCCACCCAGAGTTGCGCCCGCGGAATCAGGGTCAAGGGTAGCCCCCGACGCAGCGGTCACGCTGCCACAGGGAAGTGTGTTGCTCACGCCTATATCTGCGGTTAATGCGGCCGCTAGAGTGACAGAATTGGAGGCTACCAGGATCGGGTTATATGATGAAGTCCAGAGAATCGCAGATGAAAGAGCCAGGCTGGCGCGCGAGGAACATCACCTCCAACAGGAGCAACAGCGACTCATCGAGGACACCAATACTTTGCAAGGAGTACAGGCCACCTTGCCACACAGACGCCATGCGAGTCGCCTGCAGCCAGGAACAGTAAATCCTATGGAGCTGTTCCAATCGCCTACCGCTAGACCAACAATCGCGGTTCCCGCGGTTGAAACGCCAGTAACCGCGGCACCACCCAAGCGATCCCGTCAGTTGCCACCAACATAGTGCGCCCGGTCGCATGGTCAGGAGTCGCACAACCATCAGTCACGGTACCCACACACATGGCACCGTCTGCCATGGTTATGCGGTCATGGCACCATTAGCCGCGCCAGCGGTTCAAGCGATCGCTGTACCATCAGTTGTACCAGCGGTTCCGTCCTTCGCAGCACCAAGAGCAGCGGAAATACCTGGATCAAGGGCCATAGTACAAGCTAACAACAGGGCCATCATGCCCCCGCCATTGCCGCAGCCAACCTTTGTTCAGCAGCCGCCACAACAGCCTCAAAGGTTCCACACGCCGCAAGGACATTATGTTAGCCCAGTGGAGAATCTCTTTGCGGCTACGAACATCTTGGCCAGGTTAGCGCCAGCAGGAAACACACCAATGGACAGAGAGGCGCGGCGTGCCATTGAGATGCTGAGCACACCGTAATACAGCAGGCAAACATGTCCGAACACGCGGGACGACTGCACTCCACCCCCTACAATAGCAGAACGGCGGAAAGAAGCATCCACGCGGAGTCGCCGCACGTTGCGACTTCAAGTTCGGCTAGGCGACAAAGGGAAAATCAACCTGCGGCTCAAAATCAACCTCAGCAAGTTCAACCCGTAGAAGTTGTGCAGCGCGCGCGGCGCTAATCCAATGGGAAGGCCAGCTTCATCCAATCTATCGTCGCGACTCAAAGGCCCAGTCTGTTTCAGCGAAAGAATCAGGTCTGAACCGTTTCCTGCAGATTTCAAAGGACCTCGCAAGGTCGCCAACTACAACGCAAGCATGGACCCTGTTACTTGGCTCAACAATTACGAGATGGGCATGAGCATCCTAAACGCATCCGAAGAGATCTGCGCACGGTACCTAAACATGATGTTAGAAGGCGCAGCTCACATATGGCTGCAGAACTTGCCGCCAAATTCAATAAACTCTTGGGATGAGATGAAGGAAGCTTTTATCAAGAATTTCCAAGGAACATGCAAGCAACTCTGCAGTATAGAGGACCTTGAGCGTTGTGTACAGAAGGAAGGTGAGTCGAGTCGCCACTGGATGAGAAGGGTCGCAGAAATCATACATTCCTCAGACAACATACCACCCAGTTCAGCAGTCCTTGTCATGGAGAAAAATTGCAAGTTTGAGCCGCTGGTCCACAAACTAGGTCGCATGAAGGACAAAGTCAAGAGCCTAAGCGAGGTAATGGCGGCGGCCAACAAGTATGCTAGCTCGGATAAAACCAGGGACGCATCTGATGGGGAGGAAGGGAAAATACTGGCAAGGGAAAGAAGGCCAGTAGCAAGCCTCAACAACAGCAAGCTAGCAATGCTAATGCGAGTTATAACAAGCGCAAAAACGAGGAAGGAAACTCGGGGTTAGTCGCAAATACGAACACTCGGTACAAGCAAAGCAGCGGCAGAGGAAGGAATTTTCACCCAGTTAACTTGGAAGAGGTTTTTAACCGCCCCTGCGACATCCATATAGGAAAAGATGGGAAACCACCCAACCACACAAAGGCACAGTGCTATCATTACAAAAAGTGGAAGGATGGGCAACCGCTCAACACAAACAACAATCATCAAAACAATGAGGGAGGTAACCACGGCGGAGGCAACAACAGCAACAACGCTGTCCCAAATCCACAGCCAGATCAGCCACAGTTCCCAAAACAGTTGGGTCAGTATCACACCATTGTGGTCAATACCTCAAGGAGGGAGCAAAAGCTACGACGACGCAATCAGGCTGTTAACGCCATAGTACCAGCCGTACCACAGTGGCTAAAGTGGTCCGAGCAGCCAGTAGTTTGGAGCCGCGAGGACCACCCAGGAGAAATAAATGAAGAGGGCAAACTCGCGCTGGTGGTTACCCCTCAAGTCGCAGGATACAAGTTGGGCAAAGTGCTGATGGACGGAGGCAGCAGCATCAATATATTATACTACGAAACCTTCAAAAGAATGAACCTCCAAGAAAAGCAGCTACACCCATCAAGAACAACGTTTCACGGTGTCGTGCCAGGCATATCAGCTCAGCCATTGGGGCGAATCAACTTGGAGGTCGCCTTTGGGACACAAAGCAACTTCAGAAGCGAGTATATCTGGTTCGAGGTTGTAGATTTCCAGAGCCCATATCATGCGCTGTTTGGCAGAGAAGCATTCGCAAAGTTTATGGCTAGGCCGTGCTATGTGTACCTGAAGCTTAAAATGCCAGGCCCCAGGGGAGTCATCACCATTAATGGCGACAGAAGAATAGCTCAAGAATGCGAAGAAGGCGACAAGGCCATGGCCAGAGCAGCTTGCATCGCAGAGAGCGCGCCCATGCGCGAGTCGCAGGAGAATTTTGATGACATCGTGGAGGCCAAGAGGCACCTACCTGACTTGCGACTTCAGATTACGGCCGCAAGGGAGGCAAGGAAGTCAAGGGCTACAGGCCATTGCCAATAAGGACACATCCCAGGCATTGCGAGCTGCCATCAGCAGCCGCAACAAAACACCAAGGGTTCACGTCATCAAGCTGGCCACTCAGGGCTGAACAACTTCATTTCTGGTCGCCACCCAGGCGCGACCGACCCATGTATCACCTCTGGTCGCCACCCAGGCGCACCGACCCATGTATCACCTCTGGTCGCCACCCAGGCGCGACCGACCCATGTATCACTCTGATCGCCACTCAGGCGCGATCGACCCATTTCTGGTTGCCACCTAGGCGCAACCGACCCAAGCATCATTTCTGGTCGCCACCTAGGCGCGACCGACCCTATGTATCATATAATGATTTTGAAATAAAGCATCTCAAACTACCAATTGAGTTGTCAGTCTTTTATTTTTTAATCATTGGTTCCTTGGGGGCGCGGCAGCTTTTAGCGCGGCCTATTACCTTGGGATCGCCAAACGAGTGGCATTTATCGTGATTATACTCAACCTCTCTTGGATGCGACTTGCACTATGCGGCCAAAGTACTGGGGGTGCGGCGTCAATCGAGTTTGATCGCCTATCATGGCCGCTCTCGACCCTGAACACGCACTTTTTACCTGGGAAATACTGAGCCGCGCAAGGGCCTAAGTGAGGAAAAACCGAGATAAATCATAAGGACCAGCCTATTGGTCGAAACATGTACTGCTGAGAGTACTTACACAACCATAACATTGTCTTTGACATACATAATACTAACAAATTATTACAAGCCACTAAGGGCTAAATTCATCAACACATTGTTTTTTCACTTGCGCCCAGATTTTGGCTTGTGCGCAGGAGGAACTGGCGGCTTACCAAGCTTGCCAGAAGGAGCAGTCACAGGCTCGTCGGACGGCTTCTCCGTCGCGGGCTTGGGGGCTGCAGAGCTGGACACACCCGGTGAAGGGTTTTTTCCTGCGGGTTCACCGCACTGGATGATGGAGCGGGTAACTTCTCCACTCTGCTTCCATCTGCATTATACTTGCCCAGATAGGTAGCAAGATCTATCCCCTCCACCAGCTCAGTCGCATGGCCGCGCATGTTCTTCCAAGTCGCCGCATATTCTGAGGCCGTCAGCTCGGTGCCATCCACCTTCTTCGAGGGCCTGCCTTGTGCAACCTTGGCAGCATCAAAAGAGGGATAGTATGTCTTGGCCAAAGCAAGAACATGAGCCGCACCGGAGCGAGCTGAGGACTCCTTCCAGTCCAAAAAGAACTGAGGCGCCTTAAGCAGTCTTTTCAGCAAGCCTTCAGAATCACCGGGGACTGGCTTGGTCGGCAGCAGACAGCTAGACAGCGATTTCATGGCATCACAAGTCCTCCGCGTAAATTCGCGGATGTTATTCAGCTGTTCTTGAGTGGCCGCACGCTGAAGTGCAGAATCCTCACCTGCAACAAGATGTCCGCCAGTTAGCCCAGTTACATACAAAAAGAAGGTGGTCAGATACCACGATACAGCGGCAAGTCGCAACACATACCAGCCAACTCTTGGGTCATGATACAAACTTTGGCGTGGACAAGGTTATGGGCATCAGAAACTTTTGCCAATTTTTTCTCAAGGTCGCCAATTGCAACAGCCTTGAGCCTTGCGTCCTCGTTGGCTAGAGCAATGGCGTCTTTCTGAGCATTGATTTGGAGGTCCAGCTGCTGGACCCTCTCTTGGAACTTTTCTTCAACCTTCTTAAGCCGCAGCTCAGTGGCTTTGGCTTGTTCAGATAACTTAAAGCTCTCATCAGACAGCTCGCCCATCCTGGTTTCCCTCTTCTTCAGCTCAGCGTCACGCTGGCCAAGGAGCTCGCGCAGCCTCTCCAGTTCAGAAGGAGTCTCCCCCAACTGCTTTTCCAAGGCGAGTCTTGCGGCTGTTACGGAACGTAGTTCCTCCTACAAAGAGTACATCAGCTAGTACGTACATATCAACAACTAAAGAGAAGTATCAAGTCTCCCTTTACAGTCAAAAAAGAAACTTGATCCTTGGGGGCTAGAGACAGATAAGTGGAGACAGAAGTTTACCTTGTAAGCCGCAGACAGATCAGACAGCGCCTTGCGGAGCTCCGCGGCTTGCTGGTCATTTGAGGCAATGATGGCCTCTGACAGTTTCTCAGCACCTCATGGAGGAGGAGGAAGCGACCTCAGCACGCAGAGCTGGCGACCGCTGGCTATCAGCCGCTGGCGACTCAATCAGCGGCGCATCAGCATCCTTGGCCATTGCAGCTATGGAGGAAGGGTTGACCTTCTCCACGTCTTGGATAATAAGGAGATCCGTTCCGTCCTCCAGAGCCACCTCTTGGGCAGCTGTGTCAAGAACAGAGGCCGTAGCCAAGTCATCAGTGGTGGCCACGCCCTCCACCATGGCGGTATGAGCCGCAGGTGATAAGCGCGGCTCAACCGCGGTTTCAGAAACACTCCAGGCTCAGTCGCGGATTTAACCGCACTTCTGCAAAAAAACAAGGGCATTGTGTGAAGAAGAAGCACATAAACCAGAATAAAAGTGTTATAAGCGCAAGGAAAGTCACTAACTCTGGAGCCATCTTCACAGAGGCCATAAGGTCGTCACTTGACGGCGATGATAGGCCTTGGATCCCAGAATCTGCGAGCAGAAGTTTGCGTGTCAGTAGAGGAAAAAGAATAAGCAGTCAAGATGTCAAGACAGCAGAAATTACCAGAATGGGGACCCATGTCTTCTTCAGCCGAGGCGGTGGCTTTGTACACACGCCTGGCAGTGGAGGAGGTCGCGCCCGTAGCAGGCTTGCGACGCTTCGCGGCCTCAGGATTTTCCAGAGCATCAAGCTCTGGCTCCTCACGAGATAGCCTCTTGGAGGCTCTGCGGGGAGTTGGGCCAGCCGCAGCAGCAGAACTCGCGGCTGGCACTGGACTGTCATCCTCGTCCAGTTCAGTCTCTTCACCTTCTGAGGCCGCAGTGGCGACAGAGGGGATGCCAGCAATTTCGCTGCCCTCTAGAGCGGGCAGCAATTTCTTTCTTGTGGCACGCTTGGGAGCAGCAGTGCCGGCGTCGGTCGCAGGCAGCGACCAGTAATTCTCATCAGCCTGGATCAGGAAAATATAAGTCGCAGTATTAAGAAAGGAATGCGACTCAACTACAAAGGCAAAAAGACAGGGAAGAGAAGTTACCTCAAAAGGCTTGTTGTTAACACTAAAAGGGGCAAGCCCCACCTTATCAAAGGAGATGTCTTTCTCCTCGGTCACGCGGGTGACGAATTCCACCCAATCCTCAGGCGTCCAGTCCGCAGCCTTGATGCGATCGACATCAGTAGAGGTGCTAGTGCACTCAAGGAAGGATCGTTGTCGTGGACTCACGGGCTGGATGCGCCATTTGGTCCAGCAAGAAAGAAGATCAAGGCCAGTAAGACCATGACCTATTAAGGCGTGGACCTTAATCAGCGACTCATTAATGAAAGCCGTGGCCGAGTTGCGAGGCTTTGATTTTAGTGCCTCGGTAGGCACGAAGGTGGTGTTGGACCAGGAGGGGAGACGAGTTTCGCCCTCCGGAGAAGTATCTTGGCAGTAGAAAAAGGATTTTTGCCAAGCCCTGGGCCGATTCGCCAGGGCCAGCTTGGGAAGAACAGAGTTTCGATGACGCTGAAGAGAGATGGCGCCAACCGAACATAGGCGCCACCTTTGCAGATGAGTTGGCTATTACAGGAGAAGGAAGCCAACCACAGATCGATGCTGGGAGCTACACCGAGGTAGTCCTCGCACAAGACATGGAAATTGCTCACTTGGAGCATGGAATTGGGCCCGATGTCGTGAAGACGGAGGCCTAGACGCCACATCAGATCACGGAAGAAGAGGGAGCCGGGCGGCGTGAATCCGCGCTCCACGTGCTCCACGAACATCACTAGCTCGTTGGGCCAGGGCGCGGCTCGGTTTCGCTGTCAGGAGCCCGCCAGACATTGTCCGCCTTCGAGCGCAGGAAACCCTTGGCGGCTAGATCTATGAGGACCTCCTCTGTCACCCAAGATCCTTCCCAGTTGGAAGATATCTTGTGCTTGTCATCGGATGGCTTGGCTTTAGGCGCCATTGCGAAAGGGAGATTGGATCGGGGGACTAAGCTTGGATTGAGGAAGAAGATGGCGCGGCTAGGGATGAGGAGATTGCAAGGGCAAGTGAATAATGACCTAGGCGGCCGCAGCTTATAACTTGAGGGGCCCGCAACTAACGGCACAATCTGCGCTCGCAACCAACGGCACAATTTGCGCCCGCAAAACGAGTAACGGTCCGCAATTAAAGGGAACATAATATCTCTAGAAGCGGAGATGAGTCGCACAGATAAGTCGCGGCTCTGAATCGCATAAGTTAGAGATTGGCCAGAACGTTTGCAGTGCGGCTCAGCGACCATTTCAAGAGGTCAGAATGTTCTCATCGTAAAAGTCCTGACCAATCTTGGGGGCTAATGTCGGGGGAATACTTTCTAGATTAACCCGCGGCCTAGTGCGACTTGCTTTACTCGCACGGACAAAAGCCTACATGGGATCAAGCCCAACATCTAACCGCCACAAGGAGAAGAATCTAGAAGGAACGGAGGCGAGCCAGTCTCCGGATAGGTCCCAGTTAATATATTCCTTGAGGGGGAAGTTTCCTTTGTAACCTGACAAGACTCTGTGTATATAAAGAGGACTCGCAGGACTTAGAGGGTAGAGCCCTAAAACCCTAGCTCATACGGCGAGTACCAGATCAGATCGACTCTATTGTAACACCTCGATTATCATATCAATACCAATCTAGGGTAGGCAGGAAGTAGGTCTTTTACCTCACATTGAGGGGGCCGAACCTGGGTAAATCTGTGTTGATCTTTGTTCCTGCGATCCCCAGCTCGGAGATGCTTGACTCGCGTAATCCCACACCTACGAAGTCATCCATGACACCTGACGTGACAAATCCACGACACCGGGGCAAACACTATTCCCGTGAATGCGCCTCCACCAAGGCCTGCAGCTCCGAGACCTGTGGATAACAGGAGAAGGCCAGAAGATGTTAACCAAGTGAATGTCGGAGGCAACAACAGCAATGCTGGTCCCAGCCGCCAGGCTGAATATCATCAGGATGAGTATAGAGAGGCTCATCAAAGCTATGTGGTCTTTGTGACTGAGCCAACTGACAAGCAGAGCTTGAAATGGCGTGCAATGGAGGTAAACGCGGTTATGCCGGCTGTGCCGAAGTATATGCACTGGTCTGATCAGGAGATCAGTTGGAGCATGAAGGACCATTCCTGGATCATGCCAAGCCTGGGAGGTTACGCTCTAGTGGTGGATCCGACATTCATTGGGCCCACCATCAATGTCAGGTTCACCCGAGTTCTCATTGACAATGGGAGCAGCATCAACATCATGTACCGAGACACCATGGTGAAGATGGGCATCTCGGCAAACATGTTGCAGCCGAGTCATACAACCTTTCACGGTATAGTGCCTGGTGTCTCATGTGCACCTATGGGCAAAATTTGGGTTGATGTGTTATTCGGCACCAAGGACAACTGCAGAACTGAGAGCATCCAATTCGAGGTGGTGGACCTCGAAAGTCCATACCATGCTTTGCTCGGTAGACCAGCGCTGGCCAAGTTCATGATATCTACCCATGTGGCTTACCTCAAGATGAAGCTGCCGGTCCTAATGGCATCATCACCATCTCGGGTGACTATAAGCGTTCCTTGGAGTGTGCCTCGGCTGGCTCTTGTCTGGCCGAGTCATTAATCATTGCTGCGGAGAAGAAGAAGATCCATGAAGTGGTGGCGCTGGCCCAGTCCGCGCAACTCGGTATGCCGGGTATGACTAACCCGGAGCAGAGTGCGGCATTCCAGGTGCCGAAGGAGACGAAGAAGATCAACGTCGACCCGGCGTTCCCAGACCACAACGTCATCATTGGTACCGGGTTGACCGAGAAATAGGAAGGCGAGCTCAGTCACTTCCTCCGTGAGAATCGGGATATCTTTGCATGGTCAAATCAGGACCTGCCAGGTGTTCCGAGGGAGTTGGCTGAGCACTCATTGTTCGTCAGACCGGATATGAAACCCGTGAAGCAACCTATGCGACGTCTCTCGGATGAAGGAGAAAGGTGATAGGCGATGAACTGGCCAGATTACTTGCATCTGGTTTCATCATGGAAGTGCTGCACCCGGACTGGTTGTCTAACCCGGTCCTGGTGGAAAAGAAAAAGGATGACCCGAACGTGGCCATTGTGGCGCATGTGTATTGATTTCACAAACTTGAACAAGGCATGTCCTAAGGATCCATTCCCGCTGCCTCGGATTGATCAAGTGATCGATTCCACAGCCGGGTGTGAGCTGTTATCCTTTGTAGATGCATATTCTGGTTTTCACCAGATACCGCTGAACCCTGCTGATCAAATGAAAACTGCTTTTATTACCCCGTACGGGGCTTATTGCTATCGTGTCATGACATTTGGTTTGAGAAATGCTGGTGCTACTTACCAAAGATGTATGCAAAAATGCTTGCATGATCAAATAGGCAAAAATGTGCAGGTATATGTCGATGACATCGTCATCAAAACTAAGGAGAAATCCACTCTGATTGATGATCTCAGAGAAACATTCGCGAATCTAAGGAGATTCCGGATGAAACTTAACCCGGACAAATGTACATTTGGTGTGCCGGCAGGCAAGTTACTCGGTTTCCTCGTGTCAAGCCGAGGTATCGAGGCAAATCCGACAAAGATCCGTGCTATTGAGAGCATGAGGTTGCCGAAAATCTCAAGGATGTGCAAAAGTTCACTGGTTGCTTGGCATCCTTAAGTCGGTTTGTTAGTAGGTTGGGAGAAAAGGCATTGCCTTTATACCAACTAATGAAGAAAAGTAACAAATTTGTGTGGACCCCGCAAGCGGATGCGGCGTTCACTGAACTAAAAAAGATGTTGGCAACTGCGCCGATATTGGCCTCACCATTACCCAAAGAGCCGATGTTGCTCTACATTGCAGCCACAAACCGAGTTGTGAGTGCCGTAGTGGTAGTGGAGCGAGAAGAAGATGGCAAAACCGTGCAGAGGCCGGTATATTATCTGAGCGAGGTGATCTCGTTGTCCAAGCAAAATTATCCTCACTACCAGAAAATGACATATGGCGTCTATATGGCGGCCAAGAAATTGAAACATTACTTTCAAGAGCATCCAATCACAGTGGTGTGTGAAGCTCCTATCTCGGAAATCATTGGTAACAAAGATGCAAGCGGCCGAGTAGCCAAATGGGCCATTGAGCTGGCTCCTTATACGCCACATTATGAAAGAAGAGATGCCATCAAATCTCAGGCACTGCCAGATTTCTTCGTGGATTGGGCCGAGATGCAATATGAGCCACCATTGCCTGACTCCAATTACTGGAGAATGCACTTTGACGGCTCCAAGACAAAATTGGTTTAGGTGCCGGGGTAGTCCTTACCTCGCCAAAGCAGGATCAACTGAGATATGTGTTGCAGATTCATTTTGCGGCATCTAACAATGTGGCCGAGTATGAGGCACTTGTTCATGGGCTCAACGTGGCCAAGGAAATTGGTATTCGCCGGATAGAATGCTTCGGAGACTCGGATCTGGTGGTGCAGCAAGCCTCGGGAAATTGGGATGCTTTAGACGCCAACATGGCGTTATATCGGTTTCATGTCCAGAAGATCTCGGGGTTCTTTGAAGGTTGCGAGTTCAAGCATGTACCTCGGGCAGAAAATGAAGCCGCCGATGTACTGTCCAAGCTAGGTTCATCTCGGGATCCAATCCCACCCGGCATATCCTTGGAGCATCTGAGGAAGCCATCAATCAAACCGTCGCCCGAGTCCGAGTCAATCTTTATCCCGGCGAAACCGGAATCTGATGCTGTTCCCATGGACGTCGATGTCGGGTGCATTTGGGAGAACCCGGGGACTGCTTGGCAGAACCCGGGGACTGACCAATTGATGTCAGAGGAGGCAATGTCGGTTGAACCAATGGAGGTGGATGAACCGATCTTTCCTGTACGTCCTGTGCCAGGATGGGCACAGCCTATAATGTCGTATATGATAGATGGGAGTCAGCCAGATGATGAAGCCGAGGCCAGGCGAGTGCAAAGAAGATCCAAAGCATACACCATCATCAACAGAGAGTTGTATAAGAGAAGCGCAACCACAGTGCTACAACGTTGTGTTGAACCGGAGGAAGGGCAAGAGATGCTCCTGGAAATTCATCAAGGAGAATGTGGTCATCATGCTTGCTCAAGAGCCTTGGTTGCTAAGGCATTCCGACATGGGTTTTACTGGCCCACTGCTTTGCAACAGGCAGAAGATATCGTCAGGAAGTGCGAGGGATGTCAGAGATTTGCTCACAAGATCCACATGCCAGCTTCAGCACTCAAGACAATTCCCATCACTTGGCCTTTTGCTGTTTGGTGTCTGGATATGGTGGGGGAATTCAAACCGGCCCGAGGTAACATGACTCATATGCTGGTGATGGTGGACAAGTTCACCAAGTGGATCGAGGTGAAGCCAATCAGGAAGTGTGACGGCCACACGGCTGTATCTTTCTTGAAAGACATCATTTTGAGATATGGTTACCCACACAGCATTATCTCGGATAATGGCACAAACTTTGCTGTAGGAGAATTTGCTCGATCTGTGCTGAAAAGAGAATCCGACTTGACCTAGCATCGGTCGCGCATCCGGAGTCCAATGGGCAAGTGGAAAGAGCAAATGCATTGGTGTTATCCGGCATCAAAGCCCGGTTGATTGAACCACTGCTGCGAACTCCGGGTTGTTGGATAGATGAGATACCGGCAGTACTGTGGGGTCTCAGGACCACACCGAATCGATCAACGGGCTATACGCCATTTTTTCTGGTCTATGGAGCAGAAGCGGTCCTGCCGGCCGACATACAGTATGACTCGCCAAGAGTTACACTGTACACAGAAGCCGAGGCAAAAGAAGCTCGGGAAAATGATGTCGATCTGCTCGAAGAAGCACGAGAACTGGCCTTATCTCGGTCAGCAATATATCAGCAAAATCTCCGACGCTATCATAGCCGGAAGATAAATCCTCGTGTATTCCGAGAAGGAGATTTGGTGCTTAGGCTAGTGCAGCGCAAAGCCGGCATGCACAAGTTATCACCTCCATGGGAGGGACCGTTCATTGTGAGCAAGGCTCTGCACAATGATGCATACTATCTTATAGATGCACAGAACCAAGGAAGACAGGATGGACAATCCGGAGAGGAAACCAAACGACCCTGGAATGTAGCTCTACTCCGTCCCTTTTACTCTTAAGGGCGCAATGTATGTATCTCGGTTTCCTTTGAATGAAATGTTGGCACTCCGAAAAGAAACTCGGGGACTGCCTTGTCTATATGCATGTGTTTTATCTCTGTTTTATCTATGTTGTTTCTATGTCGAATGGTTTTAAACCTGTCTCAAAGTTCAAGTAGTGTATGCTATCTTGTTGTGATCTTGTGACTCGACTGACGAACGCCAAAATGGCAGTCAAGAGCAGAGGTTATGGAATATAGTAAACATGAAAACGAACTCGGGGACTCGGTCCAAAAATGATTCGGTATATGTTGTTTACTAACCCTGTATTTTATTCCTTATCTTTGTGTCGGATGACTCTAAACCTTATCTCAAAATTTATGAGTACTGTATGCTATAAATTTGATCTTGTGACTCGACTGTCGAACGCCAAAATGGTAGACAAGAGCAAAGATTACTAAGTATAGTAAACAAGAAAGTAAACTCGGGGACTTGGTGCAAAGTGATCCGGCATTAAGCCAGTCTCGTTGAAGCTAGCAAGTTAAAGTAGCACTGATAAAAACTTAAGAGTATATATACATCTGCACCCGGCATCCCGGGATTTAACAGTTCAACTTGTGATAAGTTCAAACAGCTGCGGTGGAGGAGCTCGGGTCAGTAGGAGCAGTGCGAGTCGCAGGAGCAATCTCGGTCGCAGGATCGACCGTCGTGGTGGTTGCCGGGTTGCCGGTGATGTCGGATGCTGCTTCCGAAGATATGTCGGCTGCTGTCTGCTCGGCAGTGTCGGCTGCTGCGTCAGTGGCAGTATTGGGAGTTTCAGCCTCGATCTCCTCGTCAACTTCCTCTTCCTCGTCATCATCCTCTTCCTCTTCGACGTCATCTTCTTCGTCGTCGGAGTAGACTGGACCAGGAATGAGATTTGGGTTTGAGCGTAGCTGGCCATGAAGGAGGCTGCTTCCTTGCGGCTCTGGATCAGTGTTGGATCCGACGTCCATTTCGAGTCGGAACGCAGGGATTTCAGTGCATTAAGGTCGATTGCCTCGTACCAAGAAAGCACAAAAGTCAGAGCTTGATCTGCACCGGCACGAGCTGAGGAAGATCTCCACTCTCGGAGCCTTGTCTCGGCGGCCAGCAGGCACTTGGATAACTCGGCGATGGTAGCTGGAGTCACAGACTCTGGCCATAGAATCCGGTAAACCCGGATACCAGCTTCAAGGAGCTCAGTACCAATGCACCTCAGAGGAGATATGCGAGCATCCAGAGCCGTCAGATGATCTTCAATATCCCATTCCTCCGAGATCGGGCCAGATTCTGCTCTTTTTTCTCGTGCCTTGATGGTAACGTTTGCTGCAGCGGCCTTGGAGTGGGAGAAGTGTTCTGAAGAAAGAAAAGCTACTACCGAGTTAAGTCATATACCGGCATATATCTAATGTCGGTAGAAGCAAAGGAAATGAAAAGAAAGGATAAAGGAAACTTACTGTCCATCTCGCTGTTGATCCGGGTGAGCTCGGCCAACCAGCGTTGCATTTGGCCTTGAGGGCATCCAGTTCTTGTTGAGCCGAGGTGGCGCGGACCTCGGTCTGGTCGAGGAGCTCCTTATGCTTCAGAGCATCTTCTGCCCGTTGTTTCTTCTCCTCGGCGGCAACTCTCTCCAGCTCGGACTTCTGATTCTGAACCCGTTCAAGCTCCTTCTGGAGCCGAGACACTTCAGTTTTTTCCTTCTGGAGCGCAGCGTTGTGCGCGTCGCCCTTGTTCTTCAACTCCTCCTGCAACTGCTTGTAGGATTTCTTGAGTTTCTTGTGATCCAAGAGCAGCTTCTGGAACACCTCGGTCCGAGTATTGGTGCATTCCTGAAAAAAGGGAAAGTGTTAGTGTTATTATGAAGATTCACGCCGAGTAAACTCGACATGAATCTCGGGGACTGGATATCGGAATTTTTGAAGATTCACGCCGAGTAAACTCGACATGAATCTCGGGGACTGGATATCGGAATTTTTGAAGATTCACGCCGAGTAAACTCGACATGAATCTCGGGGACTGGATATCGGAATTTTTGAGGATTCAAGCCGAGTAAACTCGACCTGAATCTCGGGGACTGGATGTCAGAATTTTTGAAGATTCACGCCGAGTGATCTTTACTCGATCGAGCATCAACCACTCGACCCGAATCTCGGGGACTGGGGATAATATATATCTATTATCTATGATAAAAGAAAAAAGGACTAAGCCGAGGAAGGTTTACCTCTGCAATCTTGCTAGCTCGAAGGACCGCAACCTGCAGCATGTGCATGGACTGCGCAAGCGCGCTTGGGCCAGCTGGATGCCGGGGCGCCGGGGTCTGGGAAGCGGGCGCCGGGTTCTGGGAAGAAACCTCACTGGTATCGGCAGCATTCCAGTCCATGTTATAATGCTCCACCGAGCCCAGGCTGTTACCGCTTTGAGTTCGCAGCCGGGGAAACTCCCAGCCAGGAGCTACGATGACTCTGGAGACGGATGCAGCTAGAGCTTGGGTCGGAGTCAGCGCCAGTTGTTTATTCGGATTGGGCGGCACTTTCCTGGTGGCCAGCTGTCGTGGCTATGTCAGCTTTGGCAGTGGTGCTTGTTTCTGGGATGCCGGTACGGAAGACGTCGGTGGTGGCTGTGGCTGTTGCGGTGGTTGTGGCTGCTGCGGTGGCTGTTGCTGTTGTGGCTGCTGTTGCTGCTGCTGTTGTTGCAGTGGTTGTTGTTGTTGTTGTGGTTGTTGCTGCTGATCCGGTGCTATCGGAGTTTCGGTCCGCTCCGTCTCGGAGTCCGTGATGTGGGCACCGGAATCATCATCTCGGTCAGGGGCCGAGGTTTCTGGGGCGTCTTGGCCTCCTCCAGGTGCGGCATCAGAAACTGACGGCGCTATGTCGGCTGGAGTTGTATGTACCGGGGAAGGACTCACGCTTGCTGAGCTAGCAGCTCTGATGTCGGTTGACCGAGATACCGCTGGCGGCGGAATAGGTGAGCGCACAGAGGATGCGCTCTGACTGAATTCAGGGCGGCACTGCATCGAAGCAGGAAAAGATGTTACCTCGGGGAAATATTATCTCAGTTAAAGGAAGAAAGGGAAACGTAGGGAGACGAGCATATATCGGCAAAGGATATCTTACCCTTCTGTAGCTGGCGGCATCTTCTTGCCCCGTGGCTTATGTCCCGATTTCTTCTGCAGCTTCGGTTTCTTCGCTGTAGGGTCTGGGGCTCTTGAGGTCCCGGTATTTGAGGTACCAGTCCCGGCACGTTTGCGAGATCCGTCTCGATTGCCCAAGGTAGCAGGGCGTGTACTCGGAACCTGGCCGCCCGGGTCAGCTGGTGCCGAGGGTAGTGGGTAAGCAAATGCGATGGGACGAACATCAAGTGCCTCTAAAATTTGACAATCATCGTCATCGTCATCTGACCAATCTCTGATTGAGGCTCGGGCTTGAGGCTTACCCGAGGCAGGGGCGCCAGCAGCCGGAATCGGCATATGAGCCTCATTGTCCGGGTCTTCAACCTCGGCGAAGGCCGGGACAGGTAGATCTTGGCCCCATTTGGCGGAGGGATTCACTCCATCTTCAGTCACTTGCCGAGCAAATCTCTGCAAAGCAGACGCAATAAAACCGGGTTATTCTAGGAACAAAATATGGTGCCGAGATAAGAGTTGTCTCGGCAGGCAAAGTATGTCGGTCTGGATTGCAAGTTACTTACATGCTCCGGAAGCCAAGTTCTATCATGGGGTTCTTTACCCCATTCCCATTCCTCTGTCATCCGCGTCCTGGCAATTGACTTGACGCGTTTCCGGATGTCGGCCTTGCTCAGCTCATGAGTGCTGACCCGAGTAGGGTCGTATCGGCCACTCATGTGGCAAATCTAGTGAACTCGGTTTTGGAGGGGGGAGACTCGGCGGCTAATGAAGGTTCTCAAGAGGTCATCGGCCATCATCCCTTCCCCCTGGAACTGATTGACGAACTTGTGAATCTGGTTGATCTCAAGATTTGTCTCCTTTGGGTTGAAGTGCCAATTGAACTGCTCTGGGGGGCGTCGAGACTGAATGTCGGCAAGTTGAGGAGATCGACATTGTCTGGGCTCTTCACGTAGAAGAACGTGCGCTGCCACTTCCGGCATGACTCCAGGCCTTGAATCCGAGGAAAGATGGAACCTTTCCGAGGTATAATTGTAGCGGCTCCGCACGGGGTCATCTCCTTGGGGAAGTTCTTGTTTTCCGGATCCGGAACACTCTGCTTCCGGAGTTGGAAGTACTTGGCCCAAAGTTCAACGGTGGGCCAAAGACCGAGATATCCCTCGGAGAAAGAGACATATGCCAAGAGAGTGGTGATAGCATTGGCTAGAAGGTGATGGGGTTGAAGATGAAACCGATCTAAGAAGCCTCGGAAGAACTGGCTCGCCGGGAGGCCAAAGCCGCGCTCGAAATGCGCGACGAAGACCACACGCTCGCCCGGTTCCAAATTCGGCTCAGCCTCTTTGCCAGGGGCCGGCATATCACCTTTTTCGGGATACGCCGAGTTCGGATCAGCCAATCAATTTCTTCTTGGGAGACGTCGGAACCTTCCCACCCGGCGCGCTCACCCTCCTCGATGGCGGCGTCGGTGGGATCCGCGGCGTTGCTAGAAGACATCGCGACGGCGCGATGAGGAAATGAAAACCGTGCACCCGTGTCGGCGGCAGAAATCTGCAAAAAGGCATAGATTCACCGGCAGTGAGCATCTCTCGATGTTTACGCGGTGGAGGGAAAGAAACAACAAAGAGAAACAAGAATCTATGAGCAAGAAACTAAAGATCTACGGAGAATATCTAAAGAAAACCTACGGAAGAACTGCGGAAGAACTAAATGCTAGTCGCGGGAGGTGCTTCGGACGAGCAGCTTACCGGAGGAACGGCAGCGGCGTGAGGCGAGGAACGCAGGACGTGCCGGCGGAAAGCTTGGCTCGGCGGCGACGCGAAGAACTCCGGTCGTCGACGGCTCGCGGGGTCCGGCGTCGCGCGGTGGCGGAGTGCTCTGCGCGGTGGCGGCGATAGCACAGAGGAAGGAGAGTGAGGTGGAAGAAAGAAGAGGAGAAAATGATTGCCCCCGCTCCCCTATTTATGGGCGTGGAAGGTGTGCGGCAAGCCAAATTACCGCGAACGATCCCCATAACTGCCGCGCGGATTAACTGCGCATGATCTGCGCGGTTTGAGGTAAAAACGGCCGCACGTTCGGCCACATGGTGGGCCGCAAAGTGGAAACTGCCCAGGGCGTAGTTAGTGGCGTAGTTATTGGCGTGAGAATCGAGGAGCCACGCGGTAATGTGCACGCCTGTGCGGTCAAAGCACTCAAGTGCGCAGGGGACGTGACAGCTCGTGGGGCTCGCGTGACGTGGGTGGCATGCGCACAGAGGCATGTCTGTCCGCGCACCGGAACCTAGGTGATGCGCAGCGTTTTGCTGCCACGTGCAATGGCAAGATCTTTGAAAAGATCGAGGAAATCTTCTTGTGTCGGAGAAACCGACATAAGGGCAGATGTCGAAAGTGGTTGGAGGTTTGGTTCCTGATGTTTGAGTTGGACCGACATAAATATGTCGGATAGTTGGCCAAGTTGGTTTGGTTGTGTAAACCTGGTGTGGCCCTTCATCCGAGTCTGCAGGACTGCACCAGCTTCGGGGACTAATGTCGGGGGGCTACCCCGAGGTAGGGTCAAGGTATGGTATAAATTATGTTCAAGAGTGGACCGAGGTACAGTGAAACCGACATAACCAGGCCCAGAAGGGGCCGGGACATGATGTTGGTACAAACCGACATATGAAAACGACATATGAAACCGACATATGCAGACCGACATATGCTGACCGACATACGAATGTCGGTATCTTCGTGTCTTCTCATATGTGCAGGGGAGGATAACCAAGGAAGGGGAATCCGGCATATCCATGCCAGGTTAAAGAGAAGAGGCGCCTTATGCCGGTTGGATGTCAATGCAAAGTTCACATCCCGCCTGACACGGGAGCATGACAGGCGGTATGGTGCGGGTACGAGGTGACCGGTCACACCTACCGCTGACCACAAGCGTACCTGGGAACAGAGCACGAGGCATGGGCATGCCATGTCCTGTCCGTGGCAGAGGACACAATCATGACCAAACTGCTGATGCAGACGCGTGTGGCTACAGTGTAACATACAACACCAATCCTGTGACCCGGGGTACCAATATATAAGGTGCCCCAGGCCCTCCTGCGTGAGGGACGATGGCAGAGAGAGATCTTTTCCCCCATAGCTTCCTTCTTCTTCCTTGAGAGCTTCACCATAGCAGAGAGCATACAGCTCGAGGAGCACCTTTGTATTCTTGAGATCCCAGTATATTGAGACAGACATGCAGGAGTAGGGGTTTCACCTCCTCACGAGGGCCCTGAACCTGGGTAGATCGAGTGTGCTTTTGTGTCTTCCGTGTGCGCTCCTTAGCGCGCTATCCCTCCCCGGTGCCACCAGCGTCCATCGGCCCCAACTCAAGCCATCCTATGGCATCTGCCGTGATACCACCACGACACACACGAAGGTTCTGCACTTATAGTGGGGAACTCCGACTTCGGGTGCACCAGGATGGAATCGTGTGATAACATGAGCTCAGACTTGGATTTGAACGTTCATATCTCCTACCCTAACACAACCAAGGAGAAAAATTCATTGGTCTACCCCTTTAACGACGGTGGAAGGGGTAGACGAAAGGGTTGGCCACACGGTTAACGACCTATCTTGGGTTTCGACGGAATGGCGCGCCTCCGTCGAAACCCCACCAAATTATGCATGTGTCCCAAATATATGTATAAGAATGGAGTGAGTGAAATGGAATAGGAGAAGCGACAAGTCACATAGACAATACAAGTCACATAGACACATACTCTACACAAGTGACAATGTGCAAGATACAAACCCATGTAGTAGAAGACCGGACTTGGAGCACTGCCACACGAGACAAAAATCCAGCGTCGAGAGCATCATCACTATAGAACGTCAGCCGAACAATGGATTTTTATCTTTGTTTGTGTTTAGTTAGCTCATAGGAATATAGAAAATCAATTTTGAAACCAATTTTTCATAAGGTTCCCTCTGATACACCCACCCGAAGTGGAGGTGGATTCGTACCTGTGGGGAAGACAGGGGATAAAAGGAAAAAAAATGGTCTAGAAAATATAAGTAATAAACAAGAAAAACATTATTTCCATTTTTATTATTTAAAATAAAAATAAAAACTACTAGGTGTATGTGCTCGGCATACACTACATCGTCGTATATGCCGATCATATCCACGAGGCGCTTGGCATACACCCTCGCGCCGTCAAACGCCGTCTATATGGGACACATTTCATCTGTGTATGCCGAGTGCAGGACGCTCGGCATAGGTCCGCTGTACGCCAACGCCGCGTACGATAAACGCTCCGCATACTACCTATCCGAGCGGCTATATTTACCAAGTGATATTTCCTTGCACTCGGCTTACCTGGTTATATACCGAGCGTTACGCTTGGCATATGAACGCTCGGCATATTTGCAGCGTCGTTTCCTTTAGTGAATCCAGCCATCGTGCTTGTGCGTTCGGTGGTTAAGCTTCAGTTGTTGGTTGAACCAGCCCAAGCCACATAGACGCGACGAGGTGGTGTTTGGAAACTGATCATTTTGTTCCGGATGCCTCCTATCCCTAACACGTTTAACGTTGGCTCCTACCTTGGGACAATTCTTCCTCCAACCCGGATGAAATGTTACGGAAATGTACCACTAATGTGCGTGAACTGAAATGTTGATATTGTTGGATATTTTAGATGGTCTAGGCTGCTCTCCTAGGTCAAAAATTTCGGCTGCTACAGTAGGGCGGTACTACAGTAAAATGCTGCAGTAGGCGGTATTACAGTAGCCACCTGCACTAATGTGTTGTCTTGATCGGAGACATCAAATTTCGATCCAACGGTGCTGGTTCCCCAAGTGCATAGTGCTAAACAAAATAAAAGCAAAGAGATAAAGCTAGAAGAGGGTAGAAGGACACAGATGCTCTCGGTGCCTCTCTCTCTAACTCTCTCAAAACTAAAGCCACCGATCAGGCAAAGCACTTGAAGCACTAGGAAGAACCAAGCACAAATTGCTCCATCCTAGTTTGAGCATCAAGAGAAGGCATGGCAACATCACAAGATCAAGGTAATTTTCTTATCCATCTTTAAGTTGTGGCTCAAGCTTGTACTAGATGATTCTGGAACTATACAACAATGGTATCAGAGCTTACTAGCTAGCTTTCAAGCTTGAGCCCTAGCTCGAGATCTTGCTTGATCTATTAAGTTTCTGTGCTAAAGTTCATGTTAAGATCAAGCATGTCATGCTGTTTATTAAGGATGTTCTTCCTGGTGAAGTAAAGTAAAGTTTTTAGCCTGTATATCTTAAGTTTAGCCCTAAATCTTGAAGGTATAAATACTGATGGATTAAATTAAGGCTCTAGGGTTTGTAATTGATGAAAGTTAAATGGGATTGATCTTTTTCAGCAAGCTTTTAAGCAAAGTTCCCAATTTTTTTTTGAAACCCTAGAACTGAAATTCCTTAAGTTTCCCTCTGTTATTAAGCTAGGGTTTTCGAATGAAGCATGTTTTAGTGGGGATTTATTTATTTGATGCAATTTATAATGAAATTCCTAAAATTCCCGAAACCCTAAGTTATGAAAATCCCCATTTTGGAGGAACCCTAACCCTAATTTAAGGATTATGGAGGCGGACTTTACCTTATGGGCTTTGTCGCCGTCGCTGGCCACGGCGGCGTCGGAGCCATCACCTTATGTTGGCAGATTTGCTCGGGCTCAAACCCGAGCGACTTCGCCGTTCGCCGCACCAGACTGTGGCGTTGCTTCCTCGCGCGCTTGTCGCCGTTGAAGTTCGCTGCGGTGCTGGATCTTGCTGGTCGTCGATGGCGACGTGGGGATGCCCACTCGCGCACCGTCGTCTCGCAAAGGGCGCCGCCCGGAACCGCTCGACAGAGCTGCGCGCTAGCCAAAGCTGCACGCAGTTCCGGTGAGAGGATCTGAACGACGCCAATGTCTTCTTCTCTGTCACGCGGTGCTCGCCGTCGTCGCGTTCGCTCTCGTCGCCGTCGGGAGCAGAGAGAGGAAAGGAGAAAGGGAAAGGAAATTAGGGTTCTTCACGCGGGGGCGGCGGCGACGCGCTGGTCTTATCCAGACGCGTGCGCTCCTGGCCGTCGGATCGGCATCCGGCGGCTCGCGACGCTTCTGGCGCTGTAATGGGCCAGAAGCGCATGAGGGGTCAGGGGGAGTAAAGGCTAGGCCATTTTCGGCCTAGTTCGGCAGATAAATGTTGCTGAATAAAAAAAATTTGGGGCTGAAATAAATAAATTTTAGGGCTATTTTTCTGCATGTTTTATTATGCTTATTATGTTTATTATTAGTCATGCCTTTTAATTGTCATGCTTAGTTATTTACATGTTTTTATTATGTTTATTATTAAGTTTGTTCATGATTTATGAATTATGGTGATTTTTATCACTATGATCATTATGATATAATGTTTTCGCTGCGAAATAAAGTTTAATGGATCTCAAATAAAGTGTGGTTTTATGCTTTGTCATTCTGACCAAAGTTGTTTGACGGGCATTTTAACCGCAAAATTCTTTTATTGATCCGTTTCATTTCTGGCCAAAGCTGATGTGAACCGGGTTAGTAGAAGGAAATTAATGAATGAGGATTATTAATGTGTGGCTTTTATTAATCAATTTGGCCAAAGCTAATTGATGAATATTTGTCCACAAAATTTTGTTGTTCATTTGGCCAAAGCTGTTTTGAATTTGATCAATAGAATTTAATGATGATTATGATGATGCTTACTAAAGCATTTTGAATTTTTCTTTTGCAGCAACTAATGTCTCTAATATTACTGGAATGCTTAATGGCATCGAACAGCTAAATGGTAGCAATTATGTTATGTGGAAGGAGAAGCTTAAGATCACGATGGCCTTACTCAATATTGATTATGCTCTCCTTAATGATCCTCCTGAGGCACCTAAAGAAGATAATGAAAATTATGAAGCCCTCAAGAAGGAATATGATGTTATGAAGGCTAAGTGGGATGACTCTAATCGCAAGTGCCTTATGATGATAAAGGGCTCCATTACACAGAGTATGAGGGGAGCCCTTCCTGACTGTGAGACAGCTAAAGGGTACTTTGCAAAAATTGAGCATCAGTTTAAAGGGTCTTCTAAAGTTTATGCAACAAGCCTTATCCGAAGACTAATTGATGAAAAATATGATCCTACTGGAAGCCTTCGAGAGCATATTATGAAGAAGTGCAACATGGCTGCCAAACTTAAGTCTATGGAGATGGAGATTTCTAGTGGTTTCCTCGTCCATTTTATCATGTCATCTTTGCCTCCTCAATTTGATCCATTTATGATCAACTATAATGCGATGGATGTTAAATGGGAGATTGATGAAATGATGGCGCGATGTGTGCAAGAGGAAGAAAGGCTTAAGGCTGACAGAATTGAGCATATTAATCAGTTTGCTCATTCACAAAAGAAGAGGTATAAAAAATTTGTGAATGATTATATGAAGCCCAAGCCTAATAAGTTCAAGGAAAGAGGCCAATCTTCAAAAGGTTCACAGCAAAAGAAGCCAGAAAGAGCGCCTAATGCGGAAGGAAATAATTCTGATGCTTGCCACTTTTGTGGAAAAGGTGGGCATAGCGAAAGGATTGTTTTGGCTTCAAGAGATGGCTCAAAGAAAAAGGTACCGATGTTATTACTTTTGTTGAAGAATCCCTTTATGTTAATTATGCCACCAATACTTGGTGGATTGATTCAGGTGCAACAATTCATATTGCAAATTCGTTGCAGGGATTCAATATGAGGAGGACCCTAAAAAGAGGGGAAAGAACAATTAGAGTTGCTAATGGTGTTGAAGCTTATGCCGAGGCGCTTGGAGATTTCACTCTCATACTTCATGGTGGTTTTAGGCTTCAACTAAATAATGTTCTCTATGTACCCTCGATGAAACGGAATTTAGTTTCTCATGTTTAGATGATGATGGTTATGAGTGTCACTTTGGGAATAAGCAATGTATAATTATGTATGACAATAATAATGTTGGTCTTGCCTGTCGACAAGACAAGCTTTATGTAATATCCCTCTGTGATGATATAAATAATGTGGGTTCTACCTCAAATATAAATGTCGGTACCAAACGCAAACGTAATGATAATGAGACTTCTTCGAAATTATGGCACTATCGTTTAGGCCATATTTCGAGGGGGAGAATTGAGCGTCTCATTAAAGATCAAGTTCTTCCTTCTCTTGATTTTACGGATGCGGATGTTGATCATTGTATTGATTGCATCAAAGGAAAATATGCCAAGAAAATTAAGAAAGGTGCAAATCGAAGCACGGGAGTTTTGGAATTAATTCATACGGATATATGTGGTCCGTTTAATGTGAGATCGGTGGATGGTTTTAATTCATTCATAACGTTCACCGATGATTTCTCCCGTTATGGATATATTTATCAAATTAAAGAAAGATCAGAGGCATTAGACAAGTTCAAGATTTTCAAAGCTGAGGTTGAAAATCAATGTAATAAAAGAATTAAAGTTGTAAGATCTGATCGTGGTGGTGAATACTACGGCAGACATACTACTTATGGCCAAATTCCTGGACCGTTTGCAAAATTCTTACAGGAAAATGGCATTGTAGCCCAGTACTCAGCACCGGGCGAACCCAGCAAAATGGGGTGGCTGAAAGGCGAAACCGCACACTTATGGATATGGTGCGGAGTATGTTAAGCCACTCCACTCTGCCGGTGAATTTATGGATGGAAGCCCTTAAAACAGCAGCACATATTCTTAACAGGGTTCCTAGTAAATCGGTGCCCAAAACACCGTATGAATTATGGACTGGGAAAAAGCCAACCCTGAATTATTTTCATGTATGGGGCTGTCCTGCTGAAGCAAGGATTTTTAATCCGGTTATGGGAAAATTAGACCCCAAGACAGTCAGTTGCCATTTTATTGGTTATCCTGACAAATCTAAAGCATATCGATTTTATTGTCCAAATCAGGCAACTAAGTTTGTTGAAACAAGACACGCTGTGTTCTTGGAAAATGATGTGATGAGGGGGAGCATAACACCTCGGGAAATAATTTTGGAGGAAAAACGGGTATATGTCCCAGCTCCAATAATTCAAGAACCTATTTTCCCGGTGTCTGCTAATATTGCACCTCCTGTTAATGATACACCTGCTGAGACTCCTGTGACTATTTCAGATGTCACACCTGATGATACTTCTATTGAAGATACTCAGCAGCCTCAAATTGTTGATGATGTGCCAAATAATGAACCTCTCAGAAGGTCACAGCGGGCTAGAAAGTCTGCTATTCCTGATGATTATTTCACTTATATGAGTGAGGATGTGAATGAGTCAATGTTGAATAATGATCCCACCTCATTTAAAGAAGCTATGCAAAGTGAATATTCGTCTGAATGGCTTAATGCCATGAAAGATGAAATGAAGTCCATGAGCACTAATGATGTATGGGACTTAGTAGAAATTCCCAAAGGAGCTAAAATAGTTGGAAGTAAATGGGTCTATAAGACCAAACGTGACTCCAAGGGTGATATCGAAAGGTTCAAAGCCAGGCTTGTGGCAAAAGGTTTCACTCAAAGAGAAGGGATTGATTATAATGAAACATTTTCACCCGTCTCTTCCAAGGATTCATTCAGAATAATTATGGCACTTGTGGCTCATTATGATTTAGAGCTGCACCAGATGGATGTTAAAACGGCATTTCTAAATGGTGACTTACATGAAGATGTATACATGGCACAACCGGAAGGTTTTGTTGTGGAAGGAAATGAACATTTGGGATGTCATCTGAAGAAATCCATCTATGGCTTGAAGCAAGCATCAAGAGAGTGGTATTTCAAATTTGATCAAGTCATAAAGAAATTTGGTTTTAAGGAAAATAAAATGGACAATTGTGTTTATGTTAAGTTCAGGGGGAGTAATTTTATCTTCCTGATATTATATGTTGATGACATACTCTTGGCCAGCAGTGATATAAATATGCTAATGGAGACCAAGAGGTTTTGTCCTCTAAGTTCGATATGAAAGATCTCGGTGAAGCAGCTTATGTTTTAGGAATTGAAATTCACCGGGATAGATCCAGAGGGATCTTGGGGCTATCTCAGAGAGCATATATTGAGAAGGTACTGAAAAAGTACAACATGCATAAGTGCTCAGCCTCGCCTGCTCCTATTGTTAAGGGCGATAAATTTGGGACTTTTCAGTGTCCAAGAAATAATTATGAATCTGCGCAGATGAAGTCAATTCCTTATGCCTCAATTGTTGGGAGCATTATGTATGCACAAGTGTGCACTCGCCCTGATTTAGCATTCGTGACCGGGATGCTTGGCAGATATCAGTCTAACCCAGGCCAGGATCACTGGAAGGCTGCTAAAAAGGTCTTGCGTTATTTGCAAGGTACTAAAGGCCTCATGCTTACTTATGAGAAATCTGATAACCTTGAAGTGGTGGGTTATTCGGATGCTGATTTTGCGGGGTGTGTTGACACTAAGAAATCCACATCAGGTTATATTTTCACCCTTGCAAAAGGAGCTATATCATGGAAAAGCTCAAAGAAAACTGTCACTGCATCATCGACAATGCAGGCAGAATTTGTAGCATGTTATGAGGCTACCGGGCAGGCGGTATGGATGAAGAATTTTATCCCGGGACTGAGAGTGATTGACAGTATTTCCAGGCCTCTCACTCTGTACTGCGATAATCAACCCGCAGTGATCTATTCGAGTAAAAACAAGTCAAGTGGTGCTGCCAAACACATTGACATCAAGTTTCATGTTGCAAAAGATAAAATCTAGGATCAGACAATAAATCTCAAGTACATTAGTACTAAGTTGATGTTAGCGGATCCGCTCACAAAAGGCTTACCACCCAGTGTATTCAGAGAGCATGTTGCCGGCATGGGTTTGGTTGAAAGCTTTTAATCCTGGAGAAGTTGGAACTATTATGGCACCATCTCCCCAAAAAGGTTCATTTTGAGATCGAATGGGAACCATAGTCACTTGGTTTAGCAGTACTTAATTAACTGTTGTAATCTATTGTCTTGGTGTATCATTTTATCAAAAGATGAGTCTGTAATGTTTATGATGTTTATGTAAAGAATTATGTAAATAAAGCTAATGTATACTGTGAATAAAGTTTATGGAGCTCATAAGTTAAAGAGGTTCATTTTGATATGAAGTGATGTACAATAGTCACAGGATTAAATGGTACCTAATAGACCATTATAATCTTTTCGTCTTAGTGCATTATTTTGTTGAAAAGTGAGCTTATAAAGTTCAGCCTTACGATTAAGGGGGAGAATGTTGGATATTTTAGATGATCTAGGTTGCTCTCCTAGGTCAAAAATTTCGGCTTCTACAGTAGGGCGGTACTACAGTAAAATGCTACAGTAGGCGGTGTTACAGTAGCCACCTGCACTAATGTGTTGTCTTAATCGGAGACATCAAATTTCGATCCAACGGTGCTAGTTCCCCTAGTGCATAGTGCTAAACAAAATAAAAGCAAAGAGATAAAGCTAGAAGAGGTAGAAGGACACAGATGCTCTCGGTGCCTCTCTCTCTAACTCTCTCAAAACTAAAGCCACCGATCAGGCAAAGCACTAGAAGCACTAGGAAGAACCAAGCACAAATTGCTCCATCCTAGTGTGAGCATCAAGAGAAGGCATGGCAACATCACAAGATCAAGGTAATTTTCTTATCCATCTTTAAGTTGTGGCTCAAGCTTGTGCTAGATGATTCTGGAACTATACAACAGATATAATATAGGGTATATATAGGAGTGAAGTCAGATCGGAGTAATAAGTTGGTAATTACTGATGGCCTGGCCGTCGGCTAGTCCTCTTTCCTGGATCATAAAGTTCTAGACAGGAGTATTTCGAATTTTCCAATTAAAACAAGGCCAAAAAGCTTTGACCGAGAGGACTTGCTGGTGGGTGTACATTTGAGTTTCTGGTCTCCACTACCTCTATCACAGTTCGAGTAAATGACAGCCAATCGAAAATGGTATTCCAAATTGAGTACTCCTTGCTCAGGCCTCAGGGAGGTTCAGAAACATTTCACGATTTGTTCCGTCAGTTATATGAAAACAGGATTAGCCTGTAAGGGAAGAGCCGATCACCGGCATTTAACCGGTTCGTTCCTCTCCGTGATAACTGATAAGGCACACGACTACAACAAGAGGCTAGCTTATTCAACAATTCAAAAGTCAAATTATCAACATGATTAATTAATCCATATATTTCATATACTAATTAATTGTCCAGGAACATAAGTCAGAGACACCTCCATTAGTTTACAATCGTTTAACAACATATTTTTGAGAGTACGCGCGCCGTACTGCAACTCTTCTATTCAGATAAGATTACGCCGTGCTGCCGTGGCGATCATCTTACGTACGGAGCTTTAATTTGACCGACCAACAACCTCTAATCCTGATAATAAAACTGCACGGATCACGCTGATCAGCATATGCATAGCTGACTCTGCACCATTCCGCCTTTTCACTCCCCCCACGAAGTTCATAGAACGACATCGTCTTCCGTGGATACTATATCTATCAGCAAAAAGGAGTTGACCTGTGTGATTTTTGCCTTTTCGTTGCGTGTAGGGCTTTCCTATCAAGAGTATTACTTTCTCCATGAGTCTAACAGAAACGCCGGTTCAGATATGAACAACTGATCCATTGCCATTATCTTTGAGTTTTATTTAGCTCACAGTTATCTTACATCTCCTCATACACGTCACAGGGGGAACCACTACCAATCTAGACAAGGCAGTTGTATAGTTTTTAAGTGGCGTCCATCAAAACTCAAGGGAAAATCTTGATCCCCTAGGCCTAGGGTGACGAAGCATTGGTTCTTGTAGGTGTTGCACACAGAAGTCATGAGTAGTAAATGAGAAACGATAAACAGAAGTTTTTTTTACAAATAAAAGTAAAAGGGTAAATGTACTTTCTATCCATGTGAAAATTGTGAATGCTTTAGTGTCGTGCTGCTACTGGAGGCCTGTTGACACAAACATAGCGTGAGCATATGGAGCCCGAGCTGAGGACTTGGCCACAGCTATCTTGACCCTGGAAACATAAACCCGAATAATAATGAAACAACACTCTCCTGTCGGTTGAGAGCCGTATACGACTATGTAAATTAAGAACCATAGTGCACACCACACACGAGTTAGTTGAACCATTTCTGTAATATCTTACTTCTAGATATGTGTACTAGTGTAATTACTTATTTTTTTCCCTCGGGGAGAGAGATTCCCTCTTTCCGGAGAGAGCTAGACTAACACTCCAATAGAACGATACATTTACTATAGTATTTTGAACAACAACTGGCTGTATATAGAAGGAGCTAGCAACGAAGCCGCAAGAACATGTCGAACTGTGCTTCGTCTTCACCTATCGATCCCTTCTGATCCAGTTTCCTGTGGAGACTTGCACAGCATACTTATCTTCCTTCGGTACACACAAAGCTTGGAGCTATAGCGCGGAGGCAAAACTTTCCAGTCCCGGTAATCATCTCTCTATCACTACTCAATGTACAAGCTCTCTACTCTCTTTATCCCTGGTTTACGTGGGCGTAGAAAGGTCGGTTCCGATCGATTGTATGATACTATGATCCATTGAAACATTTATTTCTCCGTCTATTGGCGGATGTTTTGCACGTACCTTAATTGAGCTTCTTTCTCTCCCATTGGTTCATTCAGCGCTGTTCGACGAGGAACTGGTGGCCATAAATGTCATATCTCTTGATCCAAAGTTGCAGAAAAAGAAAGATCTTGTCCACAAGAGCTCCTGGGTTGACAAATAGTTGTGTTTAGGTGATGTTACACAAATATGGAAAAAAAACTCGAAAATATCAATACACAATATATAATTTTGTACTGGTTGAGCTACATTTTTGCGCAACCACTATTAAGTTTGACCTTGAAATCTTTGTCTCGATAACATCATCTCCTCGATAAAGTACAACATCACCTCCTATGTATGTATGTACTATCTTTTTTGCATTTGTACTCTAGTTCTTCTTGCCAAGTACCATTTTATTATGGGTCTAGCTGACATCATTATAGTTCGATATATTTTGCAGATAATAAGGTAATGTACAAAGGAGGAAGCTTCTTATACTTTGTCAGTAATGAGACGGAGGCTTTCTGTTTTTGTAGCAGAAACCATTCCAAGGACTTTACTATCTGATGGAATTTGATACAGCAAAGATAACAAAGACGGATCAATGAAAGTTGAAGAATCTCAGTTCAACATCTCAAACCTTTGCCTCCTACTTTCAATTGATATCTATCATCATGATTTATTCTATTTAAAGCGCCATCATACATAGCAAATAATCAAGGCAAACAAACAGAGAAACTATTCGAGTCATTTCACGTCAACAAGAAACTTCAGTGTTCCGACGGTGCTTTTAAAATGCTAGCACTAGTCGGAGCAAGTGAACTACATGTTGAAGCACAAACCCGTGCTACAATGCCACTCAAGTCTCCGGCCAGGCAAAGAGTTTCTGTAGTTTCATTGACTGAAAAGGAAACCAATCCCATAATGGTCTAATACCCGGTTTGCCAGAAGACATGGCAAAGATATGTGTCGCGCTCGTCCCCCGGAGATACTTCCCTGCCATGGGTGCAGTGTCAAGGAGGTGGATGTCATTCATCGGCAGCAGAGAGTTCAGTGCTGTCAGGAAGGAGGTTAGAAAGATTGAAGAGTTGGTTTATCTTCTCGTTGATGAAGCTGGGGAAAAGGGGTCTCGCTGGGAGGTCTTGGAGGAGCAAAAGAACAGGGCAATTCCTCCTATGCCAGGACTGAAAAAAGTTGGCTTTGGTGTGGTGGTTCTTTATGGGAAGTTGTATGTCATGGCTGGGTACGCTGATGTCCATGGGAAGGACTGTGTTTCTGACGAGGTTTACCATTATGATGCCCGGCTCAACAGGTATATCATGAATCTTTTATTCTAAAGACAAGCGTCACTGATGCTATTTTTCTTATACTAGATAATAATACTCCGTATTATTCTGTATCAATTAAATGATTGGCAATTATGAAGAATCAAATGCTCTTAGTACTAACCGTTTGATGCTATATATAAGTTCTCGAAACAACAAGGCATTTGAAACACGAGGCTAATTCATCATCTTCGCATTGCATAGGTGGGGTGCACTTGCCAAGATGAATTTTGCACGCCGTGACTTCGCTTGCACTGATGTCAACGGCATAATATATGTTGCTGGTGGATTTGGCTCTGGTGGCAACAGTTTGTCCATCGTCGAGGCATATGATCCCCAACAAAATAGATGGACCCTGATCGACAACCTACGCAGGCCGAGGTGGGGTTCTTTCGCCTGCGGGTTGAACAACAAGCTGTACATCATGGGTGGCCGCTCAAGTTTCACAATCGGAAACTCCCGTTCTGTCGACGTCTATGATCCCAGCAGCCGTGGTTGGGGGGAGATCAAGAGAGGATGTGTGATGGTCACCTCCCATGCGGTTCTTGGCAAGAGATTGTACTGCATCGAGTGGAAGGACCAACGCTCGCTTTCGGTGTTCAGCCCTTGGGACAGTTCTTGGATGAAGATTTCAGTGCCACTAACGGGTAGTTCAAGCACCCGATTTTGCCTAGGGGTGAGTGCTGGGAAGCTGCTGTTGTTCCCGCAGGAGGTAGAAGGTGGGTGTCAGACGATGACGTACGATCCAGCTGGGGCACCTGATTCTCAATGGGGGACATCGAATCTCAAGCCGTCGGGGCTGTGCTTGTGTAGTGTGACCATTGAAATTTGATGGTACGCTAGGGTCTACCTTGCAGCATATATCCCATTTTACCGCCTATATGTTCCTCTGGTCATTGAGTTGAAGCTGGTGTCATATGGCTGTATGGAAGTAGCAATGTTGTTCACTTGTTCTCTTGGATGAAAACATTTGTATATATTCCACCTAATTCCATTATTAACACTAGTCATCAACCCGTGCGCCGGCACGGGCTAGTTTAGAATTTATTATCGCTTGGTGATATGTTTTTGTTGTGTTTTCCATGTTTAATTACTCACGCACATGAAAAAATCAATCTGTATATTTTTAAGTTTGCAACGTCAGGATGACATTTTGCATGCATATAGGGTTTCTAAACAGTTTTTTTGTCGATAGCCATGCCAACTGATGCACTAAATAATCATTTATTCTATCCGACATCATGATATTCTGTTATAGTGTGAGTTTAGGTATAGAATAAGCAACAAATTTGGGAATATAATAAGCAATTTTTTGGTCTATTTGAAGATGCGTCAGACAATATGTAAAGGTGGACGTGGTTGATCATATCAACAGTATGACGGAAATATGGATGTATATACAATTAGTGTACTTGATAAAATATGCTATACTGTTATCAACTAAAGACCACTTTATAGAAATCAAATTACTGTTTCGGGTACTCAAGCCAACAAATAGAAAGAGATACTGGGGCCTCATAAACTGTGCAACAATAAGCTCTTGTGATAAAGTTGAACCGACCATTCATGCCAAAGGCTGCAGCCAACACTGCTATATATCTTTTTAGGGCTTAATACAGATGGATATGATCATTCGCAAAACAAAAAAAATACAGATGGATATGATAAAAATAGTCAAGTTGATTAGATTTTCAGATGTTCGGGAGATCAGCATTGGATTTAAGGCTGTTACCTGTAGCCTGTAGGTCGATTCCATATAAATAACATACCTTTATTTGATGGTCAGGCGCAAAGGCGATCGATCAACCCAGTAGGTAATCTTTATGAGCACAATAATGATCCATTGATGCAGCACAGTAAAGTTCCATACATGCAGCACATCTTTATTCATGTCAGAGTGTGACGTGATCAATTGGTACGATCAAGCAGCTCACCGACCGGATTAACTGAAATTAGGAGACCACATTGCGTACTTGATATTCGCGAGGTTACTGTCAATTCAGTCGAGTAGAGGAACAGACCTGCACACATAAATTGTTCCTCACTTCAGAACATGAACAAAGGAAAAACTGACATTGATGTTAGTGAACGAAAAAGCTCACCTCTAGAAAGAAAGCCAAATGTTCATGACTATTGCAGTTTGTATTTAGTGGAAAGAAACTTGCTATACGACTTGGTGAGTAGTAGTATATTTTACATTACTTAAAATAAGCTAATTAGTCGGAATTATTAGACCATTAATAATAAGTTACTACAGCATTAACTAATATAACCTCCTAAAATATAACTGATGGAAGCATCCATGTAAGGAACTTAGTTTACTTGCCCCTGACCCCAAATTTCTCATGCACTCATCGATATAAAGAAATTCTGAATTTCCGATGATATATTTAATTTATACATGTCAGGTAACACAATGTTTGTAAGGATGCCGAAGGCAATATTTTAGAACAATTAATTCCCTGTAGGGATTATTGCTTATAGAGCAATCAATTTCCTCAAAGGAATTTGTTCTGTTATGGATAATTTCCCAATGTATTATTGAAAAATAACCGAAAGTAGTATTCTATTGTAAAGAGAGAGACATGTATTGTCAAGAGTTTGTACTTGTATATGCTCAAGTTGGTCGATGTATCCCTATAAATACATGTCAGACAAAACGAAGCTAACAAATCATTATGTACTATGAGAGTTGATGCCTAGATTAATCGAGGAAGGATAATGAACAACCTGATGGCTAGTTGGCTTTGCTTCAGCCAGGACGGGCGAGTGAACAACCTGATCAATTCCCTGGAAAAAAGAACAACGTGATTAATATATGCTGCTCAGATCCATCTTAGGAATTGAAACGCAGGGCACCAGTCAAGCACCAGCGTAGACTGGATTCACCGTATGCATGTTAAGAACTTAAGATATATTTAGAGCAGAGAAATTAAGATACAGAAATTTCCTGCCTGGTGAGTGAGCTGGACGGATTAACTGTGTACAGGTTAACATATATCTAGAACAGAGAATTTAAGGATACATAAATTTTTCTGCCCGGTGAGTGAGCTGGACGGCATCGACGAATTGAACGGCTGCATCGCAATCCGCCAGAGTTTTCCATCGCGGCTGCTTCACAGATGGCGACGGCCACCCAATCTGCTTCACAGACCTAATACACCTCCTCTTCTTAATCAACCATCGTGGGATAATGTTGTACTGTAATATACATGATCGGTTTCATCTGAGACTGAAACTTGGAAATAAGATTCAGCGTTTGTAGAGGAATACGATGAGGAGAGCTACACATGCTTTATTGGATCGTACCTTTTCACTGGATCAACTCCACGACATGCATATTCGCTCATGCGTGACGTGAGAGCAGTATAGGTAGTAGCCGGCCGGTGAAATCAGCTTCCGGCAGCGGCAGCATATGCGTTGTCGCGGATGAGATTGGTTTTAGGCTTTCACGGCCAGGTAGGTTAATAAGACGACGGTGGCACGCATGAAAAAACTGTTCGCTTAATCCAAGGGTTGTTAATGCGTGAGACAAATATCGGACGGAATTCGTTTGTCCTTCCGTGAGGATTAACGTGGTGCTTTCTACGGTGCCTCCAATTAGTAAATATAAGATTGTCATTCACATATTTCGAATTTTGGATGAGGGAGGTGAACTCACTTCAGTGCGCAATGTGTGGCTTAATGTAAAACTGCCATATGCGTGAGCTCCACAAGTGTTTTTTTTGACAATTAATACTGTATATTATAGTAGCGAATAGTACATGGTAGAGATACATGGGCTGACTACAGCGATTACAAAATAAGTCTAAAAGAAAAGAGCAAAAGTTCAAACTCTTTCTTCTTCCATGACACAATATTGAACTTTTCTGAAGGCAGCAGAAGAACTTTCTGAAGGCAGCAGAAGAACGGCAAAGATACCAATCCACAGACCTGCGAATACCAACGAAGGTTCTCCCATAATTTTGAGCCGCAATGCCAAGGTTACGTGCATGCACGCAGCCATTAAGTTAATCAACCAACATCGGCAAGAGTACCAAAACCAATATTCCAGGGAATAACAACCGGACAACTTAGTCAACGTCGCTAGGAGCCAAGAGTAAGAATCACCATTGTCGAGAACGTAGCAGCCGGGACAAATATTGCGAGGACAATCCTCGCGGCAATCATAAGAAAATATCCAAAATCGATCCGGCGAAGTAAGATCTGAAGGACCAAACCTAGACAAATTTAATCTTACAGCACCACCATTGACGTCGGGAAGAAGATCTCGTCGTCGAAGGTAGAACAGAAGATCGCTTATTGTAGATGATGAAAACTCCATTGATGAAGAAGACGGCACCAAAACCCTAATCAAATCTATGGAAAACACTACTTTTATTAAGAACTCCAACCATAGATCGGGTGAAAGGACAAGGATGTCGCCTAGGGGGGGGGGGGGGGTGAATAGGCGATTTAAAACTTTTCTGGTTTAGGCTTGATAATTGCGAAATAAAAGTAAGTGTTTAAATTAACAAGCCAACAATCTAAATATACTAGTCTCACCTATATGCACCAATAACTTATGCTAAGCAAGACAAGCAACAAAGTGATAGCAATATATAATACTTCAAGCACGAAGGCTATCACAATGTAAATTGCATAAATAAAGAGTTCGGGTATAGAAATAACCGAGGCACGCGGAGACGAGGATGTATTCCCGAATTTCTCCTTTTTAGGGGAGTACGTATCGTTGGAGGGGTGTGAGTTTCAAATCAAACGCCACAAATGGCCTCACCTTATTCTCCGATGAATCTTGCCCAAAAGCTCGGTTCACCTTCCACTATTGATTTCGCTTTTTGGCGGAAATCGAGTCTCTTACAAAAATCTTGAGGCACAACCCACAAAAGGATTGGGAGCTCCCAAGTGGCCACAAAAGGGCTCAACTTCCACAAAAGGCGTCTAGGGTCCAAATACCCAAGAGTAACAAGCCCACGAATTTTCACTTCCACGAATCCTCGTGGAGAGCACAAACCGATGCATAAAAGCAATGGCAAGAACACAAGAAGTGCTCAACTCCTTCACTCTCAAATCCCACCAAAAGCAAATAATACTTGTGGGGGAGAAGAGAGGAAGAACAAAGAAGAACTCAACAAATGGAACTTCAAGATCAAGATCTACTAGGTTCTCCTCACTTAGAGGAGGGATTGATTGGTGGAATTGTAGATCTACATCTCCTCTCTCAAATCACTCAAAGATATGCAAGAATCATGGGAGGAATTGGGAGAGGGGCAAGCTTTCCAAGGTCAACTATGGTGGGGAAGAGAGACAAAAAACGTGCTGCTGCAAGGTTGAAAAAGGGGAGAGGTATTTATACCCCCTCCCAAAATCTAGCCGTTGGAAACAGGGAGACTGGGTATTCTGGCCCAAGTGATGACCGGATATTCCGGGGGGGGGGGGGGGCGGATATTCCGGTCTGAATTTGACCCGGAATATCCGGTCTGCAGAAAACTGACAGAAATAGCAATACAAAAACTGCAATATCCTTTTCATCCGGACTCCGATTTTGATGATCTTGAGCTCGTTGGAATCGCAACGAAAAGCTCTTCAAGATTACACAGAGAAACATCATAGTCCATGACACGTCTCAAACGTATCTATAATTTCTGATGTTCCATGTTGATATTATACCAATTGTTACATGTTTTACATACACTTCATATCATTTTTATGCATTTTCTGGGACTAACCTATTAACAAGATGCCACAATGTCAGTTCCTGTTTTCTGCTGTTTTTGTATTCCAGAAAAGCTGTTTTGGAAATATTCTCGAAATTGAACGAAACTTGGACATAACCTTCTATTTTCCCGACACGTACACGGAGTCCAAAGGAGAGACGGAGACGACCGAGGAGGCAGCCACGCTAGGGGCTGGCGCGGTCCCACCTCCTACCGCGCCGGGGGTGGCGTGACCCCCTCGGGTGCCTCCAGACGCCGCCCTTTCACCTATATAATGGCTTCGTCCAGAAAACCCTTAATACCCGAACCTCCATCCACGAAAAGTTCCGTAGTCGCCGCCGTCGTCAACCCTAGTTTGGGAGGGTTCTGAAGCTCTTCCCGACACCCTGCCGGAGAGGGGAATCATCACCGGAGGGCTCTACATCACCATGCCTGCCTCCGGAGTGATGCGTGAGTAGTTCATCCTTGGACTACGGGTCCATAGCAGTAGCTAGATGGTTGTCTCTCCTCCTTGTGCTATCATGTTTAGATCTTGTGAGCTGCCTATCATGATCAAGATCATCTTATTGTAATGCTACATGTTGTGTTTGCTGGGATCCGATGAATATTGATACTATGATCAAGTTGATTATCAATCTATCTTATATGTTATTTATGATCTTGCATGCTTTCCGTTACTAGTAGATGCTTTGGCCAAGTAGATGCTTGTAACTCCAAGAGGGAGTATTTATGCTAGATAGTGGGTTCATGCCTCCGGTAATCTGGGCGAGTGACAGCAACGTTAAGGTTGTGGATGTGCTGTTGCCACTAGGGGTAAAACAGCAATGCTTTGTCTAAGGATAATTGTATTGTTTACATTATGCACATTACTTAATGCAATAATCTGTTGCTTGCAACTTAATACCAACGGGGAACACGGATGTCAACCTGAAGGTGGATTATTAGTCATAGATGCTGTTGGATAACGGTCTATGTATCTTGTTGTAATGCCCAATTGAATATCATAGTAGTCATCTTGTCATATATATGCATTGTCATGCGCTCTCTATTCATCAATTGCCCAGCTGTAATTTGTTTACCCAGCATGTTAGTTATCTTTTATGGAGAGACACCACTAGTGAACTGTGGACCCCGGTCCATTCCTTTACACTGATAATACAACCAACTGCAATCATTGTTCCTTTTCATTCTCTGCAATTAAACACTATTTTCCACACCATACGTTTAATCCTTTGTTTACAGCAAGCCAGTGAGATTGACAACCTCACTGTTTCGTTGGGGCAAAGTAGTTTGATTGTGTTGTGTGCAGGTTCCACGTTGGTGATCGAGTAAACGGCGCCACCAACAACCTTCAGAGGTGCCTTTTACTCCTACTGGATCTGACAACCTTGGTATCTTACTGAGGGAAAACTTGCTGCTGCACTGCTTCATACCTTCCTCTTGGGGTCTCCCAACGAACGTGTGCTTTCACGTCATCAAGCAACTTTTTCTGGCGCCGTTGCCGGGGAGTAAGAGGATTTCTGCAAGGGGAGTCTCACGCTTCCAATCTCTTTACTTTGTTATTGTCTTGCTTAGTTTATTTTTATCTTGTCTTGTTTGCTTTATTATCAAAAACAAAAAAAAGTTTCTTGCATCTAGTTTATTTCGGTTTGTTATTATGTCTAGTTGTTTACTTGCTATCAATGGCTTCTCTCTTTGAAACAAAATTATTGGCTAAGTGGGTTCACGGAGGAACACAAAATTATTATAAGGAATACCGCTTGTCTAAAAAAGGGAAACATTATGGGAACAAATAAGTAATTGAATTATTTTGCTAAGAACTTGTGTTCTACTTATGATGAATCCTACTGCTTTAATGAATCTTTTGTTGTAGAAGGCATAAACACCTCCCTTTCCAATGTGATTATAATGATAATGAAACCTTGGCTGCTTATGCTAAAGGAAACTATGACTTTGGTAATCTTGAACAAACTGAAGAATTTGTTGTTTTTAAGGTGCCTATGAAATTGCTGGTTATATTCACGATGATGATTCTCCTTATAAATCTGAAATTTTGCTATACTTGGTTATTGCCTTGAATATTACAATGATAATCCTTATATCACTGAATTTCTTGAGAAAACTTATTCTCCAGAACAACTTGCTACCTTTCAGGAACCTGTGGGAGAAGAAATTGCTGAAACTGAAAGCTCATTGGATGAAAAAGAGGAAGAGAGTGATGAACAAAAGGAGGATCTACCTTCTAATGATAGTAACTCTTTAACTCTTACATTATATGATTACCCTCCATGCCTACCTAAGGAGGAAAATGCTATATTGTTGAATGTCATGATTCTATTGAAATATCTCCTTTTGATAAATTTGAAGTAACAAGCTCCTTGACTCAAGAAAAGGAAATTGCAGAAAGTAAAAATGTGCTCCCTAATGTTATATATGATAATGCTCTTGATGATGGTCCTATATTGCCTAATGATATTTATTATACTACTATTGTCAAAAGTGGGTTTGATGACCCCACTGTTTTTTAGCTTAATAAAAATTATGTGTTTGTAGATCATGAAAAGCATGCTTTATGTGATAGTTATATTGTTGAGTTTGTTCATGATGCTACTGAAAGTTATTATGAGAGAGGAAAATATGGTTGTAAAAGTTTTCAAGTCACTAAAACATCTCTTTATGTTGAAAGTTTTGAAGTTGTATTTGTTTCATCTTTCTATGCTAGTTGCTTTATGCTTCAATAATTTATTTTGTTACAAGATTCCTTTGCATAGGAAGTGGGTTAGACTTAAATGTGTTTGATATTTGCCTCTTGATGCTCTCTTTTGTTTTTCAACTCTTATTCTTATGAGAGCATCATTAAAATCTTATAGCCTAGCTAAAAGGCATTAAAGAAAGCGCTTTTGGGAGGCAACCCATTATCTTTTGTTTTCAGTTTTGAGTCAAGGAGTTGTTTACTTCTGTAACAACCCTTTGTATCTTTACTTTTTCGAATTGTTGTGCCAAGTAGAGCCTCTAATAGAAAGATGATGCTAGATTTGGATTTCTGCGCAGGAACAGATTTTTGCTGTTCACCGTTTCGTTCTTATAAAATTGCCAGAAAATTGAAAAAATCTGCAAATTTTTGTGCGTGATCCTCAGATATGTACGCATCTTTCGTTAGTTTTGAGTTTTTCGATCTGAGCAACGTAAGTGCCTCGAAAAAATTCGTCTTTACGGACTGTTCTGTTTTAGACAGATTCTGTCTTTTATTTTGCATTCTCTCTTTTACTAGTGTTGAGTGGAATTCTTTTTTGGGTGGAAGAGCTTCACATAACATCAGTGGCAGTAGCTAATGTTTAAAAGTAATGGTCATGTTTGTGTCCTTATAGAACATGTGAGTTTTTGATTGTGCACTAACCCTCTAATGAGAATTACTCTGAGTTTGGTGTGGCGGAAGTTTTCAAGGGTCAAGAGAGGAGGATGATATAATGTGATCAAGAAGAGTGAAGAGCTTAAGCTTGGGGATGCTCCCATGGATCACCCCAGCATATTTCAAGAAGACTCAAGCGTCTAAGCTTGGGGATGCCCAAGGCATCCCCTTCTTCATCAACAACTTATCAGGTCATCTCTAGTGAAACTATATTTTAATTCTTTCACATCATATGTGCTTTACTTGGAGCGTCTGTGTGCTTTTATTTTCGCATTGTTATTTTATTTTCTGAGATCAACTTGTTGGATCCTAGCAATCTTGTTTGGGAGAGAGACACGCTCCGCTTTTTCATTTGAATACTCCTATTCTTCACTTATACTTGTTGAGTATTCTTGTCTAGCTACTGCTATGCTTTTAGCTCCTGTTTTTCATGCATCTCTTGTTCAGAGCTGTTAGTTCTTTTAGAGAAAGTACTCTCTTGCTTCACTTATAATTGTTTGGAGAGTTTGTGTTGAAATAAATTGATTGGTGTTTGGTTGGAACAGAAAATGCTGCATGTGGTAGATGGTATAATGGAAAAGACTTACATATTCTTGTAGATCACTGTCTTGGATAATTTGATACTTGTCAATTGTTTTGAGTTATCAAGTAGTTCATGTTTAAGCTTTTGTATCATGTGGTTAAAACCTATTAGTGAAGAACTACCGTAAAGCTTGTTGAAATTTGGTTTGTATGATTGGTATCTCTAAGGTCTAGATATTTTCTAGTAAAAGGGTTTGGTTAACAAGGAAGACAGTGTAGAGTCTTATAATGCTTGCAATATGTTTTCATATGAGTCTTGTTGTACGGTTGATATCCTGTGTTTGCTTCAAATAACCTTGCTAGCCTAAATCTGTACTGAGAGGGAATGCTTCTCGTGCATCCAAAACCTTGAGCCAAAATCCATGCCATTTGTGTCCACCATAACTACCTATATGTGGTATTTCCTTGCCACTCCAAGTAAATTTTTCATGTGCTACCTTTAAACTATTCAAAACTTTTATTACTCCTTTTTGTGTCAATGTTTACCAAGCTCATGAGGACGGGGTGGATGTCTTTATGTCACCTGTCAAACAGACTTTACCACCGGACTAGTGGCATATACATCCGCTTATCCATTAATTTTGCAAAAAGAGCTGGCAAATGGGGTGCCCAGTCCCAATTAATTACAACTTTAACCGCTTAATTCTCTTCACATTTTTGCCCTGATTTATCAGTCAAGCAATGACAAACAGTGAAATATCTGCATGTGTAAACAAAAGAGAAAGAGGGATGATCTGCCTTGCTGGTAGAAATAACGTCCTTCATGGGAGCCGCTCTTAAAAGTCTGGTTGGCAGGGGTCATATTGTACTTTCCATTTTCTGATTCGTTGACAATTAACAAAACCTCTCAAAACTTATATTTTTACTCTCTATATGATTTCAAAAACTTAAAAAGCTCTAGCACATGATTTAATCCCTGCTTCCCTCTGCGAAGGGCCTTTCTTTTACTTTTATGTTGAGTCAGTTTTCCTACTTCTTTCTATCTCAGAAGCAAACACTAGTGTCAACTTTGGTGCAACAATTTTTATATGCTAGTATATTGTACTTATTATATTGCTTTGTGTTGACAAATATCCATGAGATATACATGTTGAAAGTTGAAAGCAATTGCTGAAACTTAAATCTTCCTTTGTGTTGGTTAAATACCTTTTACTTAGAATCTATTGCTTTATGAGTTAACTCTTATGCAAAACTTTTTGATGCTTGTCTCGAAAGTACTATTCATGAAAAGTTTTTGCTTATATGATTCAGTTGTTTGCTCATTATCTATTTGTTAGCAAACTATAGACCATTGACCTGGATCACTTCATTCATAACATGTGCTTTACAATACTATTTGATCAAGATTATGATGGTAGCATGTCACCTCAGAAATTATTTTGTTTTTATCGTTTTACCTACTCGAGGACGAGTAGAACTAAGCTTGGGGATGCTTGATACGTCTCAAACGTATCTATAATTTCTGATGTTCCATGTTGATATTATACCAATTGTTACATGTTTTACATACACTTCATAGCATTTTTATGCATTTTCTGGGACTAACCTATTAACAAGATGCCACAGTGCCAGTTCCTGTTTTCTGCTGTTTTTGTATTCCAGAAAAGCTGTTCTGGAAATATTCTCGGAATTGGACGAAACTTGGACAAACCTTCTATTTTCCCGACACGTACACGGAGTCCAAAGGAGAGACGGAGGCGACCGAGGAGGCAGCCACGCCAGGGGCCGGCGCGGCCCCACCTCCTGCCGCGCCGGGGGGTGGCGTGACCCCCTCGGGTGCCTCCAGACGCCGCCCTTTCGCCTATATAATGCCTTCGTCCAGAAAACCCTAAATACCCGAGCCTCCATCCACGAAAAGTTCCGTAGCCGCCGTCGTCAACCCTAGTTCGGGAGGGTTCTGAAGCTCTTCCCGGCACCCTGCCGAGAGGGGAATCATCACCGGAGGGCTCTACATCACCATGCCTGCCTCCGGAGTGATGCGTGAGTAGTCATCCTTGGACTACGGGTCCATAGCAGTAGCTAGATGGTTGTCTCTCCTCCTTGTGCTATCATGTTTAGATCTTGTGAGCTGCCTATCATGATCAAGATCATCTTATTGTAATGCTACATGTTGTGTTTGCTGGGATCCGATGAATATTGATACTATGATCAAGTTGATTATCAATCTATCTTATATGTTATTTATGATCTTGCATGCTTTCGTTACTAGTAGATGCTTTGGCCAAGTAGATGCTTGTAACTCCAAGAGGGAGTATTTATGCTAGATAGTGGGTTCATGCCTCCGGTAATCTGGGCGAGTGACAGCAACGTCTAAGGTTGTGGATGTGCTGTTGCCACTAGGGGTAAAACAGCAATGCTTTGTCTAAGGATAATTGTATTGTTTACATTATGCACATTACTTAATGCAATAATCTGTTGCTTGCAACTTAATACCAACGGGGAACACGGATGTCAACCTGAAGGTGGATTATTAGTCATAGATGCGGTTGGATAACGGTCTATGTATCTTGTTGTAATGCCCAATTGAATATCATAGTAGTCATCTTGTCATATATATATGCATTGTCATGCGCTCTCTATTCATCAATTGCCCAGCTGTAATTTGTTTACCTAGCATGTTAGTTATCTTTTATGGAGAGACACCACTAGTGAACTATGGACCCCGGTCCATTCCTTTACACTGATAATACAACCAACTGCAATCATTGTTCCTTTTCATTCTCTGCAATTAAACACTATTTTCCACACCATACGTTTAATCCTTTGTTTACAGCAAGCCAGTGAGATTGACAACCTCACTGTTTCGTTGGGGCAAAGTAGTTTGATTGTGTTGTGTGCAGGTTCCACGTTGGTGATAGAGTAAACGGCCACCAACAACCTTCAGAGGTGCCTTTTACTCCAACTGGATCTGACAACCTTGGTATCATACTGAGGGAAAACTTGCTGCTGCACTGCTTCATACCTTCCTCTTGGGGTCTCCCAACAAACGTGTGCTTTCACGTCACCAGTCCATCATGTGAGGAGGAAGCCACAAAGAGAGAGCTTGACCTCTCTTAGAAAAGACAAACCGGTAAAACTTCCAACATAAAAAACGCAACAAGATATGCATATGAAATACGTTTTTGATGAACTAGAGCTTGGTATGGAGATGAACACAAGATCTAAATCCTCACATAAATAAAAGCCAAATAAGAACCAAGAAAGATGATAATGCCAAGTATGCAAATGTTTGAGCTCTCCACAACTTGATAGTACGCCGTCTATCCTATAACCCGGTCTCCCACTAACACCAAGAGACCGGTAAAATAGAAACCCTATCAAGATCATACCTTCACCTTGCACATTCCACTTGAGCTAGATGATGACGATCTTGACTCTCTCAAGGTGGAACACCTTTCTTGATTGTGCTTGCTAGCACATGCTTCATAAAGACTTCTCCAAATACTCCCGCATACACCATTATGGGAGAGCCTCGCTTAGCTCCGTCTTCATGTATCCATTTGCACTTTATCTTCTTCTCTTGATATAGATGATGGCTCGGAGATAAACATGAATGTTCACTCAATCTTGTTTTCCAAATCATGCTTGCAATAAGCTCAACTCTAGATGACCATTCTTCATATAAACCCTTGTATAGAACATTGGTCATCATATAATCTTCTAGGATCCAACACATGAACTCCAATCTTTTCCCATGGACAAGATCTATAAAGATATCTCAATGCAAACAATAGTCCATAGAGATTGTCATTAATTACCAAAACCACACATGAGGGCACATGCACTTTCAATCTCCCCCATTTTGGTAATTGATGACAATCTCTTTTGAGAGGGTTTATAATATGGAAATTAACGAGCAAGAGCCAATTGTACTAACATCAAGTACTAAAAAAGTATGTGATGTTAGTCCAACAACATATATAGAGCAAACTCCCCCACAATCTGTGCATGTGTGTATGAACATGAATTCATTGCATATATTGTCAATTATTACGGGTGGTGGAGTTTCCACTATGTACAAAACCAAGCAACGAATGCAAAGGCAAGAGAGACAAATACTTAAGAACCAATCAAAGTACAAACCCGAATTCCATAAACCCTCCAAAAATTCTTCCCCATTGGCAACAATTGCCGAAATGGGCAAAAAGATTTGGAAGGCTAACATAGTGAGAGTTCCTCCACATGTTTAAGTTTTCTCATAAAATGAGTAGAATCAAATGGGCATTTCCATTGATCAATAATAGGAGGAAATCAAACTATATTGAGAATCCAAAGATTGCAACTAAATAGCAAAGAGAAATATACCTCAACAAAAGAGGCAAGCAATCAAAAGATCCGATTACATGTTGTGCACCACATCAATTGCACCTAAAGATTCATGCCAAGAAACAACCTACACAAGGTTGAAAGCTAGAAAAGTAGGCATGAGGTAGATACTTGTTACCGAGATAGCATTGGTGATGTGGAAGATAAGAGTTCACGATCATCCAAGCTTGGCTCCAATAAGCACATGGTGACACCACCTTCCTTGTATATGAGACAAGCTTCCAATGCATCTCCAATGTACCTAAAACAAATTCAAGTACAAAATGGTACCCAAACTCATTGGGTCCAAAGTAGTTAGAGCAACTACAATACATAAGACAAACTCCACATAAATATGTGCATATTGATATGAAATTGAATTTCATGCACATCTTAGCCATTTAGGATTTGATGGAGTTTACCCTATATATTGGATCAACGAAAGTAAGCATGCCATAAGATATACATGTAGAAAATATGCATGCACAAGACTTTCAAGAACCAAACGAGATACAATTTGGACGAAACACCAATTAAACGAAAAAAGCTCACTCAAGTGTGCCAAGAAAGAGAATTGTCCAAATTATATCAAAAGACCCAAATCAACACATGATTGAAGATACCACTTTGAAAAGATGCCAAATGAAACTAAGATGCCAAATGAAGAAAATACCATCAAGGAATAAACCAAACCCTCTACACTTCTCATGATGGCACAAAGTATCAAGACGAGAATGTTTGTCTTCCAAAGAGACACGTCATCGGGATCAAAATACCAAATTGAAGCAAACTAATGTTCAAAAGCATATAGGATAGCTCCCCCAAGATGTGTGCATTATTTATGATCTTGCATTTGAATACAAAATGCACACAAATGGATCACCACTCTCCATATATATTATTCAAACAAAGGTCAGGTTCAAGAAAGAGCAATAAGATCCAATACCAAATTTAAAAAATAGTGTTCTACTAAATGTAGGATAGCTTCCACAAGAATAGAATAGTGCATAGTGCATTATCTAGAAGTATGACTTTGAATGTAAGTGCACAAGAATGGGATCATTGCTTTTTCTAACTCAAGAAATCATAAACCAAATTTTGAGTAGAGCAACAAGGATCCGAAAGATACAAATATGACAAGAGGATTTAGATCAAACCAAGTCCTTGGCAATAAAAAAAGGCAATTCAAAGCAAGAGCCAAAATGAAGATGATCCACAAATTCCACCACAATTATGGGTATCACTTGTCATGGACAAGGAGTATATGGAGATAAATCTCGGTGGTATATAGGAATGATATTAAAGATCAACTCCACAACAAATAAGCATATGGCAAAGGATAGGAATTAAAAGCCATGCTTAGATAGATAGATATTCTTGATAGCTTCAATATTCGCGCGATCATTCAAAGCAGCTCCAAAGAGTAGCTTGAAGCAATCGATTTCCCAAAAAGATATAGCAAACATATTTGGGGAAAGCCGTACCAAGAACATCCATCACAAACAAGATCCAAAGAAGAGAGACAAAAGGCATTTAAGCAAATATGGAACTTGTTTGAGAAACATGCCACATAAGAATAAGATAATGAAGAATATCAATTCTAGGTGGCAATACCTCACATGTTCACATTTTCTAGGTTTATAATATGCACAAAGCTTATTACTTCCCCATAATGTGATAATCCAAATTTTCTTAACAAGAGGCAACTAAAACCGACTAGAGATAATTAATGGATATTATAGAATTTGAATTTCTCATGAGAATGACATACCACATAGATAATAGATAATATTGATATATCATCACTAAGTGGTATTCCTCATGTACACACATTTTTAGGATTGTAAAGTGCACGAAGAATATCACTCTCCCAAAATGGAATAGTCCATTGATCTCTCAAAGAGAGCCAACAAGATAAGATAGCAAATAAAAGCAATATGGCTCAAAACAATTACATGGTGTGCAAACCAACATACACATACTTGATTTCTCAAAATAAGTAAGTAGAGAGCACAACACATACAAACACTAGCAAGGTACAAAACCAAACACATGCAAGGGTGCAAGCAACTTTCAATGTATATGTGATATAAGCAGAAGTTACCGCAAGGAGGAACATTGGATAAGAGATAGAACAATATAACCCAAAAGACTTGGCTTGAAAGAATATGATTGATGAAGATCCCTTAATTCTTCATGATGTAGCCAAGTCTCCAATGCCCTCCATCAGCACCTATTGATCAAGTTTTAGCTTGTTGGTCCCGAACCAAGTTGGGTCCTAAGAGGTTAGTCACAATAGGCTTGGCAACCCAAATGGTGCTTTTCTTGACACCACTTTGAGTACCAACATATTTGGAAAACACTTTGCCAACCTTATCCTTCCGAAGATAATAAACATCATCAATAATAATGGGGTTGGATAAGGTACCATTAGTGCATGAAGAAGCAAAGTGGCCCTTCTCACGTCATATGTAGAAACATTTGCTTCCTCCTTTCTTCTTAGTTGGAATCTTGACTTGAGAAGAGGTAGCTTGATTGTTCTTGGGAAGAGGCCGTTCTTCATCTTGAGTTTGAGCTTGAGGCCGCTTCCCTTGTTGCTTCTCACTAAGAGGCTTCTTCTTCAAAGGGCAAGATCTATCATGGTGCCCTTCAACTTTGCACTTGAAGCAAACAATCTTGGCCGAATCTTTAGCTTGTTCTTGGCCCTTGTTCTTCTTGTTAGACTTGGACTTATTCTTGTTATAGGAGTTGAATCCAAGTCCACTCTTGTCATTGGGGCGTCTTTGAACACTCAACACATTGTCAAGTGTGGACTTCCAAACATGACGCTTTTCCAAGTTGACGAGGGGTGGACTCGGCAAATCCCTGGGTTGTGTACCCCGGGTTGATTGAAGGGGAGAGAGATGAGCGCTGGTGATCACGACGGCTGACAAGCAAGACGTTTTACCCAGGTTCAGGCTCCCAGAGGATAACACCCTACTTCCTGCTTGTCTGGTATTGAATGGCGAGTTGTGGCTACAATGGCGAGATGACAATCTCGCTAGGGTTTGTGGTGGCAGCTATGAGCGTACCCTAGACGAAGACCCTCCTAGCCTTTATATGGTAGGCTAGGTCTCAGGTGAACGGTGTCGATGGTGCTTACAAGCATGGCTGGGGTCACATGACCTAGCGTCGACTATCTTGGGTCGCACGTCGTCCTCCTTGGGCCTTCCTTGGGCCCTCGTCATAAGGCTGATGGGCTTGGCGTGACCCAGGTATCCCCACCGTGGGGTAGTCGAAGAGTGACCCCACGACAGGAGCCCCCGAGTGCTTAGTCAAATCGTAGAGTCGGGTAAAGGACTCCTTCCTCCTGGGCACGCCGTCGGGTTCCTGAAAGGAACGAGTAAAATTGGTCGACTCCGGCCGTTCAGGGCTTATGGAGGATTCCTTAGTCGAACTGTCAACTCCAGGGTAAAATACTGTGAGTACACCTTAGTCGGTGATTTTTCGACTGCTTTTGTTCTGAGTCACTCGGGAGCGCGAACAGCGCTCCCGATGGGAGTAGCCCCCGAGATTAAGCTGAATTGCTTGCAATTGAGGTTAAACTCAATTTTTCTTCAGTCGAAAAGCCCGCTCCCGATGGGAGTAAAGAAGGGACTCGACATGTTGGAGTCGCGACTGGCTTTGCGTGACTTACTGTGTATTCGGCCGGTTTGGCTTACTGCACAAGTTTCTTCAGCTCTTGGAGCTTACTGAATCTTCTTGCACTCGAATGAACTGTTCGAGTTTATTCGGCTCTTAGAGCTTACTGAATATTTTTGCACTCGAATGAATTGCTCGAGTTCTCGATCAGCCCATTGGCTTACTTGCTACGCCTGCTAAGTTGACGTCAGCGCTGACGTTTTTTGGCTCACTCTGTGTCCGATGGGACGTGACAGTGCGGTCCCACTGTCAGTATTGACTGGAGACAGCGGTTGCCGCTTTATACTGACCGTTGGGCGCAAAAATTTCGCGGTGTGATGATGGCGCCTTGATTCCCGCGTGTAGTGGGCGGCGTGGCCGGCGACGGTTGCTATCTCCGCGCGACACGTGGACGGCCAGATGATGTTGTGGAGTGCGGTTTCGCTGAGGACGGCCTGGATTAACTGGCCACGCGGTATTTATTTTTTACCGCGGCGGCGAACAGTTCATTCCATCCCCATTCTGCCATCGTCTCCGCTGCTTTCTCTCCGCCATTGTTGCTCCTCTGCCAGTTTCTTCTCCACCCTCCATGAGCAAGGCCGCGATGAAGAGGGGGAAGCCTGCTGCTGGCGCCGTCGCCGCCGCCGAGGCGAGCGTGATGAAGAAGCCCGACGGCGACTGGGTCAAATCGTCGGTGAAGAAGGCCGACCTCGAGGCCCTCCGCGCGCAGGGGCTGCTGCCGCCGGCAGATAAGGCGACGGTGCGCGCTCCTGGGAAAGAGGTATTCCCCGCTCCTCGCGAGGGGGAACGCGTGTGCTTCGTGGATTTCCTTCCGCGGGGTTTCGGGTTCCCCCTCCACGATTTCGTCCGTGGTCTCTTGTATGCTTATGGGATTCAGATCCACGATCTGACTCCCAATAGCGTCTTGAGCATCGCGAGCTATTTCGTGCTCTGCGAGTGCTTCCTGGGAATCGCACCCAACTGGCTGCTGTGGAAGTCGCTATTCCTCGTGAGGAGGAACGTGGGGAAGAGCAAGCAGGTGTATCCAGTCGGCGGCTTCGGCATCCAGGTGCGTGGCGACACCTCCTACTTTCAGATGAAGAAGTCCGACTCCGTCCAGGGCTGGCGGAAGAAGTGGTTCTACATCAGGTGCGACCAGGAAGGGCTTCCCGACTTCGCGGCTGATCGCGAGTTGCGGAAGACGAACGCGTGGGCGCACCCGCTGTCGAAGGAGGACAGGGAGGCGACTCAGCCCTTGCTGACGCTTCTTCGTGGCCTTCTGAAAAGTCTCGGGCGCGAGACAGGTGGAATTCACCTCATCGCCACCTTCTTCAGGCTTCGGGTGCAGCCGCTCCGCAGTCGCGTCCACCCAATGTGGGCGTGAGGATGCTGGCAATGAGCTCGATGATGACGCAGTCGAGTCGAAGGTGAGGAGCATCACTAGTCTCCGAGCCGCTGACCCGTGCAATGTCAAGTGCCCAGTCGAGCCATATGGGCCTAATAATCCTGTGCCTGAGGTGAGCTTCGTTTGCTTTGTTTGTCTTGTATCTTCTTCTGTCGAATCTTTTTGCCTGACTCGAATGCTTCATTTGCTGACAGGGTCGTTCGAGCTATGTCAGTCTTCCTCCGTTGATGGAGAATGGACCTCATGAAGAGGCAGAGTTCCCTGAGGACGAGGTTGATGACGATGAAGTTCCCTCCGCCACCTCTCCGAGTGAAGAGTTGGAGGAGGATGGAAGATGAGGAGCCGCTGCGGAAGCGGCAGAGGCGAAAGAGTGGCGACTCTGGTTCTGCTTCGTCGCCTGTGAAGGAGGCGGGTGTGAACGAGGAAGAGACGAGCGAGTCGTTTCGGGCGCTAGGCGCACGAGTGACCTGGCTGAGCCTTTGGTCGTGCCTCCCCTCGGCTCTGCACCGCCGACTGAGTTTGCGAGGATGGCCTCCGTCTCCCTGGGAAGTGAAGATGATGTGATGTCGCCAGGTTAGTCGCGTAACCATTGCCTCGTTTTTGTCGAGTGTGCTTTTTCACTTGCGAGTCCTTGAATTGAGTTGTCTTGTCACAGCGACCGTACTGGCGCTGTTGTTTCTTCCCCTCGTGAGATGGAGCACACTTCTGCTCCCATGATCGAGCAGACTGCGAAGACGACCGGAGAAGAGCTCTGGCGGGTGACGCTTTGGCCTTGAAGACTTCGACCTCCTCCGTGCCAGAGAAACTGCTGATGCGACTCCGGTTGACGCTGGGCTGCTTGAGCATGTAAGTGTCCTTTGACTCGTTCTGCAAAATCTGTATCGGGTGCGCGAACAGCGCTCCCGATGGGAGTAGCCCCCGAAGATGTGCGTGACTAGAATAGTCGGGCGCAGATTGATGTCTTGTGTTTCCTGCAGCCATTTTATCGCCAGCAGATGGAGGGAGCCGCAGCCTTCGTTCGCATGGAGCAGGAGAGGGATCAGCTCCGCACTGCTCTGGAGCAAGCGAATAGTAAGTGTGAACCCTTGTGTTCGAGGGGTGCTTCGACTGCCTTTATTGCTAACTTTGCTCCGTTGATCCGCAGGCGAAAAGGAGAGCATGAAGAAGCGGGTCGCGGAGCTGGAGAAGTTGCTGGGTGAAGCCCAAGAGCGTGAACAAGCTCGGGATGATCTGGAGAAGACCCAGGTCGACCGCTTGCTCGCACTCGCAGATGTTGTTGGAAGTAAGTATTTCAGCTCAGTGCCTACTTTGTCTTTTGTCGACTTCGGATGTCTTATGGGCGTGGATTTCTGTTGATCAGAGACTTGCGGGGTGCTCCTCCAGAAGGGTCCTCCAGCGAGAATGTCGACTTGGCGAAGGCTGTTGGCTTCATGGACCGCGTCTGCGCGTATGCTTCGGCGGCGCTGCAGAAGTCGACAGGCGCCTTGGCGACTGTGCACCAGAGCATCTTCCCCAGCAAGCCACCGCCAGTTGCTGTTGACGCGCTTGCGGCTCCGTTCGAAGGCAATGCGACCACCTTGGCGGACTACACGCGTGCGCAGACGGTACGCGGCTCCGAGCTCACTTTCCAGCTACTTCTTGGTCACCAAGTCGTAGGCGATTTTGAGAAGGTTGTCAGCGACTTCCCTCGGAAGCCTGATGGCAGGACCGCGTCCCTTAGCGGTGTGAAGGTGCAGGCGAGTCAGCTGGCTGCGAAGTTGGTCGCCACCTTCGAGAAGAGGATTGCCAAAGCTGCAGAGTTGGCTGCTAGGAAGAGCCGTTCCCAGTCGGAGTCTGTGATGTAGACTCCGTTCTTTTAGGATTCTTCTGCTTTTGGTTCTTGTCTGTAATGAACTATTTAGTTTGCGGGTCTTCTGGCCGCGAACATGCTGATGTTGAAATGTGAATTTGTGTCTTCGAGTCTTCTTTCATATCTAAACTTGAGTGAATGTGTTCTTTTCTTTGCTTGACGCTGTCGAACTTGGCAGTCTGAGATGGGCGAAGCTCCTGGGGTCGCTGGAACGACTGGTGCGGGCGACGAGGAGGACACCTCTTCGGCTGCACCCGCTCGTCGTCGTCGAGCTCCTCCAGCTCCTGCGCGAAGCGTGAATGATCAACGAGTGATCACCTTCATGAGGAACAAGGTTGTTGAGCTCGAGTCGAAGTTGAAGAGCGCGGAGTTGGAGTTGGAGCGCTTGAGGTCGCGGCCCGTTGCGCCGTTCTCCAGCGAGAGGAGTTTCTGCTAGGCGAGATAGACTTGATCAGTCGGCAGCTGCAAGGTTGGTTTTCTAGCACCGTGCTTCGACTTCTTTATCCTTTTACTGTTCTTAGCTTCGGGTCTTGATGCAGATGTGAATTCTGACTGGAAGGCCGAGCAAAGTCGAGTAGACGAGCGGGTGGAGAAAGAAGCCGCCGGTGACTCACCCGAAGCGCGTCATTTTTGGTCAAATAAATCCAGAGGCAGCGTACTGGCTCGAATGTTGGATCGCACCTGGCGGGCTGCTGTGCTCTTGGAAGGTTGCAGAAAAACCCTCTGGCAGATCAACAGGGTGTACTTTCCGCACAACGAGCAGCCTAATGGACTGGCTGCGCTGCTGGAGAGGTTCCGTGAAGGCAGTGCGTTGAAGGAAGTCGTGCACACTCAACTTGTTGCCGGGGCGAACGTGGCGCTGGCGTACGTTCGAATGCATCGGCCTAATCTTCCACTGTACAAGGTGCTTGACGGCTTGCCTGGAGAGGGTGACTACGCCGATACTCTTGCGGCTGCGCGTCAGATGATTCAGCAGGTCCAGAGCTTTAGTGAGCACCTTGTAGGGCCACTCGATGCGCCAAAGGGCGAGCCTGTAGAATAAGAGTAGTAGATTGCTGTTGTATAGCGTTAGCTTGTAAAAGAAATTTTTCCAAGTGGAAATATGAGTGTATGTATGCCGAGGTGGGGGTAGCCCCCGAGTGAGTAAATTGTATCTTGTAGACTTCTGTAAACCTGTATGGCGCAGCCCCCGAGCGGATCGAGTGCGGCCTAGGATTTTGAATTAGACATGTGCGGCGCAGCCCCCGAGTGCTTCGAGTGCGGCCGAGGTGTCGAGTCAGACCTGTGCGGCGCAGCCCCCGAGTGCGTCGGGTGCGGCCTAGGATTTTGACTTGGACCTGTGCGGCGCAGCCCCCGAGTGCTTCGGGTGACGGCCAGGATTTTCGAGTTAGACCTGTATGGCGCAGCCCCCGAGTGCTCGGGTGGCGACCTAGGTTTTCGAGTTGGACCTGTATGGCGCAGCCCCCGAGTGCGTCGGGTGCGGCCTAGGTTTGACTTAGACCTGCGGCGCAGCCCCCGAGTGCTTCGGGTGACGGCCAAGGATTTTGCGAGTGACCTGTATGGCGCAGCCCCCGAGTGCGTCGGGTGCGGCCTAGGTTTCGAGTTGGACCTGTATGGCGCAGCCCCGAGTGCGTCGGGTGCGGCCTAGGTTTGACTTAGACCTGTGCGGCGCAGCCCCCGAGTGCTTCGGGTGGCGGCCTAGGTTTTCGACTTGAACCTGTATGGCGCAGCCCCCGAGTGCGTCGGGTGACGGCCTAGGTTTATGTTGCTTTTTGACTAAAAAAGTAAAGGGGAGAGCTTGTTCCACAAATCACTTCATTGATTTTTGCGAGCAGGCCGCCTCATTAAAACCCTTCCAGTCCCCTCAGGTACCCTGGTAAGGGAAAGAGTGCGTCTGGAACCTGCCGCTTCTTGACATAGTACACTTTGTTACAAGGGGGAGTCGATTAGGCGTAGAAGCGGCGCAGTTGCGCACGTTCCACGGGTTGCTGCAGACTGTCCCCGTCTTCGAGTCCTTCAGGCGGTAAGCTCCGCCGCCGATTGCCTCTGTCACGATGTATGGACCTCCCACGGGGAGGCTAGTTTGTGCACCTTCTTCTGTTTGAGGCGGAGGACAAGGTCGGGGACGAACGCTCTGGGCCGCAGTCGCCGCCGTGTAGTTGCGTAAGTCTTGCTGATACACGGCTGTGCGGGTAAGGGCGATGTCGCGTGCTTCGTCCAGGGTATCCATGTCGTCCTCGAGTGCTTCTTCTGCGTCGGACTCGTCGTAGGCCACCACTCGGGGTGCATCGAACTTGATGTCGCATGGCATGACTGCTTCTGCGCCGTAGACCATGAAGAATGGCGTGTACTGAGTGGATCTGTTTGGCGTAGTGCGCAGGCTCCACAGTACAGACGGCAGCTCTCAACCCAGGCGCCTGCGGCGCGCTTCAATGGTACTCGCAGGCGCTTCTTGATGCCCTTGCAGACTAACCATTGGACTTTTCGACTTGCCCGTTGGACTGCGGGTGCGAGACAGATGCGTAGTTGAGCTTGATGCCTTGCTCAGAGCAGAAGTCCTTGAATTCTTCGGCTGTGAAGTTCGTGCCGTTGTCGGTGATGATGCTGTGCGGCACTCCAAACCTGAAGATGATCGACCTGATGAAGTTAACTGCCGAGGAGGCAGTCGAACTTGTAATAGGTACAGCTTCGATCCACTTCGTGAACTTGTCGACTGCCACCAAGAGATGCGTGTGTCCTCCCGGCGAGGACTTCTTGAGTGGACCCACCATGTCGAGCCCCCATTGAGCGAAGGGCCAGGCGAGTGGAATGGTCTTTAGTGCTGATGCTGGTGCGTGCGGCTTGTTGGCGAACTCCTGGCAGCCGAGACATTTCCTCACGAGTTCTTCTGCGTCTTGCATTGCGGTGGGCCAGTAGAACCCGGCTCGTAAGGCTTTGGCCACTAAGGCTCGACTGCTGGCGTGGTGCCCGCAGATGCCAGCGTGGATCTCGAGTAAGATGGCTTGACCGTCGACTGGGTCGATGCACCTTTGGAGGACTCCCGAGATGCTTCGCTTGTAGAGCTCCCCTTTGATGACGGTGAAGCCCTTGGAGCGGCGGATGACGCGCTTGGCTTCGACTGGGTTTGTTGGCACCCTCTGCTGCAGTATGTAAGCCAGGTATGGGCTCGTCCATGTGGGCTCGATCAGCATCACCTCCATAGGCTCCTTCTCCGTGCTGGGCGGGTCGGTGGTGCTCGTTGTCGATGTAGAGGATCCGGCGCGGGCCGGAGCTTGACGGAGCGTTGCGTGATGCACTCGAGGAAGACTCCGGGTGGCACCGGCGCTTTGTTTGAGCCCAGGTTGGCGAGGGTGTCGGCTTCCTCGTTGCTCTCGCGGCCGACGTGCCGCAGCTCGCAGCCGTCGAAGGTGCCTTCCAGCTGGTTGTACAGGTCCCTGTAGGCGATCATGTTGTCGGCGATGGCGTCACATTGCTTCATGGTTTGTTGCACGACGAGGTAGGAGTCTCCGTAGATCATGAGGTGAGTGGCGCCGCAGTTCTTGGCCATCCGCATGCCGTGGATCAGGGCCTCGTACTCTGCCTCGTTGTTGGAGGGCGTTGGGAAGTTCATCTGCAGCACGTACCTCAGCTTGTCGCCTTTGGGTGAGATGAGGACGACTCCCGCCCCTGCTGATCTGAACTTTTGGAGCCGTCGAAGTACATTGTCCATGCGTTGGACAGGTCGGGTACGTCTGGTAGCTGGGCCTCTATCCACTCGGTGGTGAACTCTGGAAGCACCTGGGCCTTGATTGACTTCGGGTGCGCGTACTTCAGCCCCCAGGGCCCTAGCTCAACAACCCACTTGGCGACTCGTCCTGTCGCGGCTTGGTTGGTGAGGATGTCGGAGAGCCCGGAGGAGCTTACTACCGTGATGGAGTGCTCGGAGAAGTAGTGGACGACCTTCCTTGATGTCATGAAGACTCCGTATGCTAGCTTCTGGTAGTGCGGGTACCGCTGCTTGGACAAGGTTAGCACCTCACTGAGGTAGTAGACGGGTCGCTGAACAGGGTAACTGTGTCCTTCTTCTTCTCGTTCGACTACGAGTACCGTGCTGACCACCCTGTTGTGGCTGACACGTAGAGGTATAGCGGCTCGTTCTCCAGTGGCGCCACCAGTACTGGGGAAGTCGTGAGTGTTTTCTTGAGTTGGTCGAACGCGACTTGCGCTTCTTCTGTCCACTCGAACTTGTCTGTCTTTTTCATCAGTTGGTAGAAAGGCAGGGCCTTTTCTCCCAACTTACTTATGAACCGGCTGAGAGCTGCGACTCGGCCGGCTAGGCGTTGCACCTCATGAAGCTTGGTCGGTGCTGGCATTGCGAGTATGTTTTGCACCTTCTCAGGGTTGGCTTCGATTCCTCTTGCAGAGACGAGGTACCCGAGCAGTTCTCCGGCTGGCACGCCGAAGACACACTTGTCCGGGTTCAGCTTGATCTGATACTCGTTGAGGGCGGCGAAGACCTTGCGGAGGTCGGCGATGAGAGTGTCCTCCGTTCGAGTGGTGACGACTATGTCGTCGACGTATACTTGGACGATCTCTCCGATTAGCCCCTTTAGGCAGGCTTGCATTGTGCGCTGGTACGTGGCTCCAGCGTTCTTCAACCCGAAGGGCATCGTCTGGTAGCAGAAGACGCCATGGGGTGTGATGAATGCAGTCTTCTCTTCATCGTCGACGTTCATCCTGATCTGCTGGTACCCTGAGTAGGCGTCCAGGAAGGATAGGCGTGCGCAGCCTGCAGTCGAGTCGATGATCTGATCTATCCGCGGGAGCGGGAAATGGTCTTTGGGGCAGCATTTGTTGAGGGCGGTGAAGTCGACGCACATGCGGAGTTTCTTCGTCTTCTTCTTCTCCACCAGGACTGGGTTCGCTACCCAGTCCGAGTCCTTGATCTCTCGGATGAATTTAGCGTGGAGCAGTCGATCGATCTCCTTGCTTATTTCGTCTCGTTTGGGTCCTGAGAAGCGTCGCATGGTCTGCTTGACGGGTTTGGCGTCCTTGTGGACGCGTAAAGAGTGCTCGGCGAGGTTCCTGGGTATGCCTGGCATGTCAGAAGGTTGCCAGGCGAAGATCTCCCAGTTCTCACGTAGAAACTCGACGAGCGCGCTTTCCTATGCGATAGGCAGCTCGACGACACTTTGACTGTCTTGTTTGCGTCCGTCGGGTGGACCTGATGAGTTGTCGTGTCGTCAGTCGTGTTGAAGGCAGCGTCCTTGGCTTGCTTCTTGCGTGGCGGGAAGATGGTTTTGTCGTTGTCGACTGCCATCGCCTCGAAGTGCTCTTCCATTCCGAAGAACTCGGAGATCTTGCTGAACTCGCGGTCGCAGCTGTTGGAGCGGTCGAAGTCGCCGTGCACCGTGATGACGCCCTTGGGTCCAGGCATCTTGAGCATGAGGTAGGCGTAGTGAGGTACCGCCATGAATCTGGCAAAGGTTGGGCGCCCGAGTATCGCGTGGTACTGCGACTTCCAGTCGACTACCTCGAAGTCGATCGACTCCCTCTTGAAGTTTTCGGGTGTGCCGAAGATGACGTCGAGTGTGATCGTTCCCATGGGCGTGACTGCTTGCCCTGGTACTATGCCATGGAAGGTGGTCTCTGATGCCGCCAAGTCCGTCGTTGGCCTGTTTATCCTTCTGAGGGTGTCGGCAAAGATGATGTTAATGCCACTGCCTCCGTCCATGAACACCTTTTTCAGGGTGTAATCTCCGATCAGAGCTTCGACTACCAGAGCGGCGTGCCCGGGTCGTGGTACTGCAGGCGGGTGATCTGCTCTGGAGAAGTGATTGGTGTCTCTGACCCTCTCAGGTAGTCGGGTACTGCAGGTGGACAGGTGATGGCCTGGAAAACTTGGCGAGTGATGATCTTCTGGGTCCTGTTTGAGGGGCGCCCCTTCTGTATCATGTTGAGTTGTCCGCGTGCCGCTGGATATGCGTCCTGGATCACCGGTGGGGCATCTTGCTGCGGCTGTTGCTGCTGCTGCAGAAAGGCTCCCGCCGCCTGTGCTGGATTAGCGACTGCGGGTGCGGGTGCTGCCTGGATGGCCAGCTGCGCGGCTGGCTGCGCTGCGGGTGCTGGAGTGACTATCTTCTGCATGGCTTCGTATATTTTGCGTGCCTTTCGACAGTCCTTCAACAGGTGGTTGGATCCCCACTTGCCCGTTTCCGGGTTCCTGAACATGTGGTGCCTGCAGGGTTGTTCCAGCTCTTCCGCTGGGCTTAGTGTGCGTTTCTGCCACTCGCGTTTATGGCCTCCGTCGCTGCGGTAGCTGCTGCCGCCGCTTCGGTTGTACTGCCCCTGGCTGTATTGGCGACTCTGGTCACCGCCGCTTCGACTGTACTGTGCATGGCTGTATTGGCGACTGCTGTCGCGCGCTTCATCCTCACGGGGGGTTTGGAATCCCGCCGCTACTAGCTCGATTGAGTCGTTGCCGTTGTAACGCGGCTTCTTCTTGTGGCGTCCTTCTCGCCAGTTGCTTGGTCCGGCTTCGTCCTTCGGGGAGTAGTGTGAACTATTGCGGACCGAGTCCTCTCCGTCTGCCCACTGGTTTGCTATCTTCATGACCTCGATCATGTTTTTCGGCCGGAGCCTACCAAACTCCTCGCGGAGGTCGCGGCGGGAGACGCCGTGCATGAAGGCATCCATCACTCGGTCCTCCGAGGCGGTCTCCATGGTGTTGCGGAGCAAGGTCCAACGCTGGATGTATGACCGGAGCGGCTCGTCTCGTCCTTGCTTGCATGCTTGTAGCTCGACGAACGTCGTCGGTCTCGAGTACGTCCCCAGGAAGGATTTAACGAAGGCCTCCGCGAACTCGTCCCACGTCCTGAAGGCGTTCTTGGGTTGAGTGTTGAGCCACCCGCGTGCAGAGCCCGTGAGCATCAGCTGGATGTACTGCATGGCCGTAGTCGAAGTACCGCCCTGGCAGCTGCAGGCTATGAGGTAGTCTTCTAGCCAGAGTCTCGGGTCCTGCTTCCCGTCGTACTTGACTGCTTCTGCCGTGAGCTTGAAGCCCTTGGGCATTCTTGTGTCGCGTATGTTGAAGCTGAAGCATGCGGCGCCGCACGGCTCGTAGTCGCCGTCGTTGCGGTCGTAGTCGAAGTTGGACGTGCTGACCGGCCGCTGGGTGCGGCTGCGGTCTACCGTCCTTTGTGTGATGACGTTGCGGAGGTCTTCACCTGGCTGCGGTTGTCGCAGTTGTCTTGCGCGGGGCTGCGAGTGCTGCGGGCTCGTGGTCGCGGCGATCTCGATCTTCTCGCGCTTTTTCTGTCGGCGCCTTGTTTATCAGTGCGTCTTCGAGTGCCTTGATAGACATGATCTGCTGCTTGTGGAGGAGAGCGCGCGAGTCGCCCTCAGGCGGCTGTGTCAGCCGCAGGTATGTTTCGACTGCCATGAGTGCGGCTCCGGGTGTCTTGGGGACGGGTATCCCGTCTGCGTCTTCTATGTATGATGACTCGAGGTTGCGGGTGACTCTAGCGCGGTCGGCCTCCGTCATCAGGGGCACGCGGGCTCTGTGGCGCCTTGCTCCTTGTGAGACCTCTGTTGAGGCAGTGAACGAGTAAGCGGCCCTCCTGGCGCTCGACGCGTCAGCCTCCTCCTTGCGTCGGAGGAGCTCGGCCTTCTCTGCGCGGAGTCGTTCGCCTTCCTTCCGTAGCAGGTACTGGACCGCCATAAGGTCCTCCCGGGGTGCATCCGGTGGGGGGTACGTGCCGTCCTCGACGTGCTTCAGGGCTTTGATTGCCATGTCGCGGGTGATGGTGAGTCGCGTCACCTGGTCCGGCATGACCACCTCCAGTGGGTATGCGGGTTCGTCGTCGTTGCCCTGCGGCCTCTGGCCGATCATGAAGACTTGCGCGGGGTAGATCTGGGCAGTGGGACGGGTGCTGCCACTGCTGCTTCCTTCGTCCGAGCCGTGCTCGGAGCTGAAAATGGTGCGACGTGGTGGACACCACAGTCGCCGCCGAGGCTCCTTCCCTGGAGTTTCGCGATCTTCGCCGCGGACGTGAGGAGTGATGTCGCTGTCGTCGACGTGGGCGCGATTGGCTTGTTGACGATCTTGTAAGTCGATGGAGACGCGAGTGGCGTGGATGAGAACGGCGCGACCTTCGTTGCGCGCGAAGGTGTGGTCGACGTAGTCGAAGTTGATGCAGATCTTGGCCTTGCCAGCGACGCGATCGAGGTAGTCGAAGTAGACTCGATCGCGTGGTGGTCGTCGAGGTGGTCGATGTAGTTAGTCGATGCGATCTCCTTGACAGCCGGAGATGCTGATGGCGGCGTGCTGGGCGCGATCTCTGCCGCAGCGGAGGCGGTCGGTGTAGTCGAGGCGGATGCGATCTTCTCAGCAGTCGAAGATGCTGTCGCCGCAGTCGCAGCAGATGCGATCTCCACAGCAGGTGGGGGCGTGGTTGGGTAGTCGCGGCAGATGCGGGTGCTACCGCCGCGCGCGGTGCGATCGCCGTGGATCTGAGTACTCCACAGCTATCTACGAAGTAGTGCATGGTACCGAAGGTGAGGCACATACCTACATGCAGATCGGCGTACACCGAGCGGTGGGCCGGCGGGTGGAAGGTGTACTCGAAGGAGCCGAAGCAGATCGGTTCCTTGGTGATGCAGACGTCGGTCTTCAAAGTCGATGGAGCCGGTGCGACCATGGTTCCAGCGCTCGTTCTTTCCCACAGACGGCGCCAATTGACGAGGGTGGACTCGGCAAATCCCTGGGTTGTGTACCCCGGGTTGATTGAAGGGGAGAGAGATGAGCGCTGGTGATCACGACGGCTGACAAGCAAGGCGTTTTACCCAGGTTCAGGCTCCCGGAGGATAACACCCTACTTCCTGCTTGTCTGGTATTGAATGGCGAGTTGTGGCTACAATGGCGAGATGGCAATCTCGCTAGGGTTTGTGGTGGCAGCTATGAGCGTACCCTAGACGAAGGACCCTCCTAGCCTTTATATGGTAGGCTAGGTCTCAGGTGAACGGTGCCGATGGCGCTTACAAGCATGGTTGGGGTCACATGACCTAGCGTCGACTATCTTGGGCCACACGTCGTCCTCCTTGGGCCTTCCTTGGGCCCTCGTCATAAGGCTGATGGGCTTGGCGTGACCCAGGTATCCCCACCTGGGGTAGTCGAAGAGTGACCCCACGACACAAGTCTTTCTTCAAAGAAGAGACTTGTGCCTTGAGCTCTTTTAATTCTCTACATGGTTAGTATCACAAAAACACTAGTGGAAGTAGATGCTTCATTGTTAGAGTATCAAGGCATGGAAAGTAATTCATCACAAGATTTAGCAATAGTATGTGATGTAGAATTACAAGGACTAGCACATGGAAATAAAGCATTTAGAGTAGAAGTAGTGCCATTGTCCATATGAGGCTCACAAGATGTTACCTTTGTAGTGATAGCCTCATGAGCTAACTTTAGCTTCGCATGGGATGCTAGAAGATCCTCATTAGAGCTAGAGAGCTTTTCATGACTTTCTTCCAATTTCCCATACTTGCTAGTTAGCAACTCAAGTTGAGCCCTTAGCTCAACATTCTCCTTCAAAATAGATGCTTCACGAGAAATTGAGTTAGTAGCACAAGCATCATTATCATTAGAAATGGAAGAAGATAACTTGGCAAGCTCATCATTCAACCTAGCATTTTCCTCAATAATATTAGCATGATCACTTGAGGGAGTAGAGGAACTAGGCACATCATTTTTAGATAGTTGAGTTTGGAGTTGATCATGAGACTTGGTAAGGAGAGAGTGTTCACTTTCCAAAGCCTTATGAGCTTTGTCAAGTCTCTATATATCCTCAATTAGTCGGCCACTGCTCTCGACAAACTATGACCTCTCAGGAGTGCTAACAGACCAAGCATACCTTGGCTTCTCATCCTCAACAGGTTTGAGCACAGGGCATCACTATGTCCTTGGTTGGAGCTTTGCCGTGAATGGTGCTGGTCCAGTAATAGATCCCAGGAAACTACGCAAATTGCCTCGTCTTGGCCCAAAAACTCAATCCAAACCCTTAGAGATCGTTCTGCCAATAACTTCGGCCATGGTCGTGTTAGTTATAGGCACTTTTGCTGTTCTGATGGTGAGAAGACATCTTAGGTACAAGGAGGTCCGTGAAGATTGGGAAGTTGAATACGGCCCACACCGGTTTTCTTACAAGGACTTGTTCCATGCCACCAAAGGATTTAAGGACAAACATTTGATAGGTGTTGGTGGATTTGGAAGGGTATACAAAGGTGTGCTTCCAACATCTAAGTCAGAGGTCACCGTGAAGAGGGTGTCATATGACTCGAAGCAGGGTGTAAAGGAATTGATCGCTGAAGTTGTAAGCATTGGTCATCTTCAGCACCGTAATGTTGTGAAATTGCTTGGGTATTGCAGGCGAAAAGGTGAGCTTCTTCTGGTATATGAATACATGGCTAATGGAAGCCTCGATAAGCACTTTTACGGTGAAGAGGGGAAGGCCATTTTAGATTGGGGGCAGAGGATTTGAATTGTCAAAGAGATCGCATTGGGTTTGCTCTACCTCCACGAGGAATGGGATAAAGTTGTCATCCATCAGGATGTCAAGGCAAGCAATGTGCTTCTTGACAGAGAGATGAATGGACGACTAGGGGATTTCGGCCTTGCAAGGTTGTATGACCATGGCACCGACCCACTGATACGTCTCAAACGTATCTATAATTTTTGATGTTCCATGCTTGTTTTATACATATTGCTACATGTTTTACATACACTTCATATCATTATTATGCATTTTCTGGAACTAACCTATTAACAAGATGCCACAGTGCCAGTTTCTGTTTATTATGTCTGTGCATTGCAGAAAATGTCCAAAAACCAAAGTGCTCAGAAAAATCCCGAAAAAATTGCTACATGTTTTACATACACTTCATATCATTATTATGTATTTTCTAGAACTAACCTATTAACAAGATGCCACAGTGCCAGTTTCTGTTTATTATGTCTGTGCATTGCAGAAAAGGTCCAAAAACCAAAGTGCTCAGAAAAATCCCGAAAAAATCCATAAATTCTATTTCGCCAGAATACTCCGTGAGCCAGAAGGACAACTCCGGGGGAGGCCCACAGCCTCCTCGCCAGGGCTCGGCGCGGCCTGGAGGGGGTGGCGCCGAGGGGTGGCGTGGTCGACTCGTGCACCCCCTCGCGTTGCCCTTTGGCCTATTTATTGCCTCCACGGAGAAAACCCTAGAAGGTTCGACGATTCTCCCAGATACGACTCCCAGATCCGTCGCCATTTGAAACTCTAATTCAGGGGACAGAAGTCTCTGTTCCGACACCCTGCCAGGACGGGGAAGTGCCCCCGGAGCCATCTCCATTGACGCCACCGCCTCCATCATCGCCGTTGCTGCCTCCCATGATGAGGAGGGAGTAGTTTCCCTCGGGGCTGAGGGCTCGTACGGTAGCTATGTGGTTTATCTCTCTCTCCCATGGTGTGATCTTTATGTGATCATGAGCTTTGTAATCTAGTTGAATCCATAGATGTTACTCTTCTTAATCTTATGAATATGCTACTCATGTGGTTTTATTAATGTAAACTCCGGAGTCACCTTTGTCCCACGGTGCGAAGTTGACAGTGTGCGCACCGTGTGTGACTCTTTGGATTAAAGTTTATGCGAATACTTGCCATGAGTTATTCTTTGTGTTGGATGTCTCTATGATATTGTGGCGTTTGTTTAGTACTAATTTGGGGCGCTCATAGTGACAGCGTGGGGTGCCCTAGAGGTGGAATACAGACTTGAGGCGTGCTTTTACAGCCCTACGCAGTGGATTGGTGTTCGTTACCCAACGGGGGATTAGTTCGGGGTAGCAGAGTGAAGATGAAGTATCTATGTATTCAATTATATTATTATTGTTGAGAGTGTCCACTAGTGAAAGTATGATCCCTAGGCCTTGTTTCCAGGCATTGAAACACCGTTTACAACCAGTTCTGCTACATGTTTGCACGCTGCCATTTTTATTTCAGATTGCAATTACCACTTATAATCATCCATATCACTTGTATTTTAATATCTCTTCGCCGAACTAGTGCACCTATACGCCTGACAAGTGTATTGGGTGTGTTGGGGACACAAGAGACTTCTTGTATCTTAATTGCAGGGTTGCTTGAGAGGGATATCTTTGACCTCTATCTCCCTGAGTTCGATATACCTTGGGTTATTCACTTAAGGGAAACTTGCTGCTGTTCTACAAACCTCTGCACTTGGAGGCCCAACACTGTCTAAAAGAATAGAAGCGTGCGTAGACATCACCCACAAACCACACACGTCGTTGGCACTATAGGGTACCTAGCTCCATAGCTGGTACATAGAGGCAAGGCGATACTCTTACCGATGTATTTTCTTTTGGCATCTTCATACTTGAGGTCATCTGTGGACAGAAGCCTATCAAGGAAGACCCTCAAGGAAATCAACTCCTCTTGGTTGATTGGGTGCTCCATAATTGGCACAAAGGATCACTTTTTGATGCAGTCGATACAAGGCTCCAAGGTGGCTATGATTTTGGTGAAGCATGCCTTGCGCTGAAGCTAGGGTTGTTGTGCTCACACCCGTTTCCTAATGCAAGGCCCAATATGCGGCAGATTGTGCAGTACCTCGACGGCGATGTGCCGCTGCCAGAGGTACTGCCCTTACGCTTCAACTTTGGCATGTTGTCCTTGATGCAGAATGATGGTCGGGTTGTTGATTTGTCCACAATGTCTTTGTATCCATCTCCAATAATGAGGAGCTTTGACTCAATATCCGACTTGCTAGAAGATGGAAGATGATTCACATGGCCACCTACCGTCTTATAGTGTTCAGTACATGTTTACATGTTATGTGGTGTAACTATATTTTGGAACCCTTGAGGATGTATGCATTTTTAATTGTACTCTTCCTTTTCTGAAGTAATTTAGTAGTGGCTGTACCAAAGAAATGGAGTATCCTAGTAAAAGAGCTCCCATAATAGGAAATTTGGATTGCCATAAAAAACTTAAGACGGAACATGAAGTGAACTTTTTTCGAGAACATTTTTTCGGAACGAGGTGAACTTTTTTTCGCAATTGGACATGAACTTTTTTTCTGTACCAAGTCAACCTTTTTTATGAATGAAGTGAAATTACTCATGGTTTATGAATGAGGTAAACTTTTTTACTGAACATGAATTTTTTTCTGAACTGTTTTTCTGAACGACGTGAACTTTTTTCCCGAACGAAGTGGACTTTTTTTTATAAACTTCATATGGAATTTAATTTATCAAGTGAACCTTCAGGTAAAAAAACAGTTCATATACCAGGTCGGATCCAATGTAAGATAAAGAAAAGAAAAAAAGTTCAGATCGAGGGATAATCACTGAATGAAGTGAACTTTAAAAAATAGGTGAACTCCAACAATTCATCGACTGAACCTTAACAATGGAAAAGAGTCAACACCCAGCGCGAGGACACCATCATCGACCACCTCCAGATCGATGCGCGTGGGCCAGTCCAGGGGCGCGCGTCCGGGGAAGGCTGCTAGTGCCGTGGTCTGCCGGTTCAGGGGCGCGCGTCCGGGAAAGGCCAGGCGCAGTTCGTTGGGAAGGGCGGCGTCTCCGGCGTAGGTGTTGGTGAGCAGGGCGGCTGGCCGAACGCCCGGTGGCCCTTGGAGCTGGGGCGGCGCGGGGTAGACCGGAGAATGTCCCGTGGTGGGTCCCAGACGAGCAGCGACACGCAGGATCTCGGGGAAGGGGGCGCGGTGGCTCGCCGGAACTCGGGTATGGCGCGCCGGCAACCCATGAGGTCAGGGCAGGAGGTCGACGGCGTGGGCCCTCGGCCAGGGCAGCAGCGGCGTGGGATGTCAGCGGGCCCTCGTCCAGGGCGGCGGCGGCACTGCGCCTCGTACGAGGAGGCGGCGGCGCGGGCCCTCGTCCAGGGAGGCGGCGGCGCTGCGCCTCGCAGGTCGAGCGGCGCAGGAGGTGGTCCGGCGGCGGGAGTAGATGAGGCCGCGCGGCCGCCGGTGGAGGTGAAGGAGGGCGCCGCCGGGTGGGATAGAAGGTGGGTCGGGTCAGTGCTGCTGCGGGTTGGGTCGGGATTAAGGTAGTGTTCTATAGTAGGAATAGTTCCTACTTAAGCTAAATAGGAACTCTTAAGGGTAGGTTCCTGTTTAGTCCTCAATTTTTTCATATACCTTTATTTCGTACAAAAAACAGTATATGTGCAAATAATATAAAATATATAGATTCAAATGAAAAAATTCATGTAACTCACTTTGGGGTATCTACTATTAAATAATGAAGTATATTAAAAATAATAAAGAGGTATATATGATTCACCTATGTGGTATATTGAACGTGAGAGTATGTACGCCCAGGAGTATAGAACCATTTTCCTATATATATGTAAATTATATATAGGGCAGGTATATTATACAACCGGTTGTAGATTAAGGATCTACACCCCGGCCGCCCTACAGAGGAGCGATTCCATTGGAACAAAGGACCGACCCACCAAGACCACCACCTACCTGTCGGGCCGAGCTCCCGCCGCCGCTCGCTCGCTCGGCCCGCCCACGGCACAGCCCCCACCTAAAGAGCTTCTTCTCCGGCGACGAGGCGAGCGAGCGAAGGCGGGACGCCGGCGCGAGGGAGCTTGCACCGCCATCGGCAACCGTCCTGCGCGCCGCATGCCGCCACCCCCGCGGTGCTCCCGTTTATCAAGCGAGTGTCCCAGCCGTTGACCCCTCGTGCTCTCTGGATCTCGGTCGTGGCCCAATCTTCCTCCCGCTGCCTCTGTTCCTCACTGCCGGCCAGGGGTCGAGCGCGTCGCCTCCGATACTCGCCGCCGGCGAGATGTCCAGTGTGCCGCCTCCGTTCCTCGCCGCCTTCCAGGTTATACCGCGCGTCGGCGTTGCCTCCGTTCCCCACTGCCGGCGAGGTGATCCAGCGCGCTGCCGGCAAGAACTGCACCCCGAGCTCCGCGAGCGGATTTGCTCCTCCGCCGCCGCGCTTCCCCAACGGCGGCCAAAGTCCCAGCGCTGCCCAGGTCCACCTTGTCGCATCTCTGAGCTCCTCCGCAGGTGCGCTTTCCCGATGTCTTTGGAACTCCCAGCGCTGCTGGGCTACCCCTCTCCGTAGCCCCTGAGCTCCAAATCGAAATTGTGCTGATACTCTGTTTGCTGCGTATACTGCTGCTAGTCTCTCTCTAGCATAGCGTGCCCAATTTGTTGTGGAAAAATGTCCCGGTGATGCTCTGATTTTATGCAGAGAAAGCATGGACGAAAATAATAGTACTAAGTTTGTCAGTTACTAGTTTTTTGCACCGTACCTGTTTGTTGATTTGTCTACAAAACTTAACTAGTTTTCGAGAGCATTACATTCATATTTGGGCAGTGCATATTCTTTCGTCCAGGCTGTACACTCATCCATCATTGACAGTGCATATAAATTAGCTAGCACAAGGTGTGCAAAAATCATAAAAGGATTTTGGGCAAGTAGCACACTCGTCTATCACAAGCAGTATACTCGTCTGTCACCAGTGTGGCCATGTCAGCACAACAATTCAACTCATGTGTCTGGGCAGTGCACTACTCATTAAATGGAAGTATATTTTGACCTCAATTGCTTCTACTTAACTTGTGCTTCTTGTATGCCTATAGTTGTACACCTCTGCAAAATTGCCGCAATCACCTCTCTGAATCAGTTGACAGCTATTGAAATTGCCTACACCTCTTGCACAAATTACCCCAAGTTCATCTCGGTTTTATTAGCTAATGGATATCAGTGACACTTATGTGTCCACAATGTTCTTAAACTAATGCCAAAAGAGAAGTAATTTTTTGGTGATTACCGGTTACACTTTAGTCTAGGAGTCTTTGTCCACCTATTTGGTGTCATAGTGTCTTTGTCCACCTATTTGGTGTTCCTTGTTTTTCTAAGGGTTTCATGGTTCCGATACATCATGTGTCCTTGCAAGCCAAATGTTCATTGAAATAATTATGTTTATCTCTGTCTACTTTAGTCATTAATACCTGCAGTTCTGATTCAGTATTAGATGATTTCTTAGTTCTCAAAAATTCCCTGATTTCATTTGTGTGCAGCTCTTAAAAGGAGATGGAGAGAGCAAGATTTTAGCTGCACATGCCCTTCGTTTTTTTTTGCTGTTCTTAACTTATTTTTTCAATTTCGTAGCTTCTCATGATCTGATTCAGTCTGTGAGCAGTACACATTTTTTCATTGGAGCATGTTCAGTCCGAGCGCAGTGCATTTGTCCCAAAAAAGTGATATGCATGATCAAACTTGTTGGCTATTTACTTCTGTACTGCGCGCTGCAACGTTGTGTCCTGCGAGGTACCGAAAGTTGTACTTCCCTTTTGATGAAGGTAGGAGTAATCATCTCTGATACCTTTCTCGTGTTGTTTCTTGCTGCAGCCAAAGTGTTTGCCATAATGTCTCTGAAGAAGTGTAGGTCCTAACCAGCGCCTCCGGCCGCCGGTGAGCAGGTCCTGCACCTCTCGTGGCATGTATGTGCAGCCTCTTCCGGCGTTCCGCTCCTTCTCGACCTGGTACCCGCCGCCGTGGACGGTCTCCCTCGCCGGCCGGCCGCTGTCCGAGCCGTGCGCGCCCGACCTGGTACCCCGAGCCGTTGTGAGCTAGCTAGCTAGCTTCAACGATTGGGGGCATGATTGCGTTTTTTAATTTTTGGTCAGGAATCTATTTGTAAAGTTTGGAGACCTGTTTGTTATGCAAATATTGAGCAGACATTTTTTCTTTATTGAAAATTTGTGCAATGTTTCTTGATCTTTTGAGGTATTATAGAAAATCTCAGCAGGAACTTGTGGGAGCAATCCAAACAGTTACCACAATTTTCTGCCACACAGTTCTGGCAGCAAACAAAACAAGGGCAGTACAGTATTGCCAACGCAGAAAGTACAATTTTAAACACATGAAGTACATGTACAGGACATAATATTATATTGAAAATAATAATAAATCGAACTATGACAACACTACTAGTTTTAAAATATATTAAAACAAATAATGAATGTCAACATGCTAGAACAATATAACGGGCTCGGTTGAGTCGTCGAAGCGTCGACGACGTCTCAGCCTCGATATACCCAATTCTACAAAATAATTAGATTTAAATCTCTCCTATGTAAAGATATATAAGTTGAGATTATACACCCCCACCCCCAAACATAAGTCACAATGTATACACATTACAGGATTTTGTTGATCCAACGGCTCGGCTTCGTCGCCCGTCGCCGCTTCCGCGGCGTACGGGCGGATTCAGCCTCGGTGGCGTTAGGGTTTGGAGATTTCGTCGCCGTCAACGCGGTACCTAACGCCATTGCTAACACACCATGGGTTAGACATTTCTCCCATTAATTGGTGAAAAATAAAACATGTGAATTATTTACCTTCACATACGGGCGATGCACAAAACCAACAGGAGTAACCAAAAAATAATCACAAGTTAGACTCAAAAAAAAAGGGCAGTACAACATTGCCAACCTAGACAGTACAAATTCTAAGCACATGAAGTACAAGTACATGACATAATATTATATTAAAAATAATAATAAATCGAACATCTAATACTAATAACGATGATAACGATGTCTCAGGCTCGATAAACCCAATTCTACAAACTAATTAGATTTAAATCTCTCCTATGTAAAAATATACAAGTTGGGATTACAACACCCCCACCCTAACCTAAGTCGTAATGAATACACTTTACTGGATATCGTCGATCCAACGGCTCGGCTTCGTCGCCCGTCGCCGCTAACGCGGCGTACGGGCGGACTCAGCCTCGGTGGCGTTAGGGTTCAGAGCCCTAACGCCATCGCTAACGCACCATGGGTTAAACATTTCTCTTATTAATTGGTGAAAAATAAAACATGTGAATTAGTTACCTTCACGTATGGGCGATGCACAAAACCAACAGGAGTCACACAAAAAAAATCACAAGTTAGACTCACAAAACAAAGGGCAGTACAAAATTGCCAACATAGATAGTGCAAACTTTAAGCGCAGAAAGTACATATACATGATATAATATTACATTTAAAATAATAATAAATCAAACTTCCTGTTATTAACTTCGCGTCGACGACGACTTAGCCGAGCCCGTTATTTTGTTCTAGAAAAACAAACGACGACACAAAACAAGGCAGTACAGGGTTGTAACAATAGGCAGTACAGATGAATTAACATAGAAGTTCATGCATGTTTCTAGGAAAGTACAATTATTTTATTTGTGAATTTCACATCTCACCGGAAAGTTTAGCGAAACGGTAATTATAAAGCGTAGAAGTACAAATAAATAACCCGGTAAGTACAGAACTCACTTTCGAGAAGTACAAGTGTAGTATGAATAAGGTTTGACCAAACTTTGACCGCAAAATAAACCCACTTAGAAATCATTTTTGAGATTTCGTTACAGGTTTTACCAGTAAATTTAATAGATGTGTATTCTCCGGCTGAACATTTCGAGTGGTCATACACCTAAAATGGACACTGTATGAGAAAGTTGTCGCTGATTTACTGAACACTAATCGTGAAAATACCCCGTCGGCAGTACATACGCATCAACCGAGAAGTTCAAGTATGTTTTTAGGGAAGTCCAGGTATTTTGTTAGTGAATTTCACATACCAACGGGAGGAGTTCAACGAAATATCCCGCCTAGAAGTACACATAAATAATCTGGAAGTACAAAACTCACTTTTAAGAAGTACAAGCCTGGTAAGAACAAGTTCTAGTGAATAATAGTAGCTATTTTGCTACACGTATTTTTAGTATGAATAAGTTTTAGTGAATAGTACCCGTCGGTAGTACATATGCATCATCTAAAGAAGTTTAAGTATGTTTCCAAAAAAGTGCAGATATTTTGTTTGTGAATTTCACATCATGCCGGGAAGTTTAACAAAACAGTAAGTATCCAGCCGAGAAGTACACATAAACAATCCGGGAAGTACAAAACTCACTTTCGGGAAGTACAAGTGTGGTATGAACAATTTTAGTGAATAATAGTCGCTACTTTGCTACAAATATATTTTTATTTTCATTTATTAGTAGATACTCCCTGACTTTATCTTTCCAACGCAACCAGAATCACTCAATTGCGAGGTCGGATGGGTTGCTAAATAATTTATCAAACGGGTAAAAATGGTTTGACCGAACTTTGATAGCAAAAAAAAACTCACATAGAAATCGATTTTCGAGATTTTCGTTACCGGTTTACCGGTAAATTTAATACAAGCGTTTTTCAGTCTAAGCATTTCGAGTGGTCATACACCTGAAACGGACAGCGTATGAGAAAATTATCGCTGATTTAGTAAACACCAATCACGAAAACTACATCGGCAGTACAGACGGATCAAACGAGAAGTTCAGGTATGTGTTTGAGAGAAGTTCAGGTACTCTGTTTCTTAGGGGCGGAAATATTCACAATAATCTCGTCAATTTGAGCTTTGTAC